>OX451737.1:1416043532-1417243532 GCA_948472305.1 Vicia faba | reverse complement strand
CTTCCACTAAGCCAAGCGCCTGTATTTGATAATATATTAACAATTGAAAATAATATGTGAAAACAATCATTTGCTGGAAAGAGAAAATAAAATAGCGCGCGTGTTTGAATGAACCAATGGCATGGAACCTCGTCTTCATCCCCTTCGCTGAACCTGTAAAAAAGCAAAGAGATAGCGGGGGTTTTTAACCCCCACAACCTACATCAATGAAAAATAGCGAATAGGCATGTATGCAACATAAATTGTTCGTGAGCATGGATTCTGATTCGTCTGGTTGCAACGAATTCAACCATGGGCATCATGAGGCTTAATTTTTCTTGTATGGGAAAGCCCCAATTTTGAAACTGAAGAACCCTAATATTTGTCAATGGTGATTTGTGATTCAGGGCATTTTAATCCAATTGAACCACACCAAAAGCTTCGTATGAATCCTATGAACACAAAACAATCACAAAAAGATGTTAAATATGCATGAATCAATGATTATGATTTTGGAAAAAAGTGGTAAACCGTGAGCCTGTTCTTGCGCGTTTCTTGAGTTCTAGCACGTGGTTTTGATTCCAAATCAACCCTGAAACCTCCAGCAATATGTATGAATCGCTCTAAGGCTTTGAATTGGTCTGAAATATGAAAAGCAGTTTTTTGTTTTCTTTCAATTTTTTGGAATTGGTTATGGCTTTTGCAGCACCTTTTTCACGTGAATAGCATTAGGGTTGGCTTGCTTGCATATATGTGAATAGAATTAGGTTAAGTCTTGGCCCAAAGATCCATTGCATTCATGTTTTCAATGTTTGATTTTCAATAAAATCTTTTTGCATATTTTTGATTGAAAAAGCTTGCCAAATTGATAGATCCTTGTCCCCTTGATGTGTACACGAAATCTCCAGCACATGTAGGTCATATTTGCTTCATGAAAAGATTGCAAAACCCTATCTTGATATTTTCCTACAATTAAATGAATTAAATGAATTAATAATCAATTAAAAATCCAAATAATTAATAAAAATAAGAAAATAATTCAATTTAATCTCAATGGGTCGTGCATAGGCCTTGGACAAAGTTTCAAGAATAAATTTGAGGCCCATTAGCAAAAATGATGTGTTTTGAGCAAAGTTGACTTTTGCAAGTTCACAAAACTTTCCCAACTTCTCCAATGCATATTTTGCTCAATTTTGATCATATGAACATGTTCTTGGACATTTTGGAAAGGTCTTGAAGTCCTCTAACCAATGCCTTTGGTCCCATGTAATTTTGATTTACCAATCTCAAGTTATGATCTTTGACTTAAAATGCCTTTTTGTTGACCTTTGAAATTGACCTATAATGTAGAAATTGATAACTTTTTGTGAGAGCATTTCTTGGACTTGGAATGTGAAGATGAGTTGTAGGAAATGTCATCCCCTTCAAAATGATCATTGGATGGGATTTTTCTGTTGAACCATGAAAACGTTATGCCTTGGTCAAGTTACAGTTGACTTTTCTACTGTCCAAAAATAGTAACTTTTGCATCTTTGATGATTTTTGAGCCATTCTTGAGGAATCACGATCAAGACTTGATCAAATGATGATTGTGAGCTTAAACTAAGATGTTGACCAAAAATTTTGACTTTTGACTGCAAAATGACCATTTTACCCCTGTAGTTGATTGTGAAGCAAATTGGACTTTTGACTGTGCAATTTGATGCTGTGAGTCTTGCAACTTGGCATGTAGATGCTTGACAATGTATATAGGCCTATATGACTTGATTGAGCCACTGAAGACCTCAACTTCCTTGCAAGAACCAAAACCCTAATTTTGACTAGCTTAGGAGGCAGTTGGACTGTGCAACCTTTGAGAGATCTTGAACCATTTGAAGGTGATTCTTGACAAATCTTTGAAGAATATGGGAGGGAAAATTTTGGGGTACAACAGTTGCCCCTGTTCAATCTTCTTAGACCTGAGGATGTAGATTGGCTTGCGTGCCTTTCGTGATCCGAAGGTGGAAGATGATTGAACACTAGAGTGCCCAGAAATTTGCACTCGCATAGTAGAATATCAGCAATGTGATGTCGGGAATGGGCTTATAGATGCCATTTGGAGAGATGGTGGATAGGAGGATGGGCTTATAGATGCCATCTGGAGATGTGACAGAACTTTGTCGGGAATGGGCTTGTAGATGCCATCTGGAAGATGTCGATCGCGTAAGAGATTCCTTAGCGAGAACTTGCGTACCTGAGACAGAAAGATAATTTTTTGGCCTGTTTCAGGGGTTGATCTTCAATCTCTTCATGTAGATATGCCCTGGCTAGATACAGGTGTCGAATCTACAATCAATCGCTTACAGATATACCCTGGCTAGATACAGGTATCGAATCTGGAATTAGTCGTCTATAGATATGCCCTGGCTGGATACAGGTATCGAATCTCTAAACTCTTCATGCAGATATGCCCTGGATGGATACAAGTATCAAATCTACAATCAATCACTCACAGATATGCCCTGGCTAGATACAGGTATCGAATCTGGAGTTAGTCGTCCATAAATATGCCCTGGCTGGATACAGGTATCGAATCCGGAACTGGTCGTCTACAGATATGCCCTGGATGGATATAGGTATCGAATCTCTAAACTCTTCATGCAGATATGCCCTGGCTGGATACAGGTATCAAATCTACAATCACTCACTCACAGATATGTCCTGGCTAGATACAGGTATCGAATCTGGAGTTAGTCGTCCACAGATATGCCCTGGCTGGATACAGGTATCGAATCCGGAACTCTTCATGCAGATATGCCCTGGCTAGATACAGGTGTCGAATCCATAATTAATCGCTCACATATATGCCCTGGCTAGATACAAGTATCAAATCTGGAACTGGTCGTCTACAGATATGCCCTGGCTGGATACAGGTATCGAATCTCTAAACTCTTCATGCAGATATGCCCTGGCTAGATACAGGTGTCGAATCCACAATTAATCGCTCACAGATATGCCCTGGCTAGATACAGGTATCGATTCTGGAATTAGTCGTCTACAGATATGCCCTGGATGGATACAGGTATCGAATCTCTAAACTCTTCATGCAGATATGCCCTGGCTAGACACAGGTATCGAATCTGGAACTTAAAAAGGTTGATGGGTTGTCTCTACTGACAGGCTATCTCAGAAAAATCTTTAGGGATCGATTTAACTGAACCGGGGGCGGTTTTGTCTTTTTTTGACGAGTTGTCTCTTTTACCGGATGGTCTTCATGGACGGGATGTCTTTATTAACAGGTTGTCTTCACTGACGGGTTGTCTTCGACGACGGGTTGTCTTCAATGACGAGTTGTCTTCAATGACAGGTTGTCTTCAACGACGAGTTGTCTTAAATGACGAGTTGTCTTTAACGACGAGATGTCTTCAATGACGGGTTGTCTTCAATGACGGGTTGTCTAAAATGAAGGGATGTCTTTGATGACGGGTTGTCTATAATGACAGGTTATCTATAATGACGGATGTCTATAATGACAAGTTGTCTATAATGACAGGTGTCTATAATGACGGGTGTCTATAATGATTGATGTCTATAATGACGGGTGTCTATAATGACGGATGTCTATAATGACAAGTTGTCTATAATGACGAGTGTCTATAATGACGGATTGTCTATAATGACGGGTTGTCTATAATGACGGATGTCTATAATGACAAGTTGTCTATAATGACGGGTGTCTATAATGACGGGTGTCTATAATGACGGATGTCTATAATGACAAGTTGTCTATAATGACAGGTGTCTATAATGACGGATGTCTATAATGACGGGTGTCTATAACGACGGGTGTCTATAATGACGGATGTCTATAATGACAGGTTGTCTATAATGACGGGTTGTCTATAATGACGGGTGTCTATAATGACGGGTGTCTATAATGACGGGTTGGAATTAGAAAAATCTTTAAGAATTGACTTAATTGGATTTGTCTTCTTTGACTGGATTTGTCTTCTTTAACTGAATTTAGAGTTTAACTGCATGTTTCCTGAAAGGTAGAGGTCAGTCATATGCAATGCATGATATGGATCAAGCAATGATGTTCTCAACATAAATGAGATTGTATGATATGATGCGTATATGCATGTATCATGATGTATGACAATGTGATGTTTGTGAATGTATCTTCATCTAGGAAAATAAATCCTTGACGAATGTCGGGAAGTTCGTTGAATCCGGGGCTTATGTTGAAGAGTAGAGCTCTTCGTTTCCACTGGGGATGATGACTACAAGAATAAGCCGGTAGGAGAAGATGACTCCGTTGGGGAATAAACTTGTTGGAGAGATTACTCTGCGGGGAATTACTCTGTGGGAAGAGATGCTTCACTGAGGTTTTGATGATAACTCTGCTGGGGAATCCATTGATAAGTTATGTTGGGGAATTTGATGAACTCCGCTGGGGGATAGGAAGAACTTCGTCGAGGACGATCTTTCCGTGGGAATTAGCTGAGGATAACCCAGTTAGACCCTGGTGGGGAATAACCTTTGAATATGGTCGGGGAGAGATATATGTACTCTGCAGGTGATAAGCTTCCAGAATCTACTAGGGATAAGCTTCCAGAATCTACTGGGGAGGATGATTCAACTTTCCTGGGGAAACTTTTGAACTGTACTAGGGAAGTGGCTCCACTGGGGTGTCTGGTATTATGCCGGGGAACAATCTTATATTGAGACTGTCGGGGATGCTTGTTGAGGAACATCTGTATACTCCGCTGGGGAATATTGAGATCTTCTAGGGATATCCAACTTCCTTAAGGCTGACAGTAGACTAACTCTGCTTGGGGAGAGCGTTGCTGACTTGCTGGGGAATACTGTGCCTTTTCAGGACTGATGGGAGACCAACTCTGCTAGGGGAGAGTATTACTGATTTTGGCCTTACTCTGTGGGGAGTGGAGGTATCTTGGTCGTGTTTTTCAGCTGAACCTACCTTGGTACCCTGGTGGACAAAGCAACCAGATCGCTTAGACAATTCTTATTGCCCCCGCTTCTGTGGGAGAAGGTACCTGTGGAGGTCTTGATAACTGCCGGTTTGACAAATCTTCTTCTGGTAGGCAAGTGACGAGATGACAGGACATAGTCGTACGCTTTAATCCCTAACTTTTGCCTGGACCACCCTTTCGGGTTTTCAGTCCACCGGGATACCCATTTTTGCCCAAGCCGCCTTTTCAGGTTTTGGACTTGCCGGGTGTACAGATTTTTTCATTTTCATCCCTTATTTTTGCCCAAACCCTTTTGGTTCGCCGGGAAGCCCTTATTTTTTCCTAGGTGTGTCAACCTAGCGGGTCTTTGATTATGCGTAGTATTTTTTCGACTATGCCCTCGCTCTCAGAATGCAGGGAGTTGTCACTGTCAGTAGTGTTGTGTTGCCATGCTACCAGAAGATGTTTGATCCGGCAAGATTCGTTGCTGGAATTCACGTCCAATTCCCCAAGTGATTCAGATGGGAATCTGCCCCTGACTATTTTGGCATTTGAGAGATTCTCTGAATCTTGACTTGACTGCTCCAGATGAGGGCAATGATCACGCCGTGTCCTTTGGTTGGAAATGTTTCTTCCACTTGAGATGACCCTGTTGTTGAGAAGATTCTTGTTCACTGGATATTCATCGTGCGAATTTCTCTGCTGTTCGAACAAAAATTCATATGCAAACAATGTTATTTTAAGAATGCAAAGCTTATGTCTGTCTTGAAGATTTTGAAAATGCATTTTTCAGTAAAACAAGCAAGTTTTGTAAAATGGGATGTCAACTCGTTATTTTACCGCAAGCCTTAAGAAGTCAGGATACCTTTCGTAATAGTATGCTTTCGAACTGACCCATGCTTCAGCTAGGACTTTTAAGGGTTATAACGTGGCCTGGTTAACGGTTTAAGAAACAAAGGATAAAGGCTCAAATTATTTGTACCCACCCGTTCTTCGTGATGTTCTTCAAACCTAAACTCAGCTAATCGTGCGTTAGACATTGTTTGAGTCTTTGCTCTGATATTCCAATGATGGTTCGGGTACTGATAGTTTATTTTGAATAGGCAGTCATTTTGTTGAGGGTTTGTAGGACCTCTTTCTTTTTTATTATTATTATCCCTGCTTTTTGCCTGAACTGTTTCTTTTGTGTTTACAGTCAGCGGGATGCCCCAGTTTTTGTAAGTCTCCTTCATAGGTTTTGACTTATTGGGCTTTTAGTTTGAGAGATAATGAATGCATGTCTTTATGATTATTCGGAACCATCACTATTCTTTTGTTTCGGAAGGACTTCTTTGGTGCCACTTGTTATGCACTTGGATCAACTGAGAGAACTACCCTGCCCCAGGTTATGATTAAGGGTTTTAATTTTCGAAAAGAAAAACTCCAACTTCTTTGGCTCGAAGGGGTTGGCGAGGGATTATCTTCCTTATAACTCCAGTGTTTAGGAATTGAAACAATGCATGTACCTCATCAGCGGGGTCTGTTCAAAAGCATACTGTAAAGATCGTGGTATCGTTTTCGTCATCCTCCCTCAAGAGGCTTAGAATTGTTAATCGAGAGTTGAACATCAAAAAATGAAAGCAGTTTTAAGCATAGTGAACATAATTACTTCAAAACAGACACGTGTAATGCATTAATGAAATAACAACGTTTGACATGAATAAAATGTTTGAACAATCAAAGAAAAATATAACTTGAACATTCGAATGAACAAAAAAAATTTCCAATCCTAGCCATGTTTTGACAAGGGAGCAGTGATCACATTGGGAGCCTCGGGCGCTTCGAACTGGACCTCCTTTGCATCGATTAGATCCTGAACCTTGTTCCTCAAAGTCCAACAATCATCTGTAGCATGCCCCGGGCTGTCATAATGATAAGCGCAGCGGGCGTTGGGGTTATACCTCGAAGGTGTCTTGTTGGGATTCTTAGGAGGGTCCCTTAGAGTTACCAAATTGGTCTCCAGCAACTGTGGCAATATCTGGGACAAGGTCATGCTGAGGGGAGTGAATTGCCTTTTAGGTCTCTCTTCCCTTTGTTGGTTGCGATGTTGAGGAGTGTTGGCCAGTTTGGAAATAACTACCGCGTTGACAGCTTGGCGGTGCTCGGACCTATTCTGCTCTTTTAAACCATAGACAACACTAGATTCTTTCTTGAATGGTTTCTTCTCAGCATTCGAGGAGTCGCCTTTTGGTATCTTCCCAGACTTTATACCAGCTTCTATCCTCTCACCAGTCAAGATCAGATCTGTGAACCCAGCAAAAGAATTCCCAATCAGATGGTTGAAGAACGGACCAGATAGGGTCCCCAGAAACATGTAAACAAGCTCGCGGTCAGTCAAAGGTGGTTGCACCCTTCCATCCAGGTCTCTCCACTTTTGAGCGTATTCTTTGAATCCTTCACCCGTCCCTAGTGACATACCCTGGAGTTGGGTACGCGTGGGAGCAAGGTCGGAATTATACAGATACTGCTTGTAGAATGCAGTAGCCAAGTCCTCCCAGTTACGAATGCTGGCTCCATCTAGCTGATAGAACCATTCGAGTTGAGTCCCTGAAAGACTTTCCTGGAAGAAATGGATCCATAAATTCTTGTCTGCAGTGTACGGTTGGATCTTCCTTACATACGATCTGAGATGTAGCTTGGGACAGGAAGCTCCATCGTACTTTGCAAAAGCAGGTGCTTTGAATTTGTGAGGGATCACCACCCCAGAAGATAGACCTAGATCTTCGAAGTCCAGGACGGGCACTTTTTGTATCTCCATAGCACTTAGGAGGTCCTCTAGCTGCTTGTACCTGTCCTCAGCAGGGGGTACTGTTCATCATTGTAGTCTGTCTCGTTGTCGGAGACCACGGGACTAGGAACCCTTTCCTCTTGGGGACTGTCCTTGCCCACAGATGAGGTAGTCAGCTCAGCCTCATTCGGTAATCCATTCCCAGATCTACGTCTAGTGTTGAACAGCACGGTCCTCTTCTTCTTCTTCTTCAAAAGTAGAGTCTTCAATTCCTGTTGACCCTGGGCTAAGCTCATGACCAACTCTTGAAACTGGGCGTTCTGGGCCTGGAGGGCCTTGATAGCTTGTTCAGTAGTAGGTTCAGAATTCATGATGATTGCTGAAATAAACAGCGAAGAAGATAAGTGACCTGTAGAAAGGGTACCTGTAATGCAATGATATGTATGTATGCAATGTTTTCAAGGATCTCGTGGGGTAAACAATAAAGTTGTTAGCATTTGAATTTTGTAGCTTGATAGAAGGAACTTTATGTTGCTGAGAGTCCTTCTTCAAGGGTCAAGGCTCACCATATCGAGTGGGTCATAGCCCCTGACTCAAGTCATTAACCTTGGCTAGAGGAAAATAAATCCCCTTTGCCCCTTGCTAGACATTTGATTCATCATGACCTGCATCACAAACCCTTGAGATCCTTGAAATTGATTAGTCCTTATGTAGGATGTATGCAATGGTATGATGGTATGATGTTATGCTATGCGTGGAGTGATGTAAGTAAACCCTGTTATGAGCCCAGATTAAGGACTGTAAACAAACCCTACAAGAAACTCATGTGTTAGGTAACAAGAATATGCAAGTAGTCCAAGTTTAAAGGCACACAAGTCACACAAGACAGCCCTTAGAGTTTAGGCCAGCATGAAGTTTAGGTACTACCCTCTTGAAGTTGGTGGGCTCAAACCTGTCTGTTGTACCCCAAAATTTGCCCTCCCATATTCTTCAAAATTTGCCAAGTCAAAGCTTCAAAATCTCCCCAAGGGTTGCACAGTTCAAGGGCCTCCTAACAGTCAAAAATTAGGGTTTTGGTTCTGACAAAAAAAATGAAGTTTCCAAGGGTCCAATCAAGTCCCACATGCCTATAAACATGGTCAAGCATCATCATACCAAGTTTCAAGACTTACAGCACAAAATTGCACAGTCAAAAACCCTAATTGCACTACAGTCAACTGCAGGGGCAAAATGGTCATTTGACAGTCAAAAGTTCAAATTTTTGGTCAACATCTCATTTTGAAGCCACAAACATCAGTTGATCAATGCTTGATCATGATTTTCAAAGTATGGCTCAAAAAGTCTGAAGATGCAAAAGTTTCCATATTTGGACAATTGAAAAAGTCAACTGTAACTTGACCAAGGCATAACTTCCACATGGTTTATCAGAAAAATCCCATCCAAAGCTCATTTTGAAGAGAATCACATTTCCTACAACTCCTCTTCACACTTCAAGTCCAAGAAATTCTCTCACAAAAAGTTATCAATTTCAACATTATAGGTCATTTTCAAAAGTCAACAAAAAGAGACTTTAAGTCAAAGGCCATAACTTGAGATTGGTAAATCAAAATGACATGGGACCAAAGACATTGGTTAGAGGATTTCAATACCTTTCCAAAATGTCCAAGAACATGATCAAAGCTTAAAACTTGAGCAAGATATGCCTTGTGGAAGTTGGGAAATTTTTGGATATTTTGAAAAGTCAACTTTGCTTCAAATGTCTTAAAATTGCTAATGGGCCACATTTTCTTCCAAGATTGATCATCCAAAGCATATGCACGACCATTTGGCCCAAAAGGGATTTTTTCATCATTTTTATTATTTATTTGAGTTTTTAATTACAATTAATTCATTTAATTAATTAAAATGTGGAAAAAATACTAAACCAATGTAATCAAATCTTTTTGTGCAGAATAAACTCTCATTGGACACTCAAGATTCGTGCATAATCAAAAGTGGAAGGTTTTGTCATGATTGGAATCAAATATGCATGGAAAAGATTTGAAAATATATGCCATGAAAATCAAATATCTTTCCATCAATGCAAACGGTTTTTGGATCAAAATCTTTACCCTAATCATTCCATACATAAGCAGGATGCAAACCCTAGTGCTAGACACCTCCAAGTTGCGCCTATTCTCAAGAACAAAGTTTGAGTTTTTGTCAAAAAATTCCAAAACTGAAAACTACATTCCAGTGCGATTCAAAGGCAAATAATCATTCTATTGCATTCCTGAGACTTCAAGGAACGTGTCTGAATCAAAATCATCAACTCTAACGCCCAGAATTGGTAACTAGAAGTCAGACTGTGTCATCGTTTTTGCATAATCGTATTTCATCATTCATGCCATGATTTTGAATTCTAATGCTTGTTTTGTGTTAGTCTTATCATTCTGAAGCTAACTATATTGTTCAATTGAGTTTTCCTCATCCATACGCGAATCCACCATTGGAGTGTTTTAGGGTTGCAGGGATTCAAAATTGGGGCTTCTCTGTTATAGAAAAATTGGAACACGAGACTTAGACCATTAAACTCAGGAAGCTTGGACGAATTCAACTACCCTATCGCGCCTAATTTATGATGCAGGGATTTCTATTCGCTATTTTTGCATATATCATATAGTGGGGGTTTAAAACCCCGCAATCTAGTTTGTTTTTGTTTCAGGAAAAACGCACCATTGGAGAAGATGGTGACTTGTCTCCATATGACTGGGCAATTTGAATTCAGCGCGCGTTTTTGTTATTTCTAGGCCACTAACCAAGTTTCTCTTATAATATTTGTTGGTCATTCTATATTCAAAGCGCGTTAATAGCTCCAGTGGCAAGGCGTTGGGTTGGTAATCTCTGGGACCTGGGTTCGATCCCAGGTCCCCCTCCCTCTTCATATTATTTTTCTAACCATACTTGCATGCAGCGCTCTCTCCTAATGATCACCATACACTCATCATCTAAACGTGCCACACGCCTACTGATCTCAATCCAATGGTCCAGAATCAAGGTCTATGGAAAGTCCTAGTCAACGCCTACACACGTGGACACTGAGAAGTCAAAAAGGCCTCCCATGATGGGCCAAAAATGCTGGACAACACCTCCAGTTTGGGGACAGAACCCCCATAGGTTTGCTCTTTCATTATTTTTTGTATTTTTTCTATTTTTATTTGTCTTCATTAATTCTTATTTAATTCTTTAAATTAATTTATTTTCATAACATAAAAAATAATAAAAAAGTCAGAAAGTCACAAAAATAAAAATATATTTCATTTAAACTTTTTTTTGTAAATAAAACCTTTATTAATTGATTTAGTTTTAAATTCTAGGCATAATTTTAAACATTTTCTTAATAAACTTAAAAATTGTAGAATTAGGGTTTTAATTATTTTTATCTTTTTCTTTTCTTTTATCATCCCTAATAATTAATTATTTATTTTTATAAATCAAATTATATTAATTAATTAGATTAATTTTAGGTTTAATTTTCATATTTTCTTAATAAATTAAAAATAGCTAGAATTAGGTTTAAATTTCATTTAATTCTCTCATAAAAAATCATAAAATACCAAAAACTCAAAAACCTTTGCTTTTTTTTATTTTTAATTTAATTAATTTGTTAAATCGTAATTTAATTTCATTAAAAAGGGTCCAACGCCCTCGCATTCGATAATAATTCCAATTCGCGCATTTTATTTCCTTTCCTATAATTGTTATGTAATTCTCCCAAAGCCGTGTAAATTAAATATTTATATTTCTCGCACTTTACTTTATTTTATGTCAAATCGGGTCCTGGGTTTAATTTGGCGATGTGGACCCGCGCCTTTGTAATAGTTTAGGAACTTTTAATTTCTCCAACTTTTAACTGCTAATAAATTGCATGCAAGAATGAATGTTAAAATAAAAACAATGCGTAGATCACCCATGACATGAACAAGACAAAATATCTGAAAACGACACACAAATCACACACCACCCCTAGGGTACGCTTCATTGTTGCCTTGCCTCTCGAAAGGTGATCGTCGAGTAGAATATGTTTTAGTAAGTCCTCATGATCCGGGAACCTGGCATGAGGGTAGCTTCTAAGGTATCTTCCTATTGCTCCGGTGATCACCATGTCCCGAACCTTCGAATTGACCCGAACACCTCCAACGGTGGTGCTACCTACCTCTCAATGGTGGGATGGCACTACTTAAAGGACATTTACACAGACGAATTCCTTAGGGTAGGTAGACGACTCTAGATACTTGCTCTAATTTCAAAATAAAAATTCAAAAATACTTTTCACACCGACACCTTTTCAAAAAGCTTTCGAAAGCAATTTTTCAAACACTCTTGAGGACCGATACAAGAGTCGAACTGAAATTTTCAAAGAAACTTTTTAAAAACCCACAGTTGAAAAGCAAACAAACCATTTTTGAAAACACAATGAGCAAGTATCTAAGAGCCCATGGATAACCATGGATAGAAAGGGTGCTAACACCTTCCCTTTCTATAATCTACCTCCCGAACCGAGAGCAATCTCTATAAGGAATTTTTCTGTGCTTTTGTCCTTTCCATTTGGAGAAAATAAAAGACGGTGGCGACTCTTGCTTCCGCGACATTTCGCGAACCAGCGTTAAACAGTCAGTTCCAGATCCACCGATCACAGAACTGGCGACTCTGCTGGGGACTATCTTATAAAGTGAGGTGTACCTTAGGATTAAGATAACTGTGTTTTCAATTGCTTTCTTTGCTTGCTTTAAATTGTGGGACTGTCTTGGGAGTTCTAGAGATCCTAACCCGGATCTGGGGGATACCTTCTTAGAAAGTAGCAACAAGGCTGTGAGGGAACTGTGCGGGGTATACCGACATGGTTGAAACAGTCTGCTACGTTGATGTGGCACTTTGGTGTGTACCGGTAACCCTTGAGTTCAGTCAAGGAGAGTACGGGGCCTCCGCGTGGTGTCGTGAAGCATCAACAGACCTTAGGAACCTTAATTGAACTATCTTGGCCTCTTTAGGGTAGTGAGATAACTGACTTTGGTGCAGTCCGAGGTTGGTTGATACTCGATATTACACTCAATTGAGGGTTGCTTTCCTGGAATATTTCGGTCGCCAGTTCAGTGGCTAAATCGAAACGATGAACAATGAAAGCAATCCAGTGATATTGGGACCCTTAGAACCCGGTTACTTCTAATAGGACAGGTTGAACCCACCAACTTCAAGAGGGTAATACCCAAACCCCATGCTGGCCTAAACTCTAAGGGCTTGTCTTGTGTGACTTGTGTGCCTTCGTACTTGACTACTTGCATACTTGCTATCTGACACATGAACTACTTGCAGGTTTTGTTTATAGTCCTTAATTGGGACTCATAACAGAGTGTACTAAGTTTCTTGCAGGTTTTGGTTTGCAGTCCTTAATTGGGACTCATAACAGGGTTTACTTACATTACCCTCATGCATAGCATAACATCATACCATTGCATACATCCTAACCCATTTCAAGGATCTCAAGGGCTTGCGATGCAGGTCATGATAAATTAAACATCTAGAAAGGGGCAAAGAGGATTTATTTTCCTCTAGCCAAGGTTGTCAGAGGCTATGACCCACTTGATATGGTGAGCTTTGACACTTGAAGAAGGTTCCCCTAGCCAAGGTTGTCAGGGGCTATGACCCACTGGATATGGTGAGCCTTGACCCTTGAAGAAAGACTCTCAGCAACATGGAGTTCCTTCAATCAAGCTACCGGATCCCAAGTTCTAACAATATTTTCTTGTTTATCCCGCGAGGTCCTTGAAAACATTACATGCATGTCATACACATCATAGCATAACAGGTATCCTTGTTGCAGGTCACTTACCTTTCTCGCTGTTTATTTCAGCAATGGCTTCCCAACAAGATAGCCAAGACCTTCTTGCTCAAGAGACTCGGTTCGGGGAAATCCTCCTGAATCTATCCAAGGGGCAAGAGGAGCTAAGGACACTTCTCATGGAGACTTTGGTCAGGAATCGCGCTAAGGACGAACGGCTGAAACATCTGCAAGCTGAAGTGGATGCAATGAGAGCCCAGATGCTGGGGCAGGTGACTATCATTCAAGACTTAGCTCAAAGACAAGATGAGCTCGGGGTTCTCGTCAACCAACTGCTTCGGGGTAACCAACTGGGGCAAACATCTAAGGTTGAAGGGCCAGTCATCATTCAACCATCTTTGAGACAAGGAGATAAGGGGAGAGCTCCTCAAATGGCTTCAGGGTCACAAATTCAACATCAACCTCACCAGCTTCAGCCAGACAAGCCCAGGAGGCAATTCACCCAGCTCAACATGTCGCTGTTTCAAGCTTTACAACGCCTGTTGAGGTTGAACCTGATCACATTAAGGGCTCATCCCCGGAACCCCAACACAGCATCTCCTATCTATGATCCCAATAAAAGGTGTGCCTACCACTCTGCCTGACGGGACATGATACAAATGAGTGTTGGGCTTTGAAGAACAAGATCCATGACCTGATTGATGAAGGGGCATTGGAGTTCACACAAGATGGTCAGGCTGAGTTTTTCTACCATCCCTCCAAGGCTCACCATTTGAAGTGACAAGCCCTGAGGCGAAAAGACTTTTGTTCATTAGGATTTTCAAGTTGTAATTTTCTATTATTCAAACATTTACTCATGTTAAACGTTGTTATTTCATTAATGCATCGCATATGTCTGTCTTGAAGCAATATATTCGTATTCACTATATGCAAATTATTTTCATATTTTTTCTGATGATCAACTCTGGATTGAAAATTCTAAGCCTCTTGAGGGAGGATGACGAAAACGATACCATAATCTACAGTATGCTTTTGAACAGACCCCGCTGATGAGGTACAGGCATTATTTCAATCCCTAAACACTGGAGTTATAAGGAAGATAATCCCTCGTCAACCCCTCTGAGCCAAAGAAGTAGGAGTTTTTCTTTTCAAAAAAAAATTAATTAAAAAACCCTTTATCATAACCTGGGGCAGGGTAGTTCTCTCAGTGGATCCAAGTGCATAACAAATGGCACCAAAGAGGTCCTTACAAAAAAAAGAAGACAGTGATGATTCCGAATAATCATAAGGATTGGCAGTCATTATAAAAACCCAATAAGTCAAAACCTATGAAGGAGGCTTACAAAACTGGGGCATCCCGCTGACTGTAATCACGAAAGAAACAGTTCAGGCAAAATTTAGGGATAGCGAAATCAAAAAGAAAAAGAGGTACTACAAACCCTCAACAAAAAAAGGAAATGACTGCCTATTCTAGACTGTCAAAATCCGAACCATCACTGGTATATCAGAGCAAAGACTCAAACAAGGTCTAACGTATGATCAACTGAGTTTAGGTTTGGAGAACATCACGAAGAGCGGGTGGGTACAAATAATTTGAGCCTTTATCCTTTGTTTCTTAAACCATGAACCAGGCCACGTTATAACCCTTAAAAGTCCTAGCTGAAGCATGGGTTAGTTCGAAAGCATACTGTTACGAAAGGTATCCTGACTCCTTAAGGCTCGCAATAAAATAACGAGTTGACATCACGTTTTACAAACATTCACTTGTTTTATGAAAGGGAATGCATTTTCAAAATCTTCAAGACAGACATAAGCTTTGCATTTTTAACATAACTTTGTTTTCATATGACTTTTTGTTTGAACAGCAGGAAAATTCGCACGATGAATACCTAGTGAACAAAAGCACTTCCAATCAAGGGGCATGACATGATCTTGGTCTATCATCCGGGGCAGTTAAGTCAAGATTCAGAGAATCTCTCAACAATGCCAAGTAGCTTGGGGCAAATCTCCGCCTGAGTCACTTGGGGAATTCCAACAACGAATCTTGCCTAATCAAGCACCTTCTGGTGGCATGACAAAACACTTCTAACAGGGGCAACTCCCTACATGCCGAGAGCATGGATATAGTCGAAAAATACTACGCAAAATCAAAGACCCGCTAGGTTGACACACCTAGGCAAAAATAAGGGCTTCCCGGCGAACCAAAAGGGTTCGGGCAAAATGAAGGGATGAAATGAAAAATCTATACACCTGGCAAGTCGAAAACCTGAAAAGGCGGCTTGGGCAAAAATGGGTATCCCGGTGGACTGAAAACCCGAAAGGGCGGTCCAGGCAAAAGTTAGGGATTAAAGCGTACGACTATATCCTGTTATCTTGACACCTGCCTACCGGAAGAAGGTTTGACCCTCAACAACTATCAACACCTCACAGGTCTTCTTCTCCCACCTCAGAAACAGGGGCAATAAAGAGTTGTCTAAGCAATCTAATTGTTCTGTCCTCCAAGGTATCAAGGTAGGTTCAGTTGAAGAACATAACCAGTACATCTCAATTCCCCAGAGAGTGAGCCAGCAAGTCAGTACACTCTCCCCAAGCAAAGTTACAGTCAACCTTAGGGAAGTTGGGTATCCTCAAGCAGATCTCAACATTCCCCAGCAATGTACGCATTCTTAACAAGCATCCCCGGCAATCTTGGCCTAAAGATTGTTCCCCGGCGGTATATCAAACATTCAATGGAGTCACCTCCCCGGTACAGTTCAAAACTTCCCCAGGAGAGCCCAATCCAGGTTCCCCAGGAAAGTTGGAATCCATCTCCCCAAGAAGTAAGCTTATCCCCAGTAGATTCTGGAAGCTTATCCTCGCAGAGCACGAACGCGTCGCCCGGCTTTACTCAAAGAGTTATTTCCCTACCAGGGTATAACTGGGTTATCCTCAGCCAAAAGCCACGGAAAGACCATCCTCGGCAAAGTCTTCTTACCCCCAGCGAAGTCTATTAACACTTCCAACACAACAGTGGTATCCCCAGCGGAGTTATCATCAAATCTCAGCGAAGTATCTATCCCCACAGAGTATGGTTTCCCAGCAAGATCGTTAGAGTACTTTTCTCCCCGCAGAGTAATCCATTCGCATAGCTTATTCCTCAACGGAGTTATCTTCTCCTACTGGTATTCTTGCAACTATCCTCCCCAGCGGAAGCAAAGATCTATTCCTCAAACATCAGCCCAGGAGTGACTTCCTGGCACCCGTCAAGGATTTACTTTCCTAGACGACAAAGATACATTCATAAACATCGCACTTCCATACATTATAGCATACATATACGCATCATGTCTTACAAATCTCATTTATGTTGAGAACAGCATTGCTTGATCCATATCATGCATCGCATATGACTGACCTTTACCTTTCAGGAAAGATTCAGTTAAGTTCTCAATTATATTTCAAGACCTTGACCGGTTCAGTTAAATCGACCCTAAGATTTTACTGTTTCTTATCCAGTCAAAGGCCTTCTCTGGTTCAGTCAGATCGACCCTAAGATCTCCCTGTTTCTTATCCAATTGAAGACATTTCAAGACCTTGACCGGTTCAGCTAAATCGACCCTAAGATTTTGCTGTTTCTTATCCTGTCAAAGGCCTTCTCTGGTTCAGTCAGATCGACCCTAAGATCTCCCTGTTTCTTATCCAGTTGAAGACATTTCAAGACCTTGACCGGTTCAGTTAAATCGACCCTAAGATTTCTCTGTTTCTTATCCAGTCAAAGGCCTTCTCTGGTTCAGTCAGATCGACCCTAAGATCTCCCTGTTTCTTATCCAGTTGAAGATTTCAAGACCTAGACCGGTTCAGTTAAATCGACCCTAAGATTTTTCTGTTTCTTATCCAGTCAAAGGCCTTCTCTGGTTCAGTCAGATCGACCCTAAGATCTCCCTGTTTCTTATCCAGTTGAAGACATTTCAAGACCTAGACCGGTTCAGTTAAATCGACCCTAAGATTTTCCTGTTTCTTATCCAGTCAAAGGCCTTCTCTAGTCCAACTAAATCGACCCCTAACAGATTTTCCTGATGAAGACTCAGTAGAAGATATCCAAGATTCTCTCAGCGTTACTGTTGAGGTAGAAGTCGCCCAAGATTCTCTCAGCGTTACTGTTGAGGTAGAAGTCTCCCAAGATTCTCTCAGCGTTACTGTTGAGGTTGAAGTCGCCCAAGATTCTCTCAGCGTTCCTGTTGAGGTAGTAATCGTCCAAGGTTCTCTCACCGTTCCTGTTGAGGTAGTAACCATCCCTGGTTCATTCATCACCTTTTGAAGATCCAGATCCAGCTCCTGTAACCAGTCAGGACACATCTATACAAAGAATCTGAAGACCAGCTCCTGTAATAGTCTAGGTACTCATTTTCCTTTTTCAGGTACGCAAGTTCTCGCAAAGGAATCTCTTACGCGATCGACACCCAAATGGCATCTATAAGCCCATCCACCATCCATCATCTCCTAGCATGGCATCTATAAGCCCATCATCCTATTCATAAATCTCCAAATGGCATCTATAAGCCCATTCCCATCATCACACTGCTACTATGTGAGCGCAAATTTCTGGGCACTCTAGTGTTCAATCATCTTCTACCTTCGGATTACGAAAGGCACGTCAACCAATCTGCATCCTCAGGTCTAAGAAGATTGAACAGGGGCAACTGTTGTACCCCAAAATTTGCCCTCCCATATTCTTCAAAATTTTCCAAGTCAAAGCTTTAAAATCTCCCCAAGGGTTGGACAGTTCAAGGGTCTCCTAACAGTCAAAAATTAGGGTTTTGGTTCTGACAAAGAAAATGAAGTTTCCAAGGGTCCAATCAAGTCCCACATGCCTATAAACATGGTCAAGCATCCTCATACCAAGTTTCAAGACTTACAGCACAAAATTGCACAGTCAAAAACCATAATTGCACTACAGTCAACTGCAGGGGCAAAATGGTCATTTGACAGTCAAAAGTTCAAATTTTTGGTCAACATCTCATTTTGAAGCCACAAACATCAGTTGATCAATGCTTGATCATGATTTTCAAAGTATGGCTCAAAAAGTCTCAAGATGCAAAAGTTTCCATATTTGGACAGTTGAAAAAGTCAACTGTAACTTGACCAAGGCATAACTTCCACATGGTTTATCAGAAAAATCCCATCCAAAGCTCATTTTGAAGAGAATCACATTTCCTACAACTCCTCTTCACACTTCAAGTCCAATAAATGCTCTCACAAAAAGTTATCAATTTCAACATTATAGGTCATTTTCAAAAGTCAACAAAAAGAGACTTTAAGTCAAAGGACATAACTTGAGATTGGTAAATCAAAATGACATGGGACCAAAGACATTGGTTAGAGGATTTCAAGACCTTTCCAAAATGTCCAAGAACATGATCAAAGCTTAAAACTTGAGCAAGATATGCCTTGTGGAAGTTGGGAAATTTTTGGATATTTTGAAAAGTCAACTTTGCTTCAAATGTCTTAAAATTGCTAATGGGCCACATTTTCTTCCAAGATTGATCATCCAAAGCATATGCACGACCATTTGGCCCAAAAGGGATTTTTTTTCATCATTTTTATTATTTATTTGAGTTTTTAATTACAATTAATTCATTTAATTAATTAAAATGTGGAAAAAATACTAAACCAATGTAATCAAATCTTTTTGTGCAGAATAAACTCTCATTGGACACTCAAGATTCGTGCATAATCAAAAGTGGAAGGTTTTGCCATGATTGGAATCAAATATGCATGGAAAAGATTTGAAAATATATGCCATGAAAATCAAATATCTTTCCATCAATGCAAAGGGTTTTTGGATCAAAATCTTTACCCTAATCATTCCATACATAAGCAGGATGCAAACCCTAGTGTTAGACACCTCCAAGCTGCGCCTATTCTCAAGAACAAAGTTTGAGTTTTGTCAAAAAATTCCAAAACTGAAAACTACATTCTAGTGCGATTCAAAGGCAAATAATCATTCTATTGCATTCCTGAGACTTCAAGGAACGTGTCTGAATCAAAATCATCAACTCTAACGCCCATAATTGGTAACTAGAAGTCAGACTGTGTCATCGTTTTTGCATAATCGTATTTCATCATTCATGCCATGATTTTGAATTCTAATGCTTGTTTTGTGTTAGTCTTATCATTCTGAAGCTAACTATATTGTTCAATTGAGTTTTCCTCATCCATACGCGAATCCACCATTGGAGTGTTTTAGGGTTGCAGGGATTCAAAATTGGGGCTTCTCTGTTATAGAAAAATTGGAACACGAGACTTAGACCATTAAACTCAGGAAGCTTGGACGAATTCAACTACCCTATCGCGCCTAATTTATGATGCAGGGATTTCTATTCGCTATTTTTGCATATATCATATAGTGGGGGTTTAAAACCCCGCAATCTTGTTTGTTTTTGTTTCAGGAAAAACGCACCATTGGAGAAGATGGTGACTTGTCTCCATATGACTGGGCAATTTGAATTCAGCGCGCGTTTTTGTTATTTCTAGGCCACTAACCAAGTTTCTCTTATAATATTTGTTGGTCATTCTATATTCAAAGCGCGTTAATAGCTCCAGTGGCAAGGCGTTGGGTTGGTAATCTCTGGGACCTGGGTTCGATCCCAGGTCCCCCTCCCTCTTCATATTATTTTTCTAACCATACTTGCATGCAGCGCTCTCTCCTAATGATCACCATACACTCATCATCCAAACGTGCCACACGCCTACTGATCTCAATCCAATGGTCCAGAATCAAGGTCTATGGAAAGTCCTAGTCAACGCCTACACACGTGGACACTGAGAAGTCAAAAAGGCCTCCCATGATGGGCCAAAAATGCTGGACAACACCTCCAGTTTGGGGACAGAACCCCCATAGGTTTGCTCTTTCATTATTTTTTGTATTTTTTCTATTTTTATTTGTCTTCATTAATTCTTATTTAATTCTTTAAATTAATTTATTTTCATAACATAAAAAATAATAAAAAAGTCAGAAAGTCACAAAAATAAAAATATATTTCATTTAAACTTTTTTTTGTAAATAAAACCTTTATTAATTGATTTAGTTTTAAATTCTAGGCATAATTTTAAACATTTTCTTAATAAACTTAAAAATTGTAGAATTAGGGTTTTAATTATTTTTATCTTTTTCTTTTCTTTTATCATCCCTAATAATTAATTATTTATTTTTATAAATCAAATTATATTAATTAATTAGATTAATTTTAGGTTTAATTTTCATATTTTCTTAATAAATTAAAAATAGCTAGAATTAGGTTTAAATTTCATTTAATTTTCTCATAAAAAATCATAAAATACCAAAAACTCAAAAACCTTTGCTTTTTTTATTTTTATTTTAATTAATTTGTTAAATCGTAATTTAATTTCATTAAAAAGGGTCCAACGCCCTCGCATTCGATAATAATTCCAATTCGTGCATTTTATTTCCTTTCCTATAATTGTTATGTAATTCTCCCAAAGCCGTGTAAATTAAATATTTATATTTCTCGCACTTTACTTTATTTTATGTCAAATCGGGTCCTGGATTTAATTTGGCGATGTGGACCCGCGCCTTTGTAATAGTTTAGGAACTTTTAATTTCTCCAACTTTTAACTGCTAATAAATTGCATGCAAGAATGAATGTTAAAATAAAAACAATGCGTAGATCACCCATGACATGAACAAGACAAAATATCTGAAAACGACATACAAATCACACACCATCCCTAGGGTACGCTTCACTGTTGCCTTGCCTCTCGAAAGGTGATCGTCGAGTAGAATATGTTTTAGTAAGTCCTCATGATCCGGGAACCTGGCATGAGGGTAGCTTCTAAGGTATCTTCCTATTGCTCCGGTGATCACCATGTCCCGAACCTTCGAATTGACCCGAACACCTCCAACGGTGGTGCTACCTACCTCTCAATGGTGGGATGGCACTACTTAAAGGACATTTACACAGACGAATTCCTTAGGGTAGGTAGACGACTCTAGATACTTGCTCTAATTTCAAAATAAAAATTCAAAAATACTTTTCACACCGACACCTTTTCAAAAAGCTTTTGAAAGCAATTTTTCAAACACTCTTGAGGACCGATACAAGAGTCAAACTGAAATTTTCAAAGAAACTTTTTAAAAACCCACAGTTGAAAAGCAAACAAACCATTTTTGAAAACACAATGAGCAAGTATCTAAGAGCCCATGGATAACCATGGATAGAAAGGGTGCTAATACCTTCCCTTTCTATAATCTACCTCCCGAACCGAGAGCAATCTCTATAAGGAATTTTTCTGTGCTTTTGTCCTTTCCATTTGGATAAAATAAAAGACGGTGGCGACTCTTGCTTCCGCGACATTTCGCGAACCAGCTTAAAAAACAGTCAGTTCCAGATCCACCGATCACACTGTCCTATCAAAAGTAATCGGGTTCTAAGGAGCTCAATATCATTGAGTTATTTTCTATGTTTATTGTTTTGATTTAGCCACTGAATTGGCGATCAAAATATTCCAAGAAAACAACCCTCAACGAGTGTAGTATCGAGTATCTACCAACTTCAGACTGCACCAAAGTCGGTCATCTCACTACCCCTAAAGAGGCCAGGATGGTCAAGTAAGGTTCCTAAGGTCAGTTGATGCTTCACGACACCACGCGGCTGCCCCGTACTCTCCTTGACTTGACTCAAGGGTTACCGGTACTCACCAAAGTGCCACATCAACGTAGCAACTGCTTCAACTGTGTCGGTATACCCCACACAGTTCCCTCACAGTTTGTTGCTACTTTCTAAAAGGTATCCCCCAGATCCAGGTTAGGATCTATGAAACTCCAAAACAGGCCCACAATTTTAAAGCAAACAAAACAAGCAATTGAAAACATAAGAGTGGTCTAATCCTAAGGTACACCTCACTTATTAAGTATCCCCAGCAGAGTCGCCAGTTCTGTGATCGGTGGAAATAGAACTGACTGTTTTAAAGCTGGTTCGCGAAATGTCGCGGTAAGCAAGAGTCGCCACCGTCTTTTATGTTCTCCAACTAGGAAAGGACAAAAGCACAGCAAAATTCCTTTTCGAGATGTTTCTCGGTTCGGGAGGTAGATTTATAGAAAGGGAAGGTGTTAGCACCCTTTCTATCCGTGGTTATCCACGGGCTCTTAGGTACTTGCTCACTATGTTTTCAAAAATTGTTTGCTTTTCTTGTGTTTGTGGGTTTTGAAAAAAGTTTAGTTCGAAAAACTTCTAGGTAACTCTTGTATCAGTCCTCAAGAGTGTATGCAGTATTTGTTTGAAAACTTTTTGAAAGTGTAGGTGCGAAAATATGTTTTTGTTTTTTGAAAGAGCAAGTACCCATGAGAAATCTACCTACTCTAAGGAATTAAGTTGTGTAAGAGTCCTTTAGACAGTGCTATCCCACTATTGAGAAGTAGGTAGCACCGTCATTGGAGTTATTCGGGTCAATTCGATTATAGGGACAATGTGTGGTCACCAAAGCAATAGTAGGACGCCTTAGAGGTAATCCTAATGTCCTAGATCCTTTTTATCCGAGGCAACCGTTTCGAGGCAACTGGATCTTTAGACAGGAGGGCGACCTCTAAAGCACCCTATACTTGACGACCACCTCGAGGCAACCAAGTGAGGCGTACCCTAGGAGTGGCATGTGCATGTGTGTTGTTTCGATTCATATTATCTTTGAACATGCATCTTTGTGAGCTACGAGTTGGTTTTATTTTTCAAGCAAGTCTTGCATGCATATTAACAGTTAAGAGTGCGGAAAATAAATTGCGGAAAGTTGAATCTATGCTATTACAAGGCGCGGGTATATACATCGCCAAAAACATAACCCGTTTGGAAAATAAGTGCGAGAAAGTAAAAGAAAGCGATAAAATCCTAATTAACTATTACATCCTCGGAAACAGATACATAAATATGACCAAATAAATAATAAATTAAAAATATACGCGCGAAAGAATTGAATCGGGACGTCCTTAGGGTTTTGACCCTTTTTGAGAAAAGAATTGAATTTTGGTACTTTTTGCAATTAAATGAAATATTAAACCTAATAACTAATTAATTAATTAATTAAAGAGAAAGTCTTTTTGTGTTTTTTATGTTTTAATGAAAATAAAAGAAAAGAAATTAAAAGTCAAGAAAACCCTAATTCTAGATTTATTTTATTTTATATAAAAGGAAGTCAAAGTTAACCTAATTAATGAAAAGGACTAAATTGATTAATTTACATTTATTTACAAAAAGTAATTGAAATTAATAAAAATATTTTTTAGGTTTTCTGAATTTTATTGTGAAAAATAATTTATGAATTAATTAAATAATAGTAATAATAATTATTAAAAGGAAATGAAAATAGAAAGAAAATACAAATAAAAAAAAAGGAGATAGAAACCAGGGGGGTGTTGGACCCTTAGGAGGTTTTGTTAGCAAATTTCCAGCCCATTAAGCTTAAGCCTTTGTTGACTTCTGGGATTGTCCAGGTACGCGTTGACCAGGAATACCATAGTCCTCCCATCTGGACCATTAGATTGATGCACAAGGACACATGGTGCGTTGTTGGTTGGAGGCACACGGTGGACATCATGGGGAATCCTGCATGCAATCACATTAGAAAAATAGAAACAATGTTTGGGTGGACCTGGGAATCGAACCCAGGTCCCAATGGTGACCAGCCACATCATCTTCCACTAAGCCAAGCACCTGTATTTGATAATATATTAACAATTGAAAATAATATGTGAAAACAATCATATGCTGGAAAGAGAAAATAAAATAGCGCGCGCGTTTGAATGAACCAATGGCATGGCACCTTGTCTTCATCCCCTTCGCTGAACATGTAAAAAAGCAAAGAGATAGCGGGGGTTTTTAACCCCCACAACCTACATCAATGAAAAATAGCGAATAGGCGTGTATGCAACATAAATTGTTCGCGAGCATGGATTCTGATTCGTCTGGTTGCAACGAATTCAACCATGGGCATCATGAGGCTTAAGTTTTCTTGTATGGGAAAGCCCCAATTTTGAAACTGAAGAACCCTAATATTTGTCAATGGTGATTTGTGATTCAGGGCATTTTAATCCAATTGAACCACACCAAAAGCTTCGTATGAATCCTATGAACACAAAACAATCACAAAAAGATGTTAAATATGAATGAATCAATGATTATGATTTTGGAAAAAAGTGGTAAACCGTGAGCCTGTTCTTGCGCGTTTCTTGAGTTCTAGCACGTGGTTTTGATTCCAAATCAATCCTGAAACCTCCAGCAATATGTTTGAATCGCTCTAAGGCTTTGAATTGGTCTGAAATATGAAAAGCAGTTTTTTGTTTTCTTTCAATTTTTTGGAATTGGTTATGGCTTTTGCAGCAGCTTTTTCACGTGAATAGCATTAGGGTTGGCTTGCTTGCATATATGGGAATAGAATTAGGTTAAGTCTTGGCCCAAAGATCCATTGCATTCATGTTTTCAATGTTTGATTTTCAATCAAATCTTTTTGCATATTTTTGATTGAAAAAGCTTGCCAAATTGAGAGATCCTTGTCCCCTTGATGTGTACACGAAATCTCCAGCACATGTAGGTCATATTTGCTTCATGAAAAGATTGCAAAACCCTATCTTGATATTTTCCTACAATTAAATGAATTAAATGAATTAATAATCAATTAAAAATCCAAATAATTAATAAAAATAAGAAAATAATTCAATTTAATCTCAATGAGTCGTGCATAGGCCTTGGACAAAGTTTCAAGAAGAAATTTGAGGCCCATTAGCAAAAGTGATGTGTTTTGAGCAAAGTTGACTTTTGCAAGTTCACAAAAATTTCCCAACTTCTCCAATGCATATCTTGCTCAATTTTGATCATATGAACATGTTCTTGGACATTTTGGAAAGGTATTGAAGTCCTCTAACCAATGCCTTTGGTCCCATGTAATTTTGATTTACCAGTCTCAAGTTATGGTCTTTGACTTAAAATGCCTTTTTGTTAACCTTTGAAATTGACCTATAATGTAGAAATTGATACCTTTTTGTGAGAGCATTTCTTGGACTTGGAATGTGAAGATGAGTTGTAGGAAATGTCATCCCCTTCAAAATGATCATTGGATGGGATTTTTCTGATGAACCATGAAAAAGGTATGCCCTGGTCAAGTTACAGTTGACTTTTCTACTGTCCAAAAATAGTAACTTTTGCATCTTTGATGATTTTTGAGCCATTCTTGAGGACTGTGCAACCTTTGAGAGATCTTGAACCATTTGAAGGTGATTCTTGACAAATCTTTGAAGAATATGGGAGGGTGTTGTACCCCAAAATTTGCCCTCCCATATTCTTCAAGATTTGCAAAGAGCATGCTTCAAAATCTCCCAAGGGTTGCATAGTCCAAGGGCCTCCTAACAGTCAAAAATTAGGGTTTTGGTTCTGGCAAAGAAGTTGAAGTTTCCAAGGGTCCATTCAAGTCCCACATGCCTATAAACATTGCCAAGCATCCTCATGCCAAGTTTCAAGACTTACAGCACAAAATTGCACAGTCAAAAACCCTAATTGCCCTACAGTCAACTGCAGGGGCAAAATGGTCATTTGACAGTCAAAAGTCCAAATTTTTGGTCAACATCTTATTTTGAAGCCACAAACATCATTTGATCAATTCTTGATCATGATTCTCAAGGCATGGCTCAAAAAGTCTCAAGATGCAAAAGTTTCCATATTTGGACAGTTGAAAAAGTCAACTGTAACTTGACCAAGGCATAACTTCCACATGGTTTATCAGAAAAATTCCATCCAACACTCATTTTGAAGAGAATGACATTTTCTACAACTCCTCTTCACACTTCAAGTCCAAGAAATGCTCTCACAAAAAGTTATCAATCTCAACATTATAGGTCATTTTCAAAAGTCAACAAAAAGGGACTTTAAGTCAAACACCATAACTTGAGATTGGTAAATCAAAATGACATGGGACCAAAGTCATTGGTTAGAGGACTTCAAGACCTTTCCAAAATGTCCAAGAACATGACCAAAGCTTAAAAATTGAGCAAGATATGCCTTGTGGAAGTTGGGAAAGTTTTGGGAATTTTGAAAAGTCAACTTTGCTTCAAATGCCTCAAAATTGCTAATGGGCCACATTTTCTTCCAAGAATCATCACCCAAAGGCTATGCACGCCCCATTGACTTTAAAGGGATTTATTTTATCATTTTTTATTAATTATTTGAATTATTATTATTATTAGTTCACTTAATTAAAATAAAATATGACAAAAATAGAAAATCATGTTTTCCAATCCTTTTTTGCAGCATATTCCACTCCTTAAAGACTCAAGATTTCGTGCATCACTAAAAAGGCAAGAATTGGCAATGATTGGCATCAAAAAGGGATGAAAAAGATTGAAAAAGATTCATGAAAAATCAAATATTGAAACATTGATTGCAAAGGTTTTTGGACTTGTTTTGAAAACCTAAATCATTCCTCATATAAGCCAGAACACAACCCTAATGCAAGAAACTCAGAAGCTGCGCCTCCCAAGAAAGAACTTTGCATTTTTCCAAAAAAATTGAAATCTGCTTTCATAGTTTCAGTGCGTTTCAGGACCTAAGAACTATTCCATAAGCTTGCTTACATTGCCAGGGATCTTTCCCAATCAAAATCAAGTCTTCATACAGTCAGAAACGGTAGAATCACGTGGCCCTGTTCCCAATTTTTTTCATAATCGTATTTGCATTTGCACATCTTTTCCATACGTTTTAAGCATTGATTTATACTAACATGGTTGTTCTAAAGCTGCTGGCATCATTTAATTGAGTTTTTAAGCCCTATACACGAATCCACCATGGAAGCTGCCTAGGGTTTCAAAGATGTGAAATTGGGGTTTCTCGCCTGGGGAAAAATTAGATCATGATACCAACGGCATTGGATTCGTGGCATTCCAACGATTCAAAACCACACCTCGCGCTCAATTTATATGAGCCCAGGGCCTAATCGCTATTTTTGTGTTCTTCACTTAGTGGGGGTTTAAAACCCCCGCTATCTATCTCATGTTTTCAGGTAAAACGAAGCAGCCATGAAGAAGATGCTGAGGTGTCTCAACCAGACTGGGCCATTCAAACGTTCGCGCTTTTTTTTTATATTTACCAATAGCGCTTATTCTCTCTCATATTAATCACGTTCCATTAATATTACAAACGAACGCGCTTGGCTTGGTTGGTTGATGCGTTGTCCTTCAAGCACTGGGACCTGGGTTCGATTCCCAGGTCCCCCATATTCTTCAATATTTTTGTTCATAATGCGTTCAGGTACAATTCCTGGCCTAGGGTCCATCATGCATCCAATATCCTGGCGCGCCACATGTTCCAGGAGATGAATCTAAAGGACATGGTATAAAGTCCAGGATACACACCGGTCAACACCTCCATACACAAGTCAGGAAAGTCAACGTGGGCTTGCATCTCATGGGCCAGATTGCTTGCAAATAAACCTCCAAAAGGGTCAACAAACCCCCTTGTTTGTATTTCTCTCCTTTATTCTTTTCCCTTTTATTTTTGTTTCAATTATTTTCTTTTAATTCCTTAAATTAATTTTAATAACATAAAAATACCAAAAATCAGAAAATCATAAAAATAAAAATATATTTTATTTAATGCTATTTTGTAAATAAATTTTGTTAACCAATTTAACTTTAATTTTAGGTTTAGTTTTAAATGTTTCTTTAATAAACTAAAAAATGTAGAAATTAGGTTTTTAATACTTTTATTCTTTTTTTAAATAATTAAATTTTTCTTCTCATTATTATTAACAATTAATTATTTTGTAAATAACTTATAATTAAATTAGGTTAAACTTCAACTTTTTTTTAATAAATTAATAAACAATTTAGAAGTAGGTTTTTATTTAACTTTTAATTCCAATTAACTCTCATTAAATTTCATAAATACAAAAACTCCAAAAATAAGTTCTTTTCGTTATTTAACTTAATTAATTTATTAATTGTAATGTAATTTCTTTAAAGGGTCCAACGCCCTCGCATTCTCGATTTTTATTTCTTTTCGCGCGTTTACTTTTATTTCTTTTTTTTAAAATTTATGTACTTGCCCCAAAGCCTTGTAATAGATTAATTAGATATTTACTTTCTGCATTTTATTTATTTAAATCGGGTCTTGGTTTAATTTGGCGATGTAGACCCGCGCCTTTGTAATAGCGTAGGACTTTTATCTTCCCGCACCTTTTAACTGTTAATAACCACATGAAAGAATGAATGCCAAAAATAAAAACAAAGCGTAGATCACCAATGCATGACAAGATAAACATAATTGAAAATGACACACAATTCACACACCACCCCTAGGGTACGTCTCACTGTTGCCTTACCCCTCGAAACGTGGTCGTCGAGTAGAAGACGTTTTAGTAAGTCCTCATGTCCATGAACATGGCATGGGGGTAGCTTCTAAGGTGTCTTCCTATTTCTCTGGTGACCACAATGTCCCGAACCCTCGAATTGACCCGAATACCTCCAACGGTGGTGCTACCTACCTCTCAATGGTGGGATGGCACTACTTTAAGGACGTTTACACAGACTAATTCCTTAGGGTAGGTAGATGACTCGTAGATACTTGCTCTAATTCAAAACAAATCAGACCTCTTTTCACACCGACACTTTCAAAAAGCTTTCAAAAAACAATTTTTCAAACACTCTTGAGGACTGATACAAGAGTCGAACTGAAATTTTAAACGAAACTTTTTCAAACCCACTCTGAAAAGCAAACAAACAGTTTTGAAAACACAAATGAGCAAGTATCTAAGAGCCCATGTATAACCATGGATAGAAAGGGTGCTAACACCTTCCCTTTCTATAAATCTACCTCCCGAACCGAGAACTAATCTCAATAAGGAATTTTTTTGTGCTTTTGTCCTTTCCATTTGGAGAAAATAAAAGACGGTGGCGACTCTTGCTTCCGCGACATTTCGTGAACCAGCATTAAACGGTCAGTTCCAGATCCACCGATCATGGAACTGGAGACTCTGCTGGGGACTATCTTATAAGTGAGGTGTACCTTAAGATTAGTTCATAACGGTGTTTTCAATTGCTTTGACTTGTTTGCTTTATCATTGTGGGACTGTCTTGGGAATTACATAGATCCTAACCCGGATCTGGGGATACCCTGTTTAGGTAGCATAAGCTGTGAGGGACCTGTCCGGCGTAGACCGACATGGGTGAAGCAGTGGCTACGTTGGTGTGGCGCCTTAGTCTGTACTGATATCCCTTGTGTTGCAACGAGGAGAATATGGGTCTTCTGAGGAGTCATTAAGCACCAACAGACCTTAGAACCTTAAATGACACAACTTGGCCATTAGAACAGTAGCAGTATGCTACGCCCATTGAGGCTAAACTCTCGTGATGGTTCTGGATGCAAGAAAAGATTGCGATGCTGGAGTTATGACCGATTGAGGGTAGTCAATGATATTGGGATCCTCTAAGAACCCGATTACTTTTGATAGGACAGGTATGAACCAACAAACTGAAAGAGGGTAATACCTAGACCTCATGCTGGCCTTAACTTTAAGGGCTTGTCTTGTGTGACTTGTGTGCCTTATCATGTTTGCCTTTGTAAATATCTGTGGTGTACTTTATCATAACATCATAACATCATGATCATTGCATGCATCCTGCATAAGGACTGGCCATTTCAAAGACAAGAGGGTTTCACCTTTGCTCTGTTTTGTAGGACATCATGATGCCTATGCGAAGGAATACTATCCGGTTCAACTTTGTTCACCCACCTGAGTTGCTTGAGGAGTTGGTTAGCAGAATTCCAAATACCACTTCCTTCATCCAGAGGCATGGTTCTCTTCTCAGTTTAGTCACTGCAAAGCGGGATCAACAGTTGATGAGTGTCCTGACCCAGTTCTATGACCCTCTGTACCAGTGTTTCACCTTTCAAGACTTCCAGCTGGTCCCTACCCTGGAAGAGTTCTCTGATTTGCTTGGCATCCCTATCTTGGATCAGACTCCTTACACTAGTTGGGAAAAGACCCTCAGGCTTGAGGAGGTTGCTGCAGCTCTTCCTTTGACCCATCAAGAAGTAATGGATAACTGGGTGACTAGAAGCGGGGTTAAGGGTTTCTTGGCCAAGTTTCTGGTTGGTAAAGCTAATAGTTTCTGGAATGACTTGGACTTTAGGGCATATGAAGACATCCTGGATCTCTTAATCTATGGGCTAGTCTTGTTTCCTAATCCTGACAACTTCATCAATGTCACTGCCATAAGGATCTTTATGTCTCAGAACCCTGTGCCCACTCTCTTGGGTGACATCCTGCAACAACTTTATGCTCGTACTGCCCGAAGACGAGGAACTCTATGGTGTTGTATCCCTTTGTTGGTGAGGTGGTTTATTTCGCACCTCCCTAAGTTCGTGCTGAAGAACCAAGAAGGAAGAGGTTGGGCTCATAGGTTAATGTCCCTCACTGATAAGGACATCATTTGGACTTTCAGAGATTTGGATGAGGTAGCTGTTATTGATTGTTGCGGAGAATACCCTAATGTTCCTTTGATTGGTACCCAAGGAGGAATCTCTTATAGTCCATGTCTAGCACCCCGTCAGTTTGGAAGAGCCAGAAGAGAAGGGCCTCATGAGATGTTGGTGCCTCACATCAGTTTTGAGTTTTAGGTGGATAGTGACGAGCTGCGTCGTAGGTTCATCAAGGCTTGGGACAGAGTTCATAAAGCTGACCCACAAGAGTTGGGGCCAAAGACTTCTCTACCTATGGAATCCTACTACAAATGGGTCCGCATCCGTGCTCAGAAGTTAGGTATGCCATACGAAGCTGTCAGACCCGTCATTCTTGAGTATCCTGACAAATATGGGGCTCCTCCAACTGTCCTCCCTCCTCAGATACCTACTGATTATGAGACATTAAAGAGGTCTTGGTCGCAACTGCGAGAAGAGCGGGATTCTTACCGGGAAAAGTTCAATGAGCAGGAATTGAAGATCCAGAAGCTGACAAAGCAGTTGGAGAATGAGCGAGCTCTGAATGACTACATCCGTACTGAGAAGAGGAGACCATGGGATCAATGAGGAGCTCTGGATGTTCTTTTACAGTTTTATTTCCCTTTTCAGTATTTCCATTTTATGTAATGCCTAAGGGCAACCTGTTGAACAATTTAAATTTCAAAGTTGAATCTAATGAAGTGTGTTCCTTTTGGTTTACAAAGTTGATTCCCGATTGTCTTCGAAAACATAAATCATACGCATCCCATTCATCATGTGCATAGCATGTATTCTTCTTTTCAGGTTGCTTACTGTTCTTCGCTGTTTATTTCAGCATCATGAACCCTGACTCATCATCAACTGAGATGTCTATCAAGGCCCTTCAGGCGCAGAACGCGCAATTTCAGGAGCTGATCATGGGTTTGGCTCAAGGCCAAGAAGAGCTGAAGGCTTTACTCCTGAAGAAGGAGAAGAAGAAGAAGAGAATTGTTCTTTTCAACTCGGGCCGGAGGTTTGGTAATACTCTGCAGAATGAGGAAGCTGGTTCTTCTGTAGGCAAGAGCAGTCCCCAAGGAGGAAAAGGTCCTAGTCCGGTAGTCTCTGACAACGAGACTGACTTCAATGAGGAACAGTATCCTCCGGCTGAAGACAAATACAAGCAGTTGGAAGACAGACTGAACGCCATGGAGATCCAACAAGTGCCTAGGCTGGATTTCGGAGATTTGGGCTTATCTACTGGTGTGATCATTCCTCACAAGTTTAAAGCACCATCTTTCACCAAGTATGACGGGGCATCTTGTCCCAAGCTACACCTCAGATCTTATGTGCGGAAGATTCAACCGTACACAGTGGACAAGAACTTGTGGATCCACTTCTTCCAGGAGAGTCTTTCAGGGACTCATCTCGAATGGTTCTATCAGCTGGATGGAACCAAGGTTCGTAACTGGGAGGAGTTGGCTACTGCTTTTTACAAGCAGTATCAATATAATGCCGACCTTGCTCCTACACGTACCCAACTCCAGGGTATGTCGCTAGGATCAAGCGAAGGTTTTAAAGAGTATGCACAGAAGTGGAGGGATCTGGCTGGCAGGGTGCAGCCCCCGTTAACTGACCGTGAGCTGGTAGATATGTTCTTAGGGACCCTCTCTGGGCCATTCTTCAATCATCTTATCGGTAACTCGTCTGCAGGGTTCACTGATCTTATTCTGACTGGAGAGAGAATAGAGGCTGGAATGAAGTCCGGAAAAATTCAGAAGGGTGCATCTTCAAGTTCTGAGAAGAAACCCTTTAAGAAGGAGGCCAGTGCTGTATATGGGCCTAGGAGGCAAGAGAAACCAGAACGCCGCCAATCTGTCAACGCGGTGATGATTGCAAAGCCTGCTGCCGCTCCTCGGTAAACCAATCCACCCAGGGCTGAAAGACCCAGAAGAGAGTTTACTCGGCTGAGTATGACCCTATCACAAATCTTGCCACAGTTGCTATCCACCAACTTGGTGACTGTTAGAGAGGCCCCGAAGGTTGTAAACACTGCCTCTCCCAAGTATAATCCGAATGCCCGTTGTGCTTATCATTCCGATATCCCGGGGCATTCTACTGATGACTGCTGGGCCTTAAGGAATAAGGTGCAAGACCTTATTGATGCGAAGGAGATACAATTTGAGGCGCCTGAGAGGCCAAATGTGGTGACTGCTCCTATTCCCCAGCATGGAGTGAATGCCATTGATGAAGATGTGTATGCCATTTCTGTGAATGATGTAGCTACTCCTCTGATGACTTTTAAGAGGAACCTACTGCTGGCGGGTTTATTTCCGGGTTGTAGCGAAGGTTGCCTTTTCGGTGCTGTTTCCCTTTTTGGTTGTCCTTTGCTGAAATTGGGCATTCAAAGCCTGATGGACAACAAAGAGATTCTGTTCAAAAAGACCGTTGTTCCGTTTGTCCCTGTGGAAGAAGTTTCTGTTGTTACAATCTTTAATAATCCGATCAAGGCTCTCCCGAGGAAGCCAGTTAAAATCATGACTGTCGCACCCATTGTGATTACTGTTCCGGGGCCTCTCCCCTATGAATCTGATAAGGCTGTCCCATGGCACTATGGGGCAGATGTATATGTACATGGTATAAAGCAAGAGTTCACCACTGGTACCAGCATCAGCAATATCACTGGTCCAGCCAAAGTTACCCGCAGTGGCAGGCTCTTCTCGCCTGACATTGCGCCACCAGCTATTCGAAGACCTATCATTATAACACCTGCAAGTGCACCTGTTCCCATTTCTGATCAATTTGTTTCCCCTGCCGCCGAGTCATCTATTGCTCGGGGCAAAGGGATTGAAGATGAGCCTGCCCGGATGGAAGCACCAAAATTTGTGAATGCTGAGGCCTCCCAACAAGAGATGGAGGAGATTCTGAAGATAATCAAGAAGAGCGATTTTAATGTTGTTGAACAGCTGGGGCATACCCCCTCCAAGATCTCTATGCTCTCCTTGCTGCTGTGCTCAGAGGCCCATGCTAAGGCCTTGATTTCATTTCTAAAGACGGCCCATGTGCCACAGGAGACATCTGCAGTCCAATTTACTGATTGCGTAGCCAATTTGACAGCCGACAATGGTTTGGGTTTCTCGGACGCTGACCTTACTGCTAAGGGAAAGAACCACAATGACGCCCTGCATGTCTCTATTGAATGCAGGGGCACTACTCTTGCGCATGTGCTGGTGGACACCGGTTCTTCCCTGAATGTGCTACCCAAAAAGGCCTTAGATCGATTGGATTGTGAGGGCCTGGAGCTGAAACCTAGCAACATCATTGTCAGAGCCTTTGACGGTTCTAAAAGGATGGTTCATGAAGAGGTAGACATTCCTATTCGTGTGGGTTCTCAAGTATTCGACTCGACTTTCTACGTGATGGATATACGTCCATCTTATTCCTGTTTACTGGGTCGACCTTGGATTCACAAAGCTGGGGCAGTGACTTCTACCCTACACCAGAAGCTCAAGTACCCTGTCAGAGGGAAGATTGTCACTGTGCAGGGAGAGGAGGAGTATATGGTTATTCACTTGAATTCCTTCCGATATATTGAGATGGACGGGGAGTTTATTGAAACCCCCTTTCAACATTTTGAAGAGGTACCTCCAACATTGGCAGCGGCAGAAACAGTGGTTGAAGAGGATGTTCCTTTGAAGATGGCTTCCCTAAAGGATGCCCAGGCTGTGATCGAGAAAGGTGAATGTGCTAACTGGGGCAGGCTCCCTGATTTCACTCTTAAAACTAACAAGTTTGGACTGGGTTTTACTGCAGAGGCTCAGAGGGCTGTGCGCAAGGTAAGGACCAGAAGACCTCCTGTGCTCATCACCAATCCAGAGTGAATGCCATTGGGGATGAAGATGAAGTGGAAGAGGCAGAGTTTGATAGCTGGATCTACCCGACGACTGATGGTGGATTGACCAATTGGACTGCTAAAGATCATACTCCTGTTACTTTTGTTACGCAGTAATAAACTCCTTTGTTTTTGTTATTTGTAATAAACAATGAATTGAAACTCTATGGCCCGGTGTCTTACCCGGGGCACCGTGGCTTCATTTGTGAGGGCATATTAATTGTCATTTCATATATCATGAATAAAGACCTTGGACGTTTTCTCGCATTTCAAATCCTATGCTCCTTTTCTTTCTTTCCTTTCTTTATATATTGCAAAACTGCTGTATTTACACACACTCACTCATACAGGTTTCAATCCACTCCGGATCTCACTGGTAACGACTTTGCTACTGCCAGTTATGACTTCGAAAATCCGATCAACTTAGCCGAAGACGAAGGTGAAGATGATTGCGAAGTGCCTGGCGAGCTTGCAAGACTGTTACAACAAGAAGAGAGGGCAATTCAACCACACGAAGAGCCGGTGGAAACAATAAATCTGGGTACTGAGACGGACAGGAAGGAAGTTAAGATTGGTGCCAACCTAGAGCTCAGCGTGAAGCAACGGTTGACTCAGATGTTACATGAGTATGTGGAGATCTTCTCCTGGTCCTACGAAGACATGCATGGGTTAGATATTGACATTATGGTCCATCACTTGCCTACCAAGGAAGACTGCCCTCCGGTTAAGCAAAAGGTCCGCCGTATACGTCCAGAGATGTCTGAGAAGATCAAAGCTGAGGTTATGAAGCAATTCGATGCCGGGTTTCTTGCAGTGACTTCTTACCCTCAGTGGGTTGCTAATGTGGTGCCAGTACCGAAGAAGGATGGTAAGGTCAGAATGTGCGTCGACTACAGGGATCTGAACAGGGCCAGCCCCAAGGATGACTTCCCTCTACCTCACATTGATGTCCTGGTTGACAATACTGCTCAGCATAAAGTGTTCTCTTTCATGGATGGCTTTTCAGGTTACAATCAGATCAAGATGGCTCCTGAAGACATGGAAAAGACTACCTTTGTTACTCAGTGGGGCACCTTCTGCTACAAGGTCATGCCTTTTGGACTGAAAAATGCTGGGGCAACCTACCAGCGTGCCATGGTTGCTTTATTTCATGACATGATCCATCATGAGATTGAGGTGTATGTTGACGATATGATTGCAAGGTCCCAAACTGAGGAGGAACACCTTGATCATCTGCAGAAACTGTTTGACCGTTTGAAACTATACAAGCTGAGGTTGAACCCGAACAAGTGTACCTTCGGGGTAAGATCGGGAAAGTTGCTAGGCTTCGTTGTAAGTGATAAGGGTATTCAAGTGGACCCTGCCAAGGTTAAAGCCATTCAAGAGATTCTAGTTCCTAAGACAGAGAAAGAGGTCAGAGGCTTTTTAGGACGCCTGAATTACATTGCCCGATTCATCTCACACCTAACTGCTACCTGTGAACCAATCTTCAAGCTGCTGAAGAAAGATCAGGTAGTACGTTGGAATGATGAATGTCAGGCCGCTTTTGACCGAATCAAAGAGTATCTCCAAGAACCACCCATTCTTATGCCACCGGTTGAAGGGAGACCTCTGATATTATACCTGACAGTACTTGATAACTCAATGGGGTGTGTGCTGGGGCAGCATGACGAGTCTGGCCGAAAAGAGCATGCCATTTATTACCTTAGCAAAAAGTTTACCGACTGTGAGACCCGATACTCACTGCTCGAGAAAACTTGCTGCGCTTTGGTATGGGCTGCTCGCCGGCTGAGACAGTATATGCTGACTCACACTACCTTATTGATTTCAAAGATGGATCCTATAAAGTATATATTTGAAAAGCCTGCTCTGTCTGGGAGAATAGCAAGATGGCAAATGATCTTGACAGAATATGACATCCAGTACACGACCCAGAAAGCCATCAAAGGAAGTGTATTGGCAGACCACCTGGCACATCAGGCAGTAGACGACTATCAGTCAATGAACTTCGAGTTTCCAGACGAGAGCATCATGATAGTGACTGATTGTGAAGTACCTGGACTGGATGAAGGACCTGAGGAAGGATCCCGATGGTCTATGCACTTTGACGGAGCCTCCAATGCTTTGGGTAACGGCATCGGCGCTGTGATTATATCCCCTCAAGGCACTCATACTCCACTCACTGCCCGGCTATGTTTCAACTGCACCAACAACATGGCGGAGTATGAGGCATGCATCATGGGTCTTCAAGCTACGATTGACTTAAGGATCAAGTTTCTGAGTGTCTTCGGAGATTCCGCTCTCGTGATCAATCAGATCAAAGGGGAGTGGGATACGAAACATCTGAATCTTATTCCTTACAGAGAATGTGTGTTGACCTTGATCCCCCATTTCACAGAGATAACCTTTGAACATTTTCTGAGAGAGGAGAATCAGCTGGCGGACGTGTTAGCTACAATGTCTTCCATGTTCAAAGTCAAATGGGACAATGAGGCTCCCAGGATCATCATCTGGAAACTGGACGAACCGGCATACTGTTGTGATCTCGAGACTGAGTTGGTGACTGAGAAGCCTTGGTACCATGAGGTGAAGAGATATTTGGAAGCTCAGGAGTATCCTGAAGGTGCGTCTGTCAACGATAAGAAGTTTCTAAGAAGGTTCGCAACGAAGTTCTTCCTTAGCAACGACATCCTGTATAAGCGAAACCATGATTCGACCTTACTGCGTTGTATGGATAAGACTGAAGCAGAAAGGATCATGGCAGAGCTACATGAAGGTACCTTCGGAACACATTTCAGTGGACATACTATGGCAAAGAATATCCTTCAGGCAGGGTATTTCTGGTCCACCATGGAAGCCGACTGCTACCAACACTCTCGGACATGCCATAAATGCCAGATTTATGCAGACAAGGTGCATGTTCCTCCAGTTCCTCTGAATGTCTTGACAGCACCTTGGCCGTTTGCAATGTGGGGCATAGATATGATCGGTGAGATTAAACCTACGGCATCCAACGGGCATCGCTTCATCCTGGTAGCGATTGATTACTTCACAAAGTGGGTTGAAGCAGCTTCCTACGCTACGGTAACCAAGAACATTGTGGCACGGTTCATTCGACATAACCTGATCTGTCGATACGGTGTCCCAGAAAGGATCATTACAGACAACGGTACCAATCTTAATAACAAGATGATCACTGAGCTCTGCGAGCAGTTTAAGATACAGCACCACAACTCTTCTCCTTATCGGCCGAAGATGAATGGGGCTGTAGAAGCAGCGAATAAGAACATTAAGAAAATTGTGCAGAAGATGACAGTGACCTATAAAGATTGGCACGAGATGCTACTGTTCGCTCTACATGGGTACCGTACCTCAGCAAGGACGTCAACTGGGGCAACTCCTTTCTCCTTGGTCTACGGCATGGAGGCAGTCTTACCGATCGAAGTGCAGATACCCTCTCTCCGGATAATGAAGGATGCAGATCTGAGCGAAGATGATTGGATCCAGACACGACTTGATCAGCTAAACCTTATTGATGAAAAAAGACTTGCTGCTATCTGTCATGGTCAGACGTATCAGAAACGGATGATCAGGGCATTTAACAAAAAGGTCAGACCACAAGAATATCAAGTTGGGGATCTGGTAATCAAACGCATCATCCTTCCTCAGAGTGATCCAAGGGGCAAATGTACCCCTACATATGAAGGGCCATTTGTGGTTAAACATGTGTTCTCAGGAGGAGCCATGATTCTAACCAACATGGATGGTGACGACCTTCCTCACCCCGCCAATGCAGACATAGTAAAAAGATACTACGCATGAAAAAAGACCCGCTAGGTTGACATACCTAGGCAAAAATTAGGGCTTCCCGGCGAACCAAAAGGGTTCAGGCAAAATGAAGGGATGAAATAAAAAAATCTGTACACCCGGCAAGTCGAAAACCTGAAAAGGCGGCTTGGGCAAAAATGGGTATCCCGGTGGACTGAAAACCCGAAAGGGCGGTCCAGGCAAAAGTTAGGGATAAAGCGTAATACTATGTCTCATTGGATCACTTTGCATCCAGAATCCGGTATCTACATCAAGTTCAGACGACATTGATCAATCAGCTTCATCTTCGGTTAGGTCATCAAGTGATGAGACGCTCAAAGATATAAAGGCGATAGCAGAGTCGGAACCCAGTGGGATTATTCTTTTCACATAGCTGTTTTGTTTTCCCTTTGTACATATTGTATAAACTCTTTTGTTCGGCGGCGTTCTCTTACTAGGACGTCAACCTCTTGTACATAAACGCCTATTTTACAGGCAAATTCAAAAATCAATATAAATACACTTTTCAGTTAAAATTGCCAATTGTTTTCCTTTTCTGTTTTGTTTTGCGAAGAACGTCCAAGGTTCAATTTGTGATATATGCATTTGACACTAATTGCTAATTCATAAATAATTGCATACGAAACAAAGGATTAATTACAGGTAACATTAGAAACAGGGGCAATAATGAGTGGTCTAAGCTATCTAATTATTCTGTCCACCAAGGTATCAAGGTAAGTTCAGCTGAAGAACACAACGAGTATATCTTAACCCCCCCAAAGAGTGAGCCAGCAAGTCAATGCACTCTCTCCAAGAAAAGCTATTATCAGCCTTAAGGAAGTTGGGTACCCCCGCAGATCTCAACATTCCCCAGCACGATATACAGATATTCTTAAACAAGCATTCCCGGCAGTCTTGACCTAAAGATTGTTCCCCGGCGGTATATCAAACATTCAATGGAGTCACTTCCCCAATATATCTCAAAGATTTCCCCAGGAGAGTCCAGTCTGAAGGTTTCCCCAGGAAAGTTTGAATCCATCTTTCTAGCAGGAAGTTTATCCCCAGTAGATTCCGGAAGCTTATCCCCGCAGAGCACGAACGCGTCCCCTGGCTGTATTCAAAGGTTATTTCCCTACCAAGATATAACTGGGTTATCCTCAACCAAAAGCCACGAAAAGATCGTCCCCGACGAAGTCTTCTTATTCCCAGCGGAGTCTATCAAAACTTCTAACATAACAACGGTATCCCCAGCAAAGTTACCATCAATATCCTAGCAAAGTACCTCTCTCCCCACAGAGTATTATTCCCCAGCAAGATCGCTAGAATAATTTTCTCCCTGCAGAGTGTTCTATTCGCCAAGTTTATTCCCCAACGGAGTTATCTTCTCCTACCGGTATTCTTGCAACCATCACTCCCCATTGGAAACAGAAGCTCTACATCAGCCCAGGATTTAACCTCCCGGCACCCGTCAAGGATTTATTTTCCTAAGACGAAAACATACATTCAAAAACATCACATACATCATGATACATGCATAAACGCATCATACCTTACAATCTCATTTATGTTGAGAACATCATTTCTTAATCCATATCATGCATCGTATATGACTGACCTTTACCTTTCAGGAAAGATCTAGTTAAGTTCTCAGCTATGCCCAAGACCTAGCCTGGTTCAGTTAAATCGACCCTAAGATTTTCCTGATTCTTATCCAGTCAAAGGCCTTCTCTGGTTCAGTCAGATCGACCCTAAGATCTCCCTGATTCTTATCCCAGTAGAAGACATCCAAGATTCTCTCAACGTTCCTGTTGAGGTAGTAATCGCCCAAGGTTCTCTCAGCGTTCCTATTGAGGTAGTAATCGCCCCAAGATTCTCTCGGAGTTCCTGTTGAGGTAGTAATCGCCACAAGATTCTCTCAGCGTCCCTGTTGAGGTAGTAATCGTCCAAGGTTCTCTCAGCGTTCCTGTTGAGGTAGTAATCGCCTCAAGATTCTCTCAGCGTTCCTGTTGAGGAAGTAATCGTCCAAGGTTCTCTCACCGTCCCGTTGAGGTAGTAACCATCCTTGATTCATTCATCACCTTTTGAAGCTCCAGACTCGATTTCTGTATCTCGCCAGGGCACGTCTGAAGAGTTCAAAAATCTGATTCCTGTAACCAACCAGGATGCGTCTATAGAAAGAGTCTGAAGACCAGCTCCTGTAACAGGCCAGGTAATCATTTTCTTTTTTCAGGTATGCAAGTTCTCGCTAAGGAATCTCTTACGCGATCAACACCCAGATGGCATCTATAAGCCCATCCAACTATCCAATCTCCAAATGGCATCTGTAAGCCCATTCCCACCATCACACTACTATGTGAGCGCAAATTTCTGGGCACTCTAGTGTTCAATCATCTTCCACCTTCGGATTACGAAAGGCACGTCAGCCAATCTACATCCTCAGGTCTAAGAAGATTGAACAGGGGCAACTGTTGTACCCCAAAATTTTCCCTCCCATATTCTTCAAGATTTGCAAAGAGCATGCTTCAAAATCTCCCAAGGGTTGCACAGTCCAAGGGCCTCCTAACAGTCAAAAATTAGGGTTTTGGTTCTGGCAAAGAAGTTGAAGTTTCCAAGGGTCCAATCAAGTCCCACATGCCTATAAACATTGCCAAGCATCCTCATGCCAAGTTTCAAGACTTACAACACAAAATTGCACAGTCAAAAACCCTAATTGCCCTACAGTCAACTGCAGGGGCAAAATGGTCATTTGACAGTCAAAAGTCCAAATTTTTGGTCAACATCTTATTTTGAAGCCACAAACATCATTTGATCAATTCTTGATCATGATTCTCAAGGCATGGCTCAAAAAGTCTCAAGATGCAAAAGTTTCCATATTTGGACAGTTGAAAAAGTCAACTGTAACTTGACCAAGGCATAACTTCCACATGGTTTATCAGAAAAATTTAGTCCAAAGCTCATTTTGAAGAGAATGACATTTTCTACAACTCCTCTTCACACTTCAAGTCCAAGAAATTCTCTCACAAAAAGTTATCAATCTCAACATTATAGGTCATTTTGAAAAGTCAACAAAAAGGGACTTTAAGTCAAAGACCATAACTTGAGATTGGTAAATCAAAATGACATGGGACCAAAGGCATTGGTTAGAGGACTTCAAGACCTTTCCAAAATGTCCAAGAACATGATCAAAGCTTAAAAATTGAGCAAGATATGCCTTATGGAAGTTGGGAAAGTTTTGGGAATTTTGAAAAGTCAACTTTGCTTCAAATGCCTCAAAATTGCTAATGGGCCACATTTTCTTCCAAGAATCATCACCCAAAGGCTATGCACGCCCCATTGACTTTAAAGGGATTTATTTTATCATTTTTTATTAATTATTTGAATTATTATTATTATTAGTTCACTTAATTAAAATAAAATATGACAAAAATAGAAAATCATGTTTTCCAATCCTTTTTTGCAGCATATTCCACTCCTTAAAGACTCAAGATTTCGTTCATCACTAAAAAGGCAAGAATTGGCATCAAAAAGGGATGAAAAAGATTCATGAAAAATCAAATATTGAAACATTGATTGCAAAGGTTTTTGGACTTGTTTTGAAAACCTAAATCATTCCTCATATAAGCCAGAACATAACCCTAATGCAAGAAACTCAGAAGCTGCGCCTCAGACCAAGAAAGAACTTTGCATTTTTCAAAAAAAATTGAAATCCGCTTTCATAGTTTCAGTGCGTTTCAGGACGTCAGAACTATTCCATAAGCTTGCTTACATTGCCAGGGATCTTTCCCAATCAAAATCAAGTCTTCATACAGTCAGAAACGGTAGAATCATGTGGCCCTGTTCCCAATTTTTTTCATAATCGTATTTGTATTTGCACATCTTTTCCATACGTTTTAAGCATTGATTTATACTAACATGGTTGTTCTAAAGCTGTTGGCATCATTTAATTGAGTTTTTAAGCCATATACACGAATCCACCATGGAAGCTGCCTAGGGTTTCAAAGATGTGAAATTGGGGTTTCTCGCCTGGGGAAAAATTAGATCATGAGACCAACGCCATTGGATTCGTGACATTCCAACGATTCAAAACCACACCTCACGCTCAATTTATATGAGCCCAGGGCCTAATCGCTATTTTTGTGTTCTTCACTTAGTGGGGGTGTGATACGGTGGGAGAACTGACTATGGGTTTTGCGTTTGTTTTCGCAAATATTTCGGTTGAGCAAGAGTCGCCACCGACTTTTTATTTTATACTAAGGAAAGGTTTAAAAAGCACAGCAAAAACCTTTGAGATTTTTCTTGGGTTCGGGGAGTAGATTATAGAAAGGGAAGGTATTAGCACCCTTTCTATCCATGGTTATCCATGGGCTCTTAGGTACTTGCTTAGATCAACTTGCTTTGGTTTTCAATTGTTTGAAATGGTGCTTTGTGCGTGGCTTTGAAAATGTTTTGAAAAAGATGCCTTGTCTAGGCTACCCTTGTAACAATTCTTTACTCGAATGTTTTACAAAAGGTGTTTGTCTTTTTGAAAAGATGTTTCAAGGTTTTTGAAAGTTTGTTTTGAAAGTGTTTGTGAAGTGTGGTTTGAAAAAAATAGGCAAGTGTTTTTGTTTTGCAAGTTGACAAGTACTTAAGAGCGATCTACCCTAAAGTTCTCAAAGATTTTTGTTATGTTTTAACTCTTTTAACAATTTTGTTCCACCATTGAATTTGGTGGACAATCTTGTGTTAGGATGTGAAAGGGACGGGCGCGGGTCATCGTTTAGACCATAATTGCAATAGTGCTAAGTATCTTTGGACAACTTTTCCTTGAAAGGGACTTGATCATTTTTTAGGCAACTTTTCGAAAGAGTCATCGAGGGACTATGATCAATTGATTTGTATTGCTTTGCCCAAAGAGACCTAACATGCAATATGGCCTAATTTTGAAAGGCAACAAGTGGATGTAACCCTAGGGGTGTTAGTGTGCAAGTGTGTTTTATTGCATACAAGAGTTTTTTCTTTGAATTAGGTTTTTCTATTTCATTGATTTTATCTTGCCATACATGTCCTAATTACTAGCAATAAGAAGCGGAAATATAAAATCCTACGCTATTACAACAATTAGGGGAGGGGGATACACATTTGTACATGGGGGGTTCAACGAGAAAAATAGACAAAAAAGAAAATAGCAAAAAACAAGATATATAGAGAGAGAGAGGGAGCCTGCGCGCTGCTGAGAGGTCATCAGAAGTTCTGACTCAGATCCGCTGCCAGATGATCAACCTCTTGGTTAAACTGTATGAGTCAGAACTTCTGACTCTGGCACCTGCAAAATAGAACCCTGTTAGTGGGGAAGTCAGAAGTTCTGATTCCCCTGCGCTGCAAGACAGAAGTTTGTTAGTGGAGAAACCAGAAGTTCTGATTCTGCTGAAAAGGCAATAACTCTCAGAGGTTCTGATATCATTGACAGCAAAACAGGCTTCAGATGTGCTAACGTCAAAGTCAACACTTGGCTTTTTCCTGTACTAATCAGAACATCTGCAATTCTGTTGTTATTCCACAAAACAGGAAACATATTTGGAACAGATCCAGCAAATGTAAGAATGTTTCAGAGGTCAGAACCAACAAGGTCACAGGCAAGTCCTATACTGGCTCAGAATGTTCTGAGGTATGAAAATCCTCAGAACATAAACAGCAACAACATGATATTTACATTATGTTTATTTGAGTATGCACAGCTGATGATGCTTAGCAGTGTGATGAAGGTCAGCAGGTGCTTACCTGGCTGTTGGAAAAGTTTGTGGGTGAAAGCTAGCTTTTGGCTCTGGTGGTGTTCTGGACAGATTTTCTTTGAAAAGGGTAGGTAAAGGTGTATACGTACCTAGGGTCAGAAGTTTGGAAAGGGTGTTTTTTGGTTCACAAAGAAAACTGGGTATTTTGATGAAGTTTGAAGGTAAGAACTTCAAAGTTATGAAACAAACTGGAGATTTTGGCAAAGTTTCAAAACGCTATGTTGCTAAGGGTTGCTGTTTCTCTCTTAGCAATTTTTCTGTTTCTTTTCTGAACGCCTTTTGCAGTGGACAATGACTCTCTATTTATAGGCAAAGTTCTTGTGGGTGCCTTGAACATTAAAGCGCCAACAGAGTTTGAATTGCTCTTTGACAGAAATTCCTGGGAAGTTGTGATAACAGATAGCCTTCAGCCTAGGCTGCAGCAGCAGGCGTAGATTGGGGAGAAGTGACCTCTGAAGTGGGCGGTGGCGCGTAGACCCATGCCAGAATCTGCACAAAAGCGTTTTCCAAGCCACACGTGAATGTTCAGGAGTGGTTGGAAGCATTAATGGGCATTAAATGGTGATAAGACCTATCAACATCAATATTCTGGTAATGGAAACCAACGTTGAATCAGCAGCGTAAACCATGCTCTGGCCTTGGCTTCCTGTTGTCTTAGTAAGCTCTAGAGATTCTCCTGATTTTCTGATACGTTCCTTGGATTTACCTCTGGGTCTCCTGGGCTTAGAGGTTTTGTATCAGTGTAAAACCCACTCTTCTGATCTTTCATCTTCTGATTTCAGCATGTTCTGAAAGAGCCTTCAGACTTCCCTGCTTCTCTTGCATTCCTTTAGCAAATTCTGACTGAGCTTGTATAACTGCTGAAAGGGGCATGTTCTGTCTGAGGCTTACATACTGAACCACGTTTACAACTTCTGATTGAACTGATGTAGCTGCTGAAAAGCCAACTTCTGACCATGCTGAGCCAAGCTTGCAACTTCTGACCGTTTTTATCTGGAATGGGTCCAGAAGTTCTGAAGCGCTGATTTTTTCTTAAGCACTCATTTTTTAGAGAAACGTTCTAAGTACTTAGAATTTGATTTTTCTCAAGATAAAAGCGTTGTCTTTGGAGTTCGTGAGATCATCTTGCTCTTGTAAGTGGCTTGCTTGGGCAAAAAGATAACTCAGGACTTGGATTTGTTTCAGAGGGACCTTGAAAATCCAAGATGGTTTCCTGAAGAACGAGAGGGCAAATTTTGGGGTACAACAGTTTCCCCTGTTCAATCTTCTTGAACCTGAAGAGTTAGATTGGCAATCTTGCCTTTCGCGACTCGAAGGTAAAAGGAGATTGGAAACTAGAGTGCCCTTAAATTTGCATTCGTCAAAGCAATGGATGCGGAAATGGGCTTAAAGATGCCATTTGGAGATGGGCTTAAAGATGCCATCTGGAAGGGTGGCAGAATCTTGTCGGGGATGGGCTTAAAGATGCCATCTGGAATGAAAATCAGAAAGGTGTCCATGTTTTAAACCATCTCTGAACCGGGGCTTGAATAAGCAATAGATTGACATCCGTATCTGGAGGCATCCGTAAACTGTTTTCAAAAGTTGCATCTGAACAAGCGATAGATTAACATCCGTTGTTGGGAAGAATCCACAAACTGTTTTCAGAAGTCTTGAGGTTGAATAAGCAATAGAGCAGCATCCGTTGTTGGGAAGCGTCCGTAAACGGTTTTCAAAAGTTGCATCTGAACAAGCGATAGATTAACATCCGTTGTTGGGAAGAATCCATAAACTGTTTTCAGAAGTCTTGAAAAGAAACTGAACAAGCAATAGGTTAACATCCGTTACTTGGAGAACCCGTAAACTGTTTTCAGAAATCTGGAAGTTGAATAAGCAATAGAGCAGCATCCGTTGTTGGGAAGCGTCCGTAAACTGTTTTCAAAAGTTGCATCTGAACAAGCGATAGATTAACATCCGTTGTTGGGAAGAATCCACAAACTGTTTTCAGAAGTCTTGAAAAGAAACTGAACAAGCGATAGGTTAACATCCGTTACTTGGAGAACCCGTAAACTGTTTTCAGAAATATTGAAGTTGAATAAGCAATAGAGCAGCATCCGTTGTTGGGAAGCGTCCGTAAACTGTTTTCAAAAGTTGCATCTGAACAAGCGATAGATTAACATCCATTGTTGGGAAGAATCCACAAACTGTTTTCAGAAGTCTTGAGGTTGAATAAGCAATAGAGCAACATCCGTTGTTGGGAAGCGTCCGTAAACTGTTTTCAAAAGTTGCATCTGAACAAGCGATAAATTAACATCCGTTGTTGGGAAGAATCCATAAACTGTTTTCAGAAGTCTTGAAAAGAAACTGAACAAGCGATAGGTTAACATCCGTTACTTGAAGAACCCGTAAACTGTTTTCAGAAATCTTGAAGTTTTGAGGAGGAGCCGGTGTAGGGTTTCCTGATGATGAGCTCGTGTGAAACTGCATCTGAATGAATCTGGAATAAGAATCAGAATATTGTCATGTCTGGGTCACATCTGAACTATTCCTGGAAAGAATTTCGGGAGATAATGATTTTTGTCTGTCGACTGATCTTACCTGAAAAGGTGAAAGGTTAGTTATATGCAATGTCATGATGCATGATGCAATGTATGTTATATGATATGAATGTAAATGGACGTGCATGTAAGCTGGAGAGTTGTCTTGCAAAGGATAGATGAATCCGAGATGGCTGAAGATAAAAGTATCTTGAATGCTGCCGGGGAGAATAATTCATTGGCTGTTGTTGGGGAAAAGAGTTCCTGATGACTTCTACTGGGGAGTTTCGATCTAATAGACTCATGTTGGGGAGGTAGGACTGAGAATCTTCAGTTTGGTGGGAGGTATTTCTGGCGACCTCACTGGGGAACTCAAGATTTGCCCTCCCAAAATTTTGTGGGGAGAAGGTTCACTAGTCTGGCTCCGTTGGGGATTGACAATTTGAAGTTTTAGCTCGGCTGGGGATACTGAAACTTAAACTCTGAGGGGAAATGAGTTCTGGAGGATCCTCTGTCTGGGGATAACAAGGATAAGCTCCTTTGGGGGATTGTATTGATAAGTTATGTTGGGGAACTTTGATGAATTCCGCTGGGGATAGGAATAAATTTGGCGAGTGCGATCTTCCGTGGCACTAAGCTGAGGATAACCCAGTTATAAGTCCTTTAGAGGAATAACTTTGAATAAAACTCGGGAGAGACGTCCGTACTCTGCAGGGGATAAGCTTCCAGAATCTACTGGGGATAAGCTTCAAGCCTTGCTGGGGATATGGATTCCAAATCTCCTGGGGTTTCCTTTGAAAGGGTATCAAGATATCCAACTGTACCTTTAACCTATCAGTAATCCTCTTTCTTGATAAGGAAATGATTATGTTCAAATGCATATGCCTATTTAACAAAACATTGGACGTTTCTAAAAAATAAACAAATAGTGCAAGAGAAAAGAAAAAGGAAATGACATAAATTTCTGGGAAAAGTATTTGTATTGACTTTCTATGAGTATATTTGTACAACGGAGACAATCATCCTAGTAAGAGGATTTTGTCATAAATATTGAAAGATTTATACAAAATAAATATGGCTATGTGAAATAATTCCATGGGATTCCATTCCGCTATAGCCTTCACAACTCTGAATATCTTTCCATTCAATGCTTCGTTTGCCGATGACTGGATTGATCAGAAACCTGGAACTGGTAGATGAAGAGATTGTCTTTGAAGTGATCCGACGAGACATAGTCATACGCTTTAATTCCCTAACTTTTTCCTGAATCGCCCTTTCGGGTTTTCGATCCACCGGGAAACCCCTTTTTGCCCAAGCCGCCCTTTCGGGTTTTCAACTTGCCGGGTGTACAGATTTTTTTTGTTTTTATCCCTAATTTTTGCCTGAACCGCCCTTTTGGGTTTTCGGTTCACCGGGATGCCCATTTTTGCCCAAGCCGCCCTTTCGGGTTTTCGACCTGTCGGGTTATTTTAGGCGTAGTATCTTTTGACTATGTCCGCGTTCGCAGGGTGCGGCAAATCATCGTCGTACATGGTGGTTAGAATCATTGCACCACCAGAAAATATGCTCTTGATCACAAATGGTCCTTCATATGTAGGAGTCCATTTGCCCCTGGGATCACTTTGCGGCAAGATAATCCGCTTGATTACGAGATCTCCGACTTGATACACTTGACGTCTGACTTTCTTATTGAAGGCCTTGATCATCCGTTTTTGATACGTCTGACCATGGCATATAGCAGCGAGTCGCTTCTCGTCGATCAGATTGAGTTGATCAAGTCGGGTCTGAATCCAATCATCTTCGTTCAGACCTGTGTCCTTCATAATCCTTAGAGAAGGAATCTGGACTTCCATAGGCAAGACAGCTTCCATGCCATATACCAAAGAAAATGGGGTTGCCCCGGTTGAAGTACGTGTCGTCGTACGGTATCCATGCAGAGCAAACGGTAACATCTCATGCCAGTCTTTGTAAGTGACTGTCATTTTCTGAATGATCTTCTTAATGTTTTTGTTCGCAGCTTCAACAGCACCGTTCATCTTCGGCCGATAGGGAGATGAATTGTGATGATAAATCTTGAATTGTTCACACAAGGCGGTGATCATTGTGTTATTCAGATTTGTACCGTTGTCTGTGATGATCCTGTCTGGAACACCATACCGACATATGAGATTTTGCTTGATAAAGCGGGCAACCACATTTTTAGTAACAGAGGCGACGGAAGCTGCTTCGACCCATTTGGTGAAATAGTCAATGGCAACTAGGATGAAGCGATGTCCGTTGGAAGCCGTGGGCTTGATCTCTCCAATCATGTCAATGCCCCATATTGCAAATGGCCAAGGAGTAGTCAGAATGTTGAGAGGGACCAGAGGGAAATGAACCTTGTCAGCGTAGACTTGACATTTGTGGCAAGTACGGGAATGTTGATGGCAGTCAGCTTCCATGGTAGACCAGTAATAGCCTGCCCTTAGGATCTTCTTAGCCATTGTATGCCCGCTCAAGTGAGTGCCAAATGTGCCGCTGTGTACATCAGTCATGATCAACTCTGCTTCAGCTTTGTCAATGCATCGGAGTAATACACAATCATGGCTTCGTTTGTAAAGGATGCCGTTGCTCAGGAAGAATTTAGCCGCGAATTTCCTTAAGAACTTCTTGTCATTTACGGAAGCTCCTTCAGGATAATCTCTAGTCTCGAGATACCTTTTGATTTCATGGAACCAAGGTTGTTCCACTACTTCTTCGGTATTAATCTCGTGACAATGTGCAGGTTCATCCATTCGCTCGATGGTGATTTGGGGAGCCTCGTTATCCCAGTTGAGTTTAAACATGGAAGACATTGTGGCTAGAGCATCTGCTAGCTGATTCTCTTCTCGCGGGAAATGCTCGAAGGTAATTTGCTCGAAATGAGGCAACAATGTCAAGACATGTTCTTTGTATGGGATAAGATTAGGATGCTTGGTATCCCACTCTCCTTTGATTTGACTGATAACCAAAGCCGAGTCCCCAAATACGATCAAAGATTTGATCCCCAAGTCTATAGCAGCCTTGAGACCAAAGATGCAAGCTTCATACTCAGCCATGTTGTTTGTGCAGCTGAAGTAAAGTCGGGCCGTGAAAGGGGTGTGACAGCCTTCCGGGGAGATGAGTACCACACCGATACCATTTCCAAGTGCATTTGAAGCACCATCAAAGTACAGGGTCCATCAGGATCCCCTTTCGGGTCCGTCATACGGTTCGTTACCTTCAATGTTGTCCAAATTCATGATGTCCTCGTCTGGGAAGTCAAATCTCATGGGTTGATAATCTTCGATAGCCTGATGAGCCAGATGGTCAGCTAGTACACTCCCTTTTATAGCTTTTTGGGTGGTGTACTGGATGTCATACTCTGTAAGGATCATTTGCCATCTAGCTATCCTTCCAGACAAAGCGGGCTTTTCGAATATATACTTGATAGGATCCATTTTGGAAATCAACAAGGTAGTATGAGTCAACATATACTGTCTTAGTCAGCGAGCAGCCCATACCAAAGTGCAGCAAGTTTTCTCGAGCAGTGAGTAGCGAGTCTCACAGTCGGTAAACTTTTTGCTAAGGTAATAAATAGCATGCTCTTTTCGACCAGACTCGTCATGCTGGCCCAAAACACACCCCATTGAGTTATCCAAGACGGTCAAATACATGATCAGTGGTCTTCCTTCGACGGGTGGCATCAGAATAGGAGGTTCTAGCAAATACTCCTTGATCTTATCAAAAGCAGCTTGGCAATCGTCGTTCCATTCGACTACCTGATCTTTCTTCAAGAGTTTGAAAATTGGCTCACAAGTAGAAGTCAGATGCGAGATGAATCTGGCAATATAGTTCAAGCGCCCCAAGAATCCTCTAACCTCCTTTTCAGTACGGGGAGCAGGCATTTCTTGTATTGCTTTCACTTTTGCTGGATCGACTTCAATGCCTTTGTTGCTTACAATGAATCCCAGGAGTTTACCAGACCTAACTCCAAAAGTGCATTTGCTTGGATTCAGCCTGAGTTTGTATTCTTTCAACCTGGCAAACAGCTTTTCTAGATGTTCAAGGTGCTCCTCTTCTGTTTGTGACCGAGCTATCATATCGTCTACGTAAACTTCGATCTCATGATGTATCATATCATGAAATAAAGCTACCATGGCGCGTTGATAAGTTGCCCCTGCGTTCTTCAGCCCGAACGGCATCACCTTGTAATAGAAAGTGCCCCATTGCGTGACAAAAGTTGTTTTCTCCATATCCTCGGGGGCCATTTTGATTTGATTGTAGCCTGAGAATCCATCCATGAAGGAAAACACTTTGTGCTGAGCTGTATTGTTGATCAAAATGTCAATGTGTGGCAGCGGAAAATCATCTTTGGGGCTGGCCCTATTCAAATCCCGGTAGTCCACACACATCCTGACTTTGCCATCTTTCTTAGGTACTGGCACGATGTTAGCGACCCATTGAGGATAGGACGTAACAGCCAGAAAGCCAGCGTCGAATTGCTTCATTACTTCTGCTTTGATCTTTTCAGACATGTCAGGCCTCACTCGGCAGACTTTTTGCTTGATCGGTGGACAATCCTCTCTTGTGGGGAGACGGTGAACCACGATGTCTGTGTCTAAACCCGGCATGTCTTCATAAGACCAAGCGAAGATTTCAACATACTCATTCAACAACTGTATCAGGCGTTCCTTGACATTTGGTTCCAGATTGGCACCCACTTGTACCTCCTTCCGGTCTTCCTCGGTTCCCAAATTGATAGTTTCCAATGACTCTTCGTGCGGTAAGATGGCCCTTTCCTCTTGCTGTAGAAGTCTGGCTAGTTCCCCTGGTACTTCACAACCTTCGTCATCTTCATACTCGGCTTGATTGACCAGATCTTCAGAGTCATTGAAGGATATAGCAAAATTGTCACCCATGGAATCCGGAGTGGATGGGTACCTGCATTTGTGAGTGTGGGTGTGTGTAAGGGATAGCCATCCTTAAACAAAAATGCAAAAGGAAAGAAAATGAACACAAGCAGTTTATCAAATGAAAAACGTCCAATGAATCATTAAACATGGCATATGGATATGAAAAATAATCAAAACCCTTACAAATGGACCTACATGCCCCGGGCAAGGCATGAGGTAAAAAGATAGTGTACGGATTGTTTGGAAACAAATATTACAGACCAATAGGAAATGTTTGACAGATAAATTACTGATGAATAAAAGTGATGGGGACAAAGTCTTTTGCCTCCCAGTTGCACAATCCTCCTTTGACAGTTGGGTAAATCCACTCTTCGATGTTGCTCTCCTTGTCTTCATCCTCCAAAGCGTTGATTCCGTAGGGAGAAATTTTGACTGGCGCTCTTTCAATCTTCGAACGGCGCATAGCCTTCTGGCCTGCGGTAGTGAACCCTAATCCAAATTTGTCTGTCTTATGCGGAATATCAGGTAACTGCCCCCATGCTGAATTCTTCCCTTCCTTTATTGCGACCCTGGCATCCTCTAGAGATGCCGTCCTGGCCATCTGCCTTGGTACTTCAGCTGCCAACTTTGCTACTGTTATTTCAGGAAGGACTTCTTCGAAATGCTGGAAAGGCGTCTCAATGAATTCCCCCTCTACCTCCACATACCGGAAAGAGTTCAAGTGGCTAATCATGTACTCCTCTTCACCATGGATAGTAATGATCTTTCCCTTGACAGGATACTTCAACATCTGATGCAAGGAGGAGGTGACTGCCCCAGCATGGTGTATCCAAGGCCTACCCAACAAGCAAGAGTATGACGGACGAATGTCCATCACATAGAAAGTAGACTTAAACACCTCAGTGCCTATCTTGATGGGAATTTCAACCTCCCCATGGACCATTCTCTTCGAACCATCGAAAGCTCGGACAACAATATCACTTGGCTTCAACTCCAACCCTTCACAATCTAGTCAGTCCAAGGCCTTCTTAGGCAGTACATTCAGCGACGAACCAGTGTCGACCAAGACATGTGCGAGAGTAGTTCCCTGGCACTCGACTGAAATGTGCAAAGCATCATTGTGGTTTCTACCTTTAGGAGTTAGGTCGGCATCAGAGAAACCTAATCCATTGTCCGCAGTCAGGCTAGCCACGCAATTTTGAAATTGATCTGCAGAGGTTTCCTGGGGCACATGGGCTGCCTTCAGGAATTTTATCAGAGCTTTAGCGTGTGCTTCCGAGCAAAGTAGTAGTGTCAGCATGGAGATCTTTGAGGGGGTTTGCCCCAGTTGTTCTACCACATCGTAATCACTCCTTTTGATTATCCTCAAAATCTCATCCATTTCCTTCTTGGAGGTCTCCGGGATGACCAAGGGTTGAGCCCTCGTCCTGACGAGCTCATCTTGGATTCCCTTACCTTTGTCAGTAGCGGTAGGATGGACAGTACTAGGAACAACAACATCCTCGATCAGCGGGGTTGTTGCAGAGAGTTTTATTGGTGCAGGGATGGCCTTGTCGGCAGATGAGGGTCCAAAGATTGCTCTTGGAGGGGCAATCTCTGGAGAAAATATTCTCCCGCTCCGGGTGATTTTGCTCGTGCCTGCAATGTTACCAATGCTGGCTTCTTCATCATCCGAACTTTCTTCAATTATCTCGATTTGTTTAATACCATGGTAGTAGACATCACCGCCATAGTTCCATGGTATTGACTTCTCAGAAACATAGGGGACGGGCCCTGGCATCGTTATCTTCAAAGGAACAGATTTCGTAGCTGGTGTAATCTTAACAGGCTTTTTGACGGCCTTGGAAAGATCGGCGTGAATGGTTATGATTGAGACATCTTGAGTTGGGACAGCAGAAAATTTTTCAAACAAAATTTGTCGATTATCCATAAGGCCTTGGATGCCTTTCTTCAGTAACGGACAATCAAACGGCAGAGAGTAACAACAATAGCAGTCTTCTTTACATCACGGGAAGATCCCGGCCTTTAACAAATTCAACTTGATGGTTAACAATGGAGTTACCAGATCATTAACATCAGCAACATACAAATCTTCTTCAATGGCATTGACATTTCGGCCGTGCTTCAGCATGGGTGCAGATATCACATTAGGCTTCTCCGGAGCGTCAAACTCCACCTCCTTCGCCTCTATCAGGTCTTGGATTTTATGCTTGAGTGCCCAACAATCATTGGTGTCGTGCCCGACACTGTCAGAATGGTAGGCGCATTTAGCATTAGGATGATAATGCAGAGACGATGTATTCACATTCTTTGGTGCCTCCTTAATAGTGGCGAGATTCAACTTCAACAGACGGGGAAGCACCTGCGCTGGAGTCATATTAATACGGGTGAACTGTCGTTGTGGCCGTTCCACTCGTTGTTGATTTGGTCTGGATTGGTTATAGCGAGGCTGCTCACTTGAAGGATTTTGAATCATCACGGCCCCCACAGTTGGCCGACGCTCCGTCTTCCCTGCTCTTCTCTGAGAATATACCACAGCTGTTTCCTTCTTAAAAGGCTTCTTCTCAACACTTGCAGCAACACCCTTCTGAATCTTTCCTGACTTGATGCCAGCTTCTATTCTTTCGCCTGTTAAGATCAAATCGGTAAACCCCGCGGAAGAGTTACCAATCAGATGATTGAAAAATGGCCCAGATAGGGTCCCTAGAAACATATCAACAAGTTCACGGTCGGTTAAAGGAGGTTGCACCCTTCCAGCCAAATCCCTCCATTTTTGTGCATATTCTTTGAATCCTTCGCCTGTTCCTAGTGACATACCCTGAAGTTGGGTACGAGTAGGAGCAAGGTCAGAGTTGTACTGATATTGTTTGTAAAAAGCGGTGGCCAAGTCTTCCCAATTTCGGACGCTGGTTCCCTCTAGCTGATAAAACCACTCCAACTGAGCTCCAGAAAGGCTGTCTTGAAAGAAATGAATCCAAAGGTTTTTATCTGCCGTATAGGGTTGAATCTTTCTCACGTAGGACCTGAGATGCATTTTTGGACAGGACAGCCCATCATACCTCACAAACACTGGAACTTTGAACTTTGGGGGGATCACAATCCCGGCAACCAAACCCAAGTCTTCAAAGTCCAAACCCGGTACTCTTTGTAATTCCATGGCGGCCAACCTGTCTTCTAGCCCTTTGTATTTATCATCAGCTGGAGGGTATTGTTGATCAGAATAATCTTCATCCTCTTCGACCTCTTCTTCTTCCACATCGGACTCGGAAGGTACCGCAGCCCCACCTCCTTTGCTGGTTCCTTCATCAGAAGTAGGAGGAAATTCAAGCACTCTCCGAGCTTCTCCGTCAAATCTTCTCCCTAAAGTAGCCACCCCGAGTCTCTTTTTCTTCTTCTTCACTGGGTCTTTATTCCCCAGCAAGGTCTTGAGATCCTCCTGACCTTTAGCCAAGGTTGTCAGGAGTTGCTGGAACTGTGCATTTTGAGCTTGCAGGTCTTTGACTGTTTGCTCGAGATCCATTCTATTGAAATAAACAGCAGACAGATAAGGAAACCTGGAGTGAGACCTGCTTATGCACATGATGAATGATATGCTTATGTATGCAATGCATTCAAGGATTTAGAACATTCAAAATTGTTGTAGACAAAAAAGGAACGCACGTCATATTAACAAGAAGAAATTTGTTAGTACATAAATGCCCCAAGGGCCAAATATTACAAAAACAACTTCTCAAGGCAAAAAGACGTTGCGCATCCTCTTCGGCGCAATGTAGGTGTTGAGGGCCTCTTGCTCATGGAGTCGGCGGGTAAGCTCTAGAACCTTCTTCTCACTGGCGTAGAAGCTAGCTTCAAAAGTATTTTGTTCCTCCTTGAGCTGAATCCAACTTTTCTGCATTTTGAATCCAACTTTTGGGCTCAGGCTCGTACCCACTTGAGATAAGGCTCAAGAGGGATGGAGTTCTTGTGTCCTAGAGTCTTGCTATCAACCTTGTTGGGTCTTCCCTAAGCTTTGATGAATCTTTGGCGAAGTCCTTGCGCATCCTTGTCGAAGTCAAAAACTAGGTCAGGAATCAACATGTCATGAGGGCCATCCCTCCGTGCATGTCCAAATTGCCTCAAAGCTAGGCAAGGGTTGTAGGTGATACCTCCTCTGATTCCAAGTAAAGGAACATTAGGAAACTCTCCGCAACGATCGACGATGATGACATTTTCTCTGGACCGAGAACACCAATGTATATCAGAGTGAGTAAGAGTCATCAACCGTTGGGACCACCTTGAGCCTTGGTCATTCTTCAAGACAGATTGTGGAAGGTGCGAAATAAACCACCTTGCAAGGAGAGGAGTACAGCACATGAGAACATCCCTCTTTCTCATTGTTCATGTGTAAAATGAGTGAAGAATGTCCCCAAGCAATGTTGGTATTGGGTTTCTGGATAAGAAGATTTTGACGGCGTTGACATCTACCAATTGGTCAGGATTTGGGAACAAGACCAACCCATAGATAAGGAGTGCCACAATCTCTTCAAAGGCTTGTAGGTCCAATGAGTTCCAACATTCTTGTGCCTTCTCAAACAAGAATTTTGCTAAGAATCCGTTGACGCCGCTTCTGGTTTCCCAATGCCCCTTGATGTCGGATGGTTGTAGATGTAATGCTCGAGCAACATCTTCCGGCTTTGGTTCCTTTTCCGTACCATTGAAGGGTAGTTGATTAAGGATAGGAATTCTCAGGAGTTTAGAAAACTCCTCCAAAGTGGGCACCAACTGATAATCAGGGAAAGTGAAACAGTGGTGAAGAGGGTCAAAGAACTGGAATAGCACTTTCATCATGTCTTCTTCAATGTTGGTGTTGACTAGGCTGAGCAGTCTACCATGTCTTTCACTGAAGGATGAGCTTTCCGGAATTCTTGAGGTGAGCTCCTTGAGTTGAGGAGAGATTCTCACAAGGTTGACTTGGATGGTTTTTCTGCGAGGAATTTCCATGACCTACAAAACAAGAACAAAGATGAAGATCCAAATCCTTGAAATGGTTAGTGAATGCATATGATGTTTTATGATGTTTATGATGTATGCACAAAACATATGTACAAGCAATTCACACCAACCCTAGTTTCAGGCTTGCATGGGGTTTCATAGGTAAGTACCCTCTTGAGTGTAGTTGGCTTAAAAACCTGTCCTATAAATAGTAACTGGGTTCTAAGGAGCTCAATATCACGGGATTATTTTCATTGTTCATTGTTTTGGTTTAGCCACTTAACTAGCGACCAAAATATTCCAAGAAAACAACCCTCAATGAGTGTAGTATCGAGTATCTACCAACTTCAGACTGCACCAAAGCCGGTCATCTCACTACCCCTAATAAAAGGCCAAGATGGTCAAGTAAGGTTCTAGGTCATTAGTGCTTAGTGACATCACTCAGCGGCCTCGTACTCTCCTTGATTGAACTCAAGGGTTACCGGTACTCACAAATATGTCGCACTAATATAGCTATTGCTTCGACCGTGTCGGTATACCCCGCACAGTTTCCACAATGTATTGCTATCTATGAAATGTTTCCCAAAATCCGGGTGTAGGATTTGCAAACCCAAACAAGAGAGCCAAAATATAAAGCAATCAAATCAAACAATTAGTCATGCAAGAGGGTGATCTAAGCCCTAAGGTTACTCCACTTTTAAAATCTCCCCAGCAGAGTCGCCAGTTCTGTGATACGGTGGGAGAACTGACTATGGGTTTTGCGTTTGTTTTCGCAAATGTTTCGGTTGAGCAAGAGTCGCCACCAACTTTTTATTTTATCCTAAGGAAAGGTTTAAAAAGCACAGCAAAAACCTTTGAGATTTTTCTTGGGTTCGGGGAGTAGATTATAGAAAGGGAAGGTATTAGCACCCTTTCTATCCATGGTTATCCATGGGCTCTTAGGTACTTGCTTAGATCAACTTGCTTTGGTTTTCAATTGTTTGAAATGGTGCTTTGTGCGTGGCTTTGAAAATGTTTTGAAAAAGATGCCTTGTCTAGGCTACCCTTGTAACAATTCTTTACTCGAATGTTTTACAAAAGGTGTTTGTCTTTTTGAAAAGATGTTTCAAGGTTTTTGAAAGTTTGTTTTGAAAGTGTTTGTGAAGTGTGGTTTGAAAAAAATAGGCAAGTGTTTTTGTTTTGCAAGTTGACAAGTACTTAAGAGCGATCTACCCTAAAGTTCTCAAAGATTTTTGTTATGTTTTAACTCTTTTAACAATTTTGTTCCACCATTGAATTTGGTGGACAATCTTGTGTTAGGATGTGAAAGGGACGGGCGCGGGTCATCGTTTAGACCATAATTGCAATAGTGCTAAGTATCTTTGGACAACTTTTCCTTGAAAGGGACTTGATCATTTTTTAGGCAACTTTTCGAAAGAGTCATCGAGGGACTATGATCAATTGATTTGTATTGCTTTGCCCAAAGAGACCTAACATGCAATATGGCCTAATTTTGAAAGGCAACAAGTGGATGTAACCCTAGGGGTGTTAGTGTGCAAGTGTGTTTTATTGCATACAAGAGTTTTTTCTTTGAATTAGGTTTTTCTATTTCATTGATTTTATCTTGCCATACATGTCCTAATTACTAGCAATAAGAAGCGGAAATATAAAATCCTACGCTATTACAACAATTAGGGGAGGGGGATACACATTTGTACATGGGGGGTTCAACGAGAAAAATAGACAAAAAATAAAATAGCAAAAAACAAGATATATAGAGAGAGAGAGAGAGGGAGCCCGCGCGCTGCTGAGAGGTCATCAGAAGTTCTGACTCAGATCCGCTGCCAGATGATCAACCTCTTGGTTAAACTGTATGAGTCAGAACTTCTGACTCTTGCACCTGTAAAACAGAACCCTGTTAGTGGGGAAATCAGAAGTTCTGATTCCCCTGCGCTGCAAGACAGAAGTTTGTTAGTGGAGAAACCAGAAGTTCTGATTCTGCTGAAAAGGCAATAACTCTCAGAGGTTCTGATATCATTGACAGCAAAACAGGCTTCAGATGTGCTAACGTCAAAGTCAGCACTTGGCTTTTTCCTGTACTAATCAGAACATCTACAATTCTGTTGTTATTCCACAAAACAGGAAACATATTTGGAACAGATCCAACAAATGTAAATATGTTTCAGAGGTCAGAACCAACAAGGTCACAGGCAAGTCCTATACTGGCTCAGAACGTTCTGAGGTATGAAAATCCTCAGAACATAAACAGCAACAACATGATATTTACATTATGTTTATTTGAGTATGCACAGCTGATGATGCTTAGCAGTGTGATGAAGGTCAGCAGGTGCTTACCTGGCTGTTGGAAAAGTTTGTGGGTGAAAGCTAGCTTTTGGCTCTGGTGGTGTTCTGGACAGATTTTCTTTGAAAAGGGTAGGTAAAGGTGTATACGTACGTAGGGTCAGAAGTTTGGAAAGGGTGTTTTTTGGTTCACAAAGAAAACTGGGTATTTTGATGAAGTTTGAAGGTAAGAACTTCAAAGTTATGAAACAAACTGGAGATTTTGGCAAAGTTTCAGAATGCTATGTTGCTAAGGGTTGCTGTTTCTCTCTTAGTAATTTTTCTGTTTCTTTTTTGAATGCCTTTTGCATTGGACAATGACTCTCTATTTATAGGCAAAGTTCTGTGGGTGCCTTGAACATTAAAGCGCCAACAGAGTTTGAATTGCTCTTTGACAGAAATTCCTGGGAAGTTGTGATAACAGATAGCCTTCAGCCTAGGCTGCAGCAGCAAGCGTAGATTGGGGAGAAGTGACCTCTGAAGTGGGCGGTGGCGCGTAGACCCATGCCAGAATCTGCACAAAAGCGTTTTCCAAGCCACACGTGAATGTTCAGGAGTGGTTGGAAGCATTAATGGGCATTAAATGGTGATAAGACCTATCAACATCAATATTCTGGTAATGGAAACCAACGTTGAATCAGCAGCGTAAACCATGCTCTGGCCTTGGCTTCCTGTTGTCTTAGTAAGCTCTGGAGATTCTCCTGATTTTCTGATACGTTCCTTGGATTTACCTCTGGGTCTCCTGGGCTTAGAGGTTCTGTATCAGTGTAACACCCACTCTTCTGATCTTTCATCTTCTGATTTCAGCATGTTCTGAAAGAGCCTTCAGACTTCCCTGCTTCTCTTGCATTCCTTTAGCAAATTCTGACTGAGCTTGTATAACTGCTGAAAGGGACATGTTCTGTCTGAGGCTTACATACTGGACCACGTTTACAACTTCTGATTGAACTGATGTAGCTGCTGAAAAGCCAACTTATGACCACGCTGAGCCAAGCTTGCAACTTCTGACCGTTTTTATCTGGAATGGGTCCAGAAGTTCTGAAGCGCTGATTTTTTCTTAAGCACTCATTTTTTAGAGAAACGTTCTAAGTACTTAGAATTTGATTTTTCTCAAGATAAAAGCGTTATCTTTGGAGTTCGTGAGATCATCTTGCTCTTGTAAGTGGCTTGCTTGGGCAAAAAGATAACTCAGGACTTGGATTTGTTTCAGAGGGACCTTGAAAATCCAAGATGGTTTCCTGAAGAAAGAGAGGGCAAATTTTGGGGTACAACAGGGGGTTTAAAACTCCCTCTATCTATCTCATGTTTTCAGGTAAAACGAAGCAGCTTTGAAGAAGATGCTGAGGTGTCTCAACCAGACTGGGCCATTCAAACGTTCGCGCATTTTTTTTTATATTTACCAATAGCGCTTATTCTCTCTCATATTAATCACGTTCCATTAATCTTACAAATGAACGCGCTTGGCTTGGTTGGTTAATGCGTTGTCCTTCAAGCACTGGGACCTGGGTTCAATTCCCAGGTCCCCCATATTCTTCAATATTTTTGTTCATAATGCGTTCAGGTACAATTCCTGGCCTAGGGTCCATCATGCATTCAATATTCTGGCGCGCCACATGTTCCAGGAGATGAATCTAAAGGCCATGGTATAAAGTCCAGGATACACACCGGTCAACACCTCCACACACAAGTCAGGAAAGTCAACGTGGGCTTGCATCTCATGGGCCAGATTGCTTGCAAATAAACCTCCAAAAGGGTCAACAAACCCCCTTGTTTGTATTTCTTTCCTTTATTCTTTTCCCTTTTATTTTTGTTTCAATTATTTTCTTTTAATTCCTTAAATTAATTTTAATAATATAAAAATACCAAAAATCAGAAAATCATAAAAATAAAAATATATTTTATTTAATTCTATTTTGTAAATAAATTTTGTTAACCAATTTAACTTTAATTTTAGGTTTAGTTTTAAATGTTTCTTTAATAAACTAAAAAATGTAGAAATTAGGTTTTTAATACTTTTATTCTTTTTTTAAATAATTAAATTTTTCTTCTCATTATTATTAACAATTAATTATTTTGTAAATAACTTATAATTAAATTAGGTTAAACTTCAACTTTTTTTTAATAAATTAATAAACAATTTAGAACTAGGTTTTTATTTAACTTTTAATTCCAATTAACTCTCATTAAATTTCATAAATACAAAAACTCCAAAAATAAGTTCTTTTCGTTATTTAACTTAATTAATTTATTAATTGTAATGTAATTTCTTTAAAGGGTCCAACGCCCTCGCATTCTCGATTTTTATTTCTTTTCGCGCGTTTACTTTTATTTCTTTTTTTTAAAATTTATGTACTTGCCCCAAAGCCTTGTAATAGATTAATTAGATATTTACTTTCTGCATTTTATTTATTTAAATCGGGTCTTGGTTTAATTTGGCGATGTAGACCCGCGCCTTTGTAATAGCGTAGGACTTTTATCTTCTCGCACCTTTTAACTGTTAATAACCACATGAAAGAATGAATGCCAAAAATAAAAACAAAGCGTAGATCACCAATGCATGATAAGATAAACATAATTGAAAATGACACACAATTCACACACCACCCCTAGGGTACGTCTCACTGTTGCCTTGCCCCTCGAAACGTGGTCGTCGAGTAGAAGACGTTTTAGTAAGTCCTCATGTCCATGAACATGGCATGGGGGTAGCTTCTAAGGTGTCTTCCTATTGATCTAGTGACCACAATGTCCCGAACCCTCGAATTGACCCGAACACCTCCAACGGTGGTGCTACCTACCTCTCAATGGTGGGATGGCACTACTTTAAGGACGTTTACACAGACTAATTCCTTAGGGTAGGTAGATGACTCGTAGATACTTGCTCTAATTCAAAACAAATCAGACCTCTTTTCACACCGACACTTTCAAAAAGCTTTCAAAAAACAATTTTTCAAACACTCTTGAGGACTGATACAAGAGTCGAACTGAAATTTTAAACGGAACTTTTTCAAAACCACTCTGAAAAGCAAACAAACAGTTTTGAAAACACAAATGAGCAAGTATCTAAGAGCCCATGGATAACCATGGATAGAAAGGGTGCTAACACCTTCCCTTTCTATAAATCTACCTCCCGAACCGAGAACTAATCTCAATAAGGAATTTTTCTGTGCTTTTGTCCTTTCCATTTGGAGAAAATAAAAGACGGTGGCGACTCTTGCTTCTGCGACATTTCGCGAACCAGCGTTAAACGGTCAGTTCCAGATCCACCGATCACAGAGGGCAAATTTTGGGGTACAACACATACAAATCAGACAATGAAAGCAAGTAAATGTGATCTAACCCTAAGGTAACCTCACTTTTAGAAAATCCCCAGCACATTCGCCAGTTCTGTGATACGGTAGGAGAACTGACTTGGGTGTTTTGCATTTGATCATAAAAGTTGCAGTTTAGCAAGAGTCGCCACCAACTTTTCTTTTATCCAAAAGGAAAGGTGAGAAAGCACAGGAAAGACATTTGAGATTATTTCTTGAGTTCGGGGGGTAGATTATGAAAAGGTAAGGTATTAGCACCCTTTTCATCCTTGGTTTTCCATGGGCTCTTAGTTACATGCTAGATCACTTGCTTTTTGTTTGAAAATTGTGCTTGGTGTGGTTTTTGAAAGTATTTTGTAAAGAGGCCATTGTTTAGGCAATCTTTGTAATGTTTCTTGTTCGTAAGAATGTATACAAAAATGTTGATCTTTTGAAAATGTTTCAAAGTGAAAGTGTTGGTGTATAGAATGTTTTTGTTGTGAGCAAGAAAGCAACTAGGAGTGAATCTACCTACTCAAAAGGTCTTAGATGTTATTTTCTCCCTCCTTTAGATATTGCTATCTTACCATTGATTTGGTGAGAAGCCCCGTCGTTGGATGTGAAGGGACGGACGTGGGTCATCGTATAGTCATAGAAGGCAACCTATGAATGTTTTAGCAATGTCGTTTAGGGACTAGATTGTTTATTGAAGGCAACATCGAGGGTCATCGAGGGACTACAATCTTTTATCGAGGGTCTTTGCTAAAACGCCCATGTTCGAGGGACATGACTATTTTTTCCGATAGGCAACAAGTGAAATTCCCCTAAGGTGTGCATATGTGCAAAGTGTGTTTGATTGCATGCATTTTTGTCTTGATTAGGGGTTGTCTACTTGTTGTTTTTATCTTCCCATACAAAACCTATTTTACTAGTATTTATATGAAAGCGATAAATTGCAGAAGATAAATATTCTACGCTATTACAATCACTTGGGGATGGGGTGTACAAATTTACAAATGGGGGTTGCAAATAAAATTAAATCCTAAGTTACTATTAAAACCATATTGAATGGGTAAGAATGTACAAGAAAATTTGAAATGGACTTGTTTTGTTTAAGTAAAGAAATAAGTTTTATTTAAGAAAATATTTTGATCTTTTTATGTTAAAAGGAATAAAATAAAGCATGTAAAATGTAAAGTGTTTTTGGTGTTTTTGATTAGTGAAAATAAAAGTGATAGCAAAAATAGTAAGGAAAAGAAAATAGAATCAGCGCTTTGCTGAACTAAGAGAGATCAGAAGTTCTGACTCTGGCGTGCTACAAAAACAGAAATCACATTAGTAGAAATAGGTAAAGTCAGAAGTTCTAGGTCCGCTGGGAACAAAGAAGATTTCAGAAGTTCTGATTCCACTGGAAGAGCTTAGTCTCCCTCTCCATGCTAGTCAGAACATCTTCAACTTAGTCATTTCTCAACAGAATAGAAGATGCGCATATCACAGTTATAGCAGGTTTCATAGTGTTTCAAAAATAAGAGATATCAGAACTATAAATCAGAAGCAAGCATGAATTTGCTAATCCTAATTTCCTTAAGAAGTCCTGAACTAATTTACTCCCTACTTAAGCATACAAATACGTGAAACCTCAGAATACGTACAACATCAGAATCATGATGTCTACATTGTATTTTTGAACATGCAAATCTAACAATCCCTAAGTAATATGATGAGAGTCAGCAGAAGCTTACCTTGGAGCTGGAAAACACTCTGTGAACTGGAGTCTGGTTTTGAACTCTAGTGATGTTCTGAATAGCTTCTTCACATACTCAGCAGACTGGAAGCTTTCAACTTGGGCTATGAATGATTAGAGAAATTCTGGAACAATCAAGGGGGCAAAGTTCTGACTTCCTTGAGGTGAATATGGATGGAGAATGTGTTACAGTCTGAACACAGAAGTTAGGATGGTTTCTAAATGTATATCAGAAACTGTATGGATGGTTTTGGTCAAAAAATACTTAAGGAAAAAAATGGAGTCTGAATGCAAGAATCAAAAGCTAACAGGTTTTTGTATTTCTGTATTCACAGTTTTGGACTCTTAGAATTTTAGCAGGGGTTCAAGGCTTTTTTCTTTCTCCAAAATTCCACCTTTTTACAGTTGCCAATGACTTTCAATTTATAGGCAAAGATCTTGTAGCTTGGAGAGTACAACCATCACATGCTAGGGTGCTGCCTTTTTCTTAAAGCAATTATGGTGGTTAGTAGCTTTAGCAGCGCCTAAGCTGGAATTATAAGCAGGAATTAAGGAAAGGTAACCTCAAAAGCCAAAGCAACACATGGGCCCAACACACTCTTGTACAAGAGTTTACTTTTCCAAGACAGTAATGGTACTTCTATGCCACACGTGGGGAAATTTTTATGAATAAAGACTCAAAAGTGGTTGTGAGCATTAAATGATGATGAGATTTATCAAACCAGAAATCCTACAATGTGAGATTTTGCATCATTGCTTAATTCTGGGTCAGAGGTTCAACTTCAACATAATTTAGAATAAACATCCAACTTCTGATCTTTGTATCTCCTTGCTCCAGCATGTTCTTAAGGAGCTCTCAGACTTTCCAGGAAACTTGAAACACTCTTTGTAAACCGTTTTTGAACTACCCTTGCAAACTCTGACTGAATCTTTGTGAAAACTGGCCCAGAAGTTGTAACCAAACTCTGCCTTGGAACTGTCCAGAATTTGCTGAGTGCTTCAGTTTCATGGACGTGTCTTTGAGGAGTCATAAATTAAAATCCCAGCATTTCTAGGAGAAGTTTTTTCTTTAATGTTTCAGATCTTGTTTGAGTCCATAACTCTTGTGTTAGAAGTTAATCCAGAATCAGCTTGCATCATGGTGATAATCTGATCAGAAGTTATGAGCTTGTCATATTTCTTAAACACTTATGAATTTTGAATTTCTAGATGAAACAAACTTCACATCTCAACATGTCTTGATGAAATATGACTCTTGAAACTTGATTTTGATCCAAAAGTCAAAGTTTGACTCTTCAGTGTGCAAATGACCATTTTTCCCTTGTGAATGACTTTCTTGAAAAATTTGTAATTCAAAGCTTGGAATTGGATGGAATCAAACCTGAGGGTCCACGGTGATCCTTTGAGAAATGAGAGGGCAAATTTTGGGGTACAACAAAAGGAAAATAGGAAAAGAACAAAGACCGTTCGAGTAGGTAGACTGCTTATAGTTGCTTGCTCACAAAAACAAACAAAACAATTTTTCACACATATACACTCTCTTTTCAAAATAGCTTCAAAGACAAAAAAACACTTTGTATACATTCTCGCGGAAACGAGAAACATTACAAAGTTCTCCGCACTAAGGTGTCTTTTCAAAATACACTTACACTAAAAATGCATTTTCAAAAGCGAGCTAGCAACTAAGAGCACGTAGATAACTACAGATGGAAATGGTGCTAACACCTTCCATTTCCATAATCTACCCCCCCCCCCCCGAACTCAAATTCTTTAAAAAGGTCTTTCCTATTCTTTTCACCCTTTCCTTTGTTGGATAAAAGAAAAGTCGGTGGCGACTCTTGCTAACCGCGACATTTGTGATAAAACGAAAAACCAGTAAAGTCAGTTCTCCCACCATATTACATCGATATTTTCCATTTCCTCTGGAAACAATAAAGTTTGGTGGCGGCTCTTGTTTTTTCGAGTTAAGTTAATCAACAGCTAAGTATCAATTTTTCCCACCACGACAATTCCTGATTGACATAAATTTTCAATTCTGAAACACTAATTCAACTATTTGAATATTGATTAGAACTTCAAGTATATTCCTTGAATCTTTTGTAATTGTTGAAACTTTGGAGAATCATTGCCAATAGCCACAAAATTACCTTCACCTTCTTTTTATTACAGTCTTGGAAATGTAGGTCACTTTAGAAGACACTTTTATTTTCTTCTTCCATCTCATTAGATTTTCCAGCATATAGTAACGTGAGTTCACGACCTCTTTAATTAGGATCAATCCGGAACAACCTTTAATAAATAGTGTCAAATACATATTGCACATATATCAGAAAAATTGTTAGTTCAATCCTGGAAGAATTAAAACTTAGAGAACATCTGAAATACAATTAATACTTGAAGAAAATTCTAGTGAGATTTTACTTCGAATTAATCTATGTAATGCATTGCAACGAATAATCAAACACAAGTAATTAATGTAGTTTCGTTGGAATTCATTGAATTGCATAAGTTTCCAAACAATTAGAAAAACTCGTCTAGGATCAAAGGAACCATATCCTCAACTTTTGGAGTTGCAAGACTTTTATCAAAAGTCATGCTCTAATACCAATTGTTGAGTGATAATATGAACATCAAAAAATCTAGAAGAGGGGGGAGGGGGGTGAATAGACCATTTCTCAATTCGGAAAATTTTCAAAAACAATTTTAGGTCCCATGTACGAAATCAAATATTTTAAGAAGGGCAAAAGAAAAATAAAAAAACACGAGAGCTATGGAGCATCTTAATGAATCAAAACCTATGAAATAATACACGACATTACCACGAGCTTGATTGTTTCTAGTGCTAGTCACTTATAAGAGAATCAAAGTCATTTTAGACAAAGCAGTTTAAAAACAATTTACTTGAATGTTATAAGGAAACGTAATTAACTTCATGGTGATTAAAAATGATTGACACATCATAGAACTAAGCTTATATATTAAATCACTGTAAGCACAATCTAACCTTTATGGCATACAATCAATGCAATTATGCAATAATGTGATAACACAATAATGAATACTAGAAAATTAAAGGAGGTAAGGGTAAAAGAAAAGATACATAAGGATATATAGTTGTTCGATTGTCGTCTTCGCATTGCCTACTTCAATATTCAATGGTGTTTAAAACCATTGGAAAATAATCACAACATTCCACTATTTTGATAAGTTTGATTACAACATTTTGATTATAACAAACCATCATATGATAATTCTCCCTGTTGATGCAGACACTAAACTGTTAATAAAAAGAAATATCTCTAAAAGATCTTGATCCAATAACCTTGCTATCCACAATAATTATGCTCCAAGTATTTATATGTGGCAATCCACCTAATTCCACCGATCTCTTATTTGAGCAATTTCCATAGCCAATCGTTGATCGTATAGCTCCCAACTTTGTCTATGAGAAAATTTCTCCAATGCCACCAAATATGGACAACTTCCATCCCCTCCTTACGGATAATTGATACTAGATCTCGTAAAAGTCTTCCTTGGAGTATAGTGGAAACTCTATTCTTGGTGAATAACAACAAACACCAAATGAAATTCAAGAAACGATACATGCACCTATTACAAACAACAAAATTCATACAAAAACATTAGGTACCCTAATGTGCCATTAGTCTCCCTCAACACTCAATCTTTAGAGATGAACATCCTCAACAATGGAACAAGACTAAAGATGAAGATGATGAACAATGCTAGAATATCTTACTATAATCTACAAACACAAGGTGTTAGTCAAGTGTTATAGATAAAGGTGAATGAAGAACACACACACACAAGGTTCTCTCAAGTTTCTAGATGAATGGGTCTTGGCTTTGATTGTTATCAAGAAAATTGATTAATCATGAACACACATCAGGATTAGTCAACTCCCCCTCTATAATTCACTCAAACATGACAACAAATTGCACAAGAACAAGATAAAACAAAAAGGAGAATGAATTCGACATGAATTCATAATCAAGAAGGTGTTCTCATGAAAAAGAGAAAGATTCACGGTGATGGGGATAGACACACTAAGAATAGAAGACAAAATCACAATTTTTCTCTATGGGTATTGTAACACCCTTCTAACCCAACGAATAAATCATGAACTATTTGTTAAATAATTTAAACTCAAATCACCAGTAAGGGTGTCACATTGTCATAGAAAACATCATAACAAACATATCCCTCTATAACACGGGTTTTCAACAATTATAAATCAATTCCCTTTTTGGAATGTCAACACATAAAATCATTTACTACGCAACAAAATATTAGTCTCAACATAATTTCATTAAAAGTCCTTTTAAAGGAACATCATCATGTTCATCATTCATGAACCATAACTCAAAACAACATAACAATGTTAAAACAACTTATAGGTCATGTAACCAAAAAGAACACTTAGTTCAACTCAAACGATCCCAATCCCCAATGTTACATACCATAACAAGCCCTTCTTATTCAAAAGAAATAAGCAATGCACTCCGAAGGTATCCTATAAGATTCTATGAATTACTTCTCATCACATGCGGGTTACCCACATATAAGCAACTTTTCAAACAGAAAGGGTGAGTAATCATAAATTTTTACAAAAGATATACAGAATACATATATTAGTTACAAAAACATCATCATAAAATCCACATATCATCATATATCAAATATTATACTCACAATCTCATACTATCATCTCGATCACAATATCATTATATCGTTAAATCAATTATTCACTAATAAAACACCATTTAATTCTCAATATCAACATAAATATCACTTAAGTCACAACATCATCAAATCATGATTTAAATCAACAATCATACAATTTCATATAGAATGAAATGTATCAACATAGACTCATTCACGTGGTACTAAAATATTTTGATAAGCACTGGGCCATCACCCTCCAAAGATATCCACCATAGGATTGATTCCCTCTTGGAACCAGAGCACAATATAATAACACACTCAATCCACAAAATATGATTGAGGCCAACACTGGACCAACATCCAAACATATGCTATGAATGCATGATGCACAATCAACCTAATATTTGCGACCGCGGCTAGTCAAGTGCATCATTATTCATATAATCATCATACAACTAGTCATCATCTCATATGTCATTTTACAACATACAAAGTACTCACAACAATCAATATATCATACAATTATACACCATATTTATCAATACATACTTATACATATTCATCATCGGATATTCATGGGAAGCACATCATATTACTCATTGTATTCCATGCAAAACAACAAAGAACCAAAAACTGTCAGCTTCCCACTCGCCTGAGGCTCGTCTGGAGAAGTTGTCTACTCACATGAGGCTCGCCTGACGACATTGGGGCGACACGCCTTCCCCCGTGCATTTTCTAGGAGCACCTCTTTTCCACCCTTTTCTCCGCCTCTTATCTCGCCCAACAAAGCTCACGCTCGCCATCTCTTTGTCCGGCAAAGCTAGAGCGAAACTCTATCTCTCATACATTTTCTAGGAGCCTGCAAAATCATAGGTTAATCTCACCCATGGATCGCCCGACGCTGCTAGGGTGAAGTCGCTTTGCCCGGTGCTGCATGTGGCTCACCCGACGCTGCATGCGGAACAAGGATTTCCTGTTGCAGTTCTGCACCTGTTCAGTCCCAATTTCTCATGTGATTTTATACCAGTACAATTCCAATTTCATCAAAAATCAACATGTTATTATACAACAACAACATGTTATCATACATATCATGGGTACCAAATCATAGTATTTTACACATCATAATTCACCAATTTTATCACAGTCACCATATCATCGATTCATCACAAAACCCCAAACAAACCTACATACGTCTAAGCCTTATATCAGTTATAATAACAAGGATCACCCCCTTATCTTAGATTTTCTAGCAAGTGATCTTCCTCTTTGTGTTCTACCGCAAATCTCCTTGTTTCCTCATGCACAATGAAACACTTTTTCCCTCTTTTCCTTGTTTAACCATTAGACCCCTAATATGAACTTTCCCCCATACCCTTACTTAGCCTTTTACCAATTACAACCTTGCCCCCAATTTTTCTACATCAATATCCATTTTTATTTTATTAATAATAATTCCAATTAATAATTCCAATTAATAATTCCAATTAATAATTCTAAATAGTTATACTAAATCATCTAAATTATTAAAATACCCAGGATCACCTTAATTCATCCTTACCCCACAACATGACATCACAACACACATCATATTCAACAAAACATCATATATTCACCAATAATTCACAAATACTCATAATAAATCAATTAAATACATGATCTAATTATTTTGGGGTGTTACAGGTATTATCATAAGTTTCACACACTTGTTACTTTCACCAAAAGAAACAACTATTTAAATGAGGGATGGAATATTGGATATAAAAATACGTGATTTGAATCAAAAAGAAAGTGTGATTCGAATCAATCTGGACATACCTAAAAGGGGCATTTTTTAAACTCCATGATTCGAATCATGATATGCAGTTGATTCGAATCAAATGATGTTATGATTTAAATCGTGTTCAACTTGAGATTCAAATAATTTTGTCTAGAGGAAAATTCCAATTTTCACAGGTGTGTGATTCAAATAAGTTATAACTCATGATTCGAATCAAATACCAAGACATCCAAATTTAAATGTTTTAACTTGTGATTCAAGTTACGCATGTGGAAATAATAAAATAACAATTTTATGGTCTTAAAAAAGAAATATCAACAAGGATCTAGGGAATATAAATAATTAAATGTAGAAGATTCTTAGTGGTAGAAACTAACAGTAGCCGAAGCATTACAATCAAGTTGAAATGATAAAAGCGTACAAATACACGAACCAAAGGATATACAAATTACAAATACGCAATCAATCAATAATCGAATTGACAAAAACATCAAAACCCAAAAATCATACTTAAGACACATAAACGATACTGAACAATAACTTTATGCTTTTAGTATCCCCTTTTTTATGTTTGGAAATTTTGCGAGATTATTGTTGATGAATTAACCAAAATGATATTTGGAATTTAATGGAACATAATGAATTCGATGACTAGCATACACTACTTCTATCGAGTATTAAAAAAAATTTAAAGTCCCCCTCCATTAAACACTTAATGTGTGTAAATATTGACAATATCTCAATCACTTCTCCCCCTTTAGAAAATATTATAAAGCAGAGAAATAGATAAGCAGATACTTGAATCCAAGATAGCATAAAAGCCAAATTAAGAAATATCAAACTGCGTGAATCACAAACACACACCTAACTTTTACCCGACCATACATTTCATATGCGATACAACAAATATGTATTTTCATGTACAATCTGATAGAAGACCACTTGTAAGCTTTTCGACGTATCTTGCGCTACATTAAGAAAACACAAAATTATGGTTCACAACTTTATCCTTCATTCATTACCTCATTAATTTCACATATAAATGATGATTGAGGAGTGTGCCTGGAAATCGAGAAGATCTACCTCTAGTTATTTTGTTTATCTTGGTGATAACTTGCTCTCATGGTCATCCAAATAGAAATTCATGTTATCTTGCTCTAGTGCTGAAGTCGAATACCGTGGTGTTGCCAATGTGGCATCCGAATCATGTTGGTTGCACAACCTTCTTCTTGAATTACACAGTCTCCTTCATAAGGCCACAATGGTCTACTGTGACAACGCATGTGCAATCTATTTCTCCGGTAATCCAACTCAACATCAATCAATGAAACACATCGAGATGGATATCATTTTGTTCGTGAAATGGTAGCTCGAGGTATGTTCGTGTTCTCCACGTCCCATTACAATATCCAATTACGAATACTTTTACATAAGGTTTTCCCTTCACACAATTGTTTTAGGATTTTAGAGAGAGAGAGTCTCAGCGTTCGTCAACCTCCCGCTTCATTTGTGGAGAAATATTAGAATATATCTATCTTCATTGTATGAATCATATTTATCTTACTTTAATAGTATTCATTAGTTATCCATTATATTTATCAATTATTATAAATATTCATATAAGATAAGAATCGTATATAATTCACAAATCCTAATAATGAATAATGATATTTACATACTTGGAAAAGATTAGAGAAGATATTATTTTTGCAGATATACGAGGTTAAAATCATCTCTCAAGTTGTAATTGACGTGGGGGGTACATGAGTTTGATATATCCTTTTAAAACAAGTTGTGATCGGACAGAAATTTACAGAACGTGCTAATTGTGACCCAATATGTGCTAATTATTTTGTTCAAATTAGTTAGTTAGGACTTCTATTAAACTTTGCCAATTCTCATTATCTGATCTACAGCATCTTCAAGTCGCAAATTCTTTTTTTTTTTTTTTAATCTAACTTTTTCCGCGGCAGATATCTTAGAATTACAGGTATAAAGTAAAATGTGTTTCATATGCTTTAAAATGTCTTCTATTTTAAAGTATGAAAAAACAACCCACTTGGCTAAGTTCGGTCTCACTTTCAAGGCGCCTAGGCAGAAGATGGAGTTGTAGAGCGGGTGTCAAAACACATTTTATTCAGGTATTTGGTTTAGCCTTACCTGCAAGACAAATTAAATCAATTTATGAAATAAATATCAATTTTCATGTTATTCTTTTGTCGTTAATAGTAAGAGAAGAAAAGAGGATACTTTTAGAAGAAAAAAAACTTGGGGAGGAAGTATTTATAGATGTTAACGAATATGAAATTATGATTTTATTGAGAACGATAACCGTCCACTTAGTCTATGGCGTTAAATCCATATTTTTTAAGGAGAGGTGAATTAACTTGTTGATCCTAACTCCACTCTGACCGATGAACGTCTTTTACCACAATCGGATAAGTAAAGAGCATTTAAAATGATATAATTTCTATCTATAGGCGGCATATGGGAGCCGCCTCTCATGGATGGTTGCAAATCTTTCGTCTTTACTAAAGCTTTTATAAATATATCACTACAATATTAAATGAAAAACATCAAATATTTTGTTTAATTATTGATTTTTGTTATGAAAAAAAACATGTATTTAAAAAAATATTTCCAGGGGGGAATGTGTGGTCAATTGTTTCCCTCGATCGGGTTTAGGGACGAAGGCAAGGCATAGGGAGGTGAGAGTGGAGTTAATAATGCTTAAACACGCTCTGCCCCGTCCCGTTGTCATGCTTAGTTGAACTTTTCAACTTAGAAGAATTATGAAAATACAAAAGTGTTGTTGTTAAGAATCCAACTTAGACCAATGTCACTTTTTTCTCCAGTTTGACATCCAACCAAAGAGAAATCTTATTCATTTAAACATAGATAAAGCGTATATTTTATTGTAATGAGTGATCAAATAAAATTAAAAAGTAATTATATATCTATTTATAAATTAATTAATTATTAATTAAGTGAATATGAGTAAAATAAGAGTGGATATCTGAATGATCTATTTCGGGATAATGGAAATCTTAATTGACCATTATCTTAAATATAAGTTATGATCTTCGACATATCGTATATAAGAAAATAATATATTCTTTTCATTTGAAGAGAATTCAAGACACATTAAAAATATCACTTGAGGAAGAACTACACAAATTATCGAATGTTTGTTACCTGTCTTTTAATCTATGCATTTTACGAATATTGAAAATAACTTTTTTATAATAAATATATTTTTAAAAATCAATTTGGTGTCTTTTAATTTTATATATGTTTGTATGAATATTTAATTTCTATAAATTATATATTATAATTGGTTAAACATGTATTTAATTATAAATGAGAGCCTATTTTTTAGATAGATAATGTCAAACCAATCAATTTCCATAAAATTGTTGATGTAGTCGTAATCTTCTCAGCAAAATTTAATACGTTTATCCTTAACTCGGTTAGTGCACAAGGTGATAAAGAACAAAAAGAATGAGAGAATATATTTTATTGCTCTGAAAAAATAACGGCTATAAAAGCTAAAGGAAAATTTATTTTAAATGACAATTACTACTAGTCTATTTATACACACATACTAGGGCCACATAGGCAACATACTAAAATACTAAATTACTCTCCAATATCATCCCTTAAGTTAGGCTTTTCTAATCAAAACTAACAACACAAGTTCTATCTCTTAAGTGGAGAAATTGATTTGTCTTGATTGCCTTTGTCAGAACATCTGCTAGCTGCTTCTGGGTGCTACAGTACAAAACTTCTAATACTCCATTCTGGACTTGACTTCTCAAGAAATGATACTTTGTCTCAATATGCTTGCTTATCCCATGTATCACTAGGTTCTTGACAAGGTTGATTGCAGATTCATTATCAATCATCAACTTCAGTGGCTTTTCTACCTTGATCTTCATATTCTGCAGTAGATTTCGAAGCCAAACAACTTGACATGCAACTACAACCCCTGTAATGTATCATGCTTCACACGTTGACAGTGCAAAAACATATTACTTCTTAGAACATCAAGAAATAAGTCCTCCCAGAAACTTAAACAAGTATCTAGAAGTGCTTCTTCTGTCAACTTTATCTCCACACCAATCAGAGTGTGAATAACTCATCAACTATGAATAGGTCTTTCTTCCATAAGGGAATAGTACTCCATACTTTAGAGTTCCCTTGATATACCTCAGAATTCTGACAACAGCTTGGTAATGAGACCACTTAGGTTTACTCATGAACCTACTAACTATTCCAACTGCATAGCAAATATCAGGTCTGATATTACATAGATACTGTAGTGGTAGAAATGTTGAGCCTAAGCCATTGGATTGACTTAACTCACACAGATCAAATTAAAATCGTCACCGCGCTTTATTATTCCCAAAGGAAATGGGAAAAGAGCGAGTCAACCTAAAAGAGAGGTGGAGAGAGTCTAGGTACGGGGATTTGTTATACAAAGAGAAGGTATTAACACCTTAAACATCTACGGTACTCCGCTGGAACCTCTTTGAAAATCTCTGTATTTTAGCTATAAAAGGTGTATACAAAAATAAGATGGTGGAGATGAGAAAATAAGTATTTTTTTTGCAATTTTTCACCCGCCGCATTTGTGAAACTTTAGTGCCTCATACCACCTTCTGTGTAATAGGGGATCAGGGTACTCGTAGTTCACCTCAAAATTTTTAAAACACATGTGTGTTGGCTTAATTTTAAGAGAAGAGACATCATCGCCATATCTGAGTGGAAAACATACTTACTATCCACGATTATGAGAAAGGAGAATCTGTGTCATCTCAAAATGGAGGATATAAATTAGATTTTAAATTCAGCAAAGTCTCACTCAACACCCAAGTAAAACATATCTCACTTCACTACATATCATAGAAGTATAGTAGCTCGCATCACAACAAGAATCGACAAGAGTCTAATCTTTTGAGAAAAGAGTTTTAAAGCAAAAGCCAAAGTGGAAAATGGTTTGAATGAGGTTAATGACTTTTAGTCTTGAGAAAGATGTCAAAGTATGATTAAGTTGATTAAAGTTTGATTAAGAAAAGATTTTGAAAATACATGAACCTGAGTCCAAGTTTACTATGAAAACGGTTCAAGTTAGAAAACAAGAAGAGTTTTGAAAAGGAGGGAGAAATTTTTTGAAATTAAAGAAGATAGGAGGAGATGAAGGAACTATCCTAAAGCATAAAAAGTAAAAGCCAAGAAAAAAATGATCTAACCAATAAGAGGCCAACACTTGACATGAAGAAGTCAATGTAGAATTCTCATTCTTTGGATTAAAACCAAGCAAGCAAAAATACTAAACCTCTGAGAAATACCAAGCTTCAAATGAATTAAGTCTTCACAAAAATTGAGTAGAGTAACGATTGTATGAAGATGAGTTCTCATTCACAGATAAAGCTTATAATCAGAATAACCTGAACACAAAGAAAATTAACCCAATGTCTTGGAGTAAACTTTGAGAACTTTAGACAAAATAATAACTGAGCAACAAGGTCCCCAAGTATCAAGGCTTCTAATCCTAAGTCCGAGAGATCCACAATTTCACGATGCCAAGGATAGTAATCAAATAATCCAAGTAACCTTAAAGCTTGTAATGTTCAAGTTGATTATTAAGTGTCTTCAAAAGAAAATAAAATCTCAAATGAGAAAAGATAAAATGACATAAAGATAAATTCTCAAGTGAACAAAAGGAAAATAGCATGAGATGTAAATGCTAAAATAAAATGGTACATAAAAATAAAGGTGCAAAATAAAGGCATAAAGTAAAGTTAATTGTTAGTGAATTAGAAGTTAGAGGGTTATTTGAATGACCATCTTGAAGCTTGCATTTGAAAACTCATTAGAAGATTGATAAATTCAAAGCCTCTCAAAAACAAGTTTTATTTTATTTTTGTCAAGTGTATCATTCATTTCCAATACTCAAAGTGACCATCTATGATCAACGATGTTCAAATGATTCACTTAGACCAAAATTTATGAAGTTCATTAGAGGATTGATAGAATCAAAGCCTCCTAACAATGAACTTCAAAGTTATTGGATCTAAGGTTTCAAATTAAACATAATTTGGCTTGCAAATATAGGTTTGAGCCACAAATGATCATTTTTTGAATCAGGACAAATTTAGCGTTATGTTAAGAAATCGTAAGTAGACTTATGATGAAGCCACGCCTATTTTGAGAACGGTCAATAGAAATCTATGTAACAACATATTAGAGAAATGATATGTAGATTATTCTCCAAAAACATATAGCACAAGTAAAAACAAGAAAGGGATAAGATGAAAAGGGAGGGGAATGATAATATAACCAATGTATCAAATGAAATTAGGATTTTAAATATCATCAACATCATTCATTCATTTTGGTGGATTTGGTTTTTCAATCTATCAACATCCAAGTTCTACTGAGGTTGAGGAACTTGTCCCAAAATAATACTCGAGTATCTCCAAATCAGGACCAATAAAAAATAATAAAATTAATTTAATATAAAAAAGAAATAATTGGTAAAATACACAACATGTATTAAAACACCAAATAAAAATCCTAAAAACACATCAGAGGTCAAACATGAGTCAAAAAATATTGACAAAAATTTTGAGAATTTTCTAAAGTCAGAAACTATTTTAAAATTTTAAGAAATAAGAAAAATAAATCAAAATTTGTGAAAAATATTAAAATCAAAAATAAAAATAAAATGAGGTCACCAATATTTATAAACAGGTCATTGGATCCTTCCATATTTTTTTCAGAATCTTAAAAGATAAAAAAGTATTTTTAAATAATTAAAACAAATCAAATAAAGTGAAAACTCATAAAAAATACCAAATCACAAAATAAAATTGTGAAAAAATAGAAATCTGAAAGAGAAAAATCAAAAGTGTTTTTGATAATTTTTTCACAAGTTTAGAAGTTGAAATGAAATTTTTATTAATTTTTGAAGTTTAAAACAATTAAATAGAAAAATCAGAAAATAAAAATAAAGCTAAAAATTTTAGCCCACTGGATCATTGTTAAAAGACGTTAGTAATCTAATACAAAGGATCACATGTGTTGTGCATGATATGGACATTAGTGAATAAACTACTAAATCATTTATTTTTTAAACAGATTTGAAAAAATAAATGGAGCCTTGTCATTGGTTGAGAGATAACACGTTGGTCATCTTCAATCTCCAGCCACGCGTGAATTGCACGTCCTTCATTCTGTAAAATCAGAAGCTCAGACTAGTGCCATTCACTTAGTCTCATCAAGACGATTACAATGGTACCCTCACGAAAAATCTATATTAACCACAACTTAGTGGATTTGGAAAAAACCAGAAGGAAACAATTGAAAAGGGATTTGAAAACTCATGAGAAAAACTCACTTCCAGTTGAAAAACAACGATGCTATGAGTATCAGAGTGATGAGAGCTACATTGTAGTAACAACTTTAGAGAGAATTGATGGAGGAATCTACCTGTTGAAGCTTAACTTCAGAGCTCTGAAACTTGACTTGGCTAGCACGATTTAGAGAACTTCAAGGCTTGGTTCTTCTTCTATTAGCTTTAGGTAATTTCAAGGATGAAGAATGAACAAAGAAATTGGATTGAAAAATAAGGAATGAGTGAATTCAAAAACTCAGAATTGTGAGCTATAAAGAGAGTTTGGCAGAGTGGTTTTAGTTATTCAAGATTATCCAAATGAGTGAGATATCATCCACTATTTATAGCTGAGTGTTTTACCCCAAAATTTTCCCTCCCCTTTCTTCAAGACATTCTCCTAAGATTCTCAAATGCTCAAGGATGCTCAAGAATTGATTAAACAAATTCTCCTCCTAAGTAATGGGTCCACAACTAGGGTTTCATCTTTCTCAAGGAAGTTTGGGTTTCTAAGGCCTCAAGTGGTTCCCATGGTGCCTCATATGTCTCAAGGAATGCTAATGCCAAATTTCAAGCCTTGCATCACAAGTTTGCTCAGTCAATTGCTCAGATGACTAAAAATCAACAGTATTGGGTAAAAAGTCAATTGTGGTCAACATACACTCAAACTTTAAGATTTTTGGTCAACATAAAATTTTTGAAGTCATATTCATCATTTGATCAAGGATTGATCATGACTCATCAAGAAACATATTTTGGATCAATTCCCGAAACAGGACGGGGAAGCTATCTACATGACAAGCATTTACCTCAGAAGACTGAATTCTGACAAGCATTTCCCTCAGAGACTAAATCTCACAAGCAGCTACTTAAGCACCTTCCCTAGAGGTTCATTCTGGAAAGCATTCTTCAGATGAAGTCAAGCATAGACTCATTTTGATACTCTTATCAACATTTACCTTGTATGGCATCTATAAGCCCATCTTCGAAGACATTCCATCATCTCTCCTAATGGCATCTTTAAACCCATTCAAGCAGTATAATCAACCAACAGTGTTACTTCGTGCACATGCGAGTGCAAATTTCTGGACACTTAAGTGTTCAATCCTCTTCTACCTTAAGATCACGAATGAAAAACATACCAATCTAACTCCTCTGGTTTAAAAAGATTGAACAGGGGCAGATTTTGCACCCCAAAATTTTCCCTCCATTTTCTTCAAGACATTCTCCTAGGGTTCTCAAATGCTCAAGGATGCTCAAGAATTGATCAGACAAATTCTCCTCCTAAGTAATGGGTCCACAACTAGGGTTTCATCTTTCTCAAGGAAGTTTGGGTTTCTAAGGCCTCAAGTGGATCACAAGTTTGCTCAGTCAATTGTTCAGATGACTAAAAATCAATTGTATTGGGTAAAAACTTAATTATGGTTAACATACAGTCAAACTTCAATATTTTTGGTCAACATCAAAATTTTGAAGTCATATTAATCATTTGATTAAGGGTTGATCGTGACTCATCAAGAAAAACTCTAAAATCATCAAAAGTTGCCAAATTAGGGTTTTCTCAAGAAAAATTCATCTGAACTTTGACCAAGCATAACTTTCACATGCTTCATCAGTTTTTCCCCAACAAAAGCCCATTTTTAAGAAAATTCAATTCTCTACAACTTTGTCTCTCTAATCTCAAGTCCAAAAAATGCTTCATTTGGGAGATATGAGCCAATACATTACAAATCATTTCAAAAGTCAATAAAAAGACACTTTTTGTAAAGGAAATTAATATTAAGATAAAATCTTCAAATGCAAAAATGGTCAACATAGAGATTGTAGAGGACACCTTGGGCTTTCTAAAAAGTCAAAGATCACTTTAAAAAGATGAAAATTGAAGGAGTTATGATCAGTACAAGTTAGGAAATTTTGAGGAAATGCATGGATTCCAAATTAAGCAAATTTGCAGCTTTGGATTATTAGGCCTAAAATTTCAGGTCCAAACATGTTTCATGACACACTAGGGAACCTCTAAGCCTATCCATATATTTTTTTGACTTTTATTTATTTTATTATGATTTTATTCTATTTAAAAATCAAAATAAATTAAATAAGATGTCTATTAAATTATGAGGTCCAAGCCCACAAAATTCTTAACCTAATACATTCTATAAATGCTCAGTAGCTTCATGCACTCGAGGACACACATATCATCTCCAAACCCAAACCTTAAAATCCTTAAAATTTTGAAGAAACTAGGGCAGAAGAAAACCGTATTCTCCAGCGGATTTCAGCCTGTTTTAAGACTCCCGTTAGCTTCCTGGAGGTCTTTGGATTCTATCCCAACCCTTACTCCGGTCCATAACACGCCAGAATCATTCAGCTCGCCGTTGCCGTTTGGTTTGTGTTCTCCAATCTCAAACTATTAAACCATGCCATTTAAATGAGTCTTGTGTGTGTGTGTGTGTGTATATATATATATATATATATATATATATATATATATATATATATATATATATATATATATATATATATATATATATATATATATATATATATATATATATATATATATATATATATATATATATATATATATGTATGTTCATTATCATGTTTAGAATCGTTTAACATCACATGATGCAAGTTTTAGTGCAGGAACAGAAATTCACCATGTCTAGGGCATCGAGATCGTGTTCTTTTGAAACCCTAGCTATGATGGTTTTCAGGCCAAAGAAATGTGACCATTGAATTAGCAGAGGTCTAATTACCTGACGAGGGTCATTAGTTTTCTTTTTTCAATTGGTTTAGACATGTTTTCAAAAAGAGCATCATCGAAGAAGATGATCTCCTCCTCCGCGTATGGTGGCCAGAGACTCCTTGGGCTGCATGGCCTCCATCCAATCGTCCATTCAAATATTATTGGGTCCCCTTGCATGTGCGTATTTGCTGATTAATATTTTTAATTGCTTGTTTATAGTATATTGCATGATGTTGATTAAATTAACGCGTAACACAATTGGCTTGATGGAAAGGGGCGTGACTGGCATAGCATAGAGCGTAGGTTCGATCCCAACTTTTGTTACTTTTCTTTGTTTTTTGCAGTTTTTAACGCAAATTGTAACATTGAGAGTGCATCCCATTCCTGAAAAAATGAAGCATCATGGTGTAGTGGTGAAGGATACTATCCTGGAGGCTGGGGGTGTGGGTTCAAGTCTTATTCCCTGCATTTTGTTTTTCATGTTTATTAACCCTAGTTTTGTCCTATTATTTTCAAATTAATCATTCATAAACCCTAATTTTTTCTAAAGAAAAAATAACCAATTAGAGTTAGGGTTTTGATTAATTAAACTAGAATTTAGGTTTTTTATTATTATTAAAATAAAATCAATTAGACGTTAGGTTTTTTTATTAAATTAATTTTTTAAAATCGATTAGAATTAGGTTTAATCATTTATTAACATTCAGTTCATTTTTTAAACAAAAAACACTCAGAGTTTTTTTAATACTTAGAATACTTAGAACAATTAATATTTTCTCATTAATATCCTTTTAGTGTTTTTTTGCCTTTAAATTTGTAGAACAAATTGTATAGGTCGCATGTTTGGTTTATAATAGATAATTAGGGTTTCTATTTCCCCGTATTTTATTACTTGTACCCCCATTCCCGAAGCCCTGTAATAGCGTAGATTTTTACTTTTCACACTCTATCGCTTTCTTTATTATTTTGTTTACTTCTTAGTAATTAGGATTGTATGGGAAGATAAAACCAAACGTAGCAAACCCTAATACAAGATAAATAGTGAAACACAAATCACTTTGCACACGTGCACCTCTAGGGTAACCTCCCTTGTTTCCTTCGGAATAAAAAAAGTCATTTCCCTCGAATGTAGGGACGCTTTAGCACAGTCCCTCGATGACTCTTTCGATGTTGACTTTGATAAACGATCCAGTCCCTTACAAAAATTGCTATAGCACCCCTACAGGTTACCTTCTATGATTGTACGATTACCCGCGCCTGTCCCTTCACATCCAACGATATGGCTTCCTACTAACTAATGGTGTGGTAGCACTATCTAAAGGAGGAAGAAAAGAACAATAAAGACCTTGAGTAAGGGTATAATACTTTTAATCGCTTGCTCGCAAACATTTCAAAACCAAAACATCTTTTCACAAACACTTTTTTTCTAAAATATTTTCAAATAAAACACTTTGTACGCATTCTCGAGGACCGATACGAGAATCATTACAAAGTTTGCCTTACTATTGGAATTTTCAAACACATATTCAAAAAGCATTTTCAAAGTGAACTAGAGATTAAGAGCCCGTAGATAACTACAGATGAAAAGGGTGTTAACACCTTCCCTTTTCATAACGTACCCACCAAACTTAAAATGTATCAAAGGTCTTTCCTGTTCTTTTCACCTTTCCTAAATATTGGATTAAAGAAAAGTCGATGGAGACTCTTGCTATTCACAACATATGCGATAAAATGCAAAACCAAGTCAGTTCTCCCACCATATTACACTGAGCAAATGGAATGCTCAAGCGTGTGATATGATGAGATTTTGAGAGAATTTGTGTGAAGTTGCAAGCATGAAAAGTATGACTTATATTTGCTTAAAACTAAGCCAAAAATTGCGTTTCAAGGTGCTAATTGCTTCTGGAAGGTTGTTAAGCGTGATTAAAAGAAAAAAAAAATGCAATTTTTTTTATTAGAGGCCACATTAACCAATCTGACTATTTTGACAAAATCAATTTCAAGGTGTCATCTTCAAACTCATGGTGCTCACAATGTAGAAGGCTTTATGGGATGATTCTTGAAGCATTTGAAAGATATCACAACAAAATTCACAATATTCCAAGAAATAATCCATTTGGTGATCTGAGCTGAAAGTTATGAACAATTGAAATCGTGAAAAACAAACTAACTTTTTTACTTAGAAAAATTTCTAAGTGTTGAACTTCAAAATGACCTATAATATTCTTAAAAATTACATGACCTTCCACTCAAAATTTGATATTGATCTTTGAATATGAAATGAAGTAGACCTATTGAATTGAATTATGGAATTAAAATCACTCAAAAATCATAAAAATTTAAAGAGTTATGGTCTTTGGAAAATTATGAACAAATTTGGGGAAATTTACAAAAGACCTATAATATTTTCAATTCTTCAACAACTTTCCAAGCATTTTCAAGTATTGTATATTGAAACAAAGTTGTAGTAGACATCCCAATTATTATTTTAGAAAAGTAATGAGCTCAAGGAGATAAAAATTGACCAAGTTATGATCCTTTGAAGTCACACAAGAGAATTTGATAGCTTTCCCAAAGGACTTGTAATCTTTCTCAATCATTAGTGATCTTCCAATTAAAATTAGACTTAAATCTTTGAAGAGAACTTGTTAAGGACCCTTTAAAGAGGACAATGGATTTGGAATCAATCAAAAATCTCAAAAAATGAGCAAGATATGGTCCTTGGAAGTTATCAAACCCTAGCTCAGAGAGTGTCAAAATGACTTGATACCCCTTTCAACTTTTGATATTTTTTCTTGCATAATTGGATCTTGTCAAGTGAAGAGAAGTTGTTGTAGTTGATGATAAGAGCCCATAGCAAAAAGAACCAACTAAAGATATTGAAAATTGAGATAGTTATGAACTTGTGATCACTGAATCAAACACTTGCTTAATCAGGTCAAACTCGTTGAACCAACCTTGAATATTTTTTAACCTTCTTGGAAAAATAAAGCATGAAGGATCATAATATTCCTTGAAATGATGTTGTCTTGAAGCACACTCAAAGATAGAGCTTAAGTCTCAATGAAACTTGTTGAAGAAGGCATGGAAATAAACACATGAACCTATGAATCTTCTTGATGAATACCACCACCAACTTTGACGAAAACTTGACCTAAATAAAGTGAGAGAGCTCTTTGAACCAAAAATTTTGATATCATAAACTAGCCTTGAAGCTTGAGCTCTTGCCATCCATTGAAGAACCATTTGACTGATGACCAACCCTCAAACCCTATGTTATATGGTGAGATGAATGCAATTGTGTCATCACCTACAATATGAACATTCAAAGAAACATATATACATATTTTGATGTTAGTTAAAAGAAAACATGTACAAGATACATAATTCAAGGTGCTTGGTTATCCCTCAAGAGCAAACTTAAAGATTGGATGAAGTAGAAAGAGAGAACTAACCCTAATGTGTGATCTTAATGTATTGATAATATGAGATGATGAGATATCTTAAGGGAAAAAATTAGGGTATAACAGCTTCCCTTATTTAAATATCTTCTATCCGGAGATACGAAGGTTAAAATCTTCATCTTGACGTGATTGAAGATAGTTAAATACAAAACAAACCCTATTTTTGGCCCTTAGATGCCATGCCATGTTTATGATTATGAATGTAAATGACCAACTTCGTAGGTGATGCAAAACACCATAGGGGAAGCAGAAAATAAAATAGACTGACCAAAAAGAGAGATTGACCAGGAAAATAAATTGTTGGGGAACAACACGACTATGGGGATGGCTATAAACAGGTAAAGCAAAAAATATGATTAAAGAAACCAAATGCATAGCAAGATTTCAATGACGGAAACTCTTAACAATGAAAGAAATAAGCTAACAAGGAGGTAAACATTAGAAAGGATTATCGGCTCGACTGGTAGAAAGAAACTCAACTCCACTAGAGGAAAAGAAGACTCAACTCTACTGAGGTAAAGCCCAATGAGGAGACAAAGTATCATTAACTCAATAAATGAGGAAAAATCGATGGATAACGATGATCAATAGATAAATATGAACTACCCACTCATAGAGGAGATAGCAAAAAAAGAGTAACATCAATTCACAGGGGATCAAAAATTTTCAACCCGAAATACGCGATTAGAAACAATAAGATAAAATCAGCTCAAAGATTATTGTAAACATCAACGTTGGGGTAGGAAACGAATGATTGACATTAGTACTTATGAATTGGAACAAAGGTTTGACATCAGCACTTATGGCTAGGAAAGGGTTGACATCAGCACTTATGGCTCGGAACAAATGGTTGACATCAGCATTTATGGTTGAGAACAAAGGGTTGACATCAGCACTTATGGATGGGAACAAAGAGTTGACATCAACACTTATGACTAGGAACAACGGGTTGACATCAGTACTTATGGCTGGGAATAAAGAGTTGACATCCACACTTATGGCTGGGAAAAAAGAGTTGACATCAACACTTATGGCTGGGAACAACTCAACTCTATTAGGGTAAAGTCTAATGAGGAGAAAGAGATGAATGTCGACTAACGAATGACGGTGAACTACTAACTCAGAGGTGAAGGTATAAAAAACATAGAACAATAACAATTTTCCAAAAATTCTAGCGTTCCACCTAGAACGGGTCTCAACTTCTTCTTTGATTAAGATATCACTTGAAAAGGGTAATAACTACTGTAAGAATCTTCCAACAAAGTGCTTTTATCAATAGAGTAAAGCCAACCTCAACAATGAACTATCTCTCATAATATAGAGAATACTATCCATCAGAGTAAAAACATCTTCTTTGGCATTAACAGACTTACTGGGGAAGTACAGGTTACTCAAATAAAGAGACTGCCACTTGCTGTTACAAAAAGGATTACAATAACACTGCTGGGAAATGAATCTTGATTTCGTGGGGGGGGATACCAACACATTCCTACTGAGGAGATATAGTATTCACGTGCAAAATAAATACACATTCTCAATCCAGGGCTCACAGCCTAGAGAGGATCAAAATAATATTGATGCTGGGGACCACAAATTCAAACCAGGAGTTAACTCGAGCGAAATAGTCAACCAAGATTCCATCCAATAAGGAATAAATTCAAATGGGGATCAAATTCTAACTAGATAATGAGTTGGGTAGGAAGGCTAAAGAAAAATTCTTCCACGAGGGATAACTCAATGAGAAAATTGAAAGGATATACACTTTTTGCTTAAGGTTGACACTCTATTGGAGAGAGAATAACATAACTGTACAAAGAGGATAATATGACAACAAAAACAACAATGAATGCAAATGACCAATGAATTTTAATTCAAATATGCAAGATGTATGTATGAATATATGAACATTATCATGTATATCTTGGAAAAACAAACATAATGCACTGGGGATAACCAGACAAAACCAACTTGGGTAAAGACAACACTCGACTAAATCACATCTAGGATGAAGATTCCATAAGAGAGCACGCACCAACTAAGGAAACAAATTCCTACTTCACGACTTAACTTCACTGGTAGGAAACACAATTTGAAAAAAATAATCAAAGCAAAATCTGATAGAAATAAACCAATAAAGTTGCAGGGATATAACACCCTCCTCAAGGCTTCACTTGGAATATCATACAAACTTCGCTAGGGAAGACAATGCGACATTGTCTAGACTTTAACTGGGGATGTCATACTTACTTCACTAGGGAAGACAATGCCACATAGTCAAGGAGAGCCCAAATACATTCTTCAAATCAAGAGTAATGGTTGCATAAACTTCTCTGGGGAGAAATTATGAAACTTCACGGGGATAACAAATTTAGAGGGAAGCATCATATTCACTTATTTTGGGGAATTAAGAAGTTAACATCACAACAAGAAGTCAGAATTATTAGAATTTTAAATCAAACTCAACACTTGGTGAGAGAAAACCCAAAAAGTTGACAGCTCTCTCAACACTTCTTAGAAAAGATACTGCCCTTGTCTGACTACTTGAGGAGAACACAACAAACACAATATCATAACTGGAGAGAGCAACACTTTCCAAGAGATTCTACATCCATTCTCAACATACAAAGGGAGAAAGAACTTCCATCAAATGAGCGAAGGCTTCATAACTTTGCAATCCCCACTTGATCACAACCTAGTTGGGGAAAAAATCACACTTAGCTAGAGAAATCCATATCAAGACCTGACTAGGGAACATGGGATAGATTTATCAAACCACCTAAATCCAAAACCATATAACAACTTGGAGAAAATCTGAACCAAAACTTAACTGGGGAAAAATGGGATCACCAACCCAACACCACCCCACATATCAATTGGTATTGAAATCCAACTATAAAAGGAACAAATCACAAGTGGACTATGCGCATATCAGCAGGAGTAACCCGGTGTAATACGGTGGGAGAACTGACTTGGGATGTTTTATGTTTGATCGCAATTGTTGCGGATAGCAAGAGTCGCCACAGACTTTTCTTTTATCCAATGAAGGAAATGGTGAAAAGAAAAGGAAAGAACTTTGAGATTATTTTCTTGAGTTCGGGGGGTAGATTATGAAAAGGTAAGGTGTTATCACCCTTTTCATCCATAATCATATATGTGCTCTTAGTTGCTTGCTAGATCATTTTCTTTTGTTTGAATGTGTGCTTTGTGGTGGTTTTCAAAAGTATTTTTGAAAAGTGCCTTCGTTTAAGCAAACTTTGTAATGATTCTCGTCTCTATAAGAATGTATACAAAGTGTTTGACTTTTGAAAATATTTCATGTTTTGAAAGTGTTTAGTGTGTGTTTGAAAAGATGTTTGTTTTGAAAATGAGCAAGCAACTAAGAATATTTCTACCTACTCAAAAGTCTTTTGTTCTTCTCTTCCTCCTTTAGACGTTTCTATCTTATCATTGATTGGTAAGAAGCCTTATCTTTGGATGTTAAAGGGACGGGCGTGGGTCATCGTATAGTCATGATAGCAAGGTTGTGAGATATATTAGCATTTCTCTTGAGGGAGTTAGATCATTTGTAAGGCAACATTCGAAGCGTCATCGAGGGACTATGATCTTGTATTTTTAGATTGTTTTTAATAAGACGTCTCACATGCGTAACCTGACCATTTTCATAAGGCAACAAGTGGAGTTAACCTTGGGGTGCATGTGTGAATAGTGTGTTTGATTTGCATGCATTTAATCTTTGAATATGGGTTGTCTAAGTATAGCTTTTATCTTTCCATACAAATCCTAATTACTAGCATTTGTATGAATGCGATAAATTTCGGAAAGTAAATATTCTACGCTATTACAATCATTCGGGGAATGGGGTATACAAATTTATAAATGGGGATTGCGGGAAATTAAAGTCCTAATTATCTATTACAACCATATTGAAATAATGTACAAGAATTAAAATGATTTTCTTTGTTTTTGTTAAAAGAAGAAATAAATTTGCTTAAGAAAATATTTTTAGTCTTTTTGTTTTAAAAAAAAAAAGGAAATCAAGCAAAGTGCATGAATATAAAGTATTTTTTGGTGTTTTTGATTAATGAAAATAAAAGTGAATAAGAAAATAAGAGTTAGAGTCAGCGCATGGCTGAAAGAATAGAAATATGAGAAAGAGCAGAAGTTCTGACTCTGATGCGCTGCAAATCAGAAAAAAAATGTTAGCAGAAATTGGGGAAAGCCAGAAGTTCTGGGGTTGCTGGGAACAAAGGGAATCCTAAAAATTCTGATGCAACTGGAAACCTAGAAGTTCTAGCGTTACTGGAAGGTTGGAAGTTCTGATTGCTGAGGGAGCCTGGAAGTTCTAGTGTTATTGGAAGGTCAAAAGTTCTGGTTGTTGAGAGAGTCTAGAAGTTCTAATGCAGCTGGAAACCTAGAAGTTCTAGTGTTACTGGCGAGGTAGAAGTTCTGGTAATGGGTAAGTGAGGTGTCAATACTGTTAGATGAGGATATCTAGAAGTTCTGGTCCAGGATCACTGTTTTGACAAACTGAAGGGGGGTTGTGATACGGCGGGATAACTGACTTGGGGTTTTGCATTTGTTTTCACACTTGTTCGGTTTAGCAAGAGTCGCCACCGACTTTTTATTTTATCCAAAGGAAAGGTCAAAAAGCACAGGAAAGACCTTTTAGATATTTTCTTGGGTTCGGGGGGTAGATTATGAAAAGGGAAGGTGTTAGCACCCTTTTCATCCATGGTTATCCATGGGCCTTAGTTACTTGTTTTAGATCACTTGCCTTTGCTTTTCAATTGTTTGAAATGGTGCTTTGTGTGTGTGGTTTTGAAAATGTTTTAAAAAAGATGCCTTGTCTAGGCAACCTTTGTAATGATTCTTTTTTGAATATATAAAAAGGTGTGTGTCTTTTTGAAAAGATATTTCAATGTTTTGAAAGTTGTTTTGAAATTGTTTTGAAATTGTGTTGTGAAGGGTGTTTGAAAAATGGCAAGGATGTTTTGCATGATTTTTGATCAAGTAACTAAGAGTTGTCTACCCTATTTTTACTCAATGATCTTTCTTATGTTTTTAACCCTTTTAACAGTGTTGCTTCACCATTGTATTTGGTGAACAACCTTGCGTTAGGATGTTTAACGGGACAGGCGCGGGTCATTGTATACAATCATTGAAGGCAACTTTTGAGACGCTCTAGCAATTTTGTAAGGGACGAGATCGTTTTATCGAAGGCAACATCGAGGGTCATCGAGGGACTACGATTTTTGTTTATCGAAGGGGCATTTGCTAGAGTGTCTCATACTCGAGGGAAATGATTTCATTTTTCGAGACAACAAGCGAGGTTACCCTAGGGGTGCAAGTGTGAATGGTGTTTGTCATGTTGATGCATTTGTCTTTGTATTAGGTCATCTAGCGATCGATTTTAGATTTTCACATACAAACCCTAATCTCTAATCATGGCATATTTAAAAAGCATAAAGTGCGAGAATTAAATCCTAAGCTATTATAAAAGAATATTCGGGGATGGGGGTACAAGTTATTTACAAATGGGGATGAGTCTTATCAGAATAATGTCCCAAATATTATGGGTTGCAACCAAATTGAATCGACGCAATTCAAATATAAAAAATATGACAAAGTATAAGATAAATAAAATCAAAGAAATATGAGATGCGTGTATTTATTTACAAATGATCAAATAAAAAATTTAACTTAAAAAGATTAAGTATTATTATTACTTTTGTGTTTTTGTTAATTATATAAACAAATTAATTAAACATAGTATTCTCTTATATTTAATCAAATATACAAATATTAATATAATATATCAAAGCAATTCAAATTTATTATTTCTCTTTAGTATTAACAAAATAAATTTTTTTAGAATAAATAAAAAAAGAAAAGTATTAATTTTTCTAAAGAAAGTAAATTAATCGGTGAAAAAGAGAAAAGAGTATTGCTTTTAAAAAAAAATCACAAAGAAAGGTAATGGGCTTAAGCATGTGTTTTGGCCCAAATAAAAAAACAAGAATTTGTTAACAGGGGGGTGCAGGCGCTGGAATGTGTATTGGGCTTTATGGGTTCATGGGGCAAAAGCCCAAGTGCATTGTTTCAACAAATTTGTTTAGGGTTCGTTCATTTGTTTGGGAATTAGGGTTTTATAGTTTGTACAACGGTGCTCCTCTCCTCTCGTCTTCGTCCTCTTTGTCTCTCTCAAACCATGGGGGTTTCTGATTCCTCCCTCCAAGCTCCAGGCTACCAGAATGTTGCCTCCATCCTCTCCTCTCCGTGACTTATACAGGGCAGTGATTTTGAAAGGCATCATTTTCGTTCTTGACGAGTTTTCTTTACAGTTTGCATGTTCAATTCTTGTATGTTTTATTGTTTGCAAAGTTTAATCTTTGGCGTTTATGAATGAGATATAGGAAAAGAAAGAGGGAAACTGATACCTTAGGGGCTTCGTCTCTTGGAGAACGGGTGGAGGGTTGGAACGGCGGTGCTCTCAGGTGGCCAAGGCAGAGGGAGGAGCATGATGATGCTTATCTGGTAATTTGTATCTTTTGTTTGATGATGATGTTATTTCTGAAAACCCTTGAATATTTGTTTCACTTCTGGACTTCTTCTCTTTTGCTGATGCTTAATGATGATGAATTTGTTTCTGAAAACAAGCTATTTGTTGTTGTTCTTCATGTTGATATTGAAACTTGTTGGTGATGAATATTAATGATGAACTTTTTGCTTTGATCTTTCATTCTTCCTCTGCTTGTTTTGTCAATGATGATGATTTTTCTGAGATATCGCTTGATGTTGACTTGGTGGATGATGAATGTATATTCTGAGATTTTTTGTTGTTTTCTTCCCCTTCTGACTTCTTCCTCTACTTTGAGTACTGACTTTCGATGAAGAACTTTGTTCTGAGGATTGCTTGTTGTTCTTAGGTTTTGGATTTGTTTGAGTTTGTAGTTGGGCCTGAGTACTTGTGATGCAGGCTTGAGTAGTTTTTATTCTGTTGAGAGTGCAGGTTTTTAGTAAGTTTAGACAGGCTTGGATGTTTTTGAAATAGGTTTTAAAGTTTGTAACTTATGTTTTGTGATTTTGGAGGCAGACTTGGTGTTTTGGTTTTGAGAGTTTTGGGAAGGCAGGCTTCAGGCTTGTTGTGCTTGTTTGTGTTCACAAGCACTTTGTTGTTTTAACTGTTTTTTTTTTGCAGTTTTGTGTAGTTTGAGAAGGTTGGAATGATTTGTGAGGAAGGTTGTTAGTTTGCTTTGCTCCTGGTATTGTTAGAAGCATGCTTCAATTGGAGGCAAGCTTGGTTTCTTAAACTTGCAATTTTGCAGGTTTTCGTTGGTTTTGAAAACAGGGTTGAAGGCTTGTGAGTTTTTTGCTTGCAAGTCTGGAGGTTATGCAATATCCTTCTCTTTATCTCTTATGTTTTTTAGACTGTTATATATTTTCTTTGGTTCCTCTTATCTGCCTTTTACAGCCTGCCAAAACTGCAAACTGCAAAACCTATTCACTAGGTTCTCTCTTTCCTCTCTCTCCATAAGCATTTTTAATTGCTTATTTATCTTTTTATTTCTGAAAAATTGGGCTGTCTAGGAAATGATGAAAAAGCATCTTTGACAAGTTTTTTACTTGTCAAACAAATTGCTTCCTGCTTGCTGTCTTGCCTTTTGTCTGCTGTATTGCTGTTTTTATGCTGCATTACCATTTTTATCAAATATGTCTTGTAACTTGGTTTTGGGCAATTTTGTACTGTAGCTGAATATGGGACTTTACTTGCTGCTAAGTTTATTCCTTTTCTTGACTTACCCTGGCAATTTTGGCGCCTGTTTGTCTCTTTGAATTCGTACTACATTTTGCTTGGTTAATGTAGCTTGGAATTTTTGTAACTCAGTTTGCAGCTTGGAACTTTTTGTAATTCACCCATGTTTTTGCATTGAGTTTGACATGCTTGCATTTATATTTTATTTTTCTCTCTGTGAACCGAGAAGAGTGATCTTCTTGTGATTTGTAGAGAGAAAAATAAAGCGTGATGAAAAATAGGCAATCTGATTCTAGACGACCAATTTTAATGATGATTTTCTTTCTTTTTTTCATTTAAAATAATCTTGTACTGATTTTCTTTTTCTTCTTTTTTCAGGTAGGTACCAGTTGAATAATGGAAGAAACAGTAGAAGATCAAAGATTTCAAGAGATTTGGGCATTTTAGATTTATTTTCTTTTCATTTATTGTAAAAAATATTATTGTAAACACTGTAAATTATAAATTTACAATATTCGAATAACATTTGTAACAATATTTGAAATAAATAAATAAAAAGTCTTTGTTAAATAAAAATTTCCTACTGTCAAATATTCCATTCTTTCCCTTGTATTGTCTATTTAATTATTTAAGTATCTTAAATTAAAATAACCAGGAATATATCCCAATAACTTTAATCCAGATGAAATAAATAATCAGTAAAATTTTCCATCTCGCAACCTTGCATTAATCATCATACGCCTGACATTCCAAATAACCATGCTTTGTACAGTTAATCAAACAAGTGTTCCATACACCTTTCACTCCACTGATCAAACCAATGCCTCAAAGTTTCAAACAAAGCCTCAGCTCCTATCCCAGATATTTAGGTTCTTTGAGAAACAACCAGTAATCTTGAACAAGCATGACAATAATGTAATAATTAACTGAATATCTGAGGATTCAGTTCTTTCTGAGAAATGCGAGCGAAAAACCCTAATTCTGGATTGACTGATAAAGAAAAGTCTGTTTGACCAATTCTTGAGCCAATCTCAAAATCAGATAAAACCCTGGGGTTGTGATTTCTTGTAAAAAAAAGGGAGGGCAAATTTTGGGGTATAACAGGGGTTTATCTAGAAGTTCTGGTCCGAGATCAATGTTTGACAAATAATGGGAGAAAAATGTCAAAAAGTAAATATAAAAAGGTATTTTTTGGGGCTAGAACTCAGGACCCTTAACACAAATGCCTTATCCGTGCGCTCTCTACCACTGGGGTGGCTATACATCCGGTATTAGAAGCAAAAACATAAACATATATTACAAAGTAAGTTCTGATGATGAACTTCAACTTCTCCTTTGTGCCAATCAGGGTATCTGCAACTTGGTTATTTCTCAACAAAAAACGAAAATGCAAACATAACAATTATGGAAAATTTCATCATGGCTTCAGAAATACAAAATATCAAACTATAAACCAAAAGCAAGCATGAATTTTGCTAATCCTCATTCTGAAACCTAATTTCCTAAAGAAGTTATGATCTGAAACATATAAATGAAATCTATAAATATATACAAATTCAGAGCCATGATATGTACAATGTGTCTTTGAAAATGCAAGCCTAACAGTGCCTAAGTAATGAAATAAAAGTCAGAAGAAACTTACCTTGCAACTGGAAATTATTCTGTAGATTAGCCTGATTCAAATTGCTGTGATATTCTGGTCAGCTTCCTCACGTTCTCAGAAAGCTAAAGCAACTTTAACTTAAGCTATGAATGGCTGGAATGTTCTGGGGCAGCCAAGAAGCAAAGTTTTGATTTTTGAAATGGAGAGTAGTGAATACTGTTTTACAGTTTGAAAACAGAAGTTTGGAAAGCTTTTATATGTATTCTAGAAATTGTATGGATGATTTGGTCAAGAAACACACGAGAAAAATTAGAGTTTGGATGCACAAATCAGAAACTAACAATTTTTGTGTTTGTGCTGCAGTTTCAAATTCCTGGAAATTTTCAGCAGGGTTTCAAGGCTTTTTCCAATCTTTTTTTCTGATCCCATTTACAGTTGCAAATGAAGTTTAATTTATAGACAAAGGATTTAGAAGCTTTGAGAAGTCAAGAGTACAACCATCATGTGTTATGGATAGTTGACTTGTTTTTGAAGCAAGTTTGGACAAGTATGGTTCAAGGCAAAATGGATTGGTTAGCAGCTTTAGCCACGCCTAATCTAAGTTTGTAGGCATGATTTATGGAGAAGTACACTCAGAAACAAAAGTAAAGCACGAGCCCAACATAAACTTTGTACAAAAGTTTGCTTTTCAAGGAATCAATGGTACTTCTATGCCACATGTGGGAAGATCCTTTGGATAAAGACTCAAAAGTGGGTGTGAGCATTAAATGATGATGAGATTTAACAATTAAGAAGACTTGCAACCTGAGATTATGCAAATTGGATCAGAAGTTCAACACAAACGTAACTTACATTAAAAACAAATGTCCAACTTATGATCTTTGATTCTCCTGAATCCAGCATGATCTGAAAGAGTTCTCAGACTTTTCAGAAATATTATAACATGCTTTATAAACCCTCTTTAAATTATCTTTACAAACTCTGATTGTACCTACGTGAAAACTGGTCCAAAAGCTCTAACCAAATTCTGACTTGGAAACACTCAGAAATTACCAAGTGTTTTAGTTTCATGGACGTGTCTTTAAAGATTTATAACTTGAAATACCATCATTTCTAGGAGAAGTTTTGTTCTGAAATGTTTTAGATCTCGTTGAGATCTACAACTCTTGTGTCAAAAGTTCTTCCTGAATCATCTTGCATTATGATGAAAATCTGGCTAGAAGTTCTGAACTTATCATATTTTCTTAACACTTAGAAAACTTTCTAAGTGTTTAGAATTTTGACTTTTCCAAAGTAATTTTGACTTTTGATTTTCTTTATGAACCAACTTCATATTCTAACATATCTTGATGAAATGTGACTCTTGAAACTTGATTTTGATCCAAAAGTCAAAGTTTGACTTTTCAGTGTGCATTTTGACCATTTTGCCTTTGTGCCAATTCCAAACTTAAATTGATGTATTAGTGATGCAAACTTGATGTCATGGGAGATTTTGGGAGGAAATTCTTCAGAAATGAGAGGAAATTTTTTGGGGTACAGCACCTGGCATACCTCTTGGGGAATCTTTTCAAAACTTCAGAGTTCATCCATCCTTATAATCACTACTTTTGTCCCACTTGAAACACAAGATTGAGGTAAAATGTAATTTGCAAATTCTTTTCAAAAACATGTTTTTATTATTAAGTCTTTTTGTTTTGAAAATTACTATCAATAATAAATGAATTTTTATAAACAGAATAAAATAACAACTACAAAGAATTGGATAAAAGCTCAAACTTTATTAATAGAATGGTGGTCCGCAAATGGCGTGACTCCATAGATGATTACAAAGTTTTGGAAAATGGTAAATACAATGGAAAAGGTATATTGAAATACAATGACCACTATTCTCCCTAAAAGCTTTCAACTCCTGAGCAGAGGCTTTAGTTAAAGTGTGATGAGAATCCGAGAAGATTGTTGCTCCAATGATCAAGTCCTGCCCGACGCAATTACTTGCCAGGAAATCCCTAACTTTTGCCTAGGTTGCCCTTGCGGATTTTCAACCTACTGGGAAAATTCATTCTATTTATATCTCTAACTTTTTCCGAGACCTTCCTTTCGGATTTTGAGTCTACCGAGACACACTTTTTTGCCTAAGTCTCCCTTTTGGGTTTTCAACTTAGTGAACTGTTCTTTTATTTCTTTAGGCGAAGTATTTCTTGACTGCGACAATATTCATGGGATATGGGAACTCCTTGTAATAACCGGTTTAAAAATATAGAGTCGACACCATTAATTTTTATCCTAGGGAAGGGAATATAACAGATAACCCTAATTTGTTCATAGATTCTAAGTTATTGACTCATTTTAGACGAAGGGAAGGTGTTAGGTACCCCTCATCTACCTTGTTCACCAGGATACTAGGGTTTAGGTTTACAATTTAGAACTAGGTTTTTAATTTTTATTAGGGTAATTCACCACAATTTTAGTCGTATGCCTATGTATCCTCTTATGAGGAATCAGAGTCCCAATTCGTAATTTGCAGTTGTTTGGTTAGTTTTTTTTATGGATTATAGAAATATCTCAAATTCTCCTTAAACCAAGTCTGGGTGTGTGAACAGCGGAATTATAGACGAAGTTTGCAGTCGATAAAAGAAATTCCCATATTTTGAAAATAAATATAAGTTTAAATTATGTTAGTAAAAGAGGGTTAGTAATTGCTTGGTTAGATGTTTTCGAATATATTATGCAATATGAGAAAAATAGTTTTTAATGCGTGAAAAAATATTTTAATGAAATTGAAATAGTTAAAAGGGATTAGTATTAAAAAAGTTTAATTAGTACTATTATAGTTTATTAAAAAAATATTAAGTATAAAAAATATTAATTATGCAAAATAAAAATAAATAAATAAATGAAGTTGTAAAAATAAATTAATTTTATTTAAAAACACAGGGGTGCAAATTATTTAAGCTTAGTAATTCCTAGGGGTGTGAATAACAAAGCCCTAAATCCAGATATTGGATTTAGACCCAGTTGCATGGATTTGGGCCGAGATGAACGCTAAATCAAACCTAACCCTACCTCTTAAACCCTAATCGGATCAAACAACCCTAACTTGTTTATCTCTAACCCTAACCCTAGATTATCAAACCCTAACTCCAACAACCCAGAAACCTTTATTCAAATCAAAAAACAATTTTATACATCAACTGACAACAACAATTTATACGCTCTAAGCTAAGTGTTAGGCTTACCTTTCCGCAATGATTCTGGTCGTATTAATTCTTTTCTGGTTTTCCGATTCTCCCTTCTAATCTCCTTCTCCTTCTTTTCTGTTTTACAGGTGCGTGGGATGATGGTGTGACGACGGTGATGGCTTTAAGGCGACAATGATGTAACACAAATCTAGGGTTTCAGAAATTGAAACCCAAATCTCTCCTCTTCTACTCCTAATTTTCTTTGTTCGCCAATTTTCCCCCTTTTAGGTCATAGATTATAGGTATTTATAGGTTTAGTTTAGAGATTGATTTAGGAAATTTGTTATGATTGTCGTCCAAGTAAACATGTACACACTGGTTCTATATCCATGACTTGAAAAGTGATATAAAACATATGTGGCCCGATCTTAATAGGAAGATCCACTTTTCTAAACACTGTACTTTGAGAACCATCAAAAGAATTAACTATCATAGAACTAGGCCTTATTACAACACCATCTGATGTTAACTTCATTAAGCTGGATTTTGGTAACACACTGAGAGCAGAACCAGTATCGGTGAGCACCCTGGATAGGCTTGTAGTACCTATCTGAATAGAAATGTGCAACACCTTGTTGTGAGCTCTGCTTTGTGGAGGTAACTCACTGTCATTAAAACCTTGATATGATCTAGATGTTAGATTTACTAAAATGTTATCAAAATGATTCACAGTAATCTCTTATACGACATGAGCAAAACTTAGAACCTTCATTAGAGATTCTCGATGTGCTTCCGACTTGAGGAGCAACGAGAGTATTGAAATTTTGCTCGAGGTTTAGTGTAGTTAATCCACCACTCTATAATCACTTCTCTTGATTATTTTTAGGAACTCTTCCGCCTCTTAGTCAGAAAATTCTTTCTTGGAGATTCTTCTTCTCGATTTGTGTCCACCATAACTTTTCCTTTATCCTTAACCACATCGTCGTCCCTCTTTTGTTGTTCGGGACCATAGATTCGGCCATTGCGAGTCATTCCCCTTGTTCCTGCTATATTTTTTATTGCAGGTTCTTGACTTCTTGACGACTCACATTCTTGCTTTAAACCATTGACATAGACTGTAGAACCATAACTCCACGATACTGCTTTTTTACTTTCGTATGGAGTAGGAGATGGCCCCCTAATCACCATTGTAGTCTTTGGAACTTATGGAATCCTCAAAGTCTGTCTTGGCATCATCACTGGTGCTTCTGTTGACTCTCCCCATAGAATCATAAGAGTCTTCTTTTAAGGTTTGGCCCTTGGCATGGAATTACCAATGGCTTCTTCGCACTTCCATTGATCGCAGCTACATATTCTCCTTTAGGGTATTGTCCAAATTGGACTATCCCTTGATCCACCAATTTTTGTAATGTCTTCTCACAAGATTTATTATGTTCCAAGAGGAACCCACACTCCAATAAATATTCTTTTAAAATATTTATTGGGGCCTTCACTTGTCTAGCTTCCCCAAACTCAGTGACCACTTCAATTACATTTATCGCTGATCCGCCATACGGAGGCATGGGATTTGTCTTGATGTTTGGTTTGTCAAAAATAATATCCTGAGAATCCAAAAAAATCTTGAACCTTATGTCTGAAGGCTCAATATTTTTGTATAGTATGCCCTGGAGAATTGGCATGATACTCACACCTGGTATTGGCATCATACTTTGGTGGAAGTGCCCCAATTGGAGGAGCCAGAGGCTTTAGCTCTACCAAATATGCTTTGATTAAGTGTTGTAATAATTGACTGTGCGGCATGGAGAGAGGATCAAATCTTCTTGGAGGCCTTTCAAACCTATTCTGTTGTTGTTCTCGTGGAATTATTAATGGTTGTTGTGCCCTTGGGTGTGATGCTACAACATTAATTTCTCATTCCTTCTTTTTTGAGAAGTTAGGAACGTGTATTTTTGCATTATAAGGGGTTCTAGATAATTCCCCTTGTATTTTCTCGCTTTTTATGCCAACTTCAATTCTTTCACCAATAGTTACCAAATCAGAAAATTTGGAAGAGACACTTCCTACCATTTTGTCATAGTACAACCCTTGTAAAGTTCCCATGAACATGTCGACTAATTCTTTCTCCAAGAGTGGTGGTTGTACACGGGCTTCCATTGCTCTCCACCTTTGTGCATACTCCTTGAAAGACTCATCCTTCTTCTAAGACAAGTTTTGGAGTTGCATGCGGTTAGGCCCATGTCTAAGTTATACTCGTACAATATTAAGAAAGCTTTGGCAAGATCTTCCCATGTTTGGATATGAATCAGGTCCAATTGCATGTACCAATCTTGGGATTCCCCACTCAAACTTTCTTGGAAGCAATGGATCATCAGCTTTTAATCTTGAGCATATGCATGCATCTTTCTGCAATACATGCGCAAATGGTTCCTCGAACATATGGGTCCGTTATATTTCCTAAAGTCAGGTACTTTGAATTTTGGGGGATCACCACATCAGGAACTAGGCCCATTTCGAGGGCGTCGACATAGAAAACATCATAACCCTCTACATCCTTCATCCTTTCTTTAAGAGCTTTGTATTGGTTGAGTGCCAAGGGATTTTCAGTAACATGAGTACAGGTTGCCCTTTAGGGTGCTTGGTTGACATCTTCTAAGTCATGGTCTCTATACTGCAGGTCTATATAATTGTCTTCCTTGTTGACCATAATTTTTAAGGTATGAGGCCCCTACCTTTGGTGGATGTGGGAAAAATCCTTCAGTGTCAGTTTGTCTGACTTCTTGTTGAGCCATAATGGACTTTTGAGGTCTTGATTCTGGTTCTCTTCTTAGATGCATATGAATACGCTAAGAGTTTATGCTTTTTAAATGTCTTATTCACTTGGAAACAAAACACTTTTATTGAGATAACATTTGTCTTTAAAAAGGAGAATACAATTCAGATATTGAAATATTCAAACTTAAAACATCAAAACTTGCTGAAAGAAATAACAAGGGGAAACAAAAAAACTTCTAAGTGCGCCTGCGGATTTCTGCTATGAAGCCATCAACCATTGTGGTACAAAGCTTGAGGAAGTCTTCAAATTATTTCAGGAGAGAGACCATCACATTTTCTGCGTCTCTCAAACTTCTAGGGATGTCACCAATAAGATTATTGGCTAAGAAGGAGAGTCTTGAATGCTTGTTCTTGTAGAATTGATATTTTTGTAGAGGTCTGGAATTATCTTATGATTATCCTTTCCTGCCTTGGCGATCTTTACATACTTCTCTTCCCAATATAAATTTTTAGCCCTCATCCCCGTATAGATTGTTCGTTGTATTAGGAAATCCTTTCGGAGGTCTTCTAACTCAAGACACACTTGTTCGTATTCATCAGTCTTTTGGGCGAAAAATATTTCTGCCATCATCCTTTTGAGGCGTTCCCCTACCTTCGATTCTTGTCTATCTTGGAGTCTTATGGTAAGATACTTCATTTGTTCTTCTTGATCTAAAGAAGCTTGCACCAAAATTTGGATTTGAGCCCTCAAATCTTCTTCCATCTCCTTCTTATCTTGCATTGCCTTTTCGTACCACCTACTTAGTTTCCCAATTTCGCTAGCAGCATCTTCCAAATATTGGTTGTGGGAGTCCAATTTGAAAGTAGCACTCAACAACCCTTCAGTCAAATGCTTCCGCTTAATACTCTCATTTTCAAATTCCTCATGATCTTTTTGAATTTGTTGATCTTTTGATTCAAGTATGAGATGCATATGTGTTTTCTCCTTAGCTAAGTTAAGGAGGTTAAGCTCCAATTCTTCTTTCTCTTTTTGAGCTTGATTCAAGGCCTTCTTCAAGTTGTCTACTTCTTCTAGGGAAAAATGCAGAGGATCTGGGACATCTGGCTTACACTCATGATCAATGTCAAAAGGTAGCTTAACAACCTGTACCCTATCTAAAACCTATCGAGTGTAAGGTTCTTTTGCCACAACATTCTTCCTTTCGGCCTTTCTCTTGTTAACCTTATTCCAAGCTCAGATGGTCTTGTTGAACAACTCTCAGTCATTTTTTCCCATGTCGTGAATGATCAATTGTTGAAGTTGTTCATCAGAGGGTTTATCCTCCAAAGGGTAGCCTAGTTGTCGCAGAGCCAAGGTAGGGTTGTAGATGATGCAACCACGTGATCCAATCAATGGATCATTCGGAAAGTCTCCATAACTATAAATGATATCTCTAATGTCTAGCTTCCTCGCATACCACAACACAAAATTAGCAGTAAGAGACCTTAATTTTTGAGTCCACTCGTATCTTGTCAGACTTGGAACCATGTAATCCTCCTTATAGAGATGAGTCCTAAAATAAGAATATAAAAGTGGGCTGCAACAATTTAGAGTACCCATCCCCTTTTGATACCGAATGTGAAGTGCATAATAAACATCAGCAAGTAAAGCAGGAGTTGGGTCCACATTTATGGCTTTTAAGCCCCAAAACACACTAATAGCTGCAAGGTCAATATAGTCTGAAGTCTGTGGAAACAAAATTACACCAAAAACAAGTAGCCCTAAGAAATCAACACAAGACTCCCATTCTTTTTTATTGGAAAAATAAAGAGCTTTAGTTTCCATATAGCATCTCTTAATCCCTTGTGCATCACTTTCTTTTTTGTAATTAAGTGACAATTCAGGATAAGGGATCCCTACACCATTTTCTAAGTCATTAATGTCAATAGTCTGCCCAATTCCCATATAAGCTTTTCCCTTAGAGAAATTTAAGAGTCTATCAAACTCTTTCAAAGTTTGCACTAGTTGAAAGTCTTGGAAGGTAAAGCACCTCAATGGAGGGTCGTAGAACTGAACCAAGGAAGAAATAAAATCCAATTGTACATCCATTTTTGTCAATTCAAGGGTATCCCCATAACAGCGAGTAAACATCTACAAATCTCTTTCAGATGGTTACCCTTTGATCGTCTTGATCTTCGCCATGTCTGGCTTGACGACATTAAAACGATCAAGTTGTTTCCCTTTGGCATTCATTTTTAAGACACTTCACCAAAAAACTTTCAATTATATTTTTAATCCTGTGAATAAGATAAACAAAAAGAATGGAGAATAATGAATATGTGAAATGCAAGATGTATGAATGCATAATGATGTGGCATAGTAACATGATTTCATGAAAGGTATCCTTAGTTGGTAGGATCCTAGTTTTAGCCTACGTATATTTTACCCTCCCCATAAGGTAGTTTACTTAAGGGTATCATGGATAGCACTAGAGGGAAAGGCACAAGGGCCTCCCTTAAGTGGAGCCTCTTTGCAGACCGAAATTTTCCCCTCTGGGTCATGAAAGGTCTCACTATGAGTTTTTAGTTTAAGGTTTATACAAAAAGTCATAGGTTTTGTTCCAAAGTCTTACCCCCTAAGAGGATGTCTTTTGAGACATATTTCTTTTTTGGAATTCCACCGACTCTAGGCGAAGTCGTCACAAAAACTCATAGGGATGATGTATCCCCTTGGCCAATAGACGAACCTTCTTTATAAGGTTTTTCTTAAATAAGTTTTTAAAATAAAAATCCCATCACCAATAATTATAGCATGATAAAAAGATGTAAAAAAGTAAATAAGCCAAAAATAATAAATAAAATGTGAAGAAATAAAAAACCAATTTTGATCCTGCCGCGGTTGCGAACCTTTAGTGCCTATGTACAACTTTTCGTACAATAGGGGATCACAATACTCGTATTTCACCTAAAAAATTTTAAAACACATGTGTGTTGGGTTAATTTTAAGAGAATAGACATCATCGTCATATCCGAGTGGAAAATATACTTACTACCTACGATTATGAGAAAGGAGAATTTGCATCATCTCAAAGTGGTGGATATAGCTTGGATTTTAAAAGCAACAAAGCCTCACTTAACACCCAAGTGGAAAATATCTCACTTCACTACATATCATAGAAGTATAGTAGCTTGCATCACTACATGAATCGACAAGAGACTAATCTTTTGAGAAAAGAGTTTTAAAGTAAAAAGCCAAAGTGGTAAAATGGTTTGAATGAGGTTAATGACTTTTAGTCTTGAGGAATATGTCAATTAAGAAAAGATTTTGACAATGCATGGACCTAAGTTCAAGTTTATTATGAAATCAGTTCAAGTTATAAAACAAGAAGATTTTTGAATAGGAGGAAGAAGATTTTTGAATTTAAATAAGATAGGAAGAGATGAAGGGATTATCCTAAAGCATAAGTGTTGTAACCGGTTTTAAAATGTGAGTCGCCACCCTTAATTTTTATCTTTTAGAAGGAAATATAAAAGATAACCCTAATTTGGTCAGAGATTCTAAGTTGTTGACTCGTTTTTAGACATAAGGAAGGTGTTAGGCAGCCCTCATCTACCTTGTTCACAAGGATACTAGGGTTTAGAAATACATTATTTAGGAAATATGGTTTAAATATTTATTAGGGGAACTAGCCACGATTTTTAAGTCGTATGCCTACATATTCTCTTATGAGGAATCAGAGTCTCAATTCGTACTTCGCATATGTTTTGTTAGTTTTTTTATGGGTTGTAGAAATGTTTTGAATTCTCCTTGAACTAAGTCTGAGTTTGTGAATAGCGGAATCATAGACATAGCTTGCAATTTATAAGAAATATTAATACAACCCTTTTGAAAATAGAATCATGATTTGAATTAAGTTAATAACGCGAAATTGTATCGTATATTCGAGTAGATTAACATAAATAAAATTTCCATTTTCTGTTAATTATGTTGTATTATGCTTGCATTTTAAGTATGTTTCCGGTATTTTCATCCCACAAAGCTTACATTATGAAAGAGGAAGAAATGAAGAAGAAATGAAGAGGAAAAGAGTCAAATTTGCAAAGTAGCAGAAAGTGCAGAAAGTTCCCATGACAGAAGGCTGTGACAATTGTCACAACCCCATGCCGCTCGCCACAAGTTCAATTAGTGTGCCCCTCGGAACACAACACATGCCGCTCGGCACAAGTCAAATATTTTTGCCCCTTGACACACATGATGTTACGATCGGCATAAGTTGAAAATATGTGTGCCCCACGACACACATTGCTTGACGCTCGGCACAAGTCAATTTCACTGTTAAATGTGAAGTTCTATCCACGTCAACAACGAAGCTCCCATGATTTCCTCAACTTCTCCGACCATGATTTGCATTATCTCCACTGTCTCCAACTTCCCACTATCTCCACCTTCTTCAACTTCCCATGATCTCCACTGTCACTCGCATGTTAACTTCCATTTTATTTCTCTATATATAGGATCTTAGAAATTAGTTTTGGAATCCAAGTTTTTGTATGCAAATTATTATTCTTAGTTTCTAGGCAGAAAACTCAGTATGTAAAAGTGGTAGTTTCTCACATCGAGGAACTACCACACCATTAGTTTTAGGACGTTTCATTTGTACGCTTGGATCATAAGCTTGCTGGACTATTGAAGATTAATTTCAGTTTTAATTAAAGTTTCTATATTATAGGTTCTCTTTATTGCTTTATTAAAATTGTCGTTTATGATTGTTAATTTAATTATCATGTTGTTTTTAATTGAATTTGTTATGTTTAATTCATTTTCAATTAATTCCATGTCTAGCTAAATTATTTAGAATCCGGTATGTGAGGACCGTCGTCTTCGAAGGGTCTCGGTAATGAATGTTGGCTTAATATTTAATTTAGGAATTATGTTTGGGTCTTTGTTTTTAAACTTAATTTAAATAGCCTTGTAACGAGAGTGAGAGGTTACTTAACACAGTTTTTCCACGAGAGTGGGAAATTAACTAAGGTTTGAGTCGGCACTACGAGAGCGTGGGGGTCGAACCGGATAGTAGAAACTAGGCATTAATTATAAATACATCGAGAGCCCTTTAGGATTAATTAGAACTTGTTCAGTTTTCAAAACACATTCCTTAATTAAAAGGGGCGAGCGGGACCAAAATCTCATGGTTAAGGAACGTGACTTTATTCAAAATCACGAGAGTGTGAGGTATTCTCTTTAAATTAACATTTTCTACGAAATACATCTTTAGTATAATTAAAAGCCAACGAGTTATAGAGTCCCTGAGATACACAGAATACACATTTCGGTCTCTCTTTTCATATATATATTTCCTTAATCTTATTTTATTTCAGTTTTAGTTCTTTGTTTCCCTAAAATCCAATCATTCATTAGCCTTAGCTTTACAAAGCGAGAGTAGATTATAGTAGGTTGAAATTGGTCTCTGTGGGTTAGACAATCTTTTATATTACTTCGATATTTCCATGAACTTGCGGATGCATCATGTTTTTGGCGTCGTTGCCGGGGACCAACAGTCAATATTGTTGTTTCCGTTGTTGCACCATATAGATGAAGACACTCTAAGCTTAATTAATATGTATCACCCAAATTTTTTCTATAACTCCCATTCTACGTATTTAGAGGAATCACAAGAATCCCATAAATCCAACCTCAAAATACTGATGGAAGATTTTAATGCTTTACTAACTCACTCTCACTTAATTTAACTCTACAACTACCAATCCCAATATTTTGAGGAGTCGCAAGAATCCCATAAATCCGATCTCGAAATAAAACTGGAGAATTACAATGCGACGCTAACTTATCCTCAACTAAATTTCCTCTACAATCACTAGGCCCAACATTTTGAGAAGTCACAAGAATCCCAAAATTCCACTCTCAAAACATTAATGGAGGATATGACTGCGACACTAAATCCCTCTAGGCTAGAAACTATGATGATGGAGCGCTTTGTGGAAACACAAAATGCGACACAAATGCACTTTGAAGAACTGCAGGAATCCCATTATTTAAACCTTGAAACATCAATGGAGGATTTCGATGCGATTATGACTCACTATAGGCTAGAATATATGATAGAGAATTTTGTAGAGACACAAACTGTCCAAAATGAAGAGATAAGAAATTAAAGTCTTTAAAATAATGAAATCCTTAGGCAACTGAATAATGCGGTTGAGTCTGTCGCGATGCACAAAATGGCCTTGGAGACTCAAATCTCCATGCTTGAACAAAAACCTCTAGGACCCTTCCCTGAGGAGCATGTGGATGTTGTAAAAACCGATAGTGAAAAACAAATAGAAAATCCTAAGGAGAGTGATAATGGGGTTGAAGAGAGTAATAATGAGGTTGAGAAGAGTTCTGGTGAGAAAAGAGTAGAGATTGAGAAAAATAGAATGACACCATCCGAAAGGGAGGTTGCCGAAGAGGTAGAGAAGGAAACATATATTTTTGTTCCTCCTCCCTATAACCTACCTATTTCTTTTCTGCAAATATTTATGGAAGCTAATGTAGATGCCCAATCCAATAAGTATGTGGACAATATCCACACCAATTCACCTTTATTTGATGTCCTGTATAAAAAGAGAAAATCTGAGGACCACGAAACTAGGGAAATCATTAGCATTAATAAGGGAAGGTTAACATCCGAGATGGTGGATGAAATAACTAAACCCAAACTTGAAAAGATGAAACTTAATATAGATCCAGAACCACCACCACAAGTTCAAAAGAAGGAACCATCCCACAGAAGAAAGAAAAGAAAAGGTGAGGGATATGTGAGGTGGCTTGATAAATGGCCATGGAAACCAAAGACGATTAAAAATTAGATTGAGGAGTCATTCTCGAGATAATCACCATGAGTACTGACACTCTTGAGTCGTCAAGCTACCGGCGTTAAAAGAAGCGTTGCGTGGGAGGTAACCCACAAGTTTAAATTTAATGTTTTTGCTTTTGTTTGAGTTTGCACAAAATATAAATATTGATTGCTTGACACCTATCAGTTGCATGTAGGCAACTATCGTGGCGAGCATTGATCAGGTTCTTATTCCTTTTCCCACTTTTTACTGAAACATTGAGGATAATTTTTGGTTTAAGTGTGGGAGAGGAACTTTACCGCTTTCCATTTATCGCTTCTTATTTTGATTTATTGTTTTCTAGTTTATTTCATGTCTTTAAGATTTTATCTATTTCCAATATTTGGTCGAGTCATTTCATGTGATGTCAAGTCTGAATGCTTGTTTTTCAATTGTTACTGAATTTCCCTAAATTTTTAAAATTTTGACCTCCAACAACAATTTTCTTATTGATGCATGGCATACATACTCTGAAAGTATATAGGTTGTCACACTTTAGGTTATATTAGAGAGACTTGGGAAATTTTCAATAATAATGATACCGTTATGACACCCTAAACCCCTTCATTATGTGACATCAATTTGGGTACCCATTATGCTTAAACATTAGGCTCAAGTTTTCAAAGTAGCTCTTAAGTAGTTTATATTAGCAGTTAGCACCATCTTAAGCACAAACTACGTAGGGAGTCGATGAATATAATTGAATGATCCTAAAAATTCTAAAAAATTAGTTGCCTTAATAAATTTAAAATAGGGAATGCACCTATTAAGTTAGGTGACCCTCACCCGATCACTTAATCCAAAGGTTGTGGAACCTACACAAATATAATAACATAACCCGTCGTCAGTTAGTTCAGAGGTGTCTGGTGCTGAACTCGGTAGGGAAGACTACGGTCCAATCCTCCGCAACTGCGATTGGTTAATAAAAGGGGTTACCAAACTTATGTACCAGAACCTCGAGATAAAGGATCGTAGTCGCTAACCGATTTCCCTACTACGTGCATGTATGAATAACAAGCTTAATGTGATTCCGCTTAAATGAATAGAGTGAAATAAAAATGAGAGATATAGGTTGAGTTATAATGGAATGATTCGAATTGGATGCATAAAAATGGATTCTTTGAACATTGTGTCGTTACAGTGTCCTTGGTATTGAACATTTAGTACCTATCATTCTAACATAAGCCTAGCGGCCACGTATGATTAGGAGTTGTGTTGTGCCCTTGTTTTAAATCATGCTTAATCATTTCTTTTACCGTGTTGGTCGATTGCTTAAGGACAAGCAATGGTTTAAGTGTGGGGGTATTTGATAACTCAAAATTGTATCATATATTCTAGTCGATTAACATAAATAAAGTTTACATTTTCCGTTAATTATGTTGCATTGTGCTTTCAATTTAAGTATGTTTCAGGTATTTTTATCCCACCAGGATTAAGTTATGAAAGAGGAATAAATCAAGGAGAAATGAAGAGGAAAAGATTCAAATTTGCAAAGTAGCAGAAAGTGCAGAAGGTTCTCATGACAGAAGGTTGTAACAATCGTCACAACCCTATGCCGCTCGCCACAGGTTCAATTAGTGTGCCCCTTGGCACACAACACATGCCGCTCGACACAAGTCAAATATGTGGGCCCCTCGGCACACACGATGTTACGATCGGCATAAGTTGAAAGTATGTGTGCCTCACGGCACACATTACATGGCGCTCGACACAAGTCAATTTCATTATTAAATACGAAGTTCTCTCCCCGTCCACAACAAAGCTCCCATGATTTCCTCAACTTCTCACACTATGATCTGCATTATCTCCACTGTCTCCAACTTCCCACTATCTCCACCTTCTTCAACTTCCCATGATCTCCACTGTCACTCGCATGTTAACTTCCATTTTATTTCTCTATACATAGGATCTTAGAAATTAGTTTTGGAATCTAAGTTTTTGTACGCAGATTATTATTCTTAGTTTCTAGGCAGAAAAATCAGTATGTAAAAGTGGTAGTTTCTCACATTAAGGGACTACTGCACCATTAGTTTTAGGACCTTTCATTTGTACGCTTGGATCATAAGCTTGCTGGATTATTGAAGATTAATTTCAGTTTTAATTCAAGTTTCTCTTTTACAGCTTGTCTTTACTACTTTATTATAATTATCGTTTATGATTGTTAATTTAATTATAATAATGTTTTTAATTGAATTTGTCATGTTTAATTCATTTTCAATTAATTCCATGTCTAGCTAAATTATTTAGAATCTGATATGTGAGGACAGTCGTCTCCGACGGGACTCGGTAACGAATGTTGGCTTAATATTTAATTGGAAATTATGTTTTGGTGTTTGTTTTTAAACTTAATTTAAATAGCCTTGTCATGAGAGTGAGAGGTTACTTAACACGGGTTTGCCATGAGAGTAGGAAATTAACTAAAGTTCGAGTCGGCACTGCGAGAGCGTGAGGGTCGAACCGGATAGTACAAACTAGGCATTAATTATAAATACAGTGAGAACACTTTAGGATTAATTAGAACTTGTTCAGTTTTGAAAACACATTCTTTAATTAAAATGGGCGAGTGAGAGAAAAATCTCATGGTTAAGGAACTTAACTTTATTCAAAATCACAGGAGTGTGAGGTATTGTCTTTAAATTAACATTTTCTACGAAATACATCTTTAGTATAATTAAAAGCCAACGAGTTACAGAGTCCCTGAGATACCCGAAATACACATTTCGGTCTCTATTTTCATATATATATATATATATATATATATATATATATATATATATATATATATATATATATATATATATATATATATATATATATATATATATATATATATATATATATATATATATATATATATATATATTTCCTTAATCTTATTTTATTTCAGTTTTATTTCTTAGTTTCCCTAAAATCCAATCATTCATTAGCCTTAGCTTTCCAAAGCGACAATAGATTACAGTAAGTTGACATTGATCTCTATGGGTTCGACAATCTTTTATATTACTTCGATATTTCTGTGCACTTGCAGATGTATCATAAGTTTGTAGAAAAATGTTATTAATTGGTTGGTTAACTATTTTCAAATATACGATGCAATTATGAAAAAAAATAAACTAAAATGAAAAAAATATTTAATGCTAATATATAAAAAGAGGTTAGTGTTTTAAAAAGTATAATTAATAATTAAATATTTTATAATTTATTAAAAATATATTAAATGTTTTTAAAAAACATTATAATTATTTACTAATTATTTAAAATTATAGAATATGATGTATGATAATTAAATGCAAATGGAAAAATAAATAAGTTAAAAGAATTAAATAAATCATGTAAAAATTAGTTAAATTAGGTTTTGGGGGGTGTTAAATAGAAACTAGGAGGTTTTGAACTTAAGGGACCAAGTCCAGATATTGGACTTGGCCCACTATGCAGAGGAGGGTGCGCGTTTGGCCTTCGTAGTAAAAACAAAAAACATGGGTGTGAATAGACCAGGCCTTTGGTCAAGAGAAATAGCGTCAGAGGCCCAGCAAGAGGTTTGGGTGATGCTGAGATCTCGTGTTTGCGTGTGTGTATGAGCTATGATAGGTATTTATGATCTAGACTGTGTGATGATGATTGCATGGTTGAGGATGTGCGGATGCACGGTAAGTGTGTGGAGACGCAGAGGATCACGCGGCCACATATTGACCATGTGTCCCTGATGAGATTGACACGCGGAGGGAGTATAACAACACAGAAAAAATTTCATTTCATTTTTCTCTCTTCCCCACTCTTACAAACAAAAACAACAACAAAACCCTAACCTATCCGATTCCGGCGACGGTGGAAACTCTAACCCCTCTCCACCCAAATCAAACCCAAAATCCTCCCCAAACTCCCAAGTTACAGCCCTAAACTCCAAATCCTTCAACAATTCATGAAAATAAAAGTCAACATGGCAACAAAAGCTAAGTTTTTGGTACCTTCGTCGCTGTAAAATCCATTTTTGTGCTTTGATTCTTCGATCTCTTTGCTAATCTTGTTCTTTCCCTTTGTTTCATAGGTACAGCGCGGTGGAGAAGATGGTGAGAGCAACGACGACTTGAGAATGAGAGCGGCACAGTTTGAAGCTGTTGGGGTTTCAGATTTTGAAACCCTACGTCTTTCTCCTTCTTCTTTTTGTCAATTTCTTTTTTTCCTTTCTTACAAATTTTAGGGTTATTTATAATTTTTAGATTAAGATTAGAATTAGGAAATATGTATTGATTTTTGCATTTTAGCTTAGATTGTTAGGAAATTAGGGGTTTGATTTGTAAATCCTTTATAAAATTTGTAAAGATTTGATATGATTCGATCTAATTTTGTATTGCATTAACGTTTATGATTCTGATTTGATACAAATCTGTTTTGATTGGTGTTTTTGATTTGTTTTAATTTGAGATTCATGCATTTTCTTCTATTTTTCGTTTTTCTGTTATATGGATCTTTGGGCCTTTGAGGCGTTTCTGGGCTTGTGGAAGATGAGGATAATTAGGGTTACAGATGGAGAAGAAGAATAGTTCAACGATGCTGGGGATGAAATTAGGGTTTGCTCTAATTTTTACTAATTCAAAGGGGATTAAAATAATAATAATAATTAAAATAATTATGATATTAATTATTAATAATAATAATGATAGAATTGATATTAATAATAAAATTAATAATTATGCTTAATAACAATTTTTTATAATACTAATTAATAATAATCAATAATAGTAAAGAAAATAATGGATGGTGATAGTTAAAAGGGAAAAGTTAACTCGTTTAACCCTTTTTTAGAAACTCAATGGGCCTTTGACCAAAAAAGACGCAAATGGGCCTGATGAAGTCAAAAAAAATGCACATCCCTTGTTATATAAAAAAAAGAGTCAACAATTTTTAATGGGCCATCAGATTTTGATGGTCCAAAACACCACGCCCCTATATTATGAAATACACCTCCTTTTTGTAATTTGAAATGGATTTTGAATGAAACCAAAATCTTAATGGACCATAAAATTTTGGTGGACCATTTTGAAATAATACACCCCTTCTCATAAATTTAATCCTCCATAAAATAATAATAAAAAACAAACAATTTGAACAATATGATCATGGATTTGGAAAAAAAATAGTAACATAAAATGATTATTTGATGGGGAAAATTTGGGGTATGACAATAAGGTAAAAGCTAAGGAAAAGAATGATCTAACCAACAAGAAGCTAACACTTAACATAAGAAGTCAATGTAGAATTCTCATTCTTTGGATTGAAACGGAGCAAGCAACAATACTAAACCTCTAAGGAATACCAATCTTCAAATGAATTAAGTCTTCAAAATAATTGGGTAGAGTAACGAATGTATACAGAGGAATTCTCATTCACAGACAAAGCATATAATCAGAATATTCTACACACAAAGAAAATCAACCCAATGTTAGAGTAAACTCCAAGAACTTCAAACAAAATAACAACAGAGCAACAAAGTTTCGAAGTATCAAGGCTTCTAATCCTAATTCTGAGAGATCCACAATTCCATGATGCCAAGGATAGTAACAAAATAGTCCAAGTAACCTTAAAGCTTTTAATGTTCAAGTTGATTATCAAGTGTTTTCAAAAGAAAATAAAAGCTCAAATGAACAAAGATAAAACAACATAAAGATAAATGCTCAAGTGAACAAAAGAAAAATAGCATGAGATGTAAATTCTAAAATAAAATGGTACATAAAAGTAAAGGTGCAAAATAAAGCCATAAAGTAAAGTTAACTGTTAGTGAATTAGAAGTTAGAGAGTAAGTTGAATGACCATCTTGAAGCGTTCATTTGAAAACTCATTAGAAGATTGATGTAATCAAATCTTCTAAACAATGAGTTTCATTTGCTTTTTTCAAGTATATCATTCATTTCAAATACTCAAAGCGACCACATATGATCAACGATGTTCAAATGATTCACTTAGACCAAAATTCATGAAGTTCATTAGAGGATTGATAAAATAAAAGCCTCCTAACAATGAACTTCAAAGTTATTGTATCCAAGGTTTCAAATTAAACATACTTGGGTTTGCAAACCTAGGTTTGGACCACGAATAATCACTTTTCGAATCGGGATAAATTTAGCGCTATGTTAAGCAATCATAAGTGGAATTATGTAGAAGTCATGCCTATTTTGAGGTCGGTCAACAACAATCTATGTACCAACATGTTAGAGAAATGATATGTAGATCATTATCCAAAAACATATAGCATAAGTAAAAACAAGAAAGGGATAAGATGAAGAGGGAGGGGAATGATAATATAACCAATGTATCAGATGAAATTCGGGTTTGAAATATCATCAACATCATTCATCCATGTTGGTGGATTTGGTTTTTCAATCTATCAACACCCAAGATCCAATGAGGTTGAGGAACTTGTCCCAAAATAATACTCAAGTGTCTCCAAATCAGGACCAATAAAAAATAATAAAATATGTTTAATATAATTTTTTTTAAATGATTTAAAAAAGAAATAATTGGTAAAATAAACAACATGTATAAAAACACCAAATAAAATCAGAATTTTAAAAGATCAAAAAGTATTTTTAAACAATTGAAACAAATCAACTAAAGTGAAAAATCATAAAAAATACCAAACCATAAAATAAAATTGTGAAAAAATAAAAATCAGAGAGAGAAAAATTAAAAGTATTTTTGATAATTTTTTCACAATTTTAAAAGTTGAAATTATTTTTTTATAAATTTTTGAATTTTAAAATAATTAAATAGAAAAATCAGAAAAGAAAAATAAAGCTAAAAAATGTAGCCCACTGGATCAATGTCAAAACTCGTTAGTAAGCTAATCCAAAGGATCAGAGGCGTTGCGCATGATATGGACATTAGTGAAAAAACCACTGAATCATTTATTTTTTTAAAAAATTTGAAAAAATAAGTGGCGCCTTGTCATTGGTTGAGAGATAACACGTTGGTCATCTTCAAGTTCTAGCCATGCGTGAATTGCAGGTCCTTCAATCTATAAAAGCAGAAGCTCGGACCGGTGCCATTCACTTCATCTCATCAAGACGATTCCAATGGTACCCTCGCGAAAAATTTATATTAACCACAACTTAGTCGATTTGGAAAAAACCAGAAGGAAATAATTGAAAAAGGATTTGAAAATTCATGAGCAAAATTCACTTCTAGTTGAAAAACAACGATGCTATGAGTATCAGAGTGATGAGAGCTACATTGTAGTAACAAGTTTGGAGAGAATTGATGGAGGAATCTACCTGTTGAAACTCAAATTCAAAGCTCTAAAATTTGACTTGGTTAGCACGATTTAGAGCACTTCAAGACTTGGTTCTTCTTATATTAGCTTTAGGGAAGTTCAAAGATGAAGAATGAACAAATAAATTGGATTGAAAAACAAGGAAACCGTGAATTTTAAAACTCAGAATTGTGAGTTATGGAGAGAGTTTGGCAGGGTGATTTTAGTTGTCCAAGCTTGTCCAAATGAGTGGGATATCATCATATATTTATAGATGAGGAAATGGAATACTCAAGCGTGTGATATGATAAGATTTTGAGAGAATTCATGTGAAGTTCCAAGCATGAAAAGTATGACTCGTATTTGCTCAAAACTCAGCCAAAACTTGCATTTCAAGGTGCTAATTGCTTATGGAAGTTTATTAAGCATGATTAGAAGTAAAAACACGCAACAATTTTGTGATTAGAGGCCATATTAACCAATTTGCAATCTGACTGTTTTGACAAAATCAGTTTCAAGGTGCCATCTTCAAATTCAAGGTGCTCATAATTTAGGAGGCTTTATGGGATAATTCTTGAAGCATTGGAAAGACTTCACAACAAACTTCAAAATGTTCCAAGAAAGACCCCATTTGGTGATTTGAGATGAAATTTATGATCAATTGAAATCGTGAAAAGCAAACTGATTTTTATACTCAGAAATATTTCTAAGTGTTGAACTTCATAATGACCTATAATGTTCTTCAAAATTACATGACCTTCCACTCAAAATTTGATCTTGATCTTTGAAGATGAAATAAAGTAGACCTCTTCAATTGAATTTTGGAATTAACTCAAAAATCATTAAAATTGAAAGAGTTATGGTCTTTGGAAGATGATGAACAAATTTGGGGAAATTCACAAAAGACCTATAATCTTTTCAATTCTTCAACAACTTTCCAAGCATTTTTCAAGTCTTGCATATTGAAACAAAGTTGTATTAGACTTACCAAAGATTATTATGGAAAAATAATGGGCTCAAGGAGATAAAAATTGACCAAGTTATGATCCTTGGAAGTCACACAAGAGAATTTGATAGCTTTCCCAAAGGACTTGTAGTCTTTCTCAACCATTAGTGATCTTCCAATCAAAATTAGCCTTAGATCCTTGAAGAGAACTTGTTAAGGACCCGTTAAATAGGACCATGGCTTTGGAATCAAAAAAAATCTCAACAATAAGCAGGATATGGTCCTTGGAAGTTAGCAAATCCTAGCTCAGAGAGTGTCAAAATGAGTTGAAACCCCTTTAAACTTTTGACGACTTTTCTTGCATAATTGGATCTTGTCATGTGAAGAGAAGTTATTGTAGAGGATTATTAAGAACCCATAGCAAAAATAACCAACTCAAAATATTGAAAATTGAGAGAGTTATGCACTTGTGATAACTAAATCAAACACTTGCTCAATTAGGTCAAACTTGTTGAACCCACCTTGAATATTTTTGAACATTCTTAGACAAATAAAAAATGCTGGATTACAACAGGCCTTGAAATGATATTGTCTTGAACCACACTCAAAGATGGAGCTTAAGTATCAATTAAACTTGTTGAAGAAGGCATGGAAATAAACATATGAACTTATGAATCTTCTTGATGAATACCACCACTAACTTTGAGGGAAAATTGACCTAAATAAAGTAAGAGAGCTCTTTGAACCAAAATTTTTGATATCATAAACATAGCCTTGAAGCTTCATCTCTTGCCATCCATTGAAGAACCATTTGACTGAGGACCAACCCTCAAACCCTAGGTTAGATGGTGAGATGAATGTTATTGTTTCATCACCTACAATATGAACATTCAAAATTAACATATATACATATTTTGATGTTATTTAAAAGAGAACATGTACAAGATACACAATTTAAGGTTCTTAGTGATCCCCCAAGAGCAAACTTAAATATAGGATGAAGTAGAAAGAGATAGCCAACCCTAATGTGTGATCTTGATGTATTGATAATATGAGATGATGAGAGATCTTAAGGGAAAAAATTGGGTATAACAGATACCTTAGAAAACCAACCAACTGTTTGAAGGTTGTAGCATCCACATCCTCACCCTCAGAATTAGAATCCAATTTATGATTGGTTTCATAAGGTGTGACAACAGCCTTACAATTCTACACCTTAAATATCTTCAAAAGCTCAAGTTCATACTTCAGCTGGTGCAAAATGATACCCTTCTCAGAGTACATAATCCCCATCCTTAGAAAATATACAATATTTCTCAAATCAGTCATCTCAAACTCATTCATCAGTACCTCCTTGAACTTGACTATATCTTATGGACAACTCTTTGTTAGCAATATGTCATCAACATAGAGACACACGAGAATCATATTGCTTCCAGAATGTGGTACATAAACACTATATTCTATCTCACATTTATGAAACCCATGCTTCTTGAAAAATGAATCAATCTTCAAGTTCCAAGATCAGGGCGCTTGCTTCAATCCATTTAAGGCTTTATGAAACTTGTACACCATCCCTTCCTGATTCTTTTTTACAAATCCAGGAGGTTGTGATACATATACCTCTTCTAGTAACAGACCATTCATAAATGCTGACATCGCATCCATAGGTATCAAAGTCCAATTCCTATTCGCATCTAAAGTAATCAGCAATATGATTGTTTCGTGTATAACTACACGCAAAAACACCTCAAAGTAATCTAGCCAATGTTTCTGAAGAAAACCTATGGCCACTAGCCTTTCTTTGTGCTTGCCAACTTATCCATCTAGCTTAAGTTATACCTTAAAAATCCATCTGACACTGATGACTTTCTTCTCGTTTGGAAGCATAGTCAAATTCTAAGTATTTTTTCTTTTTATAGCCTCAAGTTCTTCTTTCATGGCATTCAACCATACTTTATTCTTTATGGCTTCCTTAATACCCAATAGTTAAAAACCTACTAACATGGCACACTAAATGACTACTCCCCCAGTGTCAACTTCTGTGTCTCGCAACATGTCAAACTCTGCAAATCTTCTTGGTGTTTTCTGATTCTTTATGGTCTTTGAACTCGTTCTGAATCTTCTCCAAAACCTAGAACAATTGTAACTTCTAGACCTCATCTAGAACCACCACCTTCAGAAATACCACCTTTAGAAACATTATCACCTCTAGAAGCTTGTCCTTTAGAACCTACGTTTTTAGAGTTTTCCCTTCCAGAAGCATGATCATCACCAGATTCTAGATCATCATAAAAATATGGATTAGAATCAAATTCATCAACTAAATCATCTTCAAAGTCTCCAGAGCCATCTTCTGACTTTGAATCTTCTTCAGAACTTTCAAGTTTTGACTCATCTTCAGAAACTTCTGAAGTATCTTCAGAAGTTAACTCTAGTGTTGGCACTACACTAGAAATGGATTGAGACTTGCTCCAATCCAAAGCTTCTGATTCTTTCACAATGAAGTCTCTACTGACTTCAACTTTATTAGTTCTTAGACAATAAAGCTTGTAGGAACATGTACTATGGTACCCCACCAGTAACATGAATATGCCTATATCATCCAACTTCTTTCTCCTAGCTTCTAGAACGTGTTTGTAACATACAAAACCAAACAACTTCAGATGGCTAACACTTTGCTTGTCTAAAATCCACTTCTCTGAAGGAAAAATTCCTTCAGCTTTTTCATTGGAAACCTGTTAAGCACATACGCTGAAGTGGCAACAATTTCTCCCCCACAAGGTATGAGGTAACTTCTTCTCTTTCAACATGCTTCTTGTCATATCAAGAAAAGTACAATTTCTTCTCTTAACAAGACCATTGTGTTGAGGAGTATAAGGAACACTAATATCATGGTTAATACCATTCTCCTCACAAAAATTCTAGAACTCTGTAGAGTTATACTCATCTCCACCATTCCTTATAAGAATTTTCAACTTTCTGACCACTTTGTTTATCAGCCTTCTGTTTATCGTGGTTATTGGTAAACAACCGCTGATCCTCCAAATGGTTACTTATTTGGTTACTCACAGGATCGATCAGATTGATCCTAAGACATAGGTTGATTTTGAGGTTTTGATTAAATTGGATAATGGTTAAATGACAATAAAGTAAAGAGGCTTTAAGTAAATTGCATGAAGAAATAGGCTTGGTAAAATAAATGAAGGCTTGAAGTCAAGGACTTCGACAGGGAAAGTAAAGAAGAAAGCAAGTAAAGTTTCTGGAAAAAGTAAATAACTTTGATTAATAAAGATGGTGTTTCACACATACATTCTCAACAATTCTTTCTCACACGCTGGGTACTCGAATCTATATGAGTGACTTTGTATATAATTGTGAACACACGCGAGAAACTGCGTGAACTACTACTATTTATACTAAAACATCCCAAGTAACCGTCGGGAAGTTACATTGCTTCGAGATGATCCCACTTGGCACGTTCTCAACGTTCGACGCTCCAGATCTTTGCACGTTGCACTTGGTAACCGCTGGAAACCGTTTTCCCTCCAAATGCTTGAATTTCAAACCATTCCACTCTGAACCATCGAACACCTTCGTCGAGAAGCATCTTCGACGAGAAACACCTTCGACGTCGAAGGCAACCAACTTCTCCCTTGGAAGAAATATTCTAAGTACATTGCCATCTTTCGATGGACATTTCGACGGACCTAGCTGGTCGAAAACATCCTTCAGCTTTAATGGCTGACATTAATAAAACAAGGGTGTCAAATTTAGGAGCTAACAAATTGCCCCCCAAGAATGCCTTATTTCGACTCTGAAAGAAAAAGGCATTCTTTGAAATGCCATTCGACACTTGTCTTTTCATTCTTAGTCACAAATTAAATTGTGCACTTTTTGTTGTCTTCTACCAACCACTGACAATCCCAAGGAAAAGCCATCATTCATCCGTACCTAAGACGTCACTTCAGTACGGCGTGCAGTGTCCCAAACGTCTTTTCACAAATTGTCATCATGACAATTCCCAAAAACGAGGGCGCACGCTGCACCCTTCCATTTCTGCAGAACGGCTACAACAACAGGGAGATGCCACGTGTCCCACTACCTTCTGCAACATTAAATGGCATTTAATGTCCTCGAATTTGGGGATTTCCCCCACTACTATAAATAGCGGTAAGTACCCATTGTGGGATTTTTACGCTACCTTGCTTTCAGAATTCCTCATTTGCATACAAACTCTTGTCAACTTTTGCAAACTTCTTGTTCTTCACGTCGTCCTCAACCTCGTTACCAACAATGGCATCTGGTTCTTCCAACGCTCCTAGCGCCAACACTCCCTCTGGAAATGTCAAACCTAGGGTTTTCTCCACCGCTCCAGTAGTGACTCCTACGGGCCAACGAAGGGTCCCTGAGCCTTTGGACATTGCTGTACGTGATGCTTATTCACGCCACCTCATGATTTCGGTTGGATATTCCAACCAAATCTTTGCTATGTCTGGCCCATTGTATCCAAGCATTGCTGAGGCCATGAAGATCAAAAGTTACTTTCCGGTACTTGAGAGACTCAAACCGGTTGGATGCTCCAAGAAAGATGCAGAGGATAATGAAGATCCTGCTAAGAAGAAAATCGACCTCCGTTTCTTCAACAAAGGTGTTAGGGCTTTCAGGTCTGGCCCTAGCCTTACGACTGATTATAGTGCTTGGCTGGAAAAAATGGAGAAACGCCAGGCTTCGATCTGGAAAGACATGGGGATATTCGACCTGGTTATGCTGTCGAAGACAGGTCTTAACTATTCCCCAGAGATGTTGATAGCTTCTTTACTCTTCTGGGATTACACCCGTTTCACCTTCCATCTTCCCTGTGGAATGTTGACTCCCACGCTCTTCGATGTGGCCGCCATCACTGGCCTTCGACCCACCGGGGACTACTTCGACCCGGAAGAAATGTCGGAGGATCAGATTGGATTCTCTGCCACAAAACCAACCTACACCACCTTCATCAATCACTACCACGATAAGTCGACAGAGGCTGTGTCGGATGTCGAACATATTGCGTTTCTAGCCTTATGGCTGACACGCTTTGTGTTTTGCTCCAAGTCTTTACAGGTGACCAAGAAGATGGTCACTCTCGCCACTCAACTCCACCATGGCCAAAATATCTGTTTGGCAGAATTGATTTTGGCTAGTCTGTATGAGTCGATTAGCAACGGAGCGACTCTTCTGAAGATCATCGAGAACAGGGCCAGTCGGCTGCTTGCTGGACCTTTTTGGCTGCTTCAGCTGTGGCTCAATGCCACCTTCGAGTCTTTCTTGCCTAAGAAGATTCAAATAAATGAGCAGGCTCCAGAAATAGCAAACAGACGCTTCGAAGGCACCAGATTGGCCTTGTTGACTCCAACGGAAGATGGGCTGGAGCTTCAGCAAACTTTCACAAACTTCATTTTGATGTTTGCTAGAAGGAAAGAGTTTGCTTCGACTATGGCTCCGTTTGCTCGACGGAAGGTTGGCCCAGAGTGGTTCACAAGTCCACATCCTAGGACGTCGAGTGGTCCTCAGGTTGACGAACATACAACAATGTGGGAGGCATTTCTCACACCAAGAATAATGCCCCTTCGATTCAGGAGCTCTAAGACTCACCTGAGTCTGATTGCGTATCAACCAAACCTGGTGTCTCGCCAGTTTGGTATTATTAAAACACTACCTTCTCCAATTTTTCCCAGGGAGAAGTCTATGTTATACTTCTGCAACGACTACACTGAAGAAGCTGCCACTAAGCATATCAGCATATATGCTGGTCGAACAGTTCTTTCGTTTTTTGACTATCAGCTTAACTTTCTTTGCTCACCATCCTTCGAGGAGTGGTGGAAAAGTTACTACGCTGAGGAGTTTTTCGACGAGAAGGACTTCGTGGATGAGCTTCAGAAATATTTTGTCCTTGTCTTGGACAAAATAAAGAAATGTAAGTTCATCTTTCCAAATTACTTTGTCTTTCTCTTTCGACTGCTAGCCTGTTAATTATTTTGTCTACTTTTAGTTGTTCGAAAGCCTACAGCCAAGAAGGCTGCAGAAGGCCAACAGAGAGGAGGCCCCTTAACAAAACCTCCACCGCCGGCAAAGACTATAGCGCCAGCGAAGACCACAACAAACCAACAGTGGGAAGGCCCTTCGAAAAAGCCTTCTGCATCGGTAACCAGACTTTCATTATTTTCTTCTGGCTTTAATTTTTTTGACTTTCGATGCAACTGCTAAATCGAACTCCAATTGGTTTTTTAGGCCCCTTCGCCCAAGAAACGGCCAGCACTGACGGTCGAATCTGGGAGCGACGAAGAAGATGATTCTCCCCCTGCTCCTCTAAAAAGGCAAAAGCTGAAGAAGGACGTTCCTCTTCCTGAGGCTGCTGGTCGAACAATTAGAATAAAGGTTGCTGGGAGAAAGCCCAGGCCACCTCCAGTAATCATTGAGGAGCCAACGGAGGAGGAATTAAACGTTCTTCTCAATAAACCTGTCGAAAGCGACAATTCCAGCCCTGGGGCTGAAGCTACTTTACAGGTAATCTCTTTGATCCCTTTGTAACTCAGGTGTCGATACCTACGTTCGACTATGTCTCTTTCGAATTTAGAAGATTCTTCTTCTTCTCTTTTCAGGACACCACTGAAAGCTCGGCGCCAAGGACTTCTGAAACATTGGAGTCTGCTGAACTTAGCAGGCCACAAGAAAAAGACTTGGCGAACGATGAAGCCAATACTGAAATAAATGAAGCCAATGCTGAGACAGCAGAAAAACCAGCAGAAGATCCACAAACAGAAGAGCAACAACCAAAAGAGATTCAGGTGGTGGATCTGTCGGAAGAGAATCGTGACGAAGGGGACCACGGCAACGCTGGCGAAGATGATCAAGGTGCCGCTGGCGAAGAGAACCAAGGTGACTCTGGCGAAGGGAACCAAGGTGACGCTGGCGAAGGGAACCATGATGACGCTGGTACTGCCACAGTCCGAGTCGAAGAGAATCAAGTCGAGGCAAATGCTACTCAACAGCCTCAAACCCAAGACAATGCTGTTGCAAAGGCTGTTACCTCAACAAAGCATAGGTCGAAAGAGGACTTAGAACTCTTGAAGCAAACTGATCCTATTAGATATCTGAACGCCATCATCGAGAGCAAAAGTTCGTCTGATGCTAGTCAGGAGGTTCCTACTCTGTCGGGGAAGTCCACTGAAACTTCTCCTCTCGATGAGGCTTTGACGAAGGTTAAGGCTCAGTTTTTCAAGAAGGACTTGATGAAAGCTTTGGAGGGGGACCCTACTGCTCCATCATACTTGAGGGATGTTTTGAATGCCGTAGACTTGTTAGCTGTGCCTCCAGAAGTTTCAGGCTTTATCATGGAGTTACACTCCATTATTGATCAAGTCTCAGCAGATTATCGGCGACAAAGGGGCTTTAATAGCCAGCTTGAAGTGTTATATGGCAAAAGCTCTTCTGCATGGACTGCTGTAGCAGAGACAACTTCTCGAATTGCGGAGTTGTCGAAGCAAAAAGCATCTAAACAAGAAGAAGTTGATGCCATCGATCGAGAGAATGCTTCCCTCAAGGCGCAAATCGAAGAAATAGAGGCTAAGATAAATGCCAATACTAAGCGCAAGGAGGAACTTCTCTCGACTGTTCCAGACACCGAAAGTCAAGCTGAAATCACACAAGGCCTATAATTTGCTAAGAAAGCTCAATCCTTCGACGATCAAATTGCCAAGCTTGCGCAGGCGAATGCTTTGTGCAACAAAAGATTGGAGCTGCAGCAAACAAAATACCTTCGACTCAAGGACTCCATCCACTTCTGATTGATTCAGCCTTTTAACCATATTTTGTAATATGTATTTGACAACATTGCCATTTTGGCTAATTTATAAAAAATTTCCATTTTGGCTTTTTATGGTTAATTTAGTCGTTACTTGTTATTTTATTTTTATCTCTTGGAGTGTAGGTTTGTACTTTTTCAAATATTTACCATTTACTCTCAAGAGCCTTTTATCTTCACCTAGCTCTTCGACTTCATAGGCTCCACCAGAAAAAGTCTGGATAACTCTGAAAGGTCCTTCCCATTTGGGTGACCATTTTCCCATGCTTCGATCCCTTCGATCCATGGGAAAGATCACCTTCCAAACTAGTTCTTCAGGCGAAAATACCTTAGGTTTCACCTTTTTATTATAAGAGTCTTCTACTCTTTTCTTCTGAAGCCTGAGTAGGTCAAGAGCGCGCAATCTTTCTTCGTCTAAATCCACTAGTTCGTCTAACATCATATCCCAATAAATTTCAGAGGGAATATCATAATGTCTCTGAACCCTTGCAGATTGAAGACAAATTTCTGCTGGCAACACTGCGTCATGGCCAAAAGTTAGCCTATATGGTGTTGTACCTATGGCTTCTTTTGGGGACGTTCGACAAGCCCACAAAATCTGGTCTAACGTCTTATGCCAATTTTTTGGCTTCTTCCCAACATGCTTTTTTATCAAGCCAATCACTACTTTGTTCGCTGCTTCGACTTGACCATTTCCCTGTGCATAATAAGGCGTTGATGTTAGGAGTTTGAAACCTGTTTCCTGAGCGAATTCCTGCATCTTTCGACCAGTGAAAACTGATCCTTGATCAGTAGTTATAGTCTCATGGATTCCATACCTAAAGATAATGTTCTTTTGAATAAATTCAATGACATTTTCTTGGTCTACATTGACTAAAGGGATAGCTTCGATCCACTTAGTAAAATAATCAATGCCTACCAATATATACTTCTAACTCTTTGATGATGCTGGTCGAATCTCTCCAATGAGGTCCAACGCCCATCCTCTAAAGGGCCAAGGTTTCACTATCGAGTGAAGTTCGCTTGCTGGTACATGTTGGATGCCTGTATGGACTTGACATTCTTGGCAACCTTTAGCGAACTCGACACAATCTTTCAGCATAGTGGGCCAGTATAGTCCTTGTCGAAACAACAACCATTTCATCTTATGGCCTACTTGGTGAGCCCCGCATGCTCCAGCGTGCGTAGTCGAAAGGGCTATGTATGCCTCAGTTTCACTTAAGCATTTTAGCAATACCCCTTCAGGCGTCTTCTTGAATAACTCATTACCCATGAGTACATAACTCAACGCCCTGTACTTTGTTTTTCGTTATGTCGAAGCTCCTGGATTTTGAAGATAATCCATAATGGGCTTCCTTCAATCTTGTTCTGACAAATTATCTATGAACGAAATTTCGAAGTTACTTTGATCAGCATATCCTAGTCTTGTCGATTCCAAGTCTGTTGGTGATAGACAAGTTGCTTTTATCTTTTCTCGAACTTCGATTGCTCTTTGTAATCTCGTTTTTGAAATCTTGTACCCAGATGCAATTAGTGCCAAGTCGTTGGCTATTTGATTTTCCAGTCTGGGTATGTGTCGAATATTGACCATTTCAAATTTTTTCAATAAACGATTTGCTATCACAAAGTACATAATGAGATTCTCTCTTATGCATTTATATTCTTTTGTGACTTGCTTAATGACTAACTCTGAGTCTCCCATTATTTCGACTCGAGTTGCCCCCAATTCCAACAATATTTCAAGGCCAGTAATTAGAGCTTCATACTCAGCCTCATTGTTCGAACAAGAACCTGATATCTTGTACTTGAATGTTGTTGGAATTTTTTCTGGAGAAATGATCAAGACTCCTACCCCTGTTCCATCTTTATGGCTGGAACCATCGAAGTAGAATTTCCAAGGTTCTATCTCCACATAATTAATATCCTCAACTTGAATTGAGTGGTCGACTATAAAGTCTGCAACCAATTGTCCTTTCACTGCCTTAAGAGGCATAAAGGTCAAGGAGTATTCAGTTAATGCTAGTGCCCACTTGCCAATTCGACTGTGCAAGATAGATTTCGACAACATGTACTTGAAAACATCAAAATGAGACGAAACATACACATCAACTGGTTTTATATATTGCTTGAGTTTTGTACAAGAGAAATACAGACATAGACACAATTTTTCAACTTCGCTATATCTAGTTTCTGCATCGTTCAAAACTCTACTAAGATAGTAAATGGGTCTTTCGACTCCATTCTCATCTTCTTGGGCTAACATGCTTCCCAAAGTTTTGTCGGATGCAGCTATGTACAATCTCATACTCCTATTGCTACAAGGAGGCACCAAAATAGGTGGCTTAGTGAGGTACCCTTTGATTTTGTTGAAGGCTTCTTGTTGCTCTTGCCCCCATTCGAACCCCTCTTTATTCAGTCGAAGTAAGGGTGAAAAGGCCTGAGCTTTCCCACTTAGGTTAGATATAAATCTCCTTAAGAAATTTATCTTGCCTAACAGAGATTGCAGTTCCTTCTTATTCGATGGCGCTATCGCTTCCAGAATAGCCTTCGTCTTGTTCTGGTTGATTTCGATTCCTTTCTTGAGGACCACGAAGCCCAAGAAATCTCCAGCTTTCACACAGAATGCACACTTCAAAGGGTTCATCTTCAGACCATGTTCTCTCATTCTTTCGAATGATTGTCGAAGGTGGTCAATATGATTCTTCCTGGAAACAGATTTTATAACAATGTCATCAATATATACTTGCATAAAAGTGTTAATAAAATCATGGAAGATAGAATTCATCGCTCGCTGGTATGTTGCCCCAGCGTTCTTTAGGCCAAAAGGCATCACTACCCATTCGTAAGTGCCTAGGGCCCCAGGGCATCGAAAAGTTGTTTTCGATACATCCTCTTCAGCAATGAATATTTGATTATATCCTGAATAACCATCGAGCATACTCAGGTATTCATAGCCAGCGGCAGAATCGACTAGCATTTCCGCCACAGGCATAGGATATTCATCTTTGGGCGTAGCAGCATTCAAATCTCTGAAATCTATGCACACCCTTAATGTACCATTTTTCTTAATTACTGGCACAATGTTTGCAATCCATTCGACATACCTTGTAACGCGTATGAATTTTCACTTCAGCAGTCTTTCGACTTCCGTTTTGATCTTCGACAGTATTTCTGGAGCGAAGCGTCTTGGACTTTGCTTGATTGGCTTCTTCCCAGGTTTGATTGGCAACTGAAGTTCTACCAATCCTCTGTCGAGACCAGGCATTTCGTCGTAATCCCATGCAAAACAGTCCTTGAACTCTTTCAACAATTGGATTACTTCCAACCTAAGTTCTGGGTCAATTTTGGCGCTGATGTAAGTTGGCTTTTTCTCTGACCCTTCGCCTAAGTTGATTTCTTCTAAAGGATCTTGCGCTAACATTTTAATGTTGTTCTCCAAGGGGTCCTTTTCGAAGCCCAAAGGCTCATCGTCATAGATGGCGTCGAGCCTCTGTTCCTGCACTTCTTCTGGCATGATATCAGGGGGTTCTGGATCGAAATCCTTTCCTGGACCTGCAGCAGATAACTGTTGATCATTGGCCTGTGAGGCCATGTACTTTACTTCGGCTTCGAGAGCCGTTATCATCTTTGTTTCGGCTACATAAGCCGAAATTCGCTTCAATGATTGTGACTCAGTCATTATCACTGAATTCACTTCCCCAACCAGTTGGTTGGATATCAGTTAACCCACTGAAGTCTATGTGGGACAAGTCTTCTCTGTCCCATTGAAAACCATGCTCAGGGTGCAGGTATAGGGAACAAAAAGTATTTGGCGCTGGCGCCAAGTCGAAGTCAGGTGTTGGACATGGCCCTATGTGAGCCAAGTTCTTGTCGAAATCTGCCAGCCTTAGGTGATTCACTTCGCCCAGGTAATAGCTTTGATCTGCCTCTATGTTTTCGACCATCCCATCTGGACGCCATAGGAGCAGCCTCTGGTGCATTGATGATGGCACAGCTCCAACACCATGAATCCATTCACGGCCCAACAAAAGATTGTAGTTAGGTTTGGCCGATATGACCATAAATATTGTTGGTCGAAGGATAGATCCTACCTTGATATCCAGTTGGATCACTCCCATAGTGGTCCCTATGTCGCCCTCATAGTTCGACAGGACCATGTTGTGAGGCTTAATGTCCTCATCCCTTTTGCCAATTTTCCTTAGCATAGAGTGAGGAATAATGTTGATGGTTGCCCCACAATCCACCAAGATTTTATTCACTGTAGTTTCTTCGAGTTTAGCCCTTATAAATAAAGGCTTGAGGTGATTTTTCATCGCCTCTGTAGGTGGTTTGAAGAACCCATTTTGTTCCTCAGTAGTGCCATTGTCCATGACGAAATAGCACACTGGCCTATGTTTGGCCATTTCTTGCTCCACTTCCCAGTCACTTGTTTCGACCTCCACCTGTCGGTTGAATTCTCTGGGCAGCACTGAGACTATATTCACCATTATGTCCAAAGTATCATCAGACTCAGAACCATCTTCGTCCTCGATTTCACCTTGGTTAGGCCAAACCAGCCTGTTGGTTACTGGCTCTCTTTCTAGAGGTTTCCTTTGCTTCCTTAGAGGAACATTTGAACTGGTTTCTTCCTTTGGTTCATTGGCAGCCTCCCTCTCAGCTTTTCGTCTCCTTTGGTATCTCCTCCATTGAGATCGAGACATGGGATTTTTCCCTTTGTAGTTGCTTGACACTTGTGCAACTTTAGGTGCAGCAACTTGAGGCTCTTTCTTTTGTGTTAAAGATGAACCCCTTGGCACGTCGAAAGAGTGCCATCTCTCCTCACTTGGCCTCTTTCGACCAGATGTTTTGTACCAGGTATCTACTGGCACATTTGTTGGAGGCCTGAAAGTCAATGGCCTCTTTTCTTGGTTTGAACCTCTTTGGGAGGCTCTTCTGGGGTCATGTCGAAGATCAACATTTTCCCTTCTCTTATTTGCTGCTCTTACGCCTTGAATATGCTCAGCAGCTTTTTTGTCAAAGATCGAACTGCATCTTGGACACAGCATCACCTCTGACTTCTTTTTCTGGCATCTTTGCAGGAAATCTGCCAGATTTTCATTTTCCCGAGGGAAAGCAGTCTTGTTAGCTTTTTCTTGCCTCATGGCCTCTTCTGATGTTTTTGGGTCAGAGAGTTCGACCATGTTGATATTCATTGTATCTTTGTTGGCAAGAGTCAACTGCTTCATTTGAATCTCCAAATTCTCCGTCTGGCCTTGAACTGTGGCCAAGTGAGAACTGGGTTTTGGTCCAGTTTTTTGTGCTTCAACGGTCTCCATCTTTGGGCTTTCGACCGCTTTCTGAACCGCTTCAATTGTCTTTCTGGATAAATTCCCAAAAAAACTGCCAAAGATTGGCATGTTGATGTGGTCCTTTGAGACTTTGACCATTGTGATTCCTGGCCTCTTCGACTGGCTCCTGGTTGCCTCGATCACGTTCACCTCAGAAGGTTCAGCATAGTGGGCTTCAGCCTGCAATGGATTTGAGTCGACAGCCATGGGGGTTTTATCAGCAAACTTCAACCTCCCTTCTTCGATAACGTCTTGCACAAGATTCCTGAAAAGAAAACATTGAGAAGTTTTATGGCCCAAAAAATTATGATATTTGCAAAAGCCTCTCTTCTTTCTTTGATCAAGAGGAGGCACTTTTACCCCTGGGGGTACTATCATTTGGCCATCTTTTACAAGCAAGTCAAAGATCTCATCACATTTTGTGATGTCAAAACTATAAGTCTTTTTGGGGAACCTATCGTTGGTCCTTTCCGGACCAATGGGATTTTTCCCACTTGAGGGGACTAACAGTTTGCAAGAGTATGGTGGCCCTTGTTTTAGTTCCGCTAAATCGACTTCTCCTTCTTCGACAGTTATAGTATCGTCAAAGGATTCTGGATCTTCGTCATCCATCTCAACATACGTTATCCTCTCTCTCTTATGAGTTTTCGTTGCCTTTGCTTTTTCAGCTTTGAGGCGTTCTACCTGTCGAACTCTATCGGCCAGTTGGGCCATGTCTCTCAGGTATTGAGTGTCTAACTTCTTCCTAATGGAATAATCTAAACCGCCTGCGGCTATTTCGACTAACTCATGTTCCGGAACTTGTGTAAAACATCTTGCTTTGAGCAACCTAAACCTATTTAGATATTCGTCTATAGGTTCAGTGAAACGTCTCTTTACACTGGCCAATTCTTTCAGGCTTATCTTGGTTTGCCCCATGTAGAATTGCTCGTGGAACAATCTTTCCAACTGGGTCCAATGATGGATCGAATTGGGGGGGAGAGTTGTAAACCAAGTAAAAGCGTTCTTTTTTAAAGAACTTGGGAAGTACTTAATCCTCAGGTTTTCGTTATTCGAAATATCTCCTGCTTCGATCAAGTATCTCGCCACATGTTCGACAGTAGATTCTGTCGTGTCCCCAGAGAACTTAGTGAATTTGGGGACTTTACATCTAGGAGGTAAGTCTGTTTGTAACACGTATTCTGACAACGGGGATGTGAAGTTGGGCCTTCGAAAGCCCATGTTCATCCCATTTTGAGTCATGATCCTTTCGATCATGGTTGCCAGATTATTTTCCAAACCCATGTTTTGGTATTGGATATGCTGAACTACTTCGTCAGCATTTTGGTTTCTGTTAACTAACCTTACCTCTGGGGTTATTACCCTAGGTTCCTTGACAGGTTGCTCCAATCGTGCCCTAAGGTTTTCTTCGACAGGCTGTTGGACTTGGTTGATGGTGGTTTCTTCCTCTAAGTATACACCCTGGTTTCCCCTTATTTGCGCCCTTTGGGGCTGTCGAATAGGTTGGGGTACTCCAAAGAAATCAGCCAAACGCGTCATTTGCGCTGTCATCTGCTGATTCGATTGAGTAGTGTTTTGTATTAGAGGGTTCATCACTGTACTTAAAGTTTGTGCCAACATTTGAACCATATCATGGTTGCTTTCGTCCATTTGTTGCCTCAAGACTGCTGTCGAGGCATTTGTAAGGCCATGTGCTACTTGGGACGTTCCTCCTAAGAGTTGGGTCCTATTTCTATTCGCCATGCCTACTCCAGAACCTTGGAGTGGCGAAGTGGCACTCACTAAAGGGTCTGAGAAAGTGGACGCAACATTCGTCAGGCTAGCCAAGTCAGAAGTTGGCATGCCATATAGTGGTTCTCGATTATGACCGCCTGTCATAAATCCTGGGGGAACAAAAGGCCTTGTGCCTAAACTTCCCCTTGGTGGGGGAGTTCCCAAAGGCACTCTGGGGCCTGTGAACGGAGGTAATGGCCCCGTTGCTGTGACCGTTACTACTGGTGTCGAACCAGCGGTTATCGCTTCACTTACGGTCGGGATCACCGTTGCTCCCACATTTGTTTGTGGGATCTCGTTATTGTTTGGCAGATTCGCCATCTCTTCCCTTCTTCTAGCAGTATTGTTATCGTTAGTGTATATTCTACCACTTCTCAATAACATACAACACTCCTCGAAAAAGATGAGATTATTTTCAAAAATCAACACACAGTCCCACCAGGTGTGCCAATTTGTTTATCGTGGTTATTGGTAAACAACCGCTGATCCTCCAAATGGTTACTTATTTGGTTACTCGCAGGATCGATCAGATTGATCCTAAGACATAGGTTGATTTTGAGGTTTTGATTAAATTGGATAATGGTTAAATGACAATAAAGTAAAGAGGCTTTAAGTAAATTGCATGAAGAAATAGGCTTGGTAAAATAAATGAAGGCTTGAAGTCAAGGACTTCGACAGGGAAAGTAAAGAAGAAAGCAAGTAAAGTTTCTGGAAAAAGTAAATAACTTTGATTAATAAAGATGGTGTTTCACACATACATTCTCAACAATTCTTTCTCACACGCTGGGTACTCGAATCTATATGAGTGACTTTGTATATAATTGTGAACACACGCGAGAAACTGCGTGAACTACTACTATTTATACTAAAACATCCCAAGTAACCGTCGGGCAGTTACACTGCTTCGAGATGATCCCACTTGGCACGTTCTCAACGTTCGACGCTCCAGATCTTTGCACGTTGCACTTGGTAACCGCTGGAAACCGTTTTCCCTCCAAATTCTTGAATTTCAAACCGTTCCACTCTGAACCATCGAACACCTTCGTCGAGAAGCATCTTCGACGAGAAACACCTTCGACGTCGAAGGCAACCAACTTCTCCCTTGGAAGAAATCTTCTAAGTACATTTCCATCTTTCGATGGACATTTCAACGGACCTAGCTGGTCGAAAACATCCTTCAGCTTTAATGGCTGACATTAATAAAACAAGGGTGTCGAATTTAGGAGCTAACACCTTCACCTTGAACTTTTGTAACTCTGTAAACACCTCATGTTTAAACTTGATTGGTGCTACCCACTCATTCTTGTGAACTCATCAACAAAAGACACAAAGTACTTGTTTCATCCAAGTGTAGGTTCTAGAAATGCTCTACATACATCATAATGCACTACTCTCAAAGCATGTTTTACTCTTGGGGCCACTTCTGATACAAATGGCAATCTAGATTTCTTTCCTTTTATGAATACCTCACATGACATCTCAAGCTTCACAATTTTCAAAATCCATGCACGAGCTTCTTAGAACTCATATGCCCTAGGCTCTGTAGTTCAGATGCCCCAATCTTTTGTGCCACAACTTACTATCACCTTCAACGCATTTTTCACTAAGGCACTCTATTTCAGTTGTCTCCATATTCACCTTGAATGTTTTGTTGCTTCCCTGTTCAGATTGCATAGTCGGCTTCTGATTGGAATAATACAACTTCAAGATATTTTTCTTCATAACAACTGAGAAACCTTTCTCAATGAGCTGACCCACACTCACAGATTGTTCTTAATGCCAGGTACATACCAAACATCCTTGATCAGAACAGTTTTCCCATTCTTCACTTTAACCTTGACATTTCTCATACCTTCGGCATTAAGGTACTTATCATCAACACATCTGGTCTTTGTCCTCCTTCTAGAGTCAAAATATATCAGCCATTATTTGTTTCAAGTCAAGTATTTGGGAAGCCAATATCCATATACCACCAGTCTACCAAACACCTTCTATCAGAATCAGAAGCCATTAATAACATAGGTTCATCATCATAATCTCCTCTGGCTATATTTTCTTCTTCTGATTTCCTTCCCTTGTTTGACCAACAATTTTTAGTAAAACGGCTAAACTGCTTGCAATAGTAACATTGAACCTTCTTCTTGTCGTAATTCTCCTTTCCATTATGATGTTTCTTCTCATCAGAAGTGGAGGTTTCTGACTTATGAGACCTACCATGTCTTTTATGCTTCTGGTCCTTCTTGAAAAAAGAAGCTTTCAGAGCCTACTCAACATCCATCTCAGAAGTTCTTTCAGTCAGATGCATATCTTAGCCTCTATACTGCTTGGCAGCTCTTCTATTCTCATGGTGTCCAAATATTTAGAGTGTTCAATTGATATAACAATGTAATCAAATTGGGGGGGGGGGGGGGGGGGGTAAGAGACCTCAATATATTCTCTATAATTACTTGTTCAGAAAGAGTTTCTCCATAAACTTTCATTTCATTAGTGATCAGAATCACTACAGAGATGTACTCAAATAACTTCTCATTTTCCTTCATGTTGAGATTCTAATACTGATTTCATAGAGACTAAAGTTTCACCTTCTTCACTGATGCATCACCACTGTAACACCTAACCAACGTGTCCCACGCAGCCTTCTCTGTCGTCAAATCAACAATTTTCTCAAACAAATTCACATGCACACACTGATGGATGTAGAACAATGCCTTTTGATTTTTCTTGCTCAGATCATAATGAGTATTTCTCTATGCATCATGTAACACCCCAACACCCCAATTCTACCCGACAATTAATATAAAAAATCATAATTATAAAATTTCGACAATAAAATCAGGATGCTACAATTTCAACTTAAAATAACGGCATTTAACACAGATACATAACACTTTAAACTCGGATGAACCAACAACAACATAAATTAATCTTTTAAAACCAACAACATTCATAACTACGCAGCAGAATCATAAAATTTGACTTAAAAGAATGTAACATCTTTATTCAACTGAAACAACTCCAAATAACAAATGCTTAACAAAAATCAACTTAAAATTCAACAACTGAAGTAATAACAACGATAAAGCAACAAGCGTTCATCCCCCCCGAGTGTTACGTATCAGAGTAATGACACTGACTCGAACTACTGAAGGTAAACCGCCTTCACTATAGATTACCTGCACGTTACCAACATATGGATAACATTCAAACAGAAAGGGTGAGATATCGAACAATATAATAAAATGTATGATAAATAATATATTAGAAACAATTCATACAAAATCACCACTTCGCAGATCTTTAACAACATTAACATCATCAACCCATCCATACAACAAATCAGAATGCAACATGGAATGCGAGTTGTTTTTATGCACATGCATGTGGTACCAATGGAGACAAACTCCCAACTTAATAATCTGCCAATAAATAGAGGCATCAATAAGGCATAAGCCTTCAACTTTATATTTATTCCAATCTAGGCCAACTTACCGAGCATGAGCTCCAACTTGATATGCTATGTATGCGACAACAGTATGAATATAGTAACAACAACAACAATAATTCAACAATAACTCAACATAATTCAACATTGGCCATATGCCTACAACTTAATACTTGCTAATAATTAGAGGCATCTCAACAAAATTCATCAGTACCTGCCAATTCTAAATTTGTAACAAGCATTCAATACAACATATCAACCAAAATATACCACGACGTCCTGCGTAATTATACGAGCAATTCGATTGTATCTGGATAATTATTTTTCTACTAAAATACTATTTTGCTCTCCTACAGTTATTGAAAACTCTACTAAATTACTGGGACTGCTAAACTAAAGTAATTAACCAACTCAACATGCACGAGAATTAAGGAATAAGGGAGAACTATGCGCCTCTCGACATGCACATGAACCAAGAAAGAATTAACAAATAACATGTTCCCCTCAGAACCACCTGCCGCTTCGTACAACTCGGCATAACTATCGTGCTCCTCGACACACCTTGCAGCCTACTACCGCTTGACACCCAACACTTGTATTCCCCGACACACCTTACAGCCTAATACCGCTTGGTGCCTAGCACCTGTTCCCCCCCCCCCCCCCCCCCCGGACACCGCGTGTCTTAAAAACTTTTGCACATACGACATTGGTTCTGTGACGAACATAAACCTAGCCCTTCAGTATCCTCCCCGACCACTAATTTTCGGCCAACAGTATGGAATAACACAATGACTTAATGACCACTTTAACATAATCTCTAGTTTTTGGCCAACCGCTCAGAACAACACAATTACTTAACGACCACATCAACAGGTGATAATCTACCCTAACCTGTTCACCAATTATACCAGGTAGTAAGCAAACGATTTATAAACGCCCATAACATGAAAAATAGCCAAGTTCAAGAAACAAATCTAGAATCATACGCACGACATACATATATACGGCCAATCCCTATATAACATTCATCATAAGCCCCATTACATAGTCAGAACCCCACCCTTACCTGGATTGAAGGCCGTAATCCTTGACTTTCCTTGCTCGACAACTGTGCAACCTTGCTCCTCTTCTGTGCAACTTTTCACGGTCAGCACGCCAAGACTTTCTATTCTTCCACTAACCAAATTTTTTATGCTAGCTTAACCTTATACCATTAATCCTATTGGGATTAACTTACACACCCCCACTTTACTACTTCCAACCAATAAAATAGGCCCAACACAATTATTATATTATTCTACTAATTCTAACATTATTATTATTAATCAACTAATTAATCAACTAATAATAATCTAGCAACTTATGCCAACAATTCACAACATCTCACAACTTCAACGAATAATTCGAAAATATTTAATTAAATAATTAATTTAATAACAGGCATTAAAACTCTCCCCCACTTAGAATATTTTCGTCCTCGAAAATATACCTTGTTCAAACAACTCAAGATAGGAGTCCCGCATCTTGCTTTCCAACTCCCACGTCATGCTTTCTCTGATAGCTCCAAACCAAAATACTTTCACCAAAGCAATCTCTTTTCCCCTTAGAGTCTTCATTTCACGATCTGAGATTCGTACAACCATCGTCTTCACAGTGAGATTATCCCTTACTTTCACATCATCCATATGAATCACATGCGATAGATCTAAGATATACTTCCGGAGTTGTGACACATGAAACACATCATGTAAATTCAAAAGATTAGGCGATAAAGCCACTCTATAAGCAACGTTCCCAAATCTGTCTAAATTCTGATACGAACCAATAAAACGAGGAATGAGCTTCTTAGACTCCAATGCCTACGTACCACCTTCCGTGCAATATGGGATCAGGGTATATATAGTTCCTCTTTGAAAATTTTAAAACACAAGTGTATTGGTTAATTTTATGAGATAAGACATCATCGTCATTGTCCGTGTGGAAAACGTACTTACTACCCACAATCATGAGAAAGAAGAATTGGCATCATCTTAAAGTGGAGGATATGGCTTGGTTTTTAAAATAAAAAATGCCTCACTCAACACCCAAGTGGAAAATATCTCACTTCACTACATAATGTAGAAATATAGTTGTTTGCATCACTACAAGGATTGACAAGAGTCCAATCTTTTTGAGAAAATTTAAAATAAAGAGCCAAAGTGGAAAAATGGTTTGAAATGAGATTAATTGACTTTTAGTCTTCTCAAAAAAAATGTCAAGGTATTATTAAATTGATTGAAGTTTATTTATGAAAAGGTTTTTTAGAAAATGCATGGACATAAGTCCAAGTTTATTATGAAAGTAGTTCAAGTTTAAAAAATAAGAAGAGTTTTCAAAAGGAGGGAGAAGATTTTTGAAATTAAAGAAGATGGGAGGAGAAGAAGAGACTATCCTAAAGCATAAGGTAAAATATATGGAGAAGAACCATCTAACCAACAAGAAGCCAATACTTGACATTATGAGTCAAGATAGAATTCACATTCTTTGGATTGAAACTAAGCAAGCAAAGATACTAGACCTCTTCAAGTGTATTAAGTCTTCACGAAAATTCGGCAGAGTAACGGTTGTATACGGGTGAATTCCAGATTATAAACAAAGTATGTAATCACAATAACCTGCACACAAAACAAATAAACAACCCAATGTATTAAGGTAAACCTCAAGAACTCCAAAAAAAATATCAATTAAGGTCACAAGGTCTCCAACATAGGTCAATGTTTCTAATCCTAAGTCCAAGAAGTCCAATACTCCATAATACCAAGGATAGTAACCAAATAGTCCAAGTATCATTAAAGATTTTTATGGTTCATGTTAATTATTAGGTATCTTCAAAAAGAAAAGAAAAGCTCAAGTGAGCAAAAATAAAAATGACATAAAAGTAAATGCTCAAGTGAGAAAATATGAAAAATAGCATGAAATGTAAATGCTAAAGTAAATGGTGCATAAAATAAAAGAGCATAACACAAAAACACAAAATAAAGTCAATTATTAGTGGTTAGTTGGGTGACCATCTTGAAACTTGCATTTGGAACTCATTAGAGGATTAGTAGAACCAAAGCCTCCACACAACAAGTTGCATTTGCTTTTTATCAAGTATATCATCCATTTTGAAATCCTTAAAAGTAACCTTTAATGATCAACAATGTTTAAGTGGTCCGTGTTGACCAAAAGGGATGTAGATCCATTAGAGGATTGGTAGAACCAAAGCCTCCACACAATGAATCTCAAAGTTATTGGATCAAAGCAATCAAATTAACATATGTGGGCTTGCAAACATACATTTGAGCCACGAATGATCATTTATTCAAATCGGGACAAAATTTAGTGCTATGTTAAGCAATCGCAAGTGGACTTATATAGAAGCCACACCTATTTTGAGGCCGGTCAATAGCAATATATGCACCATTTATTTTGAGACATGATATAAAGATCATGCTCCAATAACACTTAGTGCAATAAGAAGGGGATGAGATGAAGAGGGGTGGGAGAGAATATACAAACCACATTTGAATTAAAATTTAATCAAACTATTATTAAAATCATTCATCCCTTTTTATGGAGTTAGACTCAACACCATGGATCCAATGATGTTAACAAAGTTCATGATAAAAAGTTCAACCCAAGATCAGCCATAAAATAATCACAAAATAATATTGCATTTAATATATACATTAAAAAAAGGCTTTAAATGTTTTAAAATAGAAATAAGAGATAAAAATATCAACTATGTTCAAATTAATCAAGAAATATGAAGTAAGACCATAGAAAAATCAGAAATAAAGTCAAACATTTTCATAAAAATTTTGGTAATTTTTAAAGTCATAAACTATTTTTAAAGTTAAAAGAAATGAGTAAAATAAACCAAAAATGATAAAAAAAAATAACAAAGTCAGAAATAAAAAATAAATGAGGTCACCAATATTTGTCGCAATATCATTGGATCATTCCATAATTTTTTTCAGAATTTAAAAATGCATAAAAGTATTTTTAAACATTTAAAACAATTCAAATAAAGTGAAAATTCATAAAAAATATCTAAACACAAAATAAAATTGTGAAAAAATAAAAATCAGAAAGAGAAAAATCAAAAATATTTTTCATAATTTTTTCATATTTTTTGGACTTAAAATGAATTTTCTATGATTTTTTGAAATTTAAATCAATTAAAATAAAAATCAGAAAATAAAATATCAAATCAAAAAAATATGGGCCATTTGATCATTGTCAAAATGCGTTAGTAAACAAATCAAGTGGACCTGGCACACTGTGCATGTTATGGACTTTAGTGAATAAAGCACTGAATCAAATGTAAAATCAAATTTTCGAAAAAAAAAACAATGGCACGCCATCATTGGTTGGAAGATGACACGTTGGCCATCTTCAACCTCCAGCCAACATGAATTGCAGGTCTCTCAAACTGTAAAATCAGAAGCTCAGACCAATGCCATTTGCTTCGTCTCTTCAAGACGAAGACAACCAAACCTTCGCGGAAAATTTATATAAACTGTAGCTCAAGCAATTTGGAAGAGAATTTTTGAAAAGTGATTTGAAATTTTATGGTCAAAACGTGCTTCCGGTTAAAAAACAAATGTTGTGACTAGAACCAAGGCGATGAGAGCTTCACAATGATATCAAAGTTTGGAAGAATTGATGGAGAAATCTACCTATTAAAGTTGAGTTGCAGAGCTCTGAAACTGGACTTCTATGGATCAATATAGGTCACGATTCTTGAAGGAAATTGTATGAATAGCTACAGGGAAGATCAAGGAAGGTGAATTGATAGAAAAAATGGATTGAAAAAGGCTTGAACACTGATTTCGAAGTTGCAGAAAAATGAGTTTTGGAGCAAGTTTGGCAGAGTGATTTTCGTTGTTCAAGCTTGAGGAAATGAATGAGGGATGACCATCTATTTATAGGGAATCAAATGGAATGTTCAAGCTTGTGAAATGATGAAGTTTGGTGGGAAATCGTGTGAAGTTGCAAACAAGAAAAGTGTGACTTTTATTTTGATCAAAACTCATCAAAAACATGCGTTTTGCTATGCTAATCACTTTTGGAAGTTCAATAAACATGTTTAGAAGCAAAAACACGTAGAAAAAATGTGTTTAGAAGCTAAATCAAGGATTTAAAATTCTGACTTTTAAAGAAACTTCAGTTTCAAGTTACCAAGTTCAAATCAATGGCATTCTCAGCTCAAGGGGTCTTAGGGCATGATTCTTGAAGCTTTAGAAAGATGAGGTTACAAGCTTTGCAATGGAAAAATAATGGAATCAAATGGATGTTTGAGCTGAAAGTTGCAATGAGTCAAAGTTGGGAAAAAGAAGTTGACTTTTCATACTTCGAAATATTTCAAGTTTTTTTCTTCAAAAGTGACCTATAATGTTTTTGCATCCAAACATGGACTTCCTCTTGGAACTTGCTCTTGACCAAAAAAGATGGAATGAAATAGACCTCTTAAAGGACATTTTGAAACTTTAACCATTCAAAATCTCCAAAACTTGAGAGAGGTATGAATTTTTGAAGTTGGCAAAAAATCATGAAATGACCTATAAGTTTTTGTATCCTTAAGGCATCCTCCATCCATTTTCTCACTTTTCACATAAAATAAGGAATAAAGTTAGCATCCTAAAGATCATTATGGAAAAAGAGGAGGCTCAATGTGATAAAAATTGACCAAGTTATGATCATTTGAAGTCACACATGGGAAATTGGGGATTCATCTGGAGGACTTGTAATCTTTCTTCATCATCAAGTTTCTTCCACATGAAAACTCCTTGAAACCTTTGAAGTGATTTGTTAATGACTCTTTGAAGAGAAGAATGATTTTGTAATAACTCAAAAATTCCAAAATATGAGCAAGATATACTTCCTTGAAGTTCAAAACCCTAGCTCCTAGATCAAAAAAATGCTTTGAGGAACTTTGACAATTTTGAACAACCTTCTTGTACCAACACTTTTGCTTTGTAAATAGAAGTTGTTGAGGATGATAATAAGAACTCATAGCAACCAAAACCACTTCCATGTCTTGAGAATTGAGAGAAATATGCACTTGTGACCAATGGGAACAAGGCCTTGTCCAACCATGACAACTTCTTCAATCAACCCCTTGTACTTTTGAATCAACCTTGATAACTTTGAAATATGGTGAACCAAAATAAACCTTACCATGCCATTTATTCCAAAACAACTTCAATGGTGAGGTTTGAATTTCTCAAGCTTTATTGACTAGGGCATGGAAATAAACTCATGAACCCATGGATCAACTTGCTAAGCCACACTGCCTTTGCCTACATTATTAACAAGTAAGAAAAACCAACATTGCATTTTATTAATTAAAAGGAAAGTAAAAACAAAACATGCATGATCACAAAAGAAAAATAAGTAAAGGTGCTTGGTGAATCCTCAAAGAGAAAAGCTAAAGATAGGGAGGAGAACCAAAACCCTAATGTGATCTTGTTGTGATTGAATCAATATGATATGATGAGGGGATCTTAGGGGGAAAATTGGGGTACAACACCATGCAACTTTACAATTACACTATTATAAATCTCTGCCAACTTTGATACTGGAAAAATGATGTTAATAGGAATAAAATGAGCCTACTTTGTAAGCCTATCAACAATCATCCAAATCGAATCATCTCCTCTTGAAGTATTAGGTAACCCTGTCACAAAGTCATCGAAATGCTATCCCATTTCCATTCTAGACTTCTAACGGTTGCATCAACCCTGTAGACTTATGATGTTAAACTTTCAACTTTTGACAAGTTAAACATGCATACACAAACCGAGCCACATCACTCTTCATTCCAGGCCACCAAAAAAAATTCTTCAAATCTTGATACATTTTTGTAGCTCCCGGATGAATGCTCAACTTGCTTATATCACTTTCCTCGAGAATCACTTTCTTCATCACCGCATCATCAAGAATACAAATTCGATCATGAAATCTCAATACACCTTGGGCATCTTGAAATTCTGGCTGCAGATACTCAATGTCACGTTCAATGTTATGACACCGTATCTGACTTACTATATGACAGTAAATACAAAAGCAATAAAGAACACAGTCAATTGTTTACCCAGTTCAGTGTGCAACAACACCTACTCTGGGGGCTACCAAGCCAGGGAGGAAATCCACTATAAGAGATGTTAATTCAGGAATAAACCAACCAGTTTATCTCCTTCACTTAAGACCTACCCAATGCAATTCCAATCTAAGTACAACTTAAACCTGAGTTCCTACTCACTCCCCCTCAATCACAGCAGTGATACATAAACCAATTTGACTTAAGAATTGATGAAGACACTCTTCAAAAACAAACACTTGATTAAGCTTCACAGCTTTTTAATCAAGCAAAACAATCACTCGTGCTTCACAGCTTTGAGTGATGCACACAGCTAACTTGACTCTGCTTCACAGCTTTAGTCAAGGAACATTCAAACACTCTTGCTTCAAAGCTTTGAGTGCTACACAACCCTTACAATCAGAAACCTATTCCAAGTCACTTATCACAATGATAATTGCTTGGAGTACAATACTCAAACCTATACAGATTACAAATGATCTTCTGATCAATAAAAGGGATGCCTTGTAAAACAGCAGCTCTGTTGAATATATAGCAGCTGCAACTTCAGTTAGGGTTTCCACAAAAACCTAGGGTTAATTCCGTTTGACCTAAAGACCAGGTCACAGGGCTTTATTAACCAGGTTAGGGTTGAGCTAGGTTACCCCTCAGAAAACGCAGGATTCTGTTCAGGAAAGACTGAGTTATTTTCCTGAAAAAACTCAGACTTATCCAACCTGCAAACCTGTTAGTTCAGAACAGGATATCATAACATCTGTTATGACATCTGAGAAAACCTGTCTACTGATTTAGCAAAATGTGATCATTTTGCAAAATGCTCAGATACACACTTATAAACATCAGTACTTGAATTACAATATTTTTCTGCAAAGGTACCTAATGAGTCAGTACAAACTAAACTAGAATGTTATGACATCAGTCATGACATTCACACATACACTTGGGTTTTACCAAAAATGCAAGCCAATACCTAAACAACTACAAACTCCCCCTTTGGCAGATTTTTGGCTAAAGACCCTAAGCAATCAGAGATAGATAGCAGCAGAAATAAATGACTGCAGAAAAATAGAATGTCTAATTGAGCAAGAACATATTAAGTACCAAAATATTCTCCCTCTCTTTAGCCACAAATGGGCCAAAGATACATGTTCATAATGATTATACAGTTATCCAAAAACAGTTAATAAGAGCAGCAGCAGAAAAAAAGAACTTCCAAACTCCACTAGATATCAGCACTGACCAGCAACACCACCAAACAGCAACCAACCTTCAAGCACTGTCATCAGACTCAGAGGAGCTAGTTTCTTCAATGTTGAGATGACCTTCAGCTTCTACACCTTCTTCCCTTCTATTTTCTTCAGCTTCCTCCTTTTCTAGCCTGGCAATTAGAATTTCTAGGGTCCTTTTTCTAGCATCCAGCTCTTTGCAAGTTTCTTTTAAAACAGCTATGACATCTGATGTCTTGGACTGGGTCTTCACAGACGATGTCTCAGCTGATGTTATGACAATGTCTGGAGCATGAGATCCCTGAAACAGTTTGTAGTGCAAGCCAAGGGCAGGAGCTCTTTTGCAGACTGTATCTCTTGCCACAAGGACATCAGGATATTGTGCAAGGATGATTCCACAAAGGAGGGAGGGAAAGGCAATTGGTCCTTTGACAGCATAACTGCCAGCATGCTTTAAAGTTTGTTCAAAGATGTACCTGCCATAGTCAAAAGCAGTCTTGGTTCCCACAGCATAAATAAATCTCCCCAATCCTGTGGAGATAGTTGATTTATGATTTGTAGGCACCCAGTTGGCTGCACCTATTTTATGCAAGATGGCAAATTTCATGCTGAGTTTACTGGCATTCAGTTAGCCTTTCAAGGGCCAGCACTTTACTTGCCTGGCTGTGATGGTTTGACAAATTTCATTGTTAGTTGCCTCCAGATCAGGACAGTCCTCATTTGTTCTTCCAAGAAACTTGTTGATTTCTGATGGAGAGAACTTGACCCTTCTTCCTCTAACAAAAACACTTTCAAAGTCAGCTGACCTTCCATCAGCACAATCATTAGACAAGTTCACTACAAACTCCTTGACCAGATTTTCATAACATTTGTTAAACTTTATCACTGTCTTCATTAGTCCAGCATTCTTGATCAGGTCCATGATGTCTTTGCACTCCAAGGCATCATTGTTGAGTTCTCTCTCTAAGGCTATTCTCTTTAAGCAAACATACTTCCATCTGTTTGCATTGTCAGGATGATGAAAAGAGATGTTGTCTGTTGGGACTTCAGGCACTCTAGCAATTTTGCTGGAGGGGAGCTTCCTTCTGATAGGAGTTTCTTCAATATCAATCTCAAATTCTGATTCCTCATCAGAATCAGAAGATTCAGGTTCTTTTCTCTTCTTAGAGATTGGTTGTCTAGCAGTATGCACCTGGGCCTTCTTCCCTTTTGTCTGAATACTTTTCTCAGCCATGCCTTCAGCCTTGGATTTCTTAGCATTAGGTTTATCATTCTGACTACTCTTTCTTTTCATCAATCTCCTAGCTATGCTAGGGTTCACATTAGCAATCAGATCATTATCTGAGTAATCCTCATCCACATCAATGATAGGTGGATCAACAGCCTTTTCTGAAGGGTTCTGAATGTTGTCTTTTTGTGTCACAACATTCTCAGTGACATCTACATTCTCAGAAACTTCCACATTTGGACTTTCTGATTGGTTTAAAGGGACAGAGATCCCCGGTACAGATTGGTTGCCACTCAGTATACTAGTAACCAGCCTAGCAATAGCTTGATGAACTTGAACTGATCCTTCTCTATTAGGTACAGAAGACGAAAGATGAGAAGAATTACCAGAGGCTGTAGCTTGAGCTCTTCCTGCATGTCTGGTTCTGAGCTTTTTGACTTTGGCTGGGTCAGTTGCCATCTCTCTGAGAGGAGTGACCTCAAGAACTTCAGATTCTATGCATGTGGTGATTGCCCTAGAATCTTGGTCAGATGATGACGATGATGAGGATGACGAAGTTGCCATGGTTGAAGACGATGTCTGAGACATTTTGATTGACTTTGAGTAATGGTAGCAGTTTGAGAAAAATCTTTGATTGTGAGGAGGAAACAGGTTGCAAGGACGAGAGAGGTAGGGGGTAAAAGGAAGTCTTTTCAACTTCTTAAAGATTTTGAAAGAATTGTGAAAGTATATGATTAACCCACTAAAGATAGACTTAATAAAATTAATTCCTTCAACCTTTGTTTTAAGCAAAATTAATTGCTATAAAATCTTATGTTGGTGAATACCCAACCTGCCCTTCAAATTTTCAAGTTTATTTCCAACAAGAGCCTTGGTAGAAGAATCAGTCAGCTGAAGCTTAGAGAAACTATGTTCCAGTTTAAATGACTTCTTCTCTTCAAAGTCAATAGGGTTCAAGGAAATGTTGATTGTATTCAGATTGTCACAACACAATATCACAACATCTTGTGTAACATTGTACTCAGGGAGCATCTGTTTTGACCAGATGTTTTGAGAACAGTCTTTCCTAGCAGCAACTATTTCCGCACAGAATTGGGAAGGCATTCTTTTGATATGAATCATAGTTCTGGTTGATTCTTGAATAATTTTCTGTTTGTCCAGTCCATTTTGATGGAGAGTTATAGGAGAGGAGACTTCAAGCCTCATTTCTTCAGGGAAACAGAATTTATTAGACTTGTTATTTCCAACATCCTTGTCAAGATGACTTATGGTTCTGACAACACATCCTTCTTCAAGTTTATTTGCCACATCACAGATATTATCATCCTGTAGTTTTGGAGTTCTTCTGACTGCTTCCATAGAAATAGCTCTTTTCATTCTTCTTAGACGAAGGGGACCAGGCTTATGCTGCCACAGTTTCATCTCTTTTTCTTCTTTGATAATTGGACACATAGTGGAGATATCAGTGTTCTCAGGCTGCCACAAGTAGCAGTTATCTTTGGATCTGATTCCTCTCATTACAACTTCTAGTTTTTCATTAATTACTAGACATTCAGATCTTGAGAAGTTGACCTTGAATCCTAGATCACATAATTGACTGATACTAATGAGATTAGCAGTCAACCCTTTTACCAGCAGTACTTTATTCAGACTTGGAACTCCAGGGCAGTCCAAATTACCAACTCCTTTGACTTCACCTTTAGCACCATCTCCAAAGGTCACAAAACTGGTGGTGTGAGGCATAACATTATTGAGGAGATTTTTGAATCCAGTCATGTGTCTGGAACATCCACTGTCAAAGTACCAGCCTTCCTTTGCAGACACTCTCAGGGAAGTATGGGCTATCAGGGCAGTAGCCTTTTTCTTCCAATGAGGAGTATGTGGTACCCTTTTTGGCTTAGGTTTAGCACCAGAGTTTTGATTAGGGTATCCATGCAATTTGAAGCAGAAGGGCTTTATGTGTCCATACCTCCCACAATGATGACATCTCCATCTTTGGTATTTTTTCTTCATGTATTTCTGATGTTGAGAGTTGTGTTGAGACATCTGCTTTGACAATTGTTTAACATGCCTGATCTTCTTGTCTGCACCAGGTTTCTTAGCTTCCACAAATCCTAGACTAGATTTGTTTCCCACATTTTGTCCCACTTGTAGGGTCTCTTCCAATTTATCTGATCCATTGGTCAACATCTTGACAGATTTTGTCATTTGGTTCAGTTGTGAGTTTAGTAATTGAACTTCCCCTTCTAGGTGACTTATAGTTTCAAGATCTGCCCTTTTTTCCGCCTCCAGCTTTATAATGAGTTTTGATTGTTTCTCATTCTGCACACAGACTTCAGCACTTCTGATACACAATTTCTTGTAGGTATCAGCCAGTTCTTCAAATGTCACTTCTTCATCACTAGTGTCACTTTCAGAAGTACAAACACTAGTTAGAGCAGTAACTAGTTTGGCAGATTCTTCTTCAGAATTACTTTCTGAATCATAGTCAGACCAAGTAACAATCATTCCTTTCTTTTGTTTCTTAAGAAAGGTAGGACATTCAGCTCGAATATGTCCATATCCTTCACATCCATGGCATTGAATACCTCTGCCTTGGTTTCCCTTATCTTCTGACCTTGGTCTTCTGCTGGAACTGTCAATGTCAGAGGGAATGTTATGAACATTAGACCTTGACTTTGGATCCATTCTTTTGATGAGCTTGTTGAACTGTCTTCCAAGCATGGCAATAGCTTCTGATATATTTTCTTCTTCATCCTCCTTGTTTTCAACATCAGTGTTGGATACAAGTGCTATGCTTTTGTTCTTCTTGTCACCATTATCAGTGATCCCCATCTCAAAAGTCTGAAGAGACCCAATAAGTTCATCCACTTTCAACTTGCTGATGTCCTGGGCTTCCTCTATGGCAGTTACCTTCATTGCAAATCTTTTAGGCCAGGATCTGAGAATCTTCCTTACCAGTTTTTCTTCTGACATCTTTTCTCCCAGTGCTCCTGAGGTGTTGGCAATCTCCAAGATGTTCATGTGAAACTCATGAATGGTTTCATCTTCCATCATTTTTAGATTCTCAAACTTGGTGGTCAACATCTGAAGCCTTGACATTTTTACTTTGGAAGTGCCCTCATGAGTAGTTTTGAGAGTGTCCCAAACTTCCTTGGCCAGTTCATATTGATGTACTAGTCTGAAAATGTTTCTATCAATTCCATTGAACAAGGCATTTAAAGCTTTTGAATTTCCCAGAGCTAACTCATCTTCTTCTTTACTCCAATCTTCCTCAGGCTTCAGACTGATTGTCCCATCTTTCTCAGTTATGGTGGGATGAATCCATCCTTTGTCAGCAGCTCTCCAAGCCTTTTTGTCCAGAGATTTTAGGAAGGCAATCATACGAGGTTTCCAGTAGTCATAATTAGTTCCATCCAGAATGGGTGGTCTATTTCCAAAAACTCCTTCTTTGTCCATAGTGCCAGAAAGTGATATCCCTAGATCTCACCCAGTAATACAGGCAGGGTGCCTGCTCTGATGCCAATTGAAACTCTGGCTGCAGATACTCAATGTCACGTTCAATGTTATGACACCGTATCTGACTTACTATATGACAGTAAATACAAAAGCAATAAAGAACACAGTCAATTGTTTACCCAGTTCAGTGTGCAACAACACCTACTCTGGGGGCTACCAAGCCAGGGAGGAAATCCACTATAAGAGATGTTAATTCAGGAATAAACCAACCAGTTTATCTCCTTCACCTAAGACCTACCCAATGCAATTCCAATCTAAGTACAACTTAAACCTGAGTTCCTACTCACTCCCCCTCAATCACAGCAGTGATACATAAACCAATTTGACTTAAGAATTGATGAAGACACTCTTCAAAAACAAACACTTGATTAAGCTTCACAACTTTTTAATCAAGCAAAACAATCACTCGTGCTTCACAGCTTTGAGTGATGCACACAGCTAACTTGACTCTGCTTCACAGCTTTAGTCAAGGAACATTCAAACACTCTTGCTTCAAAGCTTTGAGTGCTACACAACCCTTACAATCAGAAACCTATTCCAAGTCACTTATCACAATGATAATTGCTTGGAGTACAATAATCAAACCTATACAGATTACAAATGATCTTCTGATCAATAAAAGGGATGCCTTGTAAAACAGCAGCTCTGTTGAATATATAGCAGCTGCAACTTCAGTTAGGGTTTCCACAAAAACCTAGGGTTAATTCCGTTTGACCTAAAGACCAGGTCACAGGGCTTTATTAACCAGGTTAGGGTTGAGCTAGGTTACCCCTCAGAAAACGCAGGATTCTGTTCAGGAAAGACTGAGTTATTTTCCTGAAAAAACTCAGACTTATCCAACCTGCAAACCTGTTAGTTCAGAACAGGATGTCATAACATCTGTTATGACATCTGAGAAAACCTGTCTACTGATTTAGCAAAATGTGATCATTTTGCAAAATGCTCAGATACACACTTATAAACATCAGTACTTGAATTACAATATTTTTCTGCAAAGGTACCTAATGAGTCAGTACAAACTAAACTAGAATGTTATGACATCAGTCATGACATTCACACATACACATGGGTTTTACCAAAAATGCAAGCCAATACCTAAACAACTTCACATCTAACTTGAAATCACTATTCTCAGATTGATCGATTCCAACCATCGAATCTACCATTTTTCACGTATAACTTCTGAGCTTCTCTGATATTATCTAGAAAATCATTATTAATTTTAAACATTCCCAACATAACACTCTGCGGTGTCACTTTGCAAACTAAGGTCATCTCTCTGAACTTTTCAATTAATTCCAACTCTTTAACCATCATTGCCGACATATGTAAAGTCTTTCGACTTAATGCATCAGCCACCATATTCGCTTTTCCTAGGTGATAATTGATACATAAATCGTAATCCTTTAATAACTCCAACCATCTTTGTTGTCTCATATTCAATTCCTTATGGCCAAATAAATACTTTAAAATCTTATGGTCTCTAAACACTTCAAATCTAGAACCATAAAGATAATGCCTCAAAATCTTCAACACAAACACAACTACAACAAGCTCTAAATCATGCGTAGGATAGTTCTTTTCATGAGTCCTCAACTGCCTTGATGCATAAGCAACTATCTTTTCATTCAGCATAAGCACACCTCCTAAACCCATCTTAGAAGCATCACAATATACCACAAAAGGTTCTCCTTAATTAGGTAATGTCAAAATCGGAGCCGATATCAATCTCTTCTTCAATTCCGTAAAAATTTCTTCACATTGAACACCCCACACATAAGCTCTACCTTTACAAGTCAACTTAGTCAACAGAAGTTCCAACTTAGAAAAACCTTCGATAAACCTTCTATAATAACCAGCTAATCCCAAAAACCTTCTAATCTCGGTAGCCGACTTTGGAGTTTCCCATTGGAACACAACATCTACTTTAGATGGATCTACCGTAATGCCACTACCTGAGATAACATGACCGAGAAAACTAATCTCCTTTAACCAAAATTCACACTTAGACAGCTTTGCATACAACTTCTTCTCTTTCAAAACTTGCAATACTATTCTTAAGTGTTCTGCATGCTCTTCTTCTGATTTAGAGTAAATCAAAATGTCATCAATGAACACCACTACAACCAATCCAAATAATTATGAAAAATACAATTCATGTACTCCATGAATACTCCCGGTGCATTAGTAACACCGAAAGGCATCACCAAATACTCATAATGTCCATAACGCGTTCTGAAAGTCGTCTTTTGGATATCTTCATTCTTCACTTTAATGTGATGATAACCCAACCTCAAATCAATCTTACTAAACACTCGAGAACCCACCAATTGATCCATCAAGTCATAAACTCTTGGAAGCAGATGCTTGTTCTTAATCGTCACTTTATTCAATTGTCTATAATCAACACAAAGCCTCATACTTCCATCTTTCTTCTTTACTAGCAACACTGTAGTTCCCCACGATGATACACTTTGTCTTACAAATTTCTTTTCAAGTAACTCTTCCAATTGCTTCTTTAGTTCTGATAATTCAGATGTAGACATCCTATCTGGTGCCATAGAAACACGTCTGGTACCAGGTACAAGATCAATAGAAAATTCGACTTCTCTCTCTGGCGGTGCATCAGGAATTTCATCAGGGAAAACTTCATGAAATTCACGCACCACTTGCAATTCCTCAATCATAGCTTGATTCTCGACAGATAGCGACACCATCAATAAGAACATATGAGCCTCTTCTTGCATCAACTGCCTCAACTGTCTAGCAGATAACATACCAGCTTTCTCCTCTTCAGAAGTAGAAAACCTCACAGACTTGTTATAACAGTTAATGTGAACATAGTTATGTTCTAACCAATTCATACCTAAGATCACATCTAACCTACCTAAAGGCAAATAAACTAAATCAACAACAAAGTCTCTATCGAAGATCGACAACGAGCACTTTAAAAACCCAAAAGAAGTAGTCACTGATCCCTTAGCTGGAGTATTGACGACCATCTCTCCATACATATAAGATAACATAAGAATCAATCTTTCAACACAATCAGCAACAATAAAGAAATGAGTAGCACCGGTATCAATGATTGTAATTAAAGGAGTATTATTAATGAAACATGTACCTCTGATGAGTCTGTCCTTATTAGATTTCTGGTTCTCAGCCAAAGCAAACACTTTTCCACTGGTTTGCGCCTTCTTTGGTTTCAGACACTGACTACCAATGTGTCCTTCTTCACCACAGTTGAAACAAATCATCTCTTTATGCTTGCACTCAGATATTGCATGTCCAGTCTTACCATAACGGAAACACCTCTTCATCTCAGCAGTACACACATTGCTCTTATGACCAGGTTTTCCACATTTGAAACAAACTACACCAGCAGGAGCATCTCCCCCACTAGTTCTATGATCCTGAGCAACTTTCTGTTTACCTTTACCAGCGGGGGCATCGTAAGGCTTACCACGATTCTGTTGGTACTTACCCCTCTTCTCTTTGATAATCTTATAGTGAGCATTATTATATTCTTCATAGATTCTACAACTATCAATCAAATCGACAAAGGCACGAATATTCTGGTATCCAACTGCCTTCTTGATCTCTGGACGCAACCCACTCTCAAACTTTATGCACTTTGAAAACTCAGCATTTGCCTCGCTATAGTGAGGATAAAACTTAGCCAACTCAGTAAACTCTGCAGCTTATTCAACAATCGACATACTCCCTTGCTTCAGCTCAAGAAACTCAACTCAATTTCCTTCTTACCACGAACATCTTCAGAGAAATACTTCCTCAAAAATTCCCTATGGAACACAGCCCAAGTGACATTTTCACCTACAACTTCCATTTTTGACAAATCTCTAACCACCAGTCATCAGCCTCGACTGGTAGCATATGAGTTCCATATCGAACCTTATGCACTGGAGTGCAATCCATCACACAGAAGATTCTCTCCACCTCTTTCAACCAATCCAACGCTCCGTCAGGATCATACTTTCCCTTGAAGGTATGCAGATTCTCCCTCTGGAAGGTCGCCAAGCTACGAGATCCAGCATTCCCGTCAGTATTTGGATGATTCTCCATAGCATGCTCCATCGCTTCCAAAGCAGCAATAAGTGTAGCGTCATTCCTTCCAGCCATCTCAACTTATCACTACAACATAAAAAATGGTTAGAACTCAAGTTAACAATACTCGATTGTTAGACAAAACTACGACTCGAAAACTTGGTCGGACGGACCGACTTACTCTGATACCTACTTGTAACACCCCAATTCTACCCGACAATTAATATAAAAAAAATCAAAGTTATAAAATTTCGACAACCAAATAAGGATGCTACAATTTCAGCTTAAAATAACGACATTTAACATAGATGCATAAAACTTTAAACACGGATGAACCAACAACAACATAAATTAATATTTTAAAACCAACAACTTTCATAACTACACAACAAAATCATAAAATTCGACTTAAAAGAATGTAACATCTTTGTTCAACTGAAACACCTCCAAATAACAAATGCTTAACGAAAATAAACTTAAAATTCAACAACTGAAATAATAACAACGATAAAGCAACAAGCATTCATCCCCGAGTATTACGTATCAGAGCAATGACACCAACTCGAACTACTGAAGGTTAACCGCCTTCACTCTGGATTACCTGCACGTTACCAACATATGGGTAACATTCAAACTGAAGGGGTGAGATATCGAACAATATAACAGAATGTATGATAAATAATATATTAGAAACAATTCATACAAAATCACCACTTCGCAGATCTTTAACAACATTAACACCATCAATCCATCCACACAACAACTCAGAATGCAACATGGAATACGACTTGTTTTTATGCACATGCATGTGGTACAAATGGAGCAAAACTCCAAACTTAATAATCTGCCAATAAATGGAGGCATCAACAAGGAATAAGCCTTCAACTTTATATTTTTGCCAATTCAGGCCAACTTACCGAGTATGAGCTCCAACTTGATGTGTTATGTATGCGACAATAGTATGAATGTAGTAACAACAACAACAATAATTCAATAACACCTCAACATAATTCAACATTGGCCATAGGCCTACAACTTAATACTCTTCAATAATTAGAGGCATCTCAACAAAATTCATCAGCACCTGCCAATTCTCAATTTATAACAAGCATACATTACAACGTATCAACCAAAATATACTACGACATCCTGCGTAATTATACGAGCAATTTAACTATATCGACTAATTATTTTTCTACTAAAATACTAATTTGCTCTCCTACATTTACTGAAAACTCTACTAAATTAATGGGACTGCTAAACTAAAGTAATTAACCAACTGAGCATGCACGGGCGTTAAGGAATAAGGGAGAATTATGTGCCCCTCGACATGCACAGGAACCAAGAAATAATTAACAAATAACATGTTCCCCTCGGCACCACTTTCCACTTCGTGCAGCTCGGTACAACTACCGTGCTCCTCGGCACACCTTGCAGCCTAATGTCGCTCGACACCTAACACCTGTATTCCCCGACACACCTTACAACCTAATGTCGTTCAGTGCCTAGTACCTGTTCCCCCCGGACACCACATGTCTTCAAAACTTTTGCACATACGTCATCGGTTCTATGAAGAACATTAACCAGCCCTTCAGCATCCTCCTCGACCACTAATTTTCGGCCAACATCATGGAATAACAAAACGACTTAACGACCATATTGTAGTGGTAGAAATTTTTAAGACTAAGTCATTGGATTGACTAGACTTACACAGATCAAAATAAAAATCGTCACCGTGCTTTATTGTTTCTAAAGGAATGGGAAAAGTGTGAGTAACCCAAAAAGAGGGGGAAAGATTCTAGGTAAGAGGGTTGGTTATGCAAAGGGAAGGTATTAGCACCCTAAACATCTATGGTACTCCACAAGAACCTCTTTGAAAAATCTGTATATTTTGGCTATAAAACGTTGTATAAAAAATAGATGATGGTGATGAGAAAAGAAGTATTTTTTTATGATTTTTGCACCTGTCGCGGTTGCAAACTTTTAGTGCCTACGTACCACCTTTCATGCAATAGGGGATCCGGGTACTCGTAGTTCACCTTTAAAATTTTTAAAACATAAGTGTGTTGTTTAATTTTATGAGATAAGACATCATCGTCATTGTCCGTGTGAAAAACATACTTACTACCCACAATCATGAGAAAGGAGAATTTGCATCATCTCAAAGTGGGGGATATGGCTTGGATTTTAAAAATCAACAAAACCTCACTCAACACCCAAGTGGAAAATATATCTCTTCACTACATATTGTAGAAGTATAGTTGTTTGCATTACTACAAGGATTGACAAGAGTCTAATCTTTTGAGAAAAGTTTTAAAATAAAAAGCCAAAGTGGAAAAATAGTTTGAAATGAGATTGATTGACTTTTAGTTTTCTTACAAAAAATGTCAAGGTATTATTAAATTGATTGAAGTTTATTTATGAAAATATTTTGAAAATGCATGGACAAAAGTCCAAGTTTATTATGAAAGTGGTTCAAGTTTAAAAAAACAAGAAGAGTTTTCAAAAGGAGGGAGAAGATTTTTGAAATTAAAGAAGATGAGAGGAGATGAAAGGACTATTCTAAAGCATAAGGTAAAAGCTAAGGAGAAGAACCATCTAACCAACAAGAAGCTAATACTTGAGATTATGAGTCAAGATAGAATTCCCATTCTTTGGATTGAAACTAAGCAAGCAAAGATACTAGACCTCTTGAGATGACCAAACTTCAAGTGTATTAAGTCTTCTTAAAAATTGGGCAGAGTAACAGCTGTATACGGGTGAATTCCAGATTACAAACAAAGTATGTAATCATAATAACCTGCACACAAAACAAACAAACAACCCAATGTCATGAGGTAAACCTCAAGAACTCCGGATAAAATATCAATTAAGTTCACAAGGTCTCCAATATAGGCCAAGGTTTGTATTCCTAAGTCCAAGAAGTCCAATACTCCATAATGCCAAGGATAGTAACCAAATAGTCCAAGTATCATTAAAGTTTTTTATGGTTCATGTTGATTATTAAGTATCTTCAAAAAGAAAAGAAAATCTCAAGTGAGCAAAATAAAAATGACGTAAAAGTAAATGCTCAAGTGAGCAAAGATAAAAATAGTATGAAATGTAAATGTTAAAGTAAATAGTACATAAAGTAAAAGCATAAAAATAAAAGCAAAAAATAAACTCAATTGTTAAGAATTAGTGGTTAGTTGGATGACCATCTTGAAACTTACATTTGGAACTCATTAGAGGATTGGTAGAACCAAAGCCTCTCAACAACAAGTTGCATTTGCTTTTTGTCAAGTATATCATCCATTTAAGAATTCTCAAGGCAACATTTAATGATCAACGATGTTTAAGTGATCCGCGTTGACCAAAATTTATGAAGATCCATTAGAAGATTGGTAGAACCAAATCCTCCACACAATGAATCTCAAGGTTATTGGATAACAGGGATCAAATTAACATACTTGGGCTTTCAAACATAGGTTTGGACCACAAATGATCTTTTATTCGAATCAGGACAAAATTTAGCACTATGTTAAGTAATTGTAAGTGGACTTATGTAGAAGTCGCACCTATTTTGAGGTTGGTCAATAGCAATCTATGTATTTCATGTTTGGATAAATGATATAGATATCATTATACCATAACATGTAATACAATAAGGAATGGGAATAAGATGAAGAGGGAAGGGATTAGAGTTTCAAATATCATCAACATCATTCGTCCATTTTAATGGATTTGGTTTATCAACCTATCAACACTCAAGACCCAATTATGTTGAAGAATTTTTCTCAATATATGATCCAAGTCAGTACCAGATTCTATTTCAAGAATCATGTACAAAAGTTTTTAATTACAAGCATTAATCAAAGGTAAAACCCAAAATGCAATCTTAAGTAAAAAATAGTTTTAAAATATGAAAATGACTTGAAAAATTATGAAATTAAAACCCTAACTTCCTAAAGTCCTATAAAAGTCAGAAATAAAATTTGGTGTCCTTGGATTGAGGTGGAAATTTGCTTTAGAAATGCAAACTTGGAAACTAGCAAGTTTAAGCCTTAAACTAGATGGTTTTGGAAAGTAATTTGTGAAAAATATGAAATCACATTGTAAAATTCCATAAAATGATTTTTATGGCCTCAACATGTTCAAGTACTCCAAACAACTTCATCTATGATTTTATAGGCATGGGAAGTTAGAACTCTAAATCAATTAATGTGCATGATCAAGCAAAAACCCTAAAAGAGGAAATTAAGTTCACAAATTAATCAATTAGATCCAAAGGCCAAATAAATTTGATGTAAAATAACCTAAATGTCAAGAAAATTAAAAGTATCAGAAAGCATATTTTTCTTGAATTTCATCTCAAAAGGAAAAAAGAAATAGAAAATTATTTACACAAACTAACAAAATCAAAATTATGTCAAAATGATTTTTTAAAATGTAACTAAATTTTTTTTAAAATTGTACAAAAAATATTTTCAAATAACAAACTCAGAGAGGAGTCCAAAAATATTTTTTATGGATTTTTAGATTTAATAAAAATAGGAAAATAAAATTCTAGATTTAAAAGATATATTAAAACACTAATCATTTACATGATTTTATTTAATCAAGAAAATGATAAAAAAAATGAAATAAAAATCAAAATATGAAAATATATTAAAAAAGAAGTCTAAAATGATTTTTTCATAATTTTTGAAGTGAAATAAATATTAAAATAAAATTTGAGAAAACAAAAGAAGAATTAATATTCAAAGGCTATTACACCTGTTTTTGCCAAAATACGTTGTAAAAGGAACTGAAACCATGTTCAATTAAATTAAGACACCTCATCATCCCTACCAAAGCCATACTGTTCACGTTTTTCAGTTTTGACTCCTCATTTTTAGATCACCATAACTCACTCATTTCTTGATGAAATCCAAAAATTCCAACACCAAAGTGCAAGATTGAAATTAGTAGAACATGTTAGGATCCAAAAGTTTATGAAATGATGCCTTGATGGGTGAGAAAATTGTGCGTGAAGAATGCTACATGAACACTTTTTTTTATTTACACATTACATCAAACAGTTTTGTGATTCACTTTTTTCTTCAATTCTCCACCAAATTAAACGATCCAAGAATGAAAATTGATCAGAAAAATGCAAGGATTATGAATATGCTCTTAGATTTTAAAAGAAACTCATGGATTCAAAGAAAAATGCAAGGTTGCAATAGGAGAGAGAAATTGGATCTACTACCTTGCAATGAGTTTGATGATGTTGGAGCTCAAATAAAGAGCTAGTAATGGACATAAGCTTGCTTGAATATGCAGAGATAATAAATGGAGAGAGATGTGAAGAAATTTGAAAAAATTATGGAAGTGAGCTTTTGACAACAATGGAGGAAGCTTGATAATTGAAGAGAGAGAGAGATGGGATTTCGTGTGAGAGAGGGAGAGAATAGATTGCTTTGCGTGAGAGTGAGAGAGAGATAAGCTTGCTAGTGATTTGTAATCTTCAAAAATCCACCCCCTGAATTGTTGAATGTATGGATTTATATAGAGTGTGGATAGAGAGAGTGTGAAAAAGAGAAATATGAGAGGAATGAGAGGTGTTGCATTTTATGTTGTTTTTGGAGTGAAAACCATGCGTTTTGAGTAAGTGAAAGAGGGCCGGGGGCGTGAGCTGGCACTTGGTCTTGGTTGGTCACAAAAATTTCATGCATGCCCATGCATAATTCATCATTTCATGAACACTTTTTTACTCCCTTATATCTCTATCCTTAATGCATGAAATGTGACAAACTTTGAATAAAAAATATAGAGGACACTTCATACTCCAACTATCATGTTCAAATTTTTTCAAAATGAAGCTTGAATCAATGAGATATTTGGCGATGAACATATGCTTGTAAGCTGTTTGTCAAAATGCCAAGCCTGGCTGGACTGGCTGCACGCGCAACTTGCTGGACAGAAAATTCACCATGCATGGTACCTACTTCTCACAAGTATATCTCAAAATATAGGAAGAATTTGGACAAACTTTCAGAAGCAAAGTTGTTCCTCATATTTAGGGCTTGAACTTTGATGTTGAACATTTTTCAAAATAATGAATATTTTACATAGAAAAGTGATGATGAATGTGTCCCCACAACATGTTTGATGAAATGAACGCCTAGCGCGCGTGACTTGCCTTGTGTTGGGCAAAAATTCAGTTTTCAGCTCAAAATCCCAATCATCATGTCTTCCTCTACACTTAATCATTTGAGATGATTCTTGAATGAAAAATAAAGAGAAAATTTCAATCTATAACTTTTATGTTGTCAAATTTTTTATTTGAGTCCAAATGGTCATTCAAAAATGGACATGAAGAAGTCAAATTTTTGCATTTTTAACCAAAATTTCACTAAGTGTCAAAATCTTCCAAGCTTCATAACTTTTTTTATTTCATTTTTTGGACTTGTGGCCTCTCCTACAAAGTTGGAGAATTTTTCATCCTCTTTCTAGGCATATAAAGTTTGCACATTTTCAATAAAAATTGAGAAAGTTGTAGCCAGTCAAAATTCAGCCCTATGGATACTTAGAAAAATTTCAAAACATCAAATAACTTCCTTGACAAGTTAACTCCAATTCACACTTCCTCTTGATATATTTTGCAGTATTGACCATGAAATATGAGAATAGGGATATTTAATTGATGGTTGACCAAAAGTCCACTTGTCAACAACTGACTTTGACTGTCTTCTTACAAAATGACCATTTTACCCCTTTTCATCAATTGAACCCTTTCAAGCCAAAGTTGATGATCAAACTTCCAATGATAGATGCTCATGACTATGTAGAGAAGTATGGGATCAATAATTGCCTAAAAAATCCAAAGATATCCTGATTAAACTTCAAACCCTAGTTTTGATCCTCTGTGCTAGGAGATGGTGAGATAAAGGCAATTGTGTCATGACCTACAATATAATATTCAAAAGGACAAAATGCCCACATTTTGAGGTTAGTTAAAAGCATACATATACAAAATACACAATTCAAGGCTCTTCAAGGTGCTTGGTGATTCCATAGGCAAACCCTAAGACAGGATGCAGTAGAAGATAAACCCCAAACCCTAATTTGTGATCTGATTGCATTGTGATGGTATGAGATAATAGAGGAATCTTAGGGGCAAAAATTGGCGTACAACACATATTAACACAATCCCTAGTTTCCGGCCAACCGCTCGGAACAACACATTGACTTAACGACCACATCAACAAGTGATAATCTACCCTAACCTATTCATCAATTATACCGGGCAGTTCACAGATGATTTATAAACGCCCACAACATGAAAAACGGTCAAGTTCACGAAACAGATCCAGAATCATACGCACGACAGACATATATACGGCCAATCCCCACATAACATTCATTATAAGCACCATTACATAGTCAGAACTCCAATCTTACCTGGATTGAAGGTCGCTCTACCAATTTTCGGCCGTAATCCTTGACTTGTCTTGCTCGACAACTGTGCAACCTTACTCCACTTCTGTGCAGCTTTTCACGGTCAGCAGACCAAGACTTTCTATTCCCCCACTAACCAAATTTCTTATGTTAGCTTAACCTTATACCATTAATCCTATTGAGCTTAACTTGCAAACCCCCAATTTACTACTTCCAACCAATAAAATAGGCCCAACACAATTATTCTATTATTCTACTAATTATAATATTATTATTATTATTAATCAACTAATTAATTAACTAATAATAATCTAGCAACTTATGCCAACAATTCACAACATCTCATAACTTCAACGAATAATTCGAAAATAATTAATTAAATAATTAATTAAATAACGGGAGTTACACATCACTTGCATTTTCTGGAAGTGCAACCAAAACATAACCATCATTCACGAGATCAAGAACATCTTGAGCCTCAAACAACACACACATCTGAATCATCAAGTGATTCTTGTTCTTGCCATCGAACATTGAAATTTTTGTGCTCAGACTACTATTTTTGGTTCATCTTCAACCTTGTGGAAGTCACTTGGATCTCACCAAACACAGTGTTTCCCTATCCCACAGAATCAGAAAATATGATTTTGTTACGATTCCATTCAAGATTCAACACGAATTCAAGAACCGAAATCAATCACACAATGTCTCACCATTTCAATCGTGTTTCCCGTGTTTCTCTATGGATCCACTACGCCAAAAATAAGTTTTAGCAGCACATAAAAGAAAGCGCTCTGGAAAAAAGCGTTGCTGTAGGTTTTAAAAAAAATTCGCTTAAAAAAGCGCTTTCAAAGGGTGCCTTAAGAAAGCCCTTTTCAAAAGCGCTTCTAAAGTCACCCTTAGAAAGCGCTTTTTGGGAAGCGCTGCTAAAGCTGGCCTTTCAGAGGGTACCTTAAGAAAGCGCTTTTCAAAAGCGCTGCTAAAGGTCAGTCTTAGAAAGCGCTTTTCCAAAGCGCTGCTAAAGCTGGCCTTTAGAAAGCGCTTTTAAAAGCGCTGCTATAGGATATGCTACGAAAGCGCTTTTTGATGTAAAAGCGCTGTTATAGATGACCTTTAGAAAGCGCTTTTAAAAGCGATTTCATAGGTAGTTTTATAATAAATATCAAAACACAATTCATATCACTTTTCTATTCTCAGTCAGATTTTCTTCACAAAAAAACCCTAAACCAGAGCTTCTACGGCGGTCAACGACGCTCCACTTCTCCGGCCAACTGCTAGTTTCAAACTTTTCCCGCCAAACCATAGCAATGGAGAGAGTCCAATCCTCCTACTAATCTCAGGTTCAGTGCTTCCCCTCTCTCTCACTGTGTTTGTGCTGTTAACTCTGAAGATATGCTAATTCGATTTCGTTGCAGGATGAACCGTTTGAAATTGGGAAAGAGATGTATCATGGACAACAGTACAGTCAAATTTACTACGATCATCTTCGATTTATGCGAACTCTCTTGTATTCCCTTGTTTCCCAATGGAAACCTAATTCTCCTGGTTTGCATTTTACCCTTTCCTTCATATTTTTTCAACTTAGGGTTTTGCTTTAAATTTATCGTGCCTTTTTAATCTGATTGTTTTTTATGTTTGATTACTTGAAATTTTGTGGTGATTTGGACAGTGTGCACGGTGTTGGGACTTGAAGAGGGCAAAAAGTGTGTTTTAGTTGGGAGACTGTTCAAAAACATGAAATTGAAACCTTGCATACTTGATGAGTATTCTAAAGAAGTAATGCTATTCTGGGTTTCTTTTTTTTTTTGTTGGAGGGTGTGGTTGTTGTTTTTATGTAAATTTTATTTTTTTAGGGTTGTTAAGTAGCGGTTATAATGTTGTGGGATTTTAACAAATCACGGCTGTTCTGTGATACATTGCTGCTGTAGTACTTTTTGTAGTAAGATTTAAACAAATGGCTATTTTTTGTGATTAATAATACTAGGTTTTGTAAGAAAAAAAATGACAATGATATGACACAGTGCTGAGTTTCTTTGCTAATGATGTGCAGAGATCAGTTGTCCCGCTTGTCAAGCCGCATAACTTCGTGGACAACGATGATTATCTTTTAAACATTTCAATGAATATAGTGTAATATTAATTATGTTTTTATTTAAGGTTGTTATATGACAAATTGATGCGCGGGAATCAATTTTCAAACAGATTCCATTTCGTGTCTTCCTCCCGTGTCAGTGGAGCGACAATTGGTAGGGAACCGGATTCAGTAAGAGAGCACTTAGTCGAAAGATTCATGGCAACTGGTAGTACAGAAAGCTTATATCTTTGGCCGTATAATACTATTCCTATAGGGTTAGATTTTCATTCTAAGTTCATTTTAATATTTGTAATTTTTGCGTAGAAAATTTTCTTCTAAACTGTTGTTTTAATTTATAGACGTCACTGATTGTTGGTTGCTATCGATCCTATAAAAGAAGTGGTCTATTATCTGCATTCGATTGACGGTGATTGGACAAATTATCCGGATATGAAGTTAATGATTGATACGTAAGTGAGATTATTCTAAATATTTGTGTGTATTTAAATATTTAATTATTTCTGTGACATTGTTCTAAATATATATTTTTATTTTGTTAGAGCGATACAAGTATTTCGGTGTCAAAGAGAATCTCGGGTACGACGGTCTAAATCAAACAACATTAATTAGATCAAAGTGCGGGTATATTAATTTCCACTATTTTGCTTATAATATTTATGCTATTTGATAAAACAATACAACTATATATTCTTATTTATTTTTCTATGTAGTGTCCTCAACAACAAAACGGTATAGATTGTGGATACTTCGTTATGCGGTTTATCAAAGAAATCCTTCAACTGAATCAAATAGAGATTCCAGTCACGGTATGGATTTATAACTTAGGATTTGTTTTATTATTTCTCGAATATTTCATATAATTTTTTACTTTTAACTAAATCATGCATATGATGTTTTGTTATGTAGTACTTCGATGAATACAAATGTGCATATTACACGAAACTTCAGTTGAAAGAAATCAAAGAGGAATTGTGTCAATATTTTATTGAGCAGAGAATCATATAAGGTATGAATACATTATTATGTGAAAAGTGTTATGAATACATTACATGTGTACATGGAATACCATATTGACCGTGTTATTATGTTCAAACCTCGCAGGATCAGGATCTTAATACATAATTGACCGTGTTTCTTTCATACATTAGGACTGGTTTAGTTGTTATTAGGGTTGATTTTGTAAGACTGATTTTGAGTTACAATGCTGATAACAATGGTTTTTATATATTTTGACGTACAAAAATGGTGTATATATATTTTGGATTACAATGGTATACAATGCATTACCGCGGTTTATGAATTACAGGTTATGGCAACTGGTTTATATAAATAATATGCTGCAAACAATGCAGGTATATGAATTATATAAATTATACCTCTAAAAAAACACCCTATGAAAGCGCTTTTTCAAGAAAAATGCTGCCTTAGGTAACCTATGAAAGCGCTTTTTCACAAAAAGCGTTGTCTAAGGTAAACATATGACAACGCTTTTCCAGACAAAAGCGCTGCTAAAAGACCACCTATGAAAGCGCTTTTCTAGAAAAAAGTGTTGCTAAAAGCCTAACTAAGGCAGTGCTTTTCCAGAAAAAAGTGTTGCTAAAAGAAAACTTATGAGAGCGCTTTTCATTAAACAAAAAGCGCTGCTAAAACCTATAGCAGCGCCACCTACGAAAGCGCTTTTAAGCACTTTTAAAGGCCAAAAAAAGCGCTTTCGTAAGTCTTTTTTGGCGTAGTGATCTGAATTGGAGCTCTAGACACCAATTATTAGTGCACAAGGTGATGAAGAATAGAAAGAATGAGAGAATATATTTTATTGTTCTGCAAATGACGACTACAAAAGCTAAAGGAAGATTTATTTTAAATGACAGCTACTACTAATCTATTTATACACACATAAAAGAACCATATAGACAACATACTAAAATACTAAATTACCCTCCAATAAATTCACCTTTGACTTCTACCTTGTGATTTGGTAAAGACATAATTGGAAATTGATAAATTTTCAAAGATGCCAAGGTTGATGAACACATAACGTTATAATAGAGGGTTGAATTAAGTCGAATCTTACCTTTTAAGATGAAGCAATAACCGTTATAATTTTTAAGACCTAATTACATAACTTCAATCTCAACAACTAATAGCTACATATTTACTATTTTTCACATACTTAAGTTTAAGTACACCAACTTCATGCCACATAATTTCTTGAGACTTCAACTTCAATGACATTAATAGTGCTACAATTTTGAAGTTACGAATTCAACCATGTGAATTAGCAAGTTTGTTTATCAAAGCCAAAGCATTGCTAGTCAATTGAGCCACTTGCACAATTTTCCCTCTCACTAGTGTCTGAGTATTGTCCTGTGCATTAATCTCTTGGAATCCGTCGGTACAAGTGCTCTCATCCGTCAAAGCAGCACTAACCCACGTTTGTACATCATTTATTGTTAGCTCAAAACTTGAATTCCTAAGATGACTCATCTCACCTATAGACCTTCTGAGTTCATCCACCGAGTCACTCAACACTTCGACACAATCCTTCATAGCTGCAACCTCTCTTGGCTTCAAACCGCGGCTTCTAGAGAGCGTTGACATGAAAGCTGAGGTTGATTTTGCCGATGCAAGAGTCACGTTTAAGGCTGTGTTCGTTAAAAGAACGCGATTTGTTTGAATGAAATCGGCATGCTTCACTAAGGATGCATAGCATAGTCTTGGATAAGTTGTGGAACTGCAAGAGTTTCTAATGAATAAGGTGTTGGTTTCTCTTGCTTGTATAAAGTGCGTGATGAAGGTAAATGCAAAAGTTATGAGAAGGAACTTGGAAGAAAATGCTTCCATTTTTTTTCTTGCTATTTTATTTTATATCACAATTTGGACTTTGGTGGATGAGAAAGAATGGGAACGATGATAACTTATATATAGTCCTGATATTTTAGTGGTAGGATCTCAAAATGTGGTCCTAACATAAAAGGATGCGAACTATACAGATATTATACGCATACTAATTAAAAATAATTGGGAGTAGTGGGGTTTCTAGTTCTTATTTGAAAGAGTGACATTAATGTGAGTAGGACCTGAAGCCCAAATTAGTGAAACACATCTTGTCAAAGTAGTATTAGCCACCACGTTTGTGATTCTAAGTCCCCACATAGTGGTAGACATCGATCTATAACCATAAACTTGCAAGTTTTAAATTTGGCATAAATTGACACCCTAAAATTGACCACCGAGATTGTATAAATTGAAATAGAGTTTATCTAATCATATAAATACATTTAGACTTAATTACAATTTTGATATATGTATTATATAAAGTCAATTTTTGTTTGTGTATAAATGAGAGACGAAAGACAAACGAAATATATTTAATGACGGGTATAAAATAAGAAATAATGAATTACATTGACCTATCTTCTACTAGGCTATTTATACACAAAATTATGATATAATAAAATATTAAAATACTCTCTAACAAAGATATTCATAGATATTTTAAAATGTAAATTATTTCCAACACCATCTCTTAATTTATATTTATACAAAACTGACAACACCAATTTCATCCCTCAAACGAAGAAATTGATCAGTCTTGATAGCCTTTGTTAGAATATTTGTCAGCCGCTTCTGGGTGCTACAGTACACAACTTCTAATATTCCACTCTGAACCAGATTCCTCAGAAAGTGATACTTGATCTCAATATGCTTGCTTCTCTCATGCAGTACTGGGTTCTTGGAAATATTGATTGCAAACTTGTTATCAATCATCAGCTTCAGAGGTTTATTTACTTCAATCTTCAGATCTTGCAGCAAGTTCAGAATCAACACAGCTTGGCATGCAGTCAGAGCCCCTGCAATATATTCAGCTTCATAGATTGACAATGCAACAACAGGTTGCTTCTTAGAATACCAAGAAATATGACCTCCCAGAAATTTAAATAAGTACCCAGAAGTACTTCTTCTGTTAACTCTATCTCCACACTAATCAGAGTCTAAATAACTCAGAAATTCTGATTCGATCTTTCTTTCAGAAGGAAATAATACTCACACTTCAGAGTTTCCTTCACATACCTCAGAATTCTGACACCAGCTTGGTAATGAGACCACTTTGGTTTACTCATAAATCTGCTAACTATTCCAACTGCATAGCAAATATCAGGTCTTGTATTACACAAATACCTCAGAGAACCAACCATCTGTTTGAAGGTTGTAACATCCACATCCTCTCCATCAGAATCAGAGTCTAACTTCTGATTCGTATCAACATGTGTGATAGAAACTTTGCAATTCTCTAGCTTAAATCTCTTCAAAAGCTCAAGTTCATACTTCATCTGATGCAAAATGTTTCCTTTCTCAAAATACATAAACTACATCCCTAGAAAGAAACTCATTTTCCCAAGATCTGTCATCTTAAACGCATTCATCAGAACCTCCTTGAACTCAACTATCTCTTGTTCAGAACTTCCTGTTAGAAATATGTCTCCAACATACAAACATACTAGAATCATATTACCTTCTGAAGTATGCTGAACATAAACACTATACTCCATCTCACACTTCTGAAACCCTTGTCCCTTGAAAAATGAATCAATCTTCAGATTCCAGGCTATGGACGCTTGCTTCAATCCATACAAGGCTTTGAGTAATTTGAACACCATACCTTTCTGATTCTTTTTCTCAAATCCAGGAGGTTGTGACACGTACACCCCTTCTTGTAATGGACCATTTAGAAATGCAGATTTTACATTTAAATGCATCAGAGGCCAATTCCTGTTAGCCGCTATTGCAATCACTTGTCTGATTGTTTCATGTCTTGCTACATGTGCAAACACTTCAAAGTAATCCAGCCCAAGCTTCTGTAGAAAGCCTCTTGTTACTAATCTTGCACTGTGTTTTCCAATTGATCCATCTAGCTTTAGCTTCTGCTTGAAAACCCATCTGACGCTGATGGTTTTTTTTCCTTTTGGAAGTTCTGTTAGCTTCCAAGTCTTGTTTATCTCTATATCATCAAGTTCTTCTTTCATGGCCTGCAACCAGACTTACTGCTTAAGAGCCTCTTTCGTACTCACGGGTTCAAAGTCTACTAACATTGCACACTGAATAACTTCTCCTTTGGAGTCTACTTCAGTGTCTTGTAACATGTCAAACTCTATAAATATTCTTAGGATGTTTCTGACTCTTCTTGGGATCTGAGCACCATTAATTTTCTTCCTGGCTTCTGACCAAGTCTGCTTCTGATACTTCTTACCAGAAGTTACTTTTAGAGCTTGCTGCTCTACTTCCCTCTCAGAAGTTCTCTCATTCATACGCAACTCATGCACCTCTAGACTACTTTGCAGCTCTTCACTCTCATGGTGCTCAGATTTTTGGAATATTCAATTGCTACCACAATATAATCAAACTGAGAAGTTAAAGATCTCAATATCTTCTCAATGATTACTTGTTCACAAAGAGTTTCTCCACAAGATTTCATCTTATTAGTGATCAGAACCTCTCTAGAGATGTACTCAGAAACCTTCTCGTTGTCCTTCATGTTGAGATTCTCATATTGCTTTCTGAGAGACTGAAGCTTCACATTCTTCACTGTTGTGTCAGCACCATAACATCTGACCAGTGTGTCCCACACAACCTTTGCTGTTTCAGAGTTAGAAATCTTCTCAAAGATGTTCGCATCCACACATTGATGGATGTAGAACAACGATTTCTGATCTTTCTTCCTTAACGTCTTCTGTGTTATCTTCTGTGCCTCTGTTGCATCTACTACTAACGGAGCATAGCCATCGGTGACAAGATCTAACACATCTTGAGAACCAAACAACATATGCATCTGGATCTTCCAATGATTCCAGTTTTTGCCATCAAACGCTGGAAGCTTGGAATTTATATCTAATTTCTGTTCATCTTCAACCTTGTGCAATTCACTCAAAAACTCACTAAAAGCGTTTCCCAAATCCCACTGAATCAGAAAAACGATTCTCAATAATACCTCACTGTTCACTCGTGTTTCCCGTGTTTCCGCGTGGATTTCGAACCGAAGCTCTGATACCAATTGTTGGTGCACAAAAGAGAGAGGAAAGACAAACGAAATATAATTAATGACGGCTACAAAATAAGAAATAATGAATTACATTGACCTATCTTCTACTAGGTTATTTATACACAAAATTAGGATATAATAAAATATTAAAATACTCTCTAACAAAGATATAAAAAGATATTCCTAGATATTCTTAAAATGTAAATTATTTCCAACATCATCCCTTAATTTATATTTACACAAAACTGACAACATCAATTTCATCCCTCAAATGAAGAAATTGATCAGTCTTTATAGTCTTTGTTAGAATATTTGTCAGCCGTTTTTGGGTGCTATAGTGCACAACTTCTAATATTTCACTCTGAACCTGATGCATCAGAAAGTGATACTTGATCTCAATATGCTTGCTTCTCCCATGCAGTACTGGATTCTTGGCAATATTGATTGCAAACTTGTTATCAATCATCAGCTTCAGAGGTTTATTTACTTCAATCTTCAGATCTTGCAGCAAGTTCAGAATCAACACAGCTTGGCATGCAGTCAGAGCCCCTGCAATATATTCAGCTTCATAGATTGACAACGCAACAACAGGTTGCTTCTTAGAATACCAAGAAATAGGACCTCCCAGAAATTTAAATAAGTACCCAGAAGTACTTCTTCTGTTAACTCTATCTCCACACCAATCAGAGTCTAAATAACTCAGAAGTTTTGATTCGATCTTTCTTTCAGAAGGAAATAACACTCACACTTCAGAGTTTCCTTCACATACCTCAGAATTCTGACACCAGCTTGGTAATGAGACCACTTTGGTTTACTCATAAATATGCTAACTATTCCAACTGTATAGCAAATATCAGGTCTTTTATTACACAAATACCTCAGAGAACCAACCATCTGTTTGAAGGTTGTAACATCCACATCCTCTCCATCAGAATCAGAGTCTAACTTCTGATTCGTATCAACATGTGTGATAGAAACTTTGCAATTCTCTAGCTTAAATCTCTTCAAAAGCTCAAGTTCATACTTCATCTGATGCAAAATGTTTCCTTTCTCAGAATACATAAACTACATCCCTAGAAAGAAACTCATTTTCCCAAGATCTGTCATCTTAAACGCATTCATCAGAACCTTCTTGAACTCAATTATCTCTTGTTCAGAACTTCCTGTTAGAAATATGTATTCAACATACAAACATACTAGAATCATATTACCTTCTGAAGTATGCTGAACATAAACACCATACTCCATCTCACACTTCTGAAACCCTTGTCCCTTGAAAAATGAATCAATCTTCAGATTCCAGGCTATGGACGCTTGCTTCAATCCATACAAGGCTTTGAGTAATTTGAACACCATACCTTTCTGATTCTTTTTCTCAAATCCAGAAGGTTGTGACACGTACACCCCTTCTTGTAATGGACCATTTAGAAACGCAGATTTTACATTTAAATGCATCAGAGGCCAATTCCTGTTAGCCGCTATTGCAATCACTTGTCTGATTGTTTCATGTCTTGCTACATGTGCAAACACTTCAAAGTAATCCAGCCCAAGCTTCTGTAGAAAGCCTGTTGTTAATAATCTTGCACTGTGTTTTCCAATTGATCAATCTAGCTTTATCTTCTGCTTGAAAACCCATCTGACGCTGATGGTTTTTTTGCCTTTTGGAAGTTCTGTTAGCTTCCAAGTCTTGTTTATCTCTATATCATCAAGTTCTTCTTTCATGGCCTGCAACCAGACTTACTGCTTAAGAGCCTCTTCCGTACTCACGGGTTCAAAGTCTACTAACATTGCACACTGAATAACTTCTCCTTTGGAGTCTACTTCAGTGTCTTGTAACATGTCAAACTCTATAAATCTTCTTAGGATGTTTCTGACTCTTCTTGGGATCTGAGCACCATTAATTTTCTTCCTGGCTTCTGACCAAGTATGCTTCTGATACTTCTTACCAGAAGTTACTTTCAGAGCCTGCTGCTCTACTTCCCTCTCAGAAGTTCTCTCATTCATACGCAACTCATGCACCTCTAGACTACTTTGCAGCTCTTCACTCTCATGGTGCTCAAATTTTTGGAATATTCAATTGCTACCACAATATAATCAAACAGAGAAGTTAAAGATCTCAATATATTCTCAATGATTACTTGTTCACAAAGAGTTTCTCCACAAGATTTCATCTTATTAGTGATCAGAACCACTATAGAGATGTACTCAGAAACCTTCTCGTTGTCCTTTATGTTGAGATTCTCATATTGCTTTCTGAGAGACTGAAGCTTCACATTCTTCACTGTTGTGTCACCACCGTAACATCTGACCAGTGTGTCCCACACAACCTTTGCTGTTTCAGAGTTAGCAATCTTCTCAAAGATGTTCGCATCCACACATTGATGGATGTAGAACAACGACTTCTGATCTTTCTTCCTTAACGTCTTCTGTGTTATCTTCTGTGCCTCTGTTGCATCTACTACTAACGGAGCATAGTCATCGGTGACAAGATCTAACACATCTTAAGAACCAAACAACATATGCATCTGGATCTTCCAATGATTCCAGTTTTTGCCATCAAACGCTGGAAGCTTGGAATTTATATCTAATTTCTATTCATCTTCAACCTTGTGCAATTCACTCAAAAACTCACTAAAAGCGTTTCCCAAATCCCACTGAATCAGAAAAATGATTCTCAATAATACCTCACTGTTCACTCGTGTTTCCCGTGTTTCCGCGTGGATTTCGAACCGAAGCTCTGATACCAATTGTTGGTGCACAAAAGAGAGATGAAAGACAAACGAAATATATTTAATGACGGCTACAAAATAAAGAATAATGAATTACATTAACCTACCTACTACTAGGCTATTTATACACAAAATTAGGGTATAATAAAATATTAAAATACCCTCTAACAAAGATATAAAAAGATACTCTTAAAATATAAATTATTTCCAACAATTTCAAGTGGAAAAATATGAAAGAGAGATTATTTTATTTTTTAATTTAAAATAAGAGGATTAATTTCATGAACCAGATAAAATAGAAAGATCAAAATTAGAATTAAACTAAATACTGAAATTTATTAAAAAATATTATTTTAATAAATTTTCTAAACTAATTTATAAAAAACAATTTTTAGTTTTGTTTAAAAATACTGAAATTTTATTTTATTTTTATTATTAAAATATGTTATATGATAAATACTTATATTATAAATTATAAATGTTTAATTAAAATATTTACTTAATGAAATTTATATTTCACTTGGAGTTTAGCGAATGATAAAAAAAGCAAACCAAGTAATATTAGCTTTAGGTGCTCGCATACCTTCGAAATGGGAATTACATATTTGATGTAGTTCTCTTCTTAGAATTTGTTGTTTACTAAAACTAGATGATGATCAAAGAAGTCAATTTGAACTCTTAGTTAGATGGGGCTCTGATTTTGATAAGGAGGATAAAACTAATTTGTAAAGTTAATACCTCAACGCTCAAATTAATTATGGGGGAGTTTACAATAAAGTGAAGTTTTAAGAGGTGAGTTTCGCGCCTCTTATGGGTGTCGAAAATGTGGTATTTATAACGAGCGGAGAATTGAGACTTATTTCCATTTCTCTCTAGGCCTTGATCCAACCTCGAACGGTTTTCCCCAAACTTGCTATGTTGAGAAGCGTGGGAAGCCTTCAGAACATGCAAGGAGAAGTTGTGCTTTGGTATTTGTGTTGGGCAATGAAAAATCACAGAACATCTTCAATAAATGCTTGTCTAATTATCAGGATGTTTCACCTGACTACCTCACATGTGGCTCTAGGTGATAAGTTTAGGAAGTGGCGCGTAAACTAGAGCATTCGAGTGTAATTGAGTATATTTGTTACCTCGAGAAGGTGTTTGAGCCATTGGGCCATTATATAGACACCAACCCATATTTTGTAAAGTTTTCCTCTCTTTATATAAACTTCCATCAAAAATTATTTTCTGCACTTGTAATCTATCAATTCAGTACTTTTCTAAGGTTGATCTCCCTTGTTTAACTGAGGGTTGTTCCAAAAATACAACAACAACATCAAAATCATTATGTGGGTAGATTGCAAGGGCAAAAAAATGTTTAGTTCATGGATAGAAGAACATTGATGATTTGTTTAACGATTTTTTTAATAATAAAACCTGTATATTTTATCCCTCGATTATTACAGAAAATGAAGGGATATATCATTTAGTTTACACTTATAAACAAATAAAAACATAAACTACAATAGTTGAGATACAGACCATGTCCTGAATTGTTGTTCACCTTGGTTATAGTAAAAACTGAGGGAATATATGGTTTTTATTTTTAAAAACAACAAAATATGGTGCACCTTAACATTATACCTTGTTTTTTTTTGCTGAGGTGAAAACTTCGTCATGAAATGTATTATTTTTAATAGTGTGGTGACGTCAGAACATGCAGCTCTATAGTTGGAGCATTGAAAACATCTTTGTATTGATGGAATTGGTTGCATTTTTCATGTATTCTTGGGCATCCTGGACCATGGTCGAACATAAATACCCCACTCTTAGAACTTTCTTGGATAATGATCTAGCTCCTAGATGTTGCCCGACTATCCTTTCACGTACTTCCAGAAGGTCGTAACCGACTTCTTCTTTTCCCAAGAAATACAACAAAAGTGTAGACATGTCTCTTTTATACAAAGTCCTTTGAACATCGTGTACTCGTTTGCTCTTTTTTCCACCAAGGTTGCTTCGAATGGTTATGACGGAATGTTTCTCTAGCTCATCTAAGAAGGTAGAGCGTTGTCTTTCGCATATGCTAACACTTTCCCATACATGCTACCACTTTCCCATAGGACTAAATTCTTGGAGTTTTTCTAGTTTCTTAGAAGAAACAATGATTGATTCCAGGGCGTCTTGTGTTGGCCAGCCGAAACAATACATCGACATGGGTGTTCTCTTCTCGTGGTTGCTGAAGAAGTAAAGTGGCAAGCAAAAGTAAGTATTTTTATAGGTTATATCATATCGTCTCCATAGGGATTAGTGAGAGGAAAAAACAATTGTTCAACAGTTTCAATCCTTCTAAGTTTGGAAAAGGGGTTTGCGGAAAAAGTGCAGGTAAAGTAAATAAAACAATAAAGAAAGCAATAAAAATCATCTGTAGCCTAAGATAATTTATTTTGGAATTGAATTTCAATTTACCCATAAAATACTTAAACTTGCGGATCAATTGCACTCAACCTAAATAACTCCGTAATACCATCACGTATCGTTCACACTAAGGTTATCTCTAACGCAAAGTGACACATCACCTGTATTGATCTCGAAGGCGATTTCGCGCGCAACTCAAACAACCCAGATGCAATTCATAATCGATACCCACATGAATATTAAGCCTAAATATATGTCTAGAATCTAGGACCTAATAGATATTCATTCAAGAAAGAGATTCAGAAAGCATAATTCCATGACAAACCAAAACTCTACAATAAAGCAAAAATCAAGAACAAACACCGGTATTAATTTATAAATGAGATTTCATACATTCCCATCAACAACAAATGTACATACATAAAGAGTAAAGATATATATACAAAACCCACCATTGGAATAATACATAGGGAAGAAGGAGATGAATAGGAAACTTTTCGCGGTGTCAACATGATCCATGACAATCCATAATCAATTGACAAGATCCACCACTCAATGATGTTGGGTAAACCTCTAAACTACAGAAAAATGGACCAGAGCTCCTCTAAGAGGGAAAGAGATGATAAAACATAACAAAATTTGTTTTACATCTATATATACAAAATGAGTTACGCAAATGGCGCTAAGCGCCAACACCTGCGCTAAGCGTGCACTTACTTATTCACTAAACCGCCTTAGAATGTGCTAAGCGCCAAATACCATGCTAAGCATGCTCGCCTCTGCCATATTTTTCTCTTCAGCTTCCAGGGCACGCTTAGTGCGTACAGACCGCGCTCGACACCGTCTACAAAACTTATTTCTTCCAAAATTGTGAGGTTGAAGTCGTTCCTTTGACACGTTATTGCTCATGATCCAAATACGCATCAATACCTACAAAAATATATTAAAACTATCAAAAGTTACATAAATGAATCGAAAACGTAATATTACGCAAAATATACATATTTATATACAAAGAGGGGAATTATTCAAAGAATTTTAACAAAAGAACTTGTGATACGATGGCAGAACTGACTGTTTTTTATTACTACTGGATTTTGCATTTTTTGTTCGCAAATGTACGGTAAGTAAGAGTCTCCACCGTATTTTATTTTATCCAACAAAGGAAAAGGGAAAAAGAACAGGAAAACCCTTTTTCGAGATGTTTCTGAGTACGGGGGGTAGATTATAGAAAGGGAAGGTGTTAGCACCCTTTCTATCCGTGGTTTTCCATGGGCTCTTAGGTACTTGCTCATTTTTATGTTGCTTTCGTGCTTGTGTTTTGAAAAGTTTTTGTTTACGTCGCAGTAACTCTTGTATCTTTCCTCAAGAGTGTGACAAAGTTGTTTTTGAAAATTGTTTTGAAAGTGTTTGTGAAAAAACATTGGTTTTTGAGCAAGTACCTAACAGTATCTACCTACTCGAAAAAGGATATTCATTTTCTCGTTTCCTTTAGACAATACTATCCTACTATTAAGGAGTAGGTAGCCCTATCGTTGGATATTAAGGGACTATCGAAAGGGACGTTTACGATCACTAAGGCAATTGGGCAAGATCTTTTAGTAATTGTTCTAAAACACTAAGATCACTTTTTTACCGAGGAAATGTCGAAAGGATCATTGAGGGACTAGTGATCTTTTGAATTATAGGACAACCACTAAAAATTCTCACATTTCGAGAATATTGAATGTTTTCCGAAGGTAACCGAAGTGGGGATATAACCTAAGGATGAGCATATGCAAGTGTTTGATTTCAGTTTATTTATCTTTGCATATTTAGGGTGATCTGCTGTTTTAATTTGTTTGATCTTTTGCATTCAATCCTATACATACATTTAACAAATAATAATTGCGTAAAAATAAAGCGGAAAAGTGAATCTAATTATTACAAGGCTTCGGGGAATGGGGATTGCACAACCAAAAAACTGGGGATTGAACAGTAAATAAAACGGTAATTAAACCTAATTAAAAATATTACAAACCAGGAACAATTATATTAATTGGAATTAAAAATAAAATACTACGCGCACGACGATTTAAATACGGGAATTAACGTTTAAATTCAAAGGAAATCTAAAAAAGAAAATATTTTTTGTTATTTTATTTTTAGGAAACCCTAATTCTAATGTTTTTTGTATTTTTATTTGAGAAAAATAATTTAATTTCAATTAAAAACCTAATCTCTAATTAACTTTAATTGTGAAAAAGAAATTAATTACCCTAATTAAATTAAACCAATTAATTAGCAAAACTAATTTTTTTATAAAAAAACTAATCCTAGTATTTTTGTGATTTTTGATTAGCTTTATGATTGAGTAAAAAAAGATTTTTTAAATGGTAAAAAATTAATTAAAAATAATAATTAAACAATTAAAAAAATAGAAAGAAAGAAAATTGGGCCTGCTGATGATAGCAATCTAGGGGGTGCCTTGTTGAATTTGTGTTAGGCCCATTTTGGTGGTGGCCCTGTTGTCAACACCTGATCCAGTGTTGCGTTCTTCTAAGGATGTACCATGAGGATGGCTTGCTGGACACTGGATCTGGATCGAAGGATGATCCAATGGATGAGGGTGAGTGTGCAGGATAGACACACTAGGATGCAACTCACTGGATCCTACAAGAATCAATTGGAAAATAGAAAAATTACTGGACTTGGGATCGAACCCAGGTTCTTTCCTTCACACATCTTATGCCTTGCCAAACGCGCTGGATGTTAACTCATGAATATAATAGAACAAAGATATTATGATATGAAATGCGTTTTAAAATGCACACGCTTTGGGTCCCTGGAGCTTTGAATGGGTCAATCAATGAACACCATACCATCACCTTCTTCATTGATCCATCGTTTTAGGTGATGGACATTTGCCTACAGTTATTTCCGTCACTATAGGCTATAGTGACGGATTTTGTTCGCAACTACAAGCCTGCAACATTCTAAAACACGATACAAGCAACATAAATTCAAACCAAAGACATGGATTGACTATAAACGATCTCCTGAGCATGATAACACCCCTAATTTTGTCCAATTTTGCCTCTAGTTAGGGTTCTCCAATTTGGAGCTTCGGAACCCTAACAATGGCGAATGGCTGTACCTGCGCTTAAACTCTGATTAAACCATTCAAAAAGGTGCCTATGATGATGATAAACATGAATATGCAATCAAATCATGTTTACAGTGGGTAAATGAACGGAATCGAAGTTAGAAAAAAGTGAACACAAACCGTGAGTGTGGAGAGTTGTTCTTGATGCTACAGGCCTGGGGAATAAGTGTGGTAACTTCCTAGAGGTCCAAGGATTTTTGTTTAGTCCTTGAAATGTTTTGAACTCGCATGTGGAAAGGAATCTGATCTGCACTTTTTGACAAAAAATTGACACTTTGTTCTTGCTCTAAGAGGTAGTTGCGCATCTGAAAAACTTCTGTTCTAGGGTTGCAATACATTGGCATATGTAATGAATCAGATTAGGGTAATATTTGTGGCAAGAATCCAAAGATTAATGGCATGGTTTTAAGAAAAAATAAAATCTTGAAGAGTTTGCATATGTGGATATTTTGTGTCCATTTGGCCTTGCACATTTTCTTTGGCTATTGACATCATATATGATCCATCATTCAATGCAAAAATCATATCAAAACAAATCTACATTATTTATTTAATTTAATTTGATTTGTAAATGATTAAAATCAAAATAAATCAAATAAATAATCAAATGATTCATGGAGGGTTTTATGGGTCGTGGACCATGTTAGGAGAAAGTTCCAAACTTGAAAAGATAGGCCCATGTGGAAAAAATTCAAACTTGGGCATTGTTGACTTCATGCAATTTTCAAAAATTGACCAACTTTGACAATGCATATCTCTCTCAATTTTGACCCTAACAGGCTGTTCTTGGACTTTGTAGAAAGCTTAGGATGTCCTATAAACCACCCTTTTGGTTTCATCTCCATTGGGTCTTCCATGTTCATGTAAGAAGCTTTGACCCAAAATATGTTTTTGCTAACCTTTCAAAAGGACCTATAATGTCTGAATTTATATCTTTTCATGAGTGCATTTCTTGAACTTGAGGGATGAAGATGAGTTGCAGGGAATTGGATTATCTTAAAAATGAGCCTTGGATGAGAAATTTTTGATAAAGTATGAGAAAGTTATGCTTGGTCAAAGTTTGGTTGACTTTTCCTATTGAAACCCTAATTTAGCAACTTTTGAGTTTTAATGAATTAGGAGCATTCCTTGAGGAATCATGACCAAACCTTGATCAAATGATGGATATCACTTCAAAATGTTGATGTTGACCAAAAATATTGAAGTTTTACTATATGTAGGCCACAATTGACTTTTGACCTAGTATAGTTGATTTTCAGGCATTTGGGCAATTGACTGTGCAAACTTGTTCTGGAAGGCATAAAATTTGTCATGGACATTCTTGGAGGCATAATAGGACCATGGAAAGAAATTGAAGTCTTTGGAGTTGACACATCCTGATTCAAATGGAAACCCTAGTTGGGGGTTCATTGCCTTAGGAGGAGAATTTATCTGATCAATTCTTGGGCATCCTTGGGCAAGTTAAGGACCCCAATAGGCATGTGTTGAGTAAAATGAGAGGGCAAATTTTGGGGTACAACAACTTCCCCTGTTAAATCTTCTTAAACCTGAGGATGTAGATTGACTTGTCTGTCTTTCGTGATCTAAAGGTGGAAGATGATTAAACACTAGAGTTTCTAGAAATTTGCACTCGCATGAAGTGAATGCCGATCGATAATATCGGGAATGGGCTTACAGATGCCATTTGGAAAGCGACGGAGAATCATCAGAGATGGGCTTAAAGATGCCATCCAGAAAAGATATCGGTTGCATAAGAGATTCCTTTGTGAGAATTCCTGTACCTGCCGTTGAGGAGGACTTCACCGGGGAATGTTGATTTATGTCATGGGAAATAGAGTCTAGGAGCTTTGGTTGTCCATTACTCTACTGGGGAATTAACTCTTGATTGATGAGACAAAAGTGAGCTGTTATATGGTCGAGTCTGGGTTTTACGGCGACTTACTAGGGAATATGAAATCGACTGTATCTGGTCGGGTCCAGGTTTTACAGTGTTGTAAACTGTTGTCTGGAGATAAAAGAGAAGGAACCTGTATAGGGCTTTCTCGGGACACATCCATGTAAAACTGCGTCAGGTAATTCATGACATAAAGCCTGGGTAGTAGGGCTATGAGAAGGAACCTGGGTAGTAGGGTTACTTAGAAATAAAGCCTGGGTAGTAGGGCTGCTTCGGAATAAAGCCTGGGTGGTAGGGCTGTGAGAAGGAACCTGGGTAGTAGGGTTACTTCAAAACAAAAGCCTGGGTAGTAGGGCTATGAGAAGGAACCTGGGTAGTAGGGTTACTTCGAAATAAAGCCTGGGTAGTAGGGCTATGAGAAGGAACCTGGGTAGTGGGGTTACTTCGAAATAAAGCTTAGGTGGTAGGGCTGTGAGAAGGAACTTGGGTAGTAGGGTTACTTCGAAATAAATCCTGGGTAGTAGGGCTATGAGAAGGAACCTGGGTAGTAGGGTTACTTCGAAATAAAAGCCTGGGTAGTAGGGCTATAAGAAGGAACCTGGGTAGTAGGGTTACTTCGAAATAAAAGCCTAGGTAGTAGGGTTACCTCATTTGATCACGTAGATTAGTTGACCCATTTTGTTTCAGGAGCTGATTTTCCATTAGTTGTTTGCAGATATGACATGTATAGCTTCATGGATTTAATTTTTAACTATTCGAATTGTTGATGATAACCATCTTTCCTGAAAAGGTACAAGATTACTTATATGCGATGCATGAAATGCATTGTGTGATGATGTTCTCAAAATAAACGAGATTATGTTGTATGCAATATGTATACGCACATCATGATGTATGAACATGAAATTCTATTGTGACATATACGAGTCTGGGAAAATAAATCCCTGACTGCTGCTGGAGAGTACTGAAAATTGAATTCCCGACCGTTGTAGAAAAAGTGGTTCTTCTACTTCCGCTGGGGATGGTGAACGGAGATGATTATGTCGTGGATTTACTCCTTTCTGTTTATGAATATTCTGGCGGGGAGAGACTCTGATTGAGAATAACTCTATGGGGGGATAACTTTGTTTGAGAGAGGAGATGCTTTGCTGGAAGATTTTTCCGATTCGGAGAAATAAACTCCGCTGGGGATGAACTTCTATAGCTGGAGAAAAAAATCTGTTGGGGATTGAGCTTCCGTAGTCAGAGAAATAAACTCTGCTCAGGAGGAGGTTCTGCAGTCATAGAAATAAACTCTGCTTGGGAGAAAGATTTATAAACCGTTTGCGATTATAAAATTCGGCTGCGGAATATAGACGTCGACTCTCTAAAGGAACTTTGCTGGGGAAAGTAACTCCTGCTTGGGGAAGATGATGTCAAAGCTTTGGTTGCCTCTACTATGTGGGGAGTGTAGACGTCACGGGGTCGCATGTAATGGTGACCTTGTTTCAAAACTATACCTGCCCATGTACCTTCTGGAAGGAGTAACTGTCGGGCTTGACATGGTTTTTTAGTTTTTTGCCCTTGTTCCTTAAGTTATAAGCAAATGTATTTCTGTTTCTTATGCGAATATTTGTTAATAGCAATCATATTCAAATGCATATGTCAAGAATAAATCATTGGACGTTTTTTCAAAACCAAACAGAAAAAGAAAAACAAATGGTTTTGTAAAAATGACTTGTATTAATTTCTGAAGTTGGCCTATAACATGCATTTTTGTACAAGGAAGCTGACGCTCAAGTAAGAGAACACTGCCGTGGAAATGAAAGTTATACAATATTGTGTACAAATATAATAAAACAACTATGCGTAATAATCCCATTGAGTTTAAATTCTACTATTGCCGCTATGTCTTCGAGCGTCTCATCACTTTGCTGCTTGTCCGAAGCTGACTAGATTGATTGGTGCCATTTTGAGCTTGATAGGTGATGTTGAAGTCTGGTCGCAAGGTGATCCTATGGGACATACTGATACGCTTTAAATCCCTAACTTTAGTCTGGACCTCCCTTTCGGGTTTTCAGTCCACCGGGATGCCCCTTTTTTTTCCCAAGCCGCCTTTTCAGGTTTTTGACTTGCTGGGTGTACAAATGTTTTTTGTTTTCATCCCAAATTTTTGCCCGAATCCTTTTCGTTCACCGGGAAGCCATTATTTTTGCCTAGTCCAGTCAACCTAGCGGGTCTTATTTATGCGTAGTATCTTTTCACTATGTCCGTGTTGACAGGGTGAGGGAGGTCGTCACCGTCCATGATGGTCAAGATCATGGCTCCACCAGAAAATATGCTTTTGATCATAAATGTCCTTCGTATGTGGGAGTTTATTTGCCCCAGGGATCATCTTGTGGCAGTATGATGCGCTTGATCACTAAATCCCTGACTCAATATACTCGGCGTCTGACCTTTTTGTTGAAAGCCTTGATCATCCGTTTTTGATACATTTGACCATGACATACAGCAGTAATTCTTTTTTCATCAATCATATTCAGTTGATCAAGTCGATTCTGGATCCAATCATCTTCATTCAGACCTGCATCCTTCATGATTCTCAGAGAAGGGATTTGGACCTCAATAGGCAGGACAACCTCCATGCCATATACCAGAGAGTAAGGCGTTGCCCCTGTCGATGTTCGTGCAGAGGTGCGATAACCATGAAGAGCAAATGGTAACATCCCATGCCAGTCTTTGTTTGTCACTGTTATCTTCTGTATGATCTTCTTGATGTTCTTGTTAGTAGCCTCCATAACATCATTCATCTTCGGCCGGTAAGGGGAAGAATTATGGTGCTGGATCTTGAACTGTTTACAGAGTTTGGTGATCATCGTGTTGTTGAGATTCATACCATTATCAGTGATGATTCTCTCTCGCACACCGTACCGACAGATCAGGTTATGCTTGATAAACCATGCCACAATGTTCTTGGTAACAGTAGCAAAGGAGGCAGCTTTAACCAACTTCGTGAAGTAATCAATGGCCACCAGGATGAAGTGATGCCCATTGGAAGTGGTAGGTCTAATATCTCCGATCATGTTAATGCCCCACGTTGCAAAGGGCCAAGGATCCGTCAAGACATTCAAAGGAACCATAGGTACATGTACCTTATCAGCATAGATCTGGCATTTGTGACATGTTCGGGAATGCTGATAGTAGTCTTCTTCCATAGTGGACCAATAGTATCCTGCCTGTAGGATCTTTTCAGCCATGGTATGTCCACTTGAATGGGTTCCGAAGGTACCTTCATGTAGATCTGTCATAATCCTTTCCGCTTCGCTCTTGTCTACACACAGAAGTAAAGTAGAGTCATGGTTGCGCTTATAGAGGATTCCATTACTGAGGAAGAATTTCACGGTGAACCTTCTCAGAAACTTCTTATCATTGACAGATGCCCCCTCGGGATACTCTTGAGCCTCGAGATATCTCTTCACTTCATAGAACCAAGGTTTGTCTGCTACTCCTTCAGTGTCGATCTCATAGAAGTATGCTGGTTCACCCAACCTCTCAATAGTGATCAAAGGAGCCTCGTTGTCCCACCTGACCTTGAACATACAAGACATGGTAGCTAGCGCGTCCGTTAACGGATTCTCCTCTCGTGGAAAATGTTCAACGGTTACCTCTTCAAAGTGTGGAAGTAATGTCAGCACGTGCTCTTTATACGGGATGAGATTCAGGTGCTTCGTATCCCACTCTCCTTTGATCTGACTTATCACCAAGGCTGAATCCCCGAAAACGTTTAAGAACTTGATCCTCAGGTCGATAGCAGCTTTGAGACCCATGATGCATGATTCATACTCTGCCATGTTGTTGGTACAGTTGAAGCGTATTCAGGCAGTGAAAGGAGTATAACAGCCTTCAGGGGATATAATTATAGCACCAACACTATTATCGAGTGCGTTCGAGGCTCCGTCAAAAACCATAGTCCATCCGGATCCTTCTTCAGGTCCTTCATCCGGTCCAGGTTCTTCATAGTCAGTCACTATTATAATATTCTCGTCCGGGAACTCAAAATTCATGGACTGGTAGTCATCCACGGCCTGATGAGCCAAATGATCAGCTAATTCCATTCCCTTGATTGCTTTCTGGGTTGTATATTGGATATCGTATTCGGTTAAGATCATCTGCCATCTTGCTATTCTTCCGGAGAGAGCGGGCTTCTCGAAGATAGACTTGATCAGTCCATCTTAGATATCAGCAAAGTTGTGTGGGTCAACATATACTGTCTTAGTCGGTGAGCATCCCATGCCAAAGCGCAACAAGCTTTCTCGAGCAGTGAGTATCTTATCTCACAATCGGTAAACTTTTTGCTAAGGTAGTATATTGCGTGCTCTTTTCGACTAGACTCGTCATGCTGCCCCAGCACACATCCCATTGAATTGTCTAACACTGTTAAGTACATTATCAAAGGTCTTCCTTTAATCGGAGGCATCAGAATTGGTGGTTCTTGAAGGTATTCCTTGATTCTTTCGAAATCGGTCTGGCATTCGTCATTCCATTTTACCACTTGATCTTTCTTCAAGAGTTTGAAGATTGGCTCACGAGTAGCAATTAAATGGGAAATGAACCTAAAAATGTAGTGTAGGCGTCCCAAAAATCCTATGACCTCCTTCTCAGTGCGAGGAGCCAGCATCTCTTGTATAGCCTTTACTTTTGCAGGGTCCACCTGAATGCCCTTGTTACTGACAATGAAACCTAGCAGTTTACCATACCTTACCCTGAAGGTGCACTTGTTCAGATTCAACCTCAGCTTGTACGTCTTCAACCTATCAAACAACTTTTGTAAATGATCAAGGTGCTCTTCCTCGGTTTGAGACTTGGCTATCATGGCATCCACGTATACCTCTATCTCATGGTGAATCATGTCATGAAATAAGACGACCATGGCCCGCTGATAGGTTGCCCCAATGTTCTTTAATCCAAACGACATTACTTTGTAGCAGAAAGTGCCCCATTGAGTGACGAAGGTTTTCTTCTCCATATCTTCGGGTGCCATCTTGATCTGGTTGTAACTAGAGAAACCATCCATGAAGGAAAAGATCTTGTGATTCACGGTGTTGTAAACCAAGGCGTCAATGTGGGGGAGCGGAAAGTCATCTTTGGGGCTTTCCCTGTTCAGATCTCCATAGTCCACACACATTCGTACCTTACCGTCTTTTTTAGGCACCGGCACCACGTTAGCAACCCATTGGGGATAAGAGGTGACAACTAGGAACCCAACGTTGAACTGCTTCATAACCTCTGCTTTGATCTTCTTTGACATTTCAGGGTGCATGTGACAGACCTTCTGCTTTACTGGAGGGAAATCTTCTTTAGTTGGTAGTCAGTGGACCACAATATCCATATCCAGTCCTGGCATGTCTTCATATGACCAGGAAAAGATCTCGACATAGTCATGCAACATTTGTATCAACCGCTTTTTGACATTAAGCTCCAAATTTGTGTCGATCTTGACTTCTTTTTTGTCTACCTCTGTTCAACTGAATCTTCATGAGGCTGTATAGCCCTCTCTTCCTGCTGTAATGGTCTAGCAAGTTCTCTAGGTACCTCACAATCTTCCTTACCTTTGTCCTCGGCTCGGTTGATCGGAGTTTCGAAGTTATAACTTGAAATAACAGAACTGTTATCAATGGGATCCAAAGTGGATATGGATCTGCATTTTGATATGTGAGTGTGTGTAAGAGCATAACTTGTTTTGATAAAGTAAAAAGCAAAAAATAAAAACAGAGAGCGCAAAATTTGTATGCAAAAACGTCCAATGTTTTATTGATGACATGTGATAATGACATATAATAACCCTCACAAATAAACCATTGTGCCTCGGGTAAGACACAAGGCCATAGAGTTTATATTGTTTATTACAAAATCGAAAAACAAGCAAGACAATTACTGCTGAACAAAAGTAATTGACACAAAATCTTTGGCCATCCAGTTACTAGGTCCACCGTTGGTAGTAGGGTAGATCCAGTTGTCAATATCAGAATCCTCATCATTGTCTTCTATGGCATTGACCCCATGATTGCTAATGCATAGGGGAGGTCCTCCATCCCGAGCACGTCGAATAGCCCTTTGAGCTCCTTCTTCAACTACTGCTCCGGCATCCTTGTGAGAAGCCATCTTCAAAGGAGGTCTGGTGATCTTTGGCACACTGCTAATAGTCTCGGTTGATGCCATAGTCTGGGGAACCTCTTCAAAATTTTGACTAGGGGTCTCTATGAACTCACTGTTCAATTCCACATACTTGAAAGAGTTCAGATGGATTACCATATACTCCTCTTAACCATGCACGGTGACAATCTTTCCCTTCACTAGATACTTCAACATTTGGTGAAGCGTAGAAGTAGCGGCTCGAGCTTCATGGATCCAAGGACGACCCAACAAACAAGAATAAGATGGCCTAATATCCATCACGTAGAAGGTGGATTCAAAGGTCTGGGAACCCACTTTGACAGGGATGTCCACCTCCCCGTGCACCATTCTTTTGGAATCGTCGAAAGCCCTCACCACAATGTTACTGGGCTTTAAGGTCAAACCTTCACAATCTATCCTATCAAGAGCCTTCTTGGGAAGAACATTCAGTGACGATCTAGTGTCCACTAGCACATGGGCCATAGTGGTGCCCCTGCATTCAATCGAGACATGCAGAGCATCATTATGCTTTCTCCCCTTGGGTGTCAAATCAACATCCGAAAAACCCAACCCATTATCAGCAGTCAGACTGGCCACACTGTCTTCGAATTGGTCAGCAGAGGTTTCTTGTGGCACATGCGCAGTCTTGAGAAATGTAACCAAAGCCTTTGCATGGGCCTCAGAACACAATAGCTGAGCCAACATTGATATCTTCTAAGGGGTCTGCCCCAGCTGTTCGACCACATTATAGTCGCTCTTCTTGATTATCTTTAAAATCTCCTCCATTTCTTGTTTAGAGGATTCCAAAATAACTTCTCTAGGTTCTTCCGTCTGGGCAGGCTCACCTACAACTTCTTTGCCCCGAGTCCCAGATGACTCATCGGCAGGGGTAACAACTGGAGTAAGGATGGGAGTAGTAGCAGGAGTACTAGCCAGAACAACAGATGGAATAACAACAGGCTTAGTAACAGTCTTCGGGGAGATCCTGGGAGAGAAAACCCTTCCACTTCGATTAATTTTGTTGGTCTCGACAATGTTACTGCTACCGGGATAAGCCTCTTCAGTTTTTTCATCTTTAATGGTTAACAAATCCTGCTTGACGCCATGGTAGTAAACGTCAACACCATAATTCCAAGGAGCAGCTTTGTTCGAGGAGTATGGTACAGAGCCAGGAAAAGTGATTATTAATGGAGTAATTCTTGGAGAAGATGTAATCTTAACATGTATTTTGGAGGAGAGCTTGGAAGGATTGGCGGAAATGGTTATGATAACAACATCTTCATGTAGAACAGTTGGAACCAGAGTCTTTTCAAACAAAATCTCTTTGTTATCCATTAGGCGTTGAACACATGCTTTCAGCAAATAACAACCAGAAGGCAGAGATAAACACATGTGGCAACCTTCACCACATCCTGGAAATAAACCGGCCATCAACAAATTCTTCTTGACGGTCATGAGAGAAGTAGAAACTTCATCAATAGGAGTAACAAATAAATCAGTATCAACGACATTAACACCACAGTTGTGCTTGGGCATGGGAGAAGTTATGACATTAGGCATCTCAGGAGCATCAAACTCAATCTCCTTTGCTTCGATCAGATCTTGTATCTTATTCTTCAGAGCCCAACAATCATTTGTATCGTTGCATGGACTCTCATAATGGTAAGCACACCGAGCGTTTGGATTGTAACAAGGAGATGTGGTGTTGGGGTTCTTGGGAGCCTCCCTTAAGGTTGCCAAATTAGATTTTAACAAATGCGGTAAAACCTCAGACAACGTCATATTGATTCGGGTGAACTGCCTTTGAGGTCTTTCTACCCTTGGTTGATTATTTCGTTATTGAGTAGCCACAGGCCTAGGTATCATCACAGCCCCTACCGTTAGATGGTGCTTGGATCTACTCTGACTTCTTGGATTGTAAATAGCATTGATCTCCTTCTTACCCATGAATGGCTTTTTCACTGTACTTGAAGAGGTGTCTTTCTGGATCTTGCCACTTCAGATCCCAGCTTCTACCCTTTCTCCAATCAATATCAGCTCAGTAAAACCAGCTGAGGAGCTACCAATCAAGTGATTAAAGAACGGACCAGATAGCGGACTAAGAAACATGTCCACTAATTCCCTATCAGACAAAGGGGGTTGGACTCTCCCTTCCAAATCTCTCCACTTCTGAGTGTAGTCCTTAAAACCTTCTCTTGCACCAATAGACATACTCTGGAGTTGAGTACGGGTAGGAGCAAGGTCAGCGTTATATTGATATTGCTTATAAAAATCAAAAGCCATATCTTCCCAGTTGGGGACATTGATTCCCTCCAGATGATAGAACCACTCAAGCTGAGTCTCGAACAGACTGTCTTAAAAGAAATGGACCCACAAGTTCCTTTCAGCAGCGTGAGGCTGAATTTTCCTCACATAAGAATGGAGACAAAGCTTGGGACATGAAACCCCATCATACTTTGCAAATATCGGAACCTTGAACTTCTGTAGGATGGCAACCCCAGATACTAAACCCAGCTCTTCAAAATCCAACCCTAGTACTCTTTGGATCTCCATTGCATCCAGACGATCCTCTAACTGTTTGTACCTTTCGTCAGCCAGAGGGTACTGCTCTTCATTATAATCAGTGTCATTATCAAGTTCCATTAGACTAGGGTCTTCCTCCCTTGTCTCACCCTCTTGATTCTCTCCTTCCTTGGATGAAGAGGTTAGATCAACCATTTGTTTCAATGGTCCCTTGAATCTTCTTCCCAGGTTTACCACACCAGCGGTCTTCTTCACCTTCTTCTTTCTATCTTTCATAATAAGGGCCTTCAGATCTTCTTGCCCTTTAGCCAAAGCTACGAACATTTGCTGAAATTGGGCATTTTGTGCCTGGAGATCCTTGATACTTTGTTCAGAAGTCATTATTGCTGAAATAAACAACGAAGAAGATGAGAATCCTACTTTGAAACTTGTTTATGCAATATCATGGATGATATGCGTATGCAATGATTTCAAGGATTCTTAAAGACTCAAATTTGCTTAAACAAAAGAAACACACGTTAATTGTATTAATAAGTTCGAATTGTTACAAAGAGTGCCCTTTAGGCATACAATCAAACAAAATAAAACTTAAAGGAAAAAGAAAATTAGGTTTCCCATAAGCGCATCCCCTTTGGTGCAATGTAGGCGTTTATATTCCTCTCTTTATGAAGTAGCCTAGTGAGTTCCAAGACTTTCTTCTCGCTGGCGTATACGTGAGCTTCAAACGTATCCCGCTCCTCCTTAAGTTGAACTCAGGATATTTGTAACTCCTCATGATCAATTGGCATGTCAGGATGATGAACAAGATAAGGAGTGTCTCCTTCAGCAACCGGTTCCATAATCATGGGTAGGATGGAGGGGTGAGGCATCGTAAGACTTTAAGCACAGACTTATACCCATTTGAGAGAAGGCTCAAGAGGGATTGAATTCTTGTGCCCCAGTGTCTTGCTATAAACTCTATGTACCATGCCCCAAGCTTGCATGAACCTTTTACAGTAACCCTAAGCATCATTCTCATAGTCGAAGGCGATTCCTTGGATAAGTGTATCATGAGGACCATCCCTTCTTGCATATCCAAACTGCCGCAGTGCCAAACAAGGATTGTAAGTAATTCCTCCCCTAATCCCTAAGAGAGGGACGTTAGGGAATTCCCCGCATTGATCAATAATGGTAACATTCTCCGAGGATCAAGGATACCAATGAATACCTGAATGTGTAAGAGTCATTAGCCCATGAGACCATCTCAAACCCTGTTCATTCTTCAAGACGGATCAGGGTAGGTGCGAAATAAACCACCTAGCCAAAAGAGGAGTGCAACATATAAGGGTCCCTCTTTTCTTTATAGTGCGAGTATGCAGAGAATGTAGGATATCTCCAAGCAGAGTAGGTACCGGATTGTGTGATAGGAAAACCTTAACCGCATTCACGTCTATGAGCTGGTCCGGATCAAGAAACAATACCAACCCATAGATGAGAATGGCTAACACCTCTTCAAAAGATTGTAAGTCCAGGGTATCCCAAAAATGATGAGCTTTCTCAAATAAGAACTTAGCCAAAAAACCCTTGACACCTCTCCTGGTTTCCCAATTTGCTACTACATCAGACCGTTGTAAGGACAAAGGTTTAGCAATATCTTCAGGTTTAAGGTATCTTTCTATACCATTGAAAGGTACCTTGTTAAGGATAGGCACTCCCAGTAACAGAGAAAACTCCTCCATAGTAGGAACTAACTAGTAATTTGGAAAAGTGAAGCAGTGATGTAGAGGGTCAAAGAATTGAAAGAGCACTTTTAACATTTCTTCATCAGGGTTTGAGGTGACCAAGCTTAGAAGTCGACCATGTCTTTCAGTGAAGGGAGAGCTTTCAGGAACCCTTGATACTAATTCCTTAAGCTGAGGAGGTACCTTTAGCAGACTGACTTGGATAGTGAATATGTGGCCGAGGGCCATGTCCTACAAAACAAGACAAAAATAAACCATAAGAATCCTTAAAATGGTTAGTACGATATGCTATGTTATGATGTCATGATTATGCTCAGATATAGCATATATAAAAAACACAATCAAATCACACAAAGACCTTAGGTTTAAGTCTTGCATGGGTTTTAAGGTAATACCCTCTTGAAGTTGGGTTGGTTTAACCTGTCCTAAATATACTAACCGGGTCCTAAGGGATCTCAATATCACCGATCTTTCCCCCAAATTTCGTTCCGATAGACAATTGACTTGCAACCAAACAAAACTCAAGAGTCAAACCTCAATGAGTGTAGCATACAGTATCAACCGACTTTGGGTTTACACCAAAGACGGCTGTCTCACTACGTCCTAAAAAATCAAGTTGGTCAATTAAGGTGCTAAGGTCAGTTGGCGCTTTATGATACCACGTAGCGGCCCTGTATTCTCCTTGATTACTCAAGGTATACCGGTACACACAAAAGTATCGCATTAACATAGCTACTGTTTCAACCGTGTCGGTATACCCCACACAACTCCCTCACAGTTTATTGCTACTTACCTAAAAGGAATTCCCCGATCCGAGTTTAGGATCCAAACAACCCAAACAGATACCCTTAAAAGTAAGTCAAACAAGACAAGCCAAAGAAGAAATTAAATGACCTAGATCCTAAGTTAAACACCACTTTTTATAATCCCCAGCAGAGTCGCCAGTTTTGTGATACGACGATAGAACTGACTGTTTTTTGTTACTACTGGTTTTTGCATTTTTATTCACAAATGTACGGTAAGCAAGAGTCGCCAACGTCTTTTATTTTATCCAACAAAGGAAAAGGGAAAAAGAACAGAAAAAACTTTTTTTGAGATGTTTCTGAGTACGGGGGGTAGATTATAGAAATGGAAGGTGTTAGCACCCTTTCTATCCGTGGTTTTCCACGGGCTCTTAGGTAGTTGCTCATTTTTAAATTGCTTTTGTGATTGTGTTTTGAAAAGTTTTTGTTTACGTCACGGTAACTCTTGTATCTGTCCTCAAGAGTGTGACGAAGTTGTTTTTGAAAATTGTTTTGAAAGTGTTTGTGAAAAAACATTGGTTTTTGAGCAAGTACTTAACAATATCTACCTACTCGAAAAAGGATATTCATTTTCTCGTTTGCTTTAGATAGAACTATCCTACTATTAAGGAGTAGGTAGCCCTATCGTTAGATGTTAAGGGACTATCGAAATGGACGTTTACGGTCACTAAGGCAACTGGGCAAGATCTTTTAGTAATTGTTCTAAAACTCTAAGAACACTTTTTTACCGAGGCAATGTCGAAAGGGTCATCGAGGGACTAGTGATCTTTTGAATTAGAGGACAACCACTAAAAATTCTCACGTTCCGAGAATAGTGACCGTTTTCCAAAGGCAACCGAAGTGGGGATATACCCTAAGGATGAGCATATGCAAGTGTTTGATTTCAGTTTATTTATATTTTTACATTAAGGGTGATCTGTTGTTTTAATTTGTTTGATCTTTTGCATACAATCCTATACATACATCTAACAATTAATAATTGCATAAAAATAAAAGCGAAAAAGTGAATCTAATTATTACAAGGCTTCGGAGAATGGGGATTACACAACCAAAAAACTGGGGATTAAACAGTAAATAAAACAGTAATTAAACCTAATTAAAAATATTACAAACTAGGAACAATTACACTAATTGGAATTAAAAATAAAATACTACGCGCGCGACGAATTAAATACGGGAATTAACATTTAAATTCAAAGGAAATATAAAAAAGAAAATATTTTTTGTTATTTTATTTTTAGGAAACCCTAATTCTAATGTTTTTTGTATTTTTATTTGAGAAAATTAATTTAATTGCAATTAAAAACCTAATCTCTAATTAACTTTAATTATGAAAAAATAAATTAATTACCCTAATTAAACTAAAGTAATTAATTAGCAAAATTAATTTTTTTGTAAAAAAATTAATCCTAGTATTTTTTTGTGATTTTTGATTGGCTTTATGATTGAGTAAAAAAATATTTTTTAAATGCTAAACAATTAATTAAAAAATAACAAACAATTAAAAAAATAGAAAGAAAGAAAATTGGGCCTACTGATGATAGCAATCTAGGGGGTGCCTTGCTGAATTTGTGTTAGGCCCATTTTGCTGGTGGCCCTGTTGTCAGCGCCTGATCCGGTGTTGCGTTCTTCTGAGGATGTACCATGAGGATGGCCTGCTGAACACTGGATCTGGATCAAGGGATGATCCAATGGTTGAGGGTGAATGCGTAGGATGGATGCATTAGGAAGCAACTCATTGGATCCTGCAAGAATCAATTGGAAAATAGCAAAATTGCTGGACCTGGGATCGAACCCAGGTCCTTTCCTTCACACACCTTATGCCTTACCAAATGTGCTTGATGTTAAATCATGAATATAATAAAACAAAAAAATTATGATATGAAAAAGGATCAATGGACACGTTTCAAAAGGCGCACGCTGTGGGTCCCTGGAGATTTGAATGTGCCAATCAATGAACACCACGCCATCACCTACTTCATTGATCCATCGTTTTAGGTGATGGACATTTACCTACAGTTATTTTTGTCACTATAGGCTATAGTGACGGATTTTGTTCGTAGCTACAAACCTGCAACATTCTAAAACACGATACAAGCAACATAAATTCAAACCAAAGACATGGATTGACTAAAAACGACCTCCTGAGCATGATAGCACCCCTAATTTTATCCAATTTTGCCTCTAGTTAGGGTTCCCCAATTTGGAGCTTCAGATCCCTAACAATGGCGAATGGTTGTACCTGCGCTTAAACTCTGATTAAACCATTCAAAAAGGTTCCTATGATGATGACGAACATGAAGATGCAATTAAATCATGTTTATAGTGGGTAAATGAATGAAATCTAAGTTAGAAAAAAGTGAACACAAACCGTGAGTGTAGAGAGCTGTTCTTGATGCTACAGGCCTGGGGAATGAGTGTGGTAACTTCCTAGAGGTCCAATGATTGTTGTTTAGTCCTTGAAATGCTTTGAACTCACTTGTGGAAAGGAATCCGATATGCACTTTTTGACAAAAAATTGACACTTTGTTCTTGCTCTTAGAGGTAGCTGCGCATCTGAAAAACTTCTATTCTAGGGTTGCAATACATTGGCATATGTAGTGAATCAGATTAGGGTAATATTTGTGGAAAGAATCCAAAGATTAATGACATGGTTTTAAGAAAAAATCAAATCTTGAAAAGTTTCCATATGTGGATATTTTGTGTCCATTTGGCCTTGCACGATTTCCTTGGCTAATGACAACATATATGATCCATCATTCAATGCAAAAATCATATCAAAACAAATCTACATTATTTGTTTAATTTAATTTGATTTTTAAATGATTAAAATCAAAATAAATCAAATAAATAAGAAAATAATTTATGGAGGGTTTTATGGGTCGTGGACCATGTTAGGAGCAAGTTCCAAACTTGAAAAGATAGGCCCATGTGGAAAAAATTAAAACTTGGGCATTGTTGACTTCATGTAATTTTCAAAAATTGACCAACTTTGACAATGCATATCTCTCTCAATTTTGACCCTAAGAGGGTGTTCTTGGACTTTTTAGAAAGATTATAATGTCCTCTAAACCACCCTTTTGGTTTCACCTCCATTTTGTCTTCTATGTTCATTTAAGAAGCTTTGACCCAAAAGGTGTTTTTGTTGACCTTTGAAAAGGACCTATAATGTCTGAATGTATATCTTTTCATGAGTGCATTTCTTGAACTTGAGGGCTGAAGATGAGTTGTAGGTAATTGTATTCTATCCAAAATGAGCCTTGGATGAGAAATTTATTATAAATTATGAGAAAGTTATGCCTGGTCAAAGTTTGGTTGACTTTTCCTATAGAAACCCTAATTTAGCAACTTTTGAGTTTTGATGAATTAGGAGCATTCCTTGAGGAATCATGATCAAACCTTGATCAAATGATGGATATCACTTCAAAATGTTGATGTTGACCAAAAATATTGAAGTTTGACTATATGTAGGCCATAATTGACTTTTGACCTAGTATAGTTGATTTTTAGGCATTTGGGCAATTGACTGTGCAAACTTGTTTTACAAGGCATGAAATTTGTCATGGACATTCTTGGAGGCATAATAGGACCATGGAAAGCAATTGAAGTCTTTGGAGTTGACACATCCTGATTCAAATGGAAACCCTAGTTGGGGGTTCATTTCCTTAGGAGGAGAATTTGTCTGATCAATTCTTGGGCATCCTTGGGAAAGTTGAGGACCTCAATAGGCACGTGTTGAGTAAAATGAGGGGGCAAATTTTTGGGTACAACAAAACTGATAACTACCATAAATTATATACACAAAATAATGACATTTAAGCACTTATGAAACTCTCCCCTACTTAAACTTGTTTGTCCTCAAACAAGGCCAAACAACTCAAAGAACAAAAGTAACTAACCAAAGAATCATGAATCAACAAGATTTTAAAATGGAATAAAAAATGTGTGGTTCAAATAAAAACTTACCAGCAAAGTAAATACTTACCATTATACTACAACGACAACATGTAAACAAAACTAATTCTAAGTACAAAATTCGTACTAAAAATTCTAAAACAAAACAAGCTCAATCATGAGTGACACCTAGCAAAAATTCATTGCTAGATGAAGAACACACAAAGGTGAGGAATAAAAAATACTCATCCACAATCTTTCAAATAATAGAATAAATTATGCATTCATCCAAAAACTCATATTGAAAATACAAAGGCAAGAATCACAAGGACTTTTCAAGGTTTTAATGCGGATTGGCTAACAAACAAGGGATAAGTCCTAAAGCTAATAGTAACAAAAACTTTCCTTAACCTAAGGGAGTGATAAACTCATAAAGAATCAAGCAACACAATTTCAATAAAACTTCTTCTTCATTTCAAATTTCTCAAACCAATCACAATACTTATTCGCACAATTATTCAAACTCTTTTTGTTTTTTGTTTTTCAAAGATTTTTCAATTTTTTTTCTTTTTCTATCTCCCAATTTTAATTTTTTTTTGTTTTACAACCTCATAAAAATCACAACATAAGCACATAAATATTTCTCTCCCTAACTTAAATTCAACCATATCATAATATGAATACTCCCTACTTTTTAAGGCAAGGTAAAAATTCAAACCATAAACCATAGTTAAGGGTTTAAGAAAATAAAGAATCAATATCCATATACAAAGATGAACCAAACACTCATAGACAAGCATTTATCAAAAACAACATGGACATCGACAAAAAGGCTCAAAGAGGTTACTAATGATCACACACTCACAAGGTGAATTGACTATTTGGCTAAGGTAGTTGTGCTAAAAATAAAACAAAATGCCTTGATCATTTTCATGCTTTCATACAATCAATACAAACAAAATATTAAACATAACGAAGTCTAGTTAAAACAAGAATTATGGCCTCCAGCATATAAGAATAATAAAAAGCTTCCTCACATTTATGGGTAAAAAGGAAACTAAAGTGATTCAACCAAAAGAAAATAATGCAAAAATAATGAATGGTATAGTAATTATACAAATGAGAAATTTCTTAAACATGTTATTCTATAGAAAGAGATAAACGAGTACTTGACGTGTACCAACTTTGAAAACTATCATTACCATACATCCATAAGTTGAAACAATCAAACTCGGGAAAAATTACCTCAAAATTCTTCTTTACCAAACCACAATTACAGTCCAAACAATAAACAAAAGAATTAGAAAAATGATAATAATGTTAACTACTACTATAAGGCCTTGCTGAAAGTGGGAAAAAGGAAAGCCAAGTGAAACAAAAAGACTTCACCAGTTGATCAAGGAGAGCGCGCTAAGCGCCAAATCACGCGTTAAGTGCACTACACCAGTAGTAGAAAGACAGGACAACAAACTTGCAGTCCAAAAGAAACCTCCACAAACACCTACACTACCCTCATTTACACATCTAAACAACATTTACAAAACATACACACTTCCACAAGCTAAACACTATAAGCTTGCGGGAAACCACAAAAAATAATAACATAAAACAACTAATATAAACATACTAAAAGTATGGGTGAAAATTTATTAGACAAGTTGTAAAATGAAAATTGAAATATGTTACAAACAATCCAAGTACAACTTGTTTAATGAATGTTCACCACACTACCTAAGCTAGAAAAAAAAGTAACAACGAATAAAAAAATGATAAAACATGCTTGTTTTACGTTGTAAGATCGCTGCCTATTATTTAAGAACGAATATGTAGCTTCGGACGAGCCAAACACTTCACTCTCGCCTTCGCTCAAATCTCTTCAAGCTCTAACCTGAACTACACATATAACCACATTTGGCAAACGTGAAACAAAACAAGTATATTATATACAAATGAAAAAGTATGTAAAAGATCCACAAATGTATTATATAAACATATTTATGAAACTTAGAAAGCAAAACTATCGCGATGTTATTAATATCAACACCAATCCCCAGCAACAACGCCATTTTGCTGAAGCGGTAAAGCGGCAAGGAAAAGAAAGTATTTTTATAGGTTATATCATATTGTCTCCATAGGGATTAGTGAGAGGGAAAAACTATCTTTCAACAGTTTCAATCCTTCTAAGTTTGAAAAAGGGGTTTGTGGAAAAAGTGCAGGAAAAGTAAATAAAGCAATAAAGAAAGCGATAAACAGTCATTTGTAGCCTAAGAGAACTCATTCTGGAATGACATTTCACTCTACCCATAAAATACTTAAACTTGCACATCAATTTCACTCAACCTAAATCACTCGTAAATACCATCACGTATCGCGCACATTAAGGCTATCTCTAACACAAAGTGAGACATCGCCCGCATTTCTCTCGAAGGCGATTTTGTGTGTAGCTCAAACAACCCAGATGCATTTCATAACCGATACCCACATGAATACTAATCCTAAATCTATGTCTAGAATCTAGGACCTAATAGATAATCATTCAAGAAAGAGATTCAGAAAGCATATGTCTATGACAAACCAAAACTCCGTAATAAAGAAAAAATCAAGAATAAACACCAGTATTAATTTGAAAAAGAGATTTCATACAATCCCATGAGCAACAAATGTACATACATAAAGAGTAAACATGTACATACAAAACCCACCATTAGAATGATACATAGGGAAGAAGGAGATGAATAGGAAATTTATCGCGGTGTTAACATAATCTGAGACAACCTATAACCAATCGACAAGATGCACCACCTAATGATGTTGGGTAAACCTCTAAACTACAGAAAATTGGATCAGAGCTTCTCCAAGAGGGAAAAAGATGATGAAACCTAACAAAATCTGTTTTAGATATATATATACAAAACTGAGTTACGCATACCATGCTAAGCGCAAACACTTGCGCTAAGCGCGCACTCACTTATTTACTAAACCACTTTAGAGCATACTAAGCGCCAAATACCATGCAAAACATGCTCGCCTCTGCCAGATTTTTCTCTTTAGCTTCCAGGGAGGGCTAAGCGCGCACAGGGGTCGTCTGCAACACTTATTTCTTCCATAATTTTGCAGTTTATGTCATGTCTTCAAAACTTTATTGCTCATGCTCCAAATACACATCAATACCTACAAAATTACATTAAAACTATGAAAAGGTACATAAATGAATAAAAAACGTAATAATATGCAAAGTACATATTTATTCACAAAGCGGGGAATTATTCTAAGAATTTTAACAAAAAAACAGATAAGTGCCACAAATTATATATACAAAATAACGACATTTAGGCACTTATAAAACTTTCTCTAACTTGAACTTGTTTATCCTCAAACAAGGCCAAACTACTCAAAGAACAAAAATAACTAACCAAAGAATTATAAATCAACAAGTTTTAAAAACTAAATAAAAATGTATAGTTCAAATAAAAACGAACCATCAAAGTAAATACTTACCACTATACTACAACAACTACATGTAAACTAAATGAATCCTAAATTCAAAAGTCATACTAAAAATTCTAAAAATTCATCGGTAGATGAAGTACACAAAAAGTTGAGGAATAAAAAACACTCATCCACAATCGTGCAAACAATAGACTAAATTACGCATTCATCCAAAAACTCATATTTAAAATACAAAGGCAAGAATCACAAGGGCTTTTCAAAGTTTTAATGCGGCTTGGTTAACAAATAAGGGATAAATCCTAAAGCTAATCGAAACAAAAAATTTCCTTAACCTAAGGGAGTGCTTAACTCAAAAAGACTCAAGCAACACAATTTCAATCAAACTTCTTCTTCATTCCAAATTTCTCAACCAATCACAATGTTTATTCGCACAATAATTCAAACTCTTTTTGTTTTTGTTTTTTCAAATCTTTTTAGTTTTTTTTCTTTCTTTTTATTTTCTTTCTCACAATTTTTTTTCTTTTTCTTTTTCTTTTACAACCTCATAGCAATCACAACATAAGCACATAAATATTTCTCTCCCCAAATTGAATTCAACCATATCATAATGTGAATACTCCCTACTTTCTAAGGAAAAGTAAAAATTCAAACCATAAATCATAGTTGAGGGTTATAGAAAACAAAGAATAAATATCCATACAAAAAGATGAACCAAACACTCATAAACAAGCATTTGGAAAAAAAACATGGACATCGACAAAAACGCTCAAAGAGGTTACTAATGATCACACAATCACAAGGTGAATTGACTATATGGCCAAGGTAGTTATGCTCAAAATGAAACAAAATGCCTTGATCATTTTCGTGCTTTCATACAATCAATACAAACAAAATATTAAACATAACGAAATCTAGTTAAAACAAGAATTATGGCCTCCAGCATATATGAACAATGGAAAGCTTCCTCACATTTATGGATAAAAAGGGAACTAAAGTGATTCAATCAAAAGCAAGTAATGCAAAAAGAATTAATCGTATAGTAATTATACAAATGAAAAGTTTCCTAAACATGTTATGCTATAGAAAGAGATAAACAAGTACCTGGCGTGTACCAACTTTGGAAACTATCACTACCAAACATCTGTAAGTTAAAACACTCAAACTCGGGAAAAATCACCTCAAAATTCTTCGTTACCAGACCAAAATTAGAGTCCATACAATAAACAAAAGAATTAGAAAAATAATAATAATTTTAATTACTACTATAAGGCCTTGGTGAAAGTTGGAAAAAGGAGATCCAAGTGAGACAAAAAAACTTCATTGGTTGACCACAGTCGAGCGTGCTAAGCGCCAAATAACACTACACTAGTAGTAGAAAAATAAGACATCAATCTTGCAGTCCATAAGCAACCTCCACAATAACCTACACTACTCTCAATGACACATCTAAACATCATTTACAACACATACGCACTTCCATAAGCTAAACACGACAAGCTTGTGGAAAACCATAAAGAATTACAACATAAAAAAACTAATATAAACATACTAAAAGAATGGGTGAAAATTGATTAGACAAGATGTAAAGTGAAAATTTTAGAATGATACAAACAATCCAAGTACAACTTATTTAATGAATGTTCATCAAACTACCTAAGCTAGAATGAGAAGTGACAACGAAACAAAAAAAATAATAAAACATGCTTGTTTTACGTTGTAAGGTCGACACCTGTTATTTACAAACCAATATGTTTCTTCTGACAAGTCAAACGCTTCACTCCCGCCTTTGCTCAAATCTCTTCAAGCTCTAACCATAACTACACATCTAACCACACTTGGAAAACGTGAAACAAAATAAATATACTATGTACAAATGAATAAGTATGTAAAATATGCACAAATGTATGATATAAACATATTTACAAAACTTAGAAATAAAAACTATCACGATGTGATTAATATCAACATCAATCTCCAGCAACAGCGCCATTTTGCTGAAACGGTAAAACGGAATGAAAAAGTATGTATTTTGATATGTTATATAATATCCTCTCTACAGGGATTAGTGAGAGGTAAAAATTACTGTTCAACAGTTTCAATCCTTCTAAGTTTGAAAAAATGGGTTTGCGGAAACAGTACAAGAAAAGTAAATAAAGCAAAAGCGATAAACAATCAAATATATCCTAAGAGAACTCATTCTGGAATCGCATTTCACTCTACCTGTCAAATACATAAACTTGCACATCAATTGTACTCAACCTAAATCACTCGTCAATACCATCACGTATCTCTCACACTAAGGCTATCTCTAACGCAAAGTGAGACATCACCCGTATTGCTCTCGAAGGCGATTCCGCGTGTAACTCAAACAACCCGGATGGATTTCATAACCGATACCCACATGAATATTAAGCCTAAATCTATGTCTAGAATCTAGGACCTAACAGATATTCATTCAAGAAAGAGATTCAGAAAGCATATGTCTATGACAAACCAAAACTCTGTAATAAAGCAAAAATCAAGAAAAAACACGAGTACTAATTTTTAAAAGATATTTCATACAATCCCATGAGAAACAAATGTACATACATAAAGAGTAAAGATATACATACAAAACCCACCATTAGAATGATACATAGGGAAGAAGGAGATGAATAGGAAATTTATCGCGGTGTCAACACAATTTGAGACAACCTATAACCAATCGATAAGATGCACCACCTAATGATGTTGGGTAAACCTCTAAACTACAGAAAATTGGATCAGAGCTTCTCCAAGAGGGAAAATTATGATGAAACCTTACAAAATCTGTTTTAGATATATATATACAAAACTGAGTTACGCATACCATGTTAAGCGCCAACACTTGCGCTAAGCGCACACTCACTTATTTACTAAACCACCTTAGAGCATACTAAGCATTAAATTCCACGCTAAGCGTGCTCGCCTCTGCTAAATTTTTCTCTTAAGCTCCCAGGGCGGGCTAAGCACGCACAGACCGCGCTTAGGGCTGTCTGCAACACTTATTTCTTCCAAAATTGCGCTTTTTAAGCCGTGTCTTTGAAACTTTATTTCTCATGCTCCAAATACGCATCAATACCTACAAAAATACATTAAACTATCAAAAGCTACATAAATGAATCAAAAACATAATAATACGCAAAGTATACATATTTATACACAAAGCGAGGAATTATTCAAAGAATTTTAACAAAAGAACGGATAAGTGCCACAAATTATATACACAAAATAACGATATTTAGGCACTTATCAAACTCTCCCCAACTTGAAATTGTTTGTCCTCAAACAAGGTCAAAAAAATCAAAGAACAAAACTATTTAACCAAAGAATCATGAATCAACAAGTTTTTAAAACCGAATAAAAAATGTATGGTTCAAATAAAAACGTACCATCAAAATAAATACTTACCACTATACCACAACAACTACATGTAAACGAAACGAACCATAACTACAAAAGTCATACTAAAAATTCTAAAACAAAAAAGCTCAATCATGAATCACACCTAGCAAAAATTCATCGGTAGATGAAGTACACAAAAAGTTAAGGAATAAAAAACACTTATCCACAATCTTGCAACAATAGACTAAATTATGCATTCATCCAGAAACTCATATTTAAAATACAAATGCAAGAATCACAAGGGTTTTTCAAAGTTTTAATACGGCTTGGTTAACAAACAAGGGATAAGTCCTAAAGCTAATCGAAAGAAAAACTTGCCTTAACCTAAGGGAGTGATCAACTCGCAAAGACTCAAGAAACACAATTTTAATCAAACTTCTTCTTCATTCCAAATTCTCAACCAATCACAATACTTATTCGCACAATTATTCGAACTCTTTTTGTTTTTCTTTTCTCACAACTTTTTCATTTTTTTCTTTCTTTTTATTTTCTTTCTCACAAATTTTTTTCTTTTTCTTTTCCTTTTACAACCTCATAGCAATCATAACATAAGCACATAAATATTTCTCTCCCCAACTTGAATTCAACCATATCATAATATGAATACTCCCTACTTTCTAAGGCAAGGTAAAAATTTAAACCATAAATCATAGTTGAGGGTTCTAGAAAATGGAGAATCAATATTCATAAAAAATGATGAACCAAACACTCATAGACAAGCATTTAGAAAAAACATCATGGACATAAAAAAAAAGGCTCAAAGGGGTTACTAATGATCACACACTCACAAGGTGAATTAACTATTTGGCCAAGGTAGTTGTGCTCAAAATGAAACAAAATGCCTTGATCACTTTCATGCTTTCATACAATCAATACAAATAAAATATTAAACATAATGAAATCCAGTTAAAACAAGAATTGTAGCCCTAGCATATATGAACAATGGAAAGCTTCCTCATATTTATGGGTAAAAAGGTAACTAAAGTGATTCGATCAAAAGCAAGTAATGCAAAAAGAATGAATGGTATAGTAATTATACAAATGAAAAGTTTCCTAAACATGTTATGCTATAGAAAGCGATAAACGAGTATCTGGCGTGTACTAGCTTTGAAAACTATCACTACCATACATCTGTAAGTTAAAACACTCAAACTCGGGAAAAATCACCTCAAAATTCTTCATTACCAGACAAAAGTTAGATTCCAAATAATAAACAAAAGAATTAGAAAAATAATAATAATGTTAATTACTACTATAAGGCTTTGATGAAAGTGGTAAAAAAGAGAGCCAAGTGAAACAAAAAGACTTCACTAGTTGATCACATCAAAGCATGCTAAGCGCCAAAACACGCGCTAAGCGCCCTACACCAATACTAGAAAAATAGGACAACAATCTTGCAATCCAAAAGCAACCTCCACAATCACCTACACTACTCTCATTTAAACATTTAGACAACATTTACAACACATACACACTCCCATAAGCTAAACACGACAAGCTTGAGGAAAACCACAAAGAATAGCAACATAAAACAACTAATATAAACATACTAAAAAAATGGGTGAAAATTGATTAGACAAGTTGTAAAGTGAAATTTTAGAATGTTAGGAACAATATGAGTACAACTTGTTTAATGAATGTTCACCAAGTTTCACTCCCGCCTTAGATCCAATCTCTTCAAGCTCTAACTGGAACTACATATCTAACCACACTTGTAAAGTGTGAAACAAAACAAGTGTACTATATACAAATGAATAAGTATGTAAAAGATTCACAAATGTACAATATAAATATATTTACGAAACTTACAAAGCAAAATTATCATGGTGTAATTAATATCAACACCAATCCTCGGTGTTGTACCTCAAAATTTTTCCTCCAATTTTCAACACAATATGATTCAAGATTTCTTCTCATGCTCCTAAGGTTTCTCAATTGCTCAAGACTACTCAAGAATTGATCAGATGAATCCTCCTCCTAAGCAATGTCCTACAACTAGGGTTTTGGTATTCTCAAGGAAAATGGGACTTCTATTACCTTAAGTGAATTTTAGGGTTTCTCATATGATTCAAAGAATCCTCATACCAAGTTTTAAGCCTTGCAGCACAAGTTTGCTCAATAAATTAGCCAGATGCCTAAAAATCAACTATATTGGACAAAAAGTCAATTGTGGTCAACATGCAGTCAAACTTCAATGTTTTTGGTCAACATCAAGATTTTGAGGTCACATTCATCATTTGATCACGGTTTGATCATAACTCATCAAGAAAACTCAAGATTTATCAAAAGTCAAAAGTTGCTAAATTAGGGTTTTCTTTAGGAGAAGTCAACTAAACTTTAACCAAGCATAACTTTCACATACTTCATCAAAAAATTCTAACCAAAGCCCATTTTGATAGAAATTCAATTCTCTACAACTTTGTCTCTCAAATATCAAGGCCAAAAATGCTTCATTTGAGAGATATGACCCAAAACATTATAGGTCATTTTAAAAGTCAACAAAAAGACACTTTTTGTCAAAGTAATTTACATTAAGATAAAGTCTTCAAATGGAAAAATTACCAGCATGAGAGTTGTAGGAGACATCTTGAGCTTTCCAAAAAGACCAATACCACCTTCATATGACAAATAATGAGAAAGTTATGAGTTGCACAAGTTGGGTAATTTTGTGAAATTGCATGAAACCTCAATTGAACAATTTTGGACTTTTGAACTAATGAGCCTAATTTTTGAAGTTCAAAAGCGTTCATGACATATTAGGGGACCCCCAAAAGTATTCACATATTTTTTATGATTTTTATTTTATTTATTTGAATTTTTATTCATTTAAATGCAAATTAAATCAAATAAATAGTAAGTGGAGGTATAAGGCATAAAAGGCTTTTGATTCTGGTCTTTTGGAGGCCTAAGATCTCATTACAAATCTGTGTGAAACTATTAGAGAAACAAATATTTATGGTTTTGTATTATTCCAACCTATTTTTAAACAACATTAAAATATTATTTTACATGAGATCCAAGCCCATGTCTTAACCTAATTTCTTCCTCTATATAAGCACAACTCATTCATACACTCAATACACGAAAAAAAGCTGCAAGAACACTCTCTCAGAATATCAAATTTTGTCAAGAATAGGTCAAACTTGAAATCCTATTTTCAGTAATCCTCAAGGCCCACCATCTATTCAAATCAACTCATGGGGTGTTACAGAGTAAGTCTTAATCATTCTTGATGATCAAAAGGGTCTGAAACATGCATCCCATGCATAGCCGGTTTCATGTCTTGTTTAAATTCGTATTTTAATTTTCATGATGTTTTGATGTGAACTAACATTTCTAATGTGTTCCTGATATGTAATGATACAAGATTGACCCCTTGTATGAGGCCCATAACGACAGAATCGTGCATCACCATGGTTGAACCGTGTTGTGTTATTTTGTTTATACCTTTTTATACATGACGATTTAGCAGGAACTAAGGCCACCAGTGAGTTCACAACCCTCAATTAAGGGGATGGGGTCTTTGTTGATCACTTACGTGTGTTATTTTATAGGGTAGAAGAATCAACTCACCGGAGAAGACGACCGGAGCTAGGGCTCCGGCATCTCTCCGGTCCACGTGTTTTATGATATATTTGTTTTGTTTCGTTTGATTACTGAATATAATAGCCACCACTATGGCAAGCGCGCGCGTACAAAGTCACTTCTCACCTCAAAGGGCGTGGGTTCGATCATGCGCTTCACGATGTTTTTTTCTTCTATTTTTTCCAAATTACGCAGGTCTTCTATATAACGTGCAGCGCCTATTCTCCAAACACAACCAGCGCGTTGGCTGGGCGGAAAGCAAGTCAGTGTGAAGGATGAAGGGCGTGGGTTTAACACCCACCCCATGTAATGTTTTTCCATATTTTTGCTAACCTATTTTCTTTTATTTTTTAATTATAAACATAATTATTATTAACCCTAATTATTTTTTAATTAATTAATCAATTTTAATCCTTTTTTAAAAACCTTAATAAATTGGGTTTAGGTTTTGTAATCAATAATTAATTGTGACCTTTTATTTATTAATTAGTACTTTCTTAAATATTAAAACTAATTAGACTTTAGGTATTTTTATTAATTAAAATTAATTAGACTTAGGATTCTTATTATTTAATTAACTTCAAATTATTTTCTAAAAAAACATATAAAAAAATTCAAACATTTTTCTAACATTTTCTTATTTTCTTTTGCTACTTATTTTCTCAGAGAAATTGTATAGGTCGCACGAATTTATCTTGTAGTTGCTTAGATTTATTTTAAAGCATTTTTCTACTATGTAACTGCTTACGGGATGCAATAGTTTAGGTTTATATTCCGCACTTTACTTTCCCGCATTTTTTTTTGTAATTTCCCCAAAGCCATGTAATAGCTTAGGTCTTTACTTTCTGCACCTTTAATTTTCTGTATATATTCAACTGCTAGTAACTAGGCATGTATGGCAAGATCTAAAAACAATTGATAGATAACCCTAATACAAGATAAGTAATTGAACTGAACACACCATTCACACTTTGCACCTCTAGGGTAACCTCTCTTTGTTGCCTTCAGAAATAATGGTCATGTCCCTCGAAAGTAGGGATACTTTAGCAAATACCCCGAATAAAGATCATAGTCCCTCGATGATCCTTCGACGTCGCCTATGAAAGATGATCTAGTCCCTCCGATAAATTGCTAAAGTATCTCTATATGTTGCCTTCGATGACCATACAATGACCCTTCGCCTGTCCCTTCACATCCAATAGATAGGGCTACCTACCAACTAATGGTATAGATAACACTATCACTAAATGCAAAGGAAAAGAACAAGAACGATCTTGAGTGGGTAAAAAATGTTAATCGCTTGCTCACAATCTTTTCTAAAAAAACATTTCTTACACATCACACTTTCAAAATACTTTCAAAAACACTTTGTACGCATTCTTGAGGAATGATACAAGAACCATTACAAAGTTAGCCTTACTTTGGGTTTTCAAAATATTTTCAAATCACACATAAAGCAAATTTTAAAAGTGAGCTAGCAGTTAAGAACCCGTAGATAACTACGGATGAAAAGGGTGCTAACACCTTCCCTTTTCATAACTTATCCCCCGAACTCAAAATCTATCAAGGTCTTTCTTGTTTATTTCACCCTTTCCTAAATATTGGACAAAATAAAAGTCGATGGCAACTCTTGCTATCCGCACATTTGGAAAAAACTAAAAATTCAGTTCTCCCACTGTATTATACCCGACAATGACGCCATTTTCCTGAAGCGGTAAAGCGGAAAGCAAAAGTAAGTATTTTTATAGGTTATATCATATCGTCTCCACAAGGATTAGTGAGAGGAAAAAATATCGTTCAACAATTTAAATCCTTCTAAGTTTGGAAAAGGGGTTTGCATAAAAAGTGCAGGAAAAGTAAATAAAGCAATAAAGAAAGCGATAAACAATCATTTGTAGCCTAAGAGAATTCATTATGGAATCGCATTTCACTCTACTCGTCAAATAATTAAACTTGCGGATCAATTGCACACAACCTAAATCACTGGTCAATACAATCACGTATCGCTCACACTAAGACTATCTCTAACGCAAAGTGAGACATCACCCGTATTTCTCTCAGAGGCGATTTCGCGCACAACTCAAACATCCCAGATGTATTTTATAACTCATACCCATATGGATATTAATCCTAAATTTATGTCTCGAATTTAGGACCTAATAGATATTTATTCAATAAAGACATTCGGAAAGCATATGTGTATGACAAACATAAACTCCGCAATAAAGCAAAAATTAAGAACAAACACCAGTATTAATTTGTAAAAGTGATTTCATACAGTCCCATGAGCAATAAATGTAAATACCTAAAGAGTAAAGATATAAAAAAACCCACCATTGAAATGATACATGTAGGATCAAGCGCTTATCACTGAGCTAAAAGCAATTTCTTATAGCCAAGGTGCTACTCTATTTCCTTATAGAGAATATAACAAGGGGCCTACCTGGCCCACCTAACACACCTGTGTAGGCTCCCATGGGGGGATGTTAAGCCCTTCGAATCCCTAAGGTTGACGCTGGATATTTTAATCCAACAATCTCCCCCCCAGTGTCAGCCGGGGGGATTCGAACCCATGACCTTGCTCTGATACCACTTGTAGGATCAAACGCTTACCACTGAGCTAAAAGCAATTGCTTGTAGCCATGGTTCTACTCTATTTCCTTATAGAGAATCTAACAAGGGGCCTACCTGGCCCACCTAACACACCTGTGTAGGCGCCCATGGGGGATGTTAAGCCCTTTGAATCCCTAAGGTTGACGCTGGATATTTTAATCCAACAATACATAGGGAAGAAGGAGATGAATTGGAAACTTCTCGCGGTGTCAACACAATCCAAGACAATCCATACCAAATCGACAAGATGCACCATCCAATGATGTTGGGTAAATCTCTAAACTACAGAAAATTGGACTAGAGCTCCTCAAGAGGGAAAGAGATGATAAAGCCTAACTAAATCTCTTTTGGATCTATATGTAAAAAACCGAGTTACGCAGACCGCGTTAAGCGCCAACACCCGCGCTAAGCACGTTCTCACTTATTCACTAAACCGCCTTAGAGCGTGCTAAGCACCAAATACCGTGCTAAGCATGCTCGCCTCTGCCATATTTTTCTCTTCAACTCCCATGGTGGGCTAAGTGCGCATATACCGCGCTTAGCACCGCCTGAAACACTTATATCTTCCAAAATTGCGCGTTTGAAGTCGTGTCTTCGACACTTTATTGCTCATGCTCCAAATATGCGTCAATACCTACAAAAATACATTAAAACTATCAAAAGGTACATAAATGATTCGAAAACATAACAATACGTAAATTATACATATTTATACATAAAGCAGGGAATTATTCAAAGAATTTTAATAGAAGAATCGATAAGTGCCATAAATAATATACACAAAAAAATGATATTTAGGAACTTATCAATGGCACATGGACAATCTTAAATGCTATAAACCGCTCCAATTTCTCAATAGCTATCTTGAGATATCGCTACAACAAGGGGTCTTTAGCCTGAGCATCTCCCCTTATTTTAGGAATAGCCAATTGGTAGTCTGTTTGCAACTTAATGCATTTGGACACCATCTCCCCAACTAACGCGATCCTTGTGATTACTGATTCATAATCAACTTGGTTGTTGGTGGTTGGGAATTCAAATATTAAGGAAACTTCTACCACCAACCCATAACTATTTCTCATAATTATGCCTACACCACTTCCCAAGATGCTAGATGATCCATCTATGAATACCACCCATGTGCGATCTGGCTCTGGGGGTACCAAGAACATTTTTGCCACGAAGTTAGTGATTAATTGGGCCTTTATTTTCTTGCTTCAAAAGATACCTCAAACTCATACAGTTTTATGGCCTACTTCTTCAAGCGTTTGAATAGGCTTAGTTGACAGAGCACCTGTTTTAGGGGTAAATCAGTCCGAAAACTATGGAATGTGCAAGAAATTACCTTCTGAGATTTCATGATGCTGTCACTAATTCCATGGCTACTTTTTTTATCTTTTGATATCTAGTTTATTCCCTTTCCAAGGCCTTTGATATGAAGTACATTGGGCTTGGGTTAAAGTCTGATTCTTTAATAAGGATGACACTCATGACTTCCTCTTCCACAACTAGATATAACTACAATGTTTCCTCTAGAAGTGGTCGGGTAAGTATTGTGGTTGTAGTTATGGTTTTCTTTAGAGTTTTAAATGCGTCTCTGCAATCAATTGTCCACTCAAAATCGGCCATCTTCCTCAACAATTTATAAAAGGGAAAACGTGCTAGGTGTATTTGGAAATGAATCTATTCAAGGCAATAATCATACCATTTAACTTTTGGACTTTCTTTTTCGATGCTGGTGAATTCATTCTGATCACTATTTCACACTTGTCAGAGTTTGCTTCAATTATATTCAGTTAGATAGAAGCCTATGAACTTGTCGACTATGACCCCAAAAGTTCATTTTTCAGGTTAAGTCTCATGTTATACTATTGGACTCTCTTGAACACCCGCGGGAGGCCCGTATGACACTTCATTGCTACCTATTTATCCAAACCACACTACTATGCACGTATGAGTCAAAGAGGTAAACTTATCTTTATTTTTTGTTAGTTCCATTGCATAAATTTTGCTAAAATATGGTTCATAGATATTGTTGAGTAAGATGTCACAACATCTTGACTAACTATCATGTTAGGTTCAGCTGTCAAGAATATCAGAAAGATGTTGAGCCAGATGTCTTGACATGTGCGCCATACATCAATTTGTAGAGATGTCACATAGGATGTCGTGACATGTTTTACCATAAGTTAGGGATTTATATCTTGAAATATTTGTTTTATTTTTAAGAGAATGTATGTTATTCTTAAATGCACAGCTTATCGCATATCAAGGAATATTTATTTGTCATTTATACTTGACCAGATTTGTGCATTGTTTCATAAAAAGGATCATGGAGACTTTTTGGGAAACTTTCTATTTTAGCTTATTCATTTGTACATAAAATTATGGAATTTATTCACAGTTGTTGTTTTGGATATGTGTTTTATTTAAATGAATATCCTAAGCCCATGCATATCAAAAATCTATTTAAAGGACATTTCTAAACCTAATTTGGTAGCTAAGCCATGTATTGAAAGAAGAATTTTAGGGTTTAGTTTGTTCTTTGTTATTTGTGATCCACTCTATGGTAGAGTTGGACTGTGTTTATTGTGAGTCATTTTATTATCAATTTCATATTAGAGTTTGACTTTGTTTGTATTGTTACTTGATTGTATATCAAGTTATTATTCTCACTCTGAAGCTTTTAAGCAAGAGTTGTGTATTGTTCTTAGTGAAGCTTTTAAGCAAACTAAGTATTTGTAATTTGGAAGTGTGTTCTTTCTTTTTGGTTTCTTGAGACATTCCCTAGGAATGAGATTGTTTGATATCACTGTGTCGTAACCGACAAAAATTAGAGAGTCGCCACCACTATTTTTGTCTTAAGGACGGGAAATGAATGAAAAAACCTAATTGTTTCAGAGATTACTAGGTTTGCGAGTTAATTAGATAAAAGGGAAGGTGTTAGACATCTTTTATCTCCCTTGTACCCAAGGGGATACTTTTTAGCTCCAGGACTTATGGGGACTATTTCTTAATTTATTATCATATTATCATATATAATAAAACGAGGGAAAATTAAGTTTTTAGTTAGTGGACTTGTCTTGGTTTTTCAATTGTGTGTCTATGTATCTTCTTAAGATGAAATCAGATTCCTTCGTAGTTCGAATAATGCTTGGTTGGTTGATAAAGAGTTGATCTTTATAAGAATAAATTGCGCGGGACGAAGAAATTGATTTGTTGATAAAGGGTTGATCTTTATTAGAATTAAATCGCGCGGAGTGAAGAAATTGATTTGTTCATCGCACAGGGGCGAAGGACCGTGTTTGATTATTGCGTGGAGAGAAAAAAAGTTTGAGTGTGTGACATAGTTTTAGTGGTGAATTGTTTTTGTTCTTTTGATTTCTTAGTTAGTAATTAGTGATTTATGTACATGGTAGTTTATTTACAAGTTGATTTCTTTTTATTATTTTTGAATTGAGAGAAAAAGAGCTTATTTTTTGCATTTTAATATTTATTATAAAAATAAATTACATAAGTTAAAAAATATAAACTAAGTATGAAACTGAAACACAAGAGGTATAGAAAACCCAGGAATATATATACATAACATTTAGCAATTGAGCCTAAATATAAAAATCCAACATTCAAATCTTATTAACATTTAAAATATAAAAAAAATAAAAAATAAAATAAAAAAATCAAAACACTAATAAGAAGGGGTCCACCCCTTTGTTCCTATTAATCTCTAACAAAATTAATCAATAAAAGTCAAAAATGTATGAAAATGGGGCCAAATAATGAACAAGTCAAAATTGATGAGAAGAATAAAAATAACCAAGGAATAAGAATAAAAATAAAAATCCTCCTCCCTCTCTGTAACTTCACGTGAAAATAAAAATAATGAAAATCAAGTGAATTGATTACAACCAATTTTGAATTAGTCAAAACAAAGAGTAGGGGTCACAAGATAAACTATTGCAAAACAATCCATGGGACAAACCAAGGTGCAAAGTCGATCAACAACTAGATACAAAAATCAAAGCATAAAAAAAAATTCAAACACATAAAGGGGCATGGAAATCAAGCAAGGTAAAAGAACTAACCATCTCAGGTTCTAGTCCGACGAAGCATGTTGTACGGATAAAAGGGGAGGTCAGTGTTGCTATTTGAAGGCGCTGTTGGTTAAATTTAAATTTGCATTGGGTAATGTAAAAGACAGATTCTCTTTGGGCAGTAGAAAGTTTATTCTTTTGGGACGTAGAAAAAGTTAATGCTGTAACTTTTAATATAAATCACTTTGTACTCATATCAAAGTTAGTTGGACAATTTTATAAAGAAAGCAAGTTTAAAGTCCAATCCCATTTCTCTTCAAATTGAGATCAAAGTGCATGGCAAATATGATGGGTAAAATGTCACTGCCACGACTATCAAAGTCGAGTTATGAGAACTGGAGTATCCAGATGAAGGTGCTTCTAGGATCGTTAGATGTATGGGAAGTAACTAAAGATGGGTTTGAAGAACCATCAAATACGGCGACAAACACGGCTTCTCAAAACAAGGCATTAAAATAAACGTGAGCAAAGGATAAAACAACATTGTACATGTTGTTCAGAGCAGTCGACGAATCAGTTTTCGAAAAGATTATTGGTTTGACTGCGTCCAAGGAAGGTTGGGACACGCTAGAAAAGGCTTTCAAAGGAGTAGATAGAGTCAAGCAAGTTCACTTACAAACTCTTTAAAGAGAATGGAGAGAATGAAGATGAAGGAGACAGAGTCCGTGTCGGACTACATCACTCGTGTGCAGACAATGGTAAATCAACTCAATCGAAATGGAGAAGCAATGACTGATGCTCGTATTGTCGAAAAGATTCTGAGATCTTTGACATAGAAGTTCGAAAACATTGTATGCACAATAGAAGAGGCGAAGAATCTTTCCACAATCACTGTCAAAGAAATCGTTGGTTCACTTGAGGCACATGAACAGCGTAAAATATAGAAGAAGGAGGAGACACTTGAGGATGTTGAACCCAATATAGACGAAAAAACACTTTTCTCTCAAAATTGGCGTGGGAGAGGACATGGCTGTGGAGGATGTAATGGTGGCCGAAGTTACCAAAATAAGAACTTCGACAGAGGACAGTCAAGCCAACAAAACTGGCATGGCAGAGGACGTGGCCAGAGAGGTGGTAGGTCAAATTACAATAATATCGAATGTTACAAATGTAACAAACAGGTGCACTATTGTACCCCAAAATTTAGCCTCTTTATTTTCATTATTACATCCACACATATAATTGGTTGTATGGTTATGGAATTAAGGTATATTTAACAAGCTTTGTCAGGTTACAACTGACGTTTATTTCGCTAATGGATGTTCTCAGAGTATTTTCCATGCTGAAGATCGGTTCATCGTTTCACAACGATTCGGGGTTCAAAGATTCATAAGTCCAACCCATGCGCATCATATTCAAGTGTTCTTTCGCCAAGAAATCCCTGATAACATATTCTCAAATTCAGGTTCGGCTCGAGAGCCAGTTCTTCAAAGAAGGTCTCCAAATGTGCGATTTTTTCTCGAAGAAATATGGTGAAAAAGTGTGCTGAAAATTTAGTTTTTACGCACTAAAAAATTCATAACTTGAAGATCATGGCTCGTTTTGAACCCGTTCTGGTGGCCAAAATTCTGTCTTGACGTCATCTATGTTTTCTTCTCTCACGGATGGAAGCCAATTTCTATCATAAGGTCTTCAAAAATGCGGATTTATCAAGTATTTTTGTATAGAAAATTTGTGACAGAAGTTTATTTGCGTCATGTTCAGAAAATCATAACTTGGTCGATTTTCATCGTATCGAGCTAGTTTTAGCGCCAAAATTTCACAAATTGAGTTGGCTACGTTTTCACAGGAGGTATCGAGTTTGAACAGTATCCAAAAGGCCTTAGTTTTTTGTCCAGAGTGCGCGTGACGCGCCGAAAATCCTGAATGATTAATATTATTTCATCTGGGTCGAAACTTCAAAAATTCATAACTCGGTCAATTTTTATCAGATCGGACCCATCTTTTAACACAAGGTCACTGACTCAGAGATCTACAACTTTCCTTCCAAAGTCGAGACAGGGTTCTACTTCGATCAATACCAGTCTTTTATTGAATAACGTATCAGAGTTGACACTGGAGCCCAAAATAGGTTTGTCTGAGGCGAAACTTCAAAAATTCATAACTAATTCACCGTTTATCCTATTGAGCCCATTTTCGGAAAGGATTTTGTTCTCAATGTCGGGTAAATTTTATTTTCACATTTTAACTTCAAAAATTACGCTTAAGTCCCCGTGATTTAGCTTGGAACGTGTCAGACTCAAGTAAATAAAAATATGCACTATTGCTTGTAGTTATTGGAGGCCCAATTGCACATTCAAAGCCCATATCTTTGCTCAAATTTCTATTATATAATCTCATTATTTTCACAGAAACAGGACACAAAAAAAACCTTTGCCACAACCTTGTCAAAATATCAAACTCTTCCAAGAATCCTAGAAATCTTGAAATCCTTGTTACAAACCCCCATCTCACTACAAACAAGCCATCTCATTCTCCAGTAAGGGTAAGATTGGTTTGATCTCTATGATTAAAAGGGTGTAGAAGCATTTATACATGTCATATCGGTTTTAACATTACAAAATTTCATATATTTATTTTCTTTGTATTTCATGGTATACTAATTTGTTTAATGTGTTCATGAGATTCAACACTACAAGTTTGGACCATCTAATGGTTCCATGCAGGTTTATCACAAAACGTTGAGGTAAAAACAGAACAACAACCAATGTATGGCTCATGGCAAGACAAGCATCTTGGGGAGGATAAGGGCGTGGGTTCAACACTGACCCCTATTGGTTTTGGTTTTCTTCCATTCTATTTATCCTTTTACCTATTTTCATTCTTTCTGTTTAAAACTTTTTTCATAAAACCTAACATTTTTCACAAACCTTTGATTTTTCATAACCAACTCGAATAATTAATTTTAGATTTTTTTAAATTTAACTTTAGGTTTTAAATTAGTTTTTGGTTCAACACCCACCCCTGACATTTGCATTATTTGTATTTTCTAACCCTATTTTACATTAATGCTTCTTCCTCTATCTATTTATTGGCAAACTTAATCCTTTTTTGTTAATCATTAAACATAATTTTTTTTAAAACTTTTTTTAATTAAAATTAATTAGGTTTGTGTTTTTTTAATTAATCTTTTTTTCAAAATTAACCATTTTTTATTATTAATTAAGATTAATTAGGTTTTAGGTATTTTAATTAACTTTTTTTAAAAATTAACATTTTTTATTAATTAAAATTAATTAGGTTTTTTAGGTTTATTTAATTAATTATTATAAATCATTTTTTCATAAAAAAATCACCAAAACATTTTCTTTGCTATTTTCATCTTATTTTTATTTTCCTAGATAAAGTGTAAAGGGCGCTTTCAACTGTAATAACGTAGGTTTATTTTTCCCGTTTTTTTATCATTATCATGTAATTGCTTCTGGGATATAATAGTTTTAGGATTTCTTTTCCGCACTCTTCACTATTATGTAACTGCCTCAAAGCTCTGTAATATCCTAGGTTTATTTTTCCACCTTTACCTTCAGCTACTATATTTTATACAATGCTTAGATTAATAGAATTGTATGGAAAGATAAAAATGAACGATAGAAAACCCTAATTGCAAGATAAATAACTGAACTGAATCATTTGCACACTCGCACCTCTAGGGTAACCTCACTTGTTGCCTTTTGGAAAAACAATGGTCATGTCCCTCGAACGTAGGGATACCCTTAGCAAAGACCCTCGGTTAAAGCCATCACAAAGATCATAGTCCCTCAATGTCCCTCGAAGTTTCCTACGGTATATGATCTTGTCTCTCGATGTTTCCTACGAATATATGATGACAGTCCCTTCGAACTGCTAAGGTATCCCTACATGTTGCCTTCAATGACCATAACGATGACCCACGCCTGTCCCTCATACATCTAAAGATAGGGCTTCCTTCTAACTAATGGTATGGATAACACTATCCAAAGAAAGAGGAAAAATACAAGAACGACCTTGAGTGGGTAGTTACTGTTAATTGCTTGCTCACAACTTAAAACACTTTTTTCACACCCCATACTTTCAAAAACATTTTCAAAACATTTTATCAACACTCCTGAGGACTGATACAAGAGTTATCATAAAGCAAGATGCCTTACTATTGGCATTTCAAATACTTTTTCAAAACACACACACAAAGCAAATTTTTAAAAGTGAGCAAGCAATTAAGAGACTGTAGATAACTACAGATAAAAAGGGTGCTAACACCTTCCCTTTTCATAACTTACCCCCCGAATGCAAAATCTATCAAAGGTCTTTCCTGTTCTTTTCACCTTTCCTTTATTGGATAAAAGAAAAGTCGGTGGCGACTCTTGCTTATCGCAACATTTGTGAATACAAAATGCAAAAACCAATATAACAGTCGGTTCTACCACCGTATCACAGAACTGGCGACTCTATTGGGGAGTTATAAAAAGTGGGGTTACCTTAGAGTCTAGTTCATTTAAAATTGCTTTACCTTGTATTCTTTGTTTGCTTTACTTTTGAGGGTTTTGTTTGGGTTACTATAGATCCTACACCCGGATTTGGGGCACCTTTTAGGTAAGTAGCAATAGATCATGGAAACTGTGTGGGGTATACCGACACGGTTGAAGCGATAGCTACATTGATGTGACACTTTGGTTGCTACCAGTAGCCCTTGAGTAGTCAAGGAGAATATGGGGCTGTTGCGTGGTGTCATGAAGCATCAACTAACCTTAGAACCTTTAATTTAACAACTTGGCCATTAGTAAGTAATGAGATAGCCGTCTTTGGTGTAGCCTGAAGTCAATTGATACTCGATACTACACTCATTGAGATTTGACTCCCTAGTTTTGTTTGGTGGCAAGTCAGTTGTCTATCAGAATGAAACTTGTGGGAAAGATAAGTGATATTGAGATCCCTTAGAACCCGGTTACTATTTCTAGGACAGGTTAAACCAACAAAATTTCAAGAGGGTACTTACCTGAAAACCATGCAAGCCTAAACCTAAGGCTGCTTGTGTGACTTGTTTGCTTTAAACTTGAACTACTTGCAGGGTTTTATTTCATTATCTAACAACTTGATTTCCCCGCAGGGTTTGTTTACAGTCATTATCCAGTAACCTGGACTTCTAAGACTCACTCATCTTCATCACTTTACACTTTTGCTTGACGCATATCATACATATCATAACATCATACCATAGCATTTCCGTAACCATTTCAAGGATCTCAAGGGTCTGTGATGCAGGTTAGGCATCTAGCAAGGGGCAAGGGGATTTATTTACCTCTAGCCAATACCGTCAAAGGACCATGACGAGACAACTTGAGCCAGAGGCTATGACCCACTCGACATGGTGAGCTTGATTCTTGTAGAAGGACCTTCAGCGATACAAATGTTCTTCAATCAAAGCTGCAAAATTCAACTTCCGACATTTTCTTGTTTCCACCGCGAGATCCTTGAAAACATTACATGCATGCCATTTCATAATAGGTTTTCCAAGGACAGGCTTCTTATCCCTTCACTGTTTATTTCAGCAAGAAGATATGTCTCTTGAACAGACAGTAAAGGATCTCCATACTCAAAATTCTGAATTCAAAGAAATGTTCCTGAATCTATCCAAGGGGCAAGAAGAATAGAAAACATTCCTCGCTGGGAATCTGACCAAGAAACATCTTGATAACGACAAGGATGAACAGTTGGAACAACTGTAAGCTGAGGTAGAAGCAATAAGCATCCAGATGTTGGGGTAAATTGCTCTTATCCAAGGCCTATCCCTGGGACAAGAAGAGCTAAGAGGCATTGTCAACAACCTTCATCAAGACGGATGCAACTGTATGAGGCAAACAGTCGAGGCTGGGGATCAAGTCATGGGACAAAAAGTTGGATTGGAGAGTAGAGCTTTCTAAATTGCTGCTACGTCACAAGCCCAACCACAACCTCGCCAATAACGGCGAGGTAATCAACAAAGACAAGATAAGCCCAAGAGGCAATTTACCAAAATCAACATACCATTGTCTTAGGCATTGCAACATATGTTAAGGATGGATTTGGTTATGTTGATAAGACCTCATCCAAACCCCAAAACTTCTTCCCCTAACTTCAATCCTGATGCAATATGTGCCTACCATTCCGATAGTCCTGGACATGATACGAATGACTGTTGGGCATTGAAAAATAAGATTCAGGACTTGATCAATGAAGGAGTGCTAGAGTTCACACAAGATGGCCATACTGAATTCTTCTGCCGTCCCTCAAAGACACACCATCTGAAGTGACAAGTTCAGACAAAGAGGCTTTTTGTTCATTTGAATTCTTAATTTGTAATTTTCTTTTGATTGTTTGAACATTTGTTTTCTTTCAAACTTTGTTACTTTATTAATGCATTGCATATGTCTGTTTTGAATCAATTCATTTGTATTCACTATATTTAAACTGCTTTCCTTTTTGTGATATTCAACTCTCGATCAAAAGCTTTGAGCTTTTAGAGGGAGGATAACGAGAATGATACCATAATCTCTATAGTATGCTTTTAAACAGACCCTACTGACGATGTACAAGCGTTGTTTCAAATCCTAAACAGTGGAGTTATAAGGAAGATAATCCATAGTCAACCCCTTTGAGCCTAAGAAGTAAGAGTTTTCTCTTCACACAAATTAAAACCCTTAATCATAACCTGGGGCAGGGTAGTTTTCTCAGTTAATTCAGATGTGCATTCAGTTGCAAGCTTTCCCTTCATACACGGCAAATAGTGTAGAAGATGCTCTCCAAAAGATGGTGATGGTTCCACATAATCATTAAGAACATGCATTCATTATCTCTCAAAATAAAAGCCCATTAAGTCAAAACCTATGAAGGAGACTTAAGAAAAAAACAGGGACATCTCGCTGGCTGTAATCACAAAAGAAACAGTTCAGGAAAAAGATAGGGATAGCAAAATCAAAAAAGAAAGAGGTCCTACAAATCCTCAACAAAAATAAAAGGTCACAAAAATGACTTCCTTCTCAAACAAACGTTCAATTTCTGAACCATCACCGGAATATCAGGGCCAACATTCCAGAACTCAACTGGGATTTAAAATGCACAATTAACTGAGCATAGGACTGAAGAACATCTTGAAGAACTGGTGGGTACAAATAAATTTTTAGCCTTTATCCTTTATTTCTTAAACCATTAACCAAGCACGTTATAACCCTTAAAAGTCCTAGCTAAAGCATGGGTTAGTTCGAAAGCATACTGTTACAAAAGGTATCCTGACTCCTTTAGGATTCGCTATAAATCATGAGCTGACATCACACTATTACAAAATTTGTTTGTTTTACTAAAAAATGATTTTTCAAACTTCAGAACAGACATAAGCTTTGCATTCTTAAAATACCATTATTTGCATATGACTATTTGTTCAACATAAGAGAAATTCGCACGACGGATATTCGATGTACATAAATCTTCTCAGTGGGCATAATCACCTCAGATGGAAAGATATTCCAGTGATATGCCTTTTATAATCTAGGGGCATAGCATTGTGTCCTACTGATCTGGGGAAGTCAAGTTAAGGTTCAAGGAATCTCTCAAAAATGCCAAATAGCCAGGGGCATATCTCCATCTGAATCACTTAGGGCATTGGACATGAATTCCAGCAACGAGTCTTGTATGATCAAACATCTTCTATCAGTGTGGCAACCCTGACTACTAAGGGCAGTGACAATTCTCCATACCCGGTGAACGTGGACATAATCGGAAAATACTACGCATGAACAAAGACCCGCTAGGCTGGCTGACCAAGGCAAAAATAAGGGCATCCCGACGAACCAAAAGGGTTCGAGCAAAACTTAGGGATATACATATGGAAAAAATTGTACACCCGACAAGTCGAAAACCTGAAAAGGTGGCTTGGGCAAAAAAGGTTATCCCGATGGACTGAAAATCTAAAAGGACAGTCGAAGAAAAAAGTTAGGGATTAAAGCGTACGGTTATGTCCCGTTATCTCATCACTTGTCTATCAATATAAGGTTTATTACCCTGATCTGCATCTACTCAAAACACCTGGAGTTGGGATAACAGTAAAACCATCTACAAAATACCAGTAGATACCTTCTCCAGCAGGTACAGAGGCAAGGGAATTCTACTACAAGGTCACTGCCATGTTCTTAGCATGCAGCCTATTGATGTCAGGTGTTCTCATACCCTCGGTAGAGCAAAATCTCCAAATTACTGCTCCAACGAGAATTCCCCAATGAAGTCGCCAAGCTTCTCGGGATTCCCCAAGTGGATTACAGAGTTTCCCTTCCCTAACGGAAACATTCTGGATAAAGCAGATTATCCTCTAGAAACGGTTCATGTACGATCCAAAGACGGATGTCATCCTGACACTTATTTCAGATTCTCATCTAGAAATGGTGCAGATATTATCCAGAGACGGATGTCATTCTGACACTTAATCCAGATTCTCATCTAGAAACGATGCAGATACGATCCAGAGACGGATGTCATTCTGACGCTTACTCCAGAGTTTCATCTAGAAATGGTTCGGGTACGATCCAGAAACGGGTATCATCCTGATACTTATTCCAGACTATCTTCTAGCAACAATTAAGGTACAATTCAGAGACGGCTGTCATCCTGATACTTATTCAGACCATCTTCTAGAAACGGTTCAGGTATGATCCAAAGACGGATGTCATCCTGATACTTATTCCTGACTATCTTCTAGCAACAGTTCAGTTCACGGAGTTTACCTTCCCCAACAAAGTTTATTTCTCTAACAACAGGAGTTTATCTCCCATCGTTTTAACTTCAACAAATTTGAAGACCTACATTCTTCACCCCCAGCAACAATCAGAGAGTTATTTTCCCTGTTTCAATAATACTGCAATAGAACAGCTGATACGTTCATACATTGCATTCATACATCATTATACAAACATCATAGCATCTGCAATACAAATTCATACATCCTAATCTCATTTATTTTGAGAACACCATTACATAATGCATTTCGTACATCACGACATTGCATACAGTTAACGCTTTACCTTTTCAGGAAAGATCAATCAACAGATATTTATCATCAACAATTTTCAACAGGTCTGGGATTAGCTCCTGAAACAAAACAGAGTAATTACCTGTGCAATCAAATACAGCTTTACACGGGCTCATCATGAAGAAATCTTACATGGGTTTCTTCTGACTTTCAAATACAGCTTTACACGGGCTCATCATGAAGTAATCTTACACGGGTTTCTTCTATTTTCCAAATACAACTTTACACGAGCTCATCATGAAGCAATCTTACACGGGTTTCTTCTGACTTTCAAATACAGCTTTACACGGACTCATCATGAAGCAATCTTACACAGGTTTCTTCTGACTTTCAAATACAGCTTTACACAGACTCATCATGAAGCAATCTTACACGAGTCTCTTCTGACTTTCAAATACATCTTTACACGAGCTCATCATGAAACAATCTTACACGGGTTTCTTCTGACTTTCAAATACAGCTTTACACTGGCTCATTATGAAGCAACCTTACACGGGTATCTTCTGACTTTCAAATACAACTTTACACGGGCTCATCATGAAGCAATCTTACACGGGTTTCTTCTGAATTTTAAATACACTTTTACACAGACTCATCTTGAGGCAACCCTACCCAGGTTCCTACTCTTGAATTTCTAGATGCAATTTTACACAGACTCATTTTGAGGCAACCCTACCCAGGTTCCTTCTCACAATTTCTAGATGCAGTTTTATACAGACTCATCCTGAGGAAACCCTACCCAGGTTCCTTCTTACAATTTCAAGATGTAGTTTTACCCGGACTCATCCTGAAGCTACCCTACCCAGGATCCCTATCATATATCTCCTAAAACAGCCCTACCCAGGTTCCTTCTCATACACTTCCAAATGAAGTCTTACCTGGACTCATCCTGAAACAGCCCTACACAGGTTTCTTCTGATACATTTCCAGATAGCAGTTAATTTCATTCTCCCCAGCAAATTACTACGAAGCCTGTATTTCAACCAGAAAACAACAAACTTTCATCTCTCCAATCCAAAGATAACCCCTCAGTAGAGCCATGGACACTGAAGTTCCTAGACTCTATTCCCCACAGAGTTTTCCTCAAATAGGAAAACAACAGAAATTAACATCCTCCAGTGGACTCCTCCTCAGAAAACAGGAACATGAATCCCCACAAAGAGACCTCTTATGAAGTCAACATCTACTCTGGATGGCATCTTTAAGCCCATCTCCGACGACTCTCTGTCATATTCTCTGGATGACGTCTTTAAGCCCATCTCCAATGACTTTCAGTCATCTTCTCCAAATGGCATATGTAAGCCCATTCCCGATTAGCATCTACCAATAGTGTTACTTCATGTGAGTGTAAATTTCTGTGCACTCTAGTGTTCAATCCTCTTCCACCTTCAGATCACGAAAGGCAGGCAAGCCAATTTAAATCCTCAGGTTTAAGAAGATTGAACAGGGGAAACTGTTGTACCCCAAAACTTACCCTCTTTATTTTCATTATTACATACACGCATATCATTGGTTTAATGGTTATGGAATCAAGGTATATTTAACAAGCTTCATCAGGTTACACGTGACGTTTATTTCGTCAATGAATGTTCTCAGAGTATTTTCTGTGCTGAATATGGTTCGCTGTTTCGCAATGATTCGGGGTTTAAAGATTCACAAGTCCAACCCGGCGCGTCATATTCAGGTGTTCTTTCGCCAAGTTATCCCTGATAACATATTCTCAAATTCAGGTTCGGCTCGAGAGCCAATTCTTTAAAGAAGGTCTCCGAATATGCAATTTTTTCTCGAAGAAATATGGTGAAAAAGTGTGTTGAAAGTGCAGTTTTTACGCACTAAAAAATTCATAACTTAAAGATCATGGCTCGTTTTGAACATGTTCTGGTGGCCAAAATTCTGTTTTAACGTCATCTACGTTTTCATCTCTCACGGCTGGAAGCCAATTTCAATCAGAAGGTCTTCAAAAATGCGGATTTATCAAGTATTTTCATACAGAAAATTTGTGACAGAAGTTTATTTGCGTCATGTTCAGAAAATCATAACTTGGTCTATTTTCATCGTATTGAGCTGGTTCCGGCGCAAAAATTTCACAAATTGAGTTGGATACGTTTTCACAGGAGGTATCAGGTTCGAACGGTATCCAAAAGACCTTCGTTGTTTTCCCAGAGTGCGCATGACGCACCGAAAATCCTGAATGCTCAATATTATTTTATTTGGGTCGAAACATCGAAAATTCATAACTTGGTCAATTTTTTCCAGATCGGGCCCATCTTTTTACACAAGGTCACTGACTCGGAGATCTACAACTTTAATTCTAAAGTAGAGATTGGGTTATGCTCCGATCAATACTAGTTTTTTATTGAAGAATGTGATAGATGGATTCCAAAATAAATTTGTCTGAGGTGAACCTTCAAAAATTCATAACTAATTTACCGTTTATCTGATTGAGACTATTTTCGGACAGGAGTTTGTTTTCACATTTCAACTTCAAAAATTGCACTTAAGTCCCTGTTATTTAGCCTGGAACGTGTCAAACTCAAGTGAATAAAAATATGCACTATTGCTTGTGGTTATTGGAGGCCCAATTGCACATTCAAAGCCCATATATTTTCTCTAATTTCCATTATATAATCTCATTCTTTTCACACAAACAGGACACAGACAAAAAACCTTTGCCACAACCTTGTCAAAATATCAAACTCTTTCAAGAACCCAAGAAATCTTGAAATCCTTGTTACAAACCCCCATCTCACTACTAACAAGCCATCTCATTCTCCAGTAAGGGTAAGACTGGTTTGATCTCCATGATCAAAAGGGTATAGAAGCATTTATACATGCCATATCGGTTTTAACATTACAAAATTTCATATATTTATTTTCTTTGTATTTCATGGTATATTAATTTGTTTAATGTGTTCATGAGATTTAACACTACAGGTTTGGACCATCTAATGGTCCCATGCAGGTTTATTACAAAACGCTGAGGCCAAAACAGAACAACAACCAATGTATGGCTCATGGCAAGACAGGTATCCTGAGGAGGCTAAGGGTGTGGGTTCAACACTCACCCCTATTGATTTAGGTTTTCTTCCATTCTATTTATCCTTTTTACCTATTTTCATTCTTTCAGTTTAAAACCTTTTTCATAAAACCTAACATTTTTCACAAACCTTTGATTTTTCATAATAAACTCGAATAATTAATTTTAGGTTATTTTTTAATTTAATTTTAGGTTTTAAATTAATTTTTGGTTCAACACTCACCCCTGACATTTGCATTATTTATATTTTCTAATATTTATTGGCAAACTTAATCCTTTTTTGTTAATCATTAAACACAAGTTTTTTTTAAAACCTTTTTTTTAATTAAAATTAATTAGGTTTTAGGTTTTTTTAATTAACTATTTTTTTTTCAAAATTAACCCTTTTTTATTATTAATTAAAATTAATTAGGTTTTAGGTATTTTAATTAACTTTTTTTCAAAATTAACATTTTTTATTAATTAAAATTAATTAGGTTTTTTAGATTTATTTAATTAATTATCATAATTAATTATTTTCATAAAAAAATCACCAAAACATTTTCTTTGCTATTTTCATCTTATTTTTATTTTCCTAGATAAAGTGTATTCAACTGTAATAGCGTAGCTTTATTTCTCCCGCTTTTTTTTATTATTATCATGTAATTGCTTCCGAGATGTAATAGTTTTAGGATTTATTTTCCGCACTCTTCACTATTATGTAATTGCCCAAAGCTCTGTAATAGCCTAGGTTTATATTTCCACCTTTACCTTCAGCTACTATATTTTATGCAATGCTTAGATTAATAGGATTGTTTGAAAAGATAATAAAGAAACCATAGAAAACCCTAATTGCAAGATAAATAACCGAACTGAATCATTTGCACACTCGCACCTCTAGGGTAACCTCACTTGTTGCCTTCAGAAAAACATTGGTCATGTCCCTCGAACGTAGGGATACCCTTAGCAAAGACCCTCGGTTAAAGTCATCATAAAGATCATAGTCCCTCAATGTTGCTTATGGTATATGATCTTGTCCCTCGATGTTGCCTACGAATATATGATGACAGTCTCTTCGAACTGCTAAGATATCCCTACATGTTGCCTTCAATGACCCGCACCTGTCCCTCATACATCCAAAGATAGGGCTTCCTGCTAACTAATGGTATGGATAGCACTATCCAAAGGAAGAGGAAAAATACAAGAACAACCTTGAGTGGGTAGTTACTGTTAATTGCTTGCTCACAACTTAAAACACTTTTTCACACCCCACACTTTCAAAAACATTTTCAAAATGCTTTATCAACACTCTTGAGGACTGATACAAGAGTTATCACAAAGCAAGATGCCTTACTATTGGCATTTCAAATACTTTTTCAAAAAACACACAAAGAAAATTTTCAAAAGTGAGCAAGCAATTAAGAGACCGTAGATAACTATGGATGAAAAGGGTGCTAACACCTTCCCTTTTCATAACTTACCCCCCAAACTCAAAATCTATCAAAGGTCTTTCTTGTTCTTTTCACCTTTCCTTTATTGGATAAAAGAAAAATCAGTGGCGACTCTTGCTTACCGTAACATTTGCAAATACAAAACGCAAAAACCAATATAACAGTCGGTTATACCACCGTATCACAGGAACTATGTGAAAGACTGCAACTACTACAGTTGCTACAACTGTGGTAAAATGGGACATCTTGTAAAAGATTTTCGACTCAGAATAAAGATAGAAGAAACAACAAATATTGCCCTAGAAACAGAATCGAATGAAGGATTTCTGTTAATGGCTCAAAAGGAAGTAGATGCAGAAAATGACACTATGTGGTACCTGGACTCAGGAGCAAGTAAGCATATGTGTGGTCATAAGTACTTATTCAAAGAAATAAAGAAAATTGAAGATGGTCATGTTTCCTTTGGAGAAGTGTCAAAAGTAAGGGTCGAAGGAAAAGGAACAATCATCTTCTTGTAGAAGGATGATTTGATAGGATCAATCCAAGATTTGTACTATGTACCACACCTCAAAGCAAATATTTTGAGTCTGGGACAACTCACAGAAAAGGACTATTCGAAACTCATGGAAGATCGAAGCTTGCACTTAAAAGACAAGTCAGGATGCTGGTTGCTCAAGTCGAAATGGGGAGAAATCGAATGTACAAGTTAAATTTGAGAAGCATTCGAGAAAAATGTTTGCAAGACAATGTTGAAGACCAAGCATCCCTGTGGCTTCTACATTTTGGTCATCTACATCAGGCTGGACTAAGGAGGTTAGCAAAGAAAAATTTGGTAGATGGACTGCCAGTCGTGGAATTCGAAGGAAAGTTTTGTGAAGAATGTGTGTTTGGCAAACAAACGAGAACCTCATTTTAAAGGAAGGAAGAATATCAGGCTAAACAAATTCTGGAATTGATTCACACTGACATATGTGGGCCAATTACCCCAGAATCCTTCAGTGGAAAAAAATTACTTTATATCCTTTATTGATGATTTCTCAAGGAAAACTTCGGTGTATTTTCTGAAATAAAAGTCAGAAGCCTTCGAAGTATTCAAGAAGTTTAAGATAATGGTGGAGAAAGCAACAGACAGGCACATCAAAGCTCTTCGATCAGACAGAGGTGGGGAGTATACTTCGACAGCCTTTATGAAGTAATGTGAAGATCAGGGAATAAGGAGATTTCTGACTGACGCATATTCACCTTAACAAAATGGAGTGGCAGAAAGAAAGAATCGAATAGTCCTCGACATGGTTCAATCAATGCTTAAGAGTAAGAACATGTCGAAGGAATTTTGGGAAGAAGATGTACAATATGCAATATACGTTCAGAATAGATGTCTATATTCAAAGTTGGGAGATTTAACACCTCAAGAAGCTTGGAGCGGATGAAAGCCAACTGTGTCTCACTTCAAAGTGTTTAGAAGTGTGGCTTATGCACATCTACCTGATCAAAAAAGAACAAAGCTGGAAGATAAGAGTCATAAATACATACTCTTTAGGTATGATGAGAAAATGAAAATTTACATACTTTTCAACCCAATAAACAAAAGGGTGATAGTGAGTAGAGATGTTCAAGTAACCGAAGGAAGCAAGTGGGACTGAATCAATTCGTCTGAAGTTATGGTCGAACTACCAGATGCTATATTGAAAAACACATCAACAGAACCATAAGACTCTGATGATGAAGATGGAATCTCACAGCCCAGGCTGCAAAGTTTACAAGACTTGTATGAAAACACAGAAGAAGTGCATTTCGTATGTTTGTTGGCAGACACTAAATATGTCAGTTTTGACGAAGCAATAAGAAACAAAAATTGGAAGGATGCTATAAATGAAGAAATTAATGCCATCAAACACAATGATACTTGGGAACTAGCAGAGTAACCAAAAGGAAGTAAAACAATTGGTGTGAAGTGGGTGTTCAAGAAAAAGATAAATGCACAAGGTGAAATCGAAAGATACAAGGCGGGACTTGTGGTGAAAGGATACAAGCAGAAAGCAGGAATAGACTATGATGAAGTGTTTTCACCTGTTATGATAATGGAGACAACTCGACTACTCATATCTCAAGCTGCTCAATACAAATGGCAAATATATCAGATGAATCTCAAGTCAACTTTTTTGAATGGTGTGCTTGAAGAAGAAGTTTATGTCGAACAACCAACTGGATACATGAAAGTAAAAAATGAAGGAAAGGTGCTAAAGCTAAATAAGGCACTTTATGGGCTGAAGCAGGTACCATGGGCATGGAATACATGAATTGACACATACTCCAAAGAAAATGGATTTCAGCAATGTCCCAACGAACATGCCCTGTATGTGAAGAAGGAAAAAGAGAAAATATTGCTTGTTGCCCTCTATGTCGATGACTTAATTTTCTTGGACAACAATAATTAGATGATAGAAGAATTCAAAGGCAAAATGACACAAGAATTTAAGATGACTGACTTAGGCCTGATGAAATACTTTCTTGGTCTGGAGGTTTGACGAGAAGAAACATGAGTCTTCATCTCACAAGAAAATATGCAAAAGATATCCTGAAAAGATTTAAAATGGAAAGATGCAATCCAATTTCGACACCAATGAAACCAGGAGCCAAGCTTTCGAAATTTGATGGGGGAGAGCATTTCGAAGCAAACAAATTTCGAAGCTTGGTGGGAAGTCTTCGATACCTCACATGCACAAGGCCAGATCTTTCGCTAAGTGTTGGAATTATGAGTCGTTTCATGGAAGAACCAATTTTTGCACACTGGAAATCTCTAAAGAGAATCCTTCGATATGTCCAAGGAAATGTGTCACTTGGAATGTTTTATTCAAAATCAGAATAATACAAGTTGACTGGCTACTCTTACAGCGATTGGTGTGGTGACATAGATGATCGAATGAGCACTTCAGGATATGTTTTCTTCATGGGAAGCACTGCATTCACCTGGCTGTCAAGGAAGCAACCCATAGTAACTCTTTTTACCTATGAAGCAGAGTATGTGGCAGCATCTTGGTGCGTATGCCATGCAATATGACTGAGAAGATTGTTGAGCAGGATGGAGTCGAAACAGGAAGATGCAACAATAATTCAAGTCGACAACAAATCTGCAATCGAACTAGCGAAGAATCCAGTCAACCATGAAAGAAGCAAACACATTGATGTTCGATTCCATTTTATTCAAGAACATGTGAAGGATGGAAGCATCAAACTGAAGCACGTTGCAAGCAAGGATCAAGCAGCATACATTCTTACAAAACCATTGTCGAAGGAGCTATTTGACAGAGGGAATAAAATGTTAGGCATGATGGATCGAAGGAATATTAGAATTTATGGGGGAGTTTTGTTGGTTAAATTCAAATCTGCATTGGGTAATGTAAAATGCAGATTCTCTTTGGGCAGTGGGAAGTTTATTCCTTTGGGACCTTGAAATAGTTAATGCTGTAACTTTTAATATTCTATCTTGTGATCTCTATATAAATCAATTTGTACTCATATCAAAGTTAGTTGGACAATTTTATAAAGAAAGCAAGTTTAAAGTCCAATCCCATTTCTCTCAGGAGCGAGCTGCTACTGAGCTGTGCTGGTAGCTTCTGTTTGTTGGCAGCGAGTTTCATGGAGGCGTGGTTGCTGGCTTGCATCACGATGGTATAGTCGCGTTCAGAGGAGCTTTAGAGGATTAAAATCACGGATGGATGGATGGTGGTTGATTGTTGGATCCAGAGTTTCTTTCTTTCTTCTTTCCAGATCTTTGCAAATTTTTTTGCACTGCATCTTTTTGGTTTCACTTTTGAATCTATTGCTGGAACTTGCATAAAAAATTCATTTTTTACAACTTAAACCTTATTGTTAATGTGAACATAATAGTGTGGTTATGAATTTGTCTAAGTTGAGTTTTGTGATGATTTTGTGAAGGTCTATGGTGAATGGTTTATGTTTGCAGTGATGTTAGTACTTTAAATTGTGTTTGGCTTTTCTGTGTAGAATAAGTACATGGGTTGCTAGTGATATGTAGTGTATGTTACGGTTTGAGTGAAAAAGTATGTACATTATGAGGGTTGTATGAGTGTGTTAGTTATTGAGAAAAAAGTTTAGAAAAAGGTCTATGTGTTTCGTACGTGTGAATTTTCTAAATCAAATGAATGAAAGTGGTTGTGTATGTGAAATGGTTGATGAATCGTTTGAATGGGAACAAGTTGGCCTCTTTTTGTGGTGTATGTATGTACGTGAATGGAATGGTAAAGATTTTTGGCCTCTTTGTGAATATACAATGCATGAATTTATTAGAATTAAAAGAAAGACCATCATAGAATCATCATCTGGTTATAAACAATAAACCTATTAAAAGATGAAATTAAAAAGGATGGCCCTATATTGAGTTATTGACCAAAAATTGCAAATATTTAAAAAAAAGGTTTTGAAAAAAAAAAGAAATTGCAAAAAATAGTGATGAGAGAAAGTGAGTGAGTGGAATTGTGGAACTCGTGGATGTCAACGTGTGAAAAATTTATGTAAAAGAGTGCAATTGTGGATGTCCCCTAAAGTATGAAAAATATGTCCTATTTATAGATGGATTCTAGGGTTTGCAATTAGGTCTGATCCATCTATTTAGGAATGATTTTTAGAGATTTAGATCTGATTCAAGTCTTGTTGAGCAAGACAATGAATCTGGAAGGAAATGTGACTAGGTGCAAGATTTGATACGGAGAGATTGTGATTTGGATGAATATATTTTCTATTTTTAGATTTTTTTTCTATTTAGTGCATAACAATAAAGATTTAAAAATAAAAAACTAATTTTTAAAATACCCCTAAAAGAGAAAATGAAAATAATAATTAAATAATGAAAAATACTATTTAGTGCATAACAAAGTTCTCGCACATTCAGATTGGATGGTTATTAAATAATGAAAGACCCCAAACTTTGACCAAAGACTTTTTTTTGAACTATTTTTTTTTTGAAAAATAGTTTGAAAAGTAAAGCAAGTAAAAAGTAAAAAAGGGAAAAGATGACGCGGCTAACTCATCAATGTCCGGAGCATGGATTAACATATCTATCTTTGTCAGGTTACCTGGAAGGTTACTGGTGTAACACGGTGGGAGAACTAACTTGGTTGTTTTATGTTTGATCGCAAATGTTGCGGTTAGTAAGAGTCTCCAACGACTTTTCTTTTATCCAAAAGGAAAGGCTGAAAAGAACATGAAAGACCTTTGAGATGTTTTCTTGAGTTCGAGGGGTAGATTATGAAAAGGGAAGGTATTAGCATCCTTTTCATCCATGCTTTTCCATGGGCTCTTAGTTACTTGCTAGATCACTTGCTTTTAATTTAAAATGTGCTTTGTGTGGTTTTTGAAAGTATTTTGTAAAGGCGCCATCGTTTAGGAAAACTTTGTAATGATTCTCATTCGTAAGAATGTATACAAAGTGTTGATCTTTTGAAAATGTTTTCAAGTTTGAAAGATGTTTTTGAAAGCGTTGGTGTTTGTTTTAAAAATAGCAAGGATGTTTTGATTTTGAAATTGAGCAAGCAACTAGGAGTAATCTACCTACTCAAAAGTCTTTCATGTTTATTTCCTCTTTCCTTTGACATTGTTATCTTACCATTGATTTGGTAAGTAACCCTATCTTTGGATGTAAAAGGGACGGGCGTGGGTCATCATATAGCCATGATTAGAATTGTTGTAAGATATCTTAGCATTTTTTTAGGGACTAAGATCATTTTGAAAGGCAACATGGATAGCGTCATCTAGGGACTGTGATCTTGTATTTTTTGCTTGTTTTTGCTAAGATACCTCACATGCATAATATGGCCATTTTGTAAGGAAACAAAGTGGGTTTACCCTAGGGGTGTAAGTGTGCAAGTGTATTAATTTACATGCTTGATTTGTCTTGATTAGGGTTTGCTAATTATTGGTTTTAATCTTTCCATACAAAACCCTAATTACTAGCATTTGTATATAAAGCATTAAATTGCAGAAATTAAAAATACTAAGCTATTACATCATTTAGGGGAGGGGTGTACAAATTTACAAATGGGGAATTGCAAGAAATTAAATCTAAATAATTATTAAAACCATATTGAATATTGAATAAATGTACAAAAATGAAGATAAAAATGTAAGAATATAAAATATAAAAAGAAGTGTGATTTTTGTTTGGTTTTCATGAAAAAAAAGGATTTTGACCTAGTTAACTAAAATAAAATAATTAACTAAAAAATAAGAAAATTAAGATTAAGTTAAAAAAAGTATTTTTAGGATTTTTGTGAATTTAATTAAACTAGTAAATAAAATAAAAGCCCTAAGTTCTAAATTAATTTTAGTTTACAAGAAAAATATAATAATATAATGATTAAAACTAATTACCTAAGTATTTAAAAAAAAGTAAATTGATTTTTTAAAGGAAATGCTTTTGTTCTTTTAGTTTTATGAAGAAAAAATAAACTAAATAAAAATAAATAATAAAATATAAATATTTTTGGATTTTTATTGATAAAAATAATAATAATAATAATAATAATACTAATAATAATAATAAAAGATGAAATAAAAATAAAATAAAAATAATAAAGTCAGGGAGGTTAAAATTGAATTTTAGATGTTTGTTAGAAAAATAGTTTTTTTGAATCTGCCCCAATTGATGTTTTTGTTTGGAAATCAGGAAAAATAAAAAAAAGTATATGGGCTGCGTGGTATGAGCAAACAGGGGGGTATTAGTGAGTAAAATTGCAAAGCCCAGGAGGAGAAGTCTCAAGCGCTTCTGTTGTACCCCAAAATTTGCCCTCCCATATTCTTCAAGATTTGCCAAGATCATGGTTCAAAAATCTCTCAAGGGTTGCACAGTCCAATTGCCTCCTAACACAGTCAAAACTAGGGTTTTGGTTCTTGCAAAGAAATTGAGGTTTACAAGGGTCCAATCAAGTCCCATATGCCTACATACATTTTCAAGCATCCATATGTCAAGTTTCAAGACTCACAGCATCAAATGGCACAGTCAAAAACCCTAATTGCTTCACAGTCAACTGCAGGGGCAAAATGGTCATTTGACAGTCAAAAGTCAAAATTTTTGGTCAACATCTTATTTTTAAGCCACAAACATCATTTGATCAATTCTTGATCATGATTCTCAAAGCATGGCTCAAAAAGTCTCAAGATGCAAAAGTTTCTATTTTTGGACAGTTGAAAAAGTCAACTGCAAATTGACCAGGGCATAACTTCCTCATGGTTCATCAGAAAAATCCCATCCAAAGCTCATTTTGAAGAGAATCACATTTCCTACAACTAATCTTCACACTTCAAGTCCAAGAAATGCTCTCACAAAAAGTTATCAATTTCAACATTATAGGTCATTTTCAAAAGTCAACAAAAAGGCACTTTAAATTAAAGACCATAACTTGAGATTGGTAAATCAAAATGACATGGGACCAAAGGCATTGGTTAGAGGACTTCAAGACCTTTCCAAAATGTCCAAGAACATGTTCATAGCTTCAAAATTGAGCAAGATATACCTTGGAGAAGTTGGGAAATATTTGGGAACTTTGAAAATTCAACTTTGCTTCAAAAGCTCCAAAATTGCTAATGGGCCACAAATTCTTCCATGAATCATTACCAAAGGCATATGCACGACCCATTAAGCTCAAAGGGATTTATTTTCTTATTTTTAATTAATTAATTGAATTTTTATTCATATTAATTCATTTAATTAGATTTAAATATGAAAAAATATCAAATAATGCCTTGTGAATCTTTTTTGTGCAGCAAATCAAACTAGGGCAAGGTGGCAAAACGTGCATCAATTAACAAGAACAATATCATCCATAATTGGCAAGATTGGCATGGAAAAAGATTGAAAAATATATGAACAAAATCAAATATTGAAAACATTAATACATGGACATTGGGCTTGGTTTTTTAACCTAATTTCGTTCACTTACATATGCAAGACCTAATGGAATCAAGACATACACGAAAAACTGCTCAGAAGCTGCATACCAATTTGCAAAATTTCATCAAAAGCTTGGAAACTGAAATCCTAGTTACTGCATGTTTCAAAGCCTAAAATCTATTCCAACACATTGCTGGACCATCCAGGAAGCTTTTGCAATCAAGAATCAATCAAAACGTGCCAAGAATCATAGAATACAGGCCATACGGTTTGCAACAATTTCTTGAATTCCACATCATGATTCATGCACTTTTAATCATTTTTCTTGAGTGATTTATACTAATATTAACCTTCTGAAGCTAATGATATAACTCAATTGCATTATCAGGCCCTGTATTGTGATTCACCATTAACGTGTTCTAGGGTTTCAGAAGCTTCGAATTAGGGGTTTCCTCATATGAAAAATCAGACCTTAAAACCTATACCATTGAACTCGTTGCAACAAGACGAAGCAAACCAATACCTCGCTCCCTTTTTATATTACAGCATGTTCTAATCGCTATTTTCTGGACTTTGGTTTTGGGGGGGTTTAGAACCCCCGCTATTTGTTTATATTACAGGTACAAAAACGAAGAAGAAGCATGCGTGGCTTGGTGCTATTGGAACATTTGAACGTTGGCGCGTTTTTTTCATTATTTCAGTATACTTGGCATGTTACATATATTATGCTTCTTTATCAATATGTTAACAAACGAATGCAATGGTTCAGTTGGTAGAAGACGTGGCTGGTAAGCATTGGGACCTGGGTTCGATTCCCAGGTCCCCCCACATGTTTCATAATTTTTCTCTTAACATATTTCTATGCAGCGTTCCTTCAAGGCTTCACCATACACCCTCATGCGCTGGCCTGACAAGTGGCTTCAAGACCAATCTGAAGGCCAGAACGTGCAGTCCATGGTACACGCTAGTCAACCACACGCACTCAAACATGGAAAGTCAAAAGAGGCTTTGATTCAGTGGGCCAAATTGCTTCCAAAAAACCTCCCAAATGGGCCAGACACCCCCAATGTTTGTATTATATTTTTTAACTTCCTTTTCTTTTCTTTTTTGTTTTAATTGTTTTATTTAATTCACCAATAATTAATTTTCATAATAAAAATATCAGAAACTAAAATATGTTAATTAATTTATTTATTAAATATTTTTGTAAATAAACTTTAACCATTAATCTAGTAAATTAGGTTTTAAAACTTTAACATTTTTTCTTAATAAATTAAAATATGTAGAAATTAGAGTTTTTAACCTTTTCATCATTTTTTTAATAAATAATTTTCTCATCATTATTATTATTATTATTAAATACTAAATATTTTTGTAAATAAACATGTACATTAATTATTTAGTAAACTAGGTTAAACTTTAATATTTTTCCTTAATAATTAAAAACAACTTAGAATTAGGGTTTCTCTTAATTTTAATTCTTTTCTTTATTTCATAAATACCAAAAACCTAAAAAACAATTTCCTTTCTTTAATTAAATAATTAACTAGTTTTAATTTCAATTTAATTTCTCAAAAGGGTCCAACGCCCTCGAACGTTCTATTTTGATTCTTTTCGCGCGTTATTTTATTTTCTTGTGAATATTATGTAACTGTCCAAGCCATGTAATAGTAACTAGGTTTACTTTCCGCATTTTTATTAAAACGGGTCTTTGTATTTTGGCGATGTATAGACCCGCGCCTTGTAATAGCGTAGGATTTATCTTTCCGCATTTAAATTTCTGCACTTTTAAATTCTAATTGCATGAAAGAATGAATGACTAATTAAAAACAATGCGTAGCTCACCAATACCTGATAAAAGATAAACTTAACACGAAAATAACACACAAATTCACACACCACTCTTAGGGTACGCCTCACCTGTTGCCTTCGAAACGTGGTCGTCGAGTATAGGACGTTTTAGTAAGTCCTTATGTCCATGATCAATGGCATAAGGGTAGCTTCTAAGCTGTCCTACTGTTGCTCTGGTGACCACACTGTCCCTAAAATCGAATTGACCCGAACACCTCCAACGGTGGTGCTACCTACCTCTCAATGGTGGGATGGCACTACCTTAAGGACATTTACACAGCTTAATTCCTTAGGGTAGGTAGATAAATCATAGATACTTGCTCTTAAAAACAAATCAAAACTCTTTTCACACCGACACTTTCAAAAAAAGCTTTCAAAACAATTATTCAAACACTCTTGAGGACTGATACAAGAGTCATTCCGAAACATTCAAAGAAACTTTTTCAAACCCACCCACAATTGAAAAGCAAACACTTTTGAAAACACAAATGAGCAAGTATCTAAGAGCCCATGGATAACCAATGATAGAAAGGGTGCTAACACCTTCCCTTTCTATAAATCTACCTCCCGAACCGAGAAACTATCTCATAAGGAATTTTGCTGTGCTTTTGTCCTGTCCATGTTGGAGAACATAAAAGACGGTGGCGACTCTTGCTTCCGCGACATTTCGCGAACCAGCGTTAAACAGTCAGTTCTAAATCCACCGATCACAGAACTGGCGACTCTGCTGGGGAGAAACTTTTAAAGTGAGGTGTACCTTAGGACTAAGATCACTTGTGTTTTCAATTGTCTGAATTGCTTGCTTTATTATTGTGGGTACTGTCTCGGGAGTTCTATAGATCCTAACCCGGATCTGGGGGATACCTTCTTAGAAAGTAGCAACAAGACTGTGAGGGAACTGTGCGGGGTATACCGACATGGTTGAAGCAGTCTGCTAAGTTGATGTGGCACTTTGGTGAGTACCGGTAACCCTTGAGTCCAGTCAAGGAGAGTACGGGGCCGCCGCGTGGTGTCGTGAAGCATCAACTGACCTTAGGAACCTTAATTGAACCATCTTGGCCTCTTTAGGGTAGTGAGATAACTGACTTTGGTGCAGTCTGAGGTTGGTTGATACTCGATACTACACTCGATTGAGGGTTGTTTTCTTGGAATATTTCGGTCGCCAGTTCAGTGGCTAAATCGAAACGATGAACAATGAAAGCAATCCAATGATATTGGGACCCTTAGAACCCGATTACTTCTGATAGGACAGGTTTGAGCCCACCAACTTCAAGAGGGTAATACCTAGACCCCATGCTGGCCTAAACTCTAAGGGCTATGGTGTGACTTGTATGCCTTATCATGTTTGCTTCTTGTGGATATTTGTGGTGTGTTTAATCATAGCATCATAACATCATACAGCATCATACGCATTGACTAACCATCTCAGGGGTTCGAATCTTCATTTTTGTTCTTGTTTTGTAGGACATGGAAACTGTTCGCAGAAAGACAATTCAGATCAGCCTTGTAAGGATCCCTCCTCAGCTTAAGGAACTTATATCCAGAATTCCCGAGAGCTCTTCTTTCAGTGAAAGACATGGAAGACTCATCAGTTTGGTCAACACCAACATTGAGGAAGACATGATAAAGGTCCTCTTCCAGTTCTTTGACCCTCTGCACCACTGTTTTACTTTCCTGGATTATCAACTGGTGCCTACGTTGGAAGAGTTCTCCCGGCTTCTGAAGATCCCTATCCTTAGTCAACTACCCTACAACGGTACGGAAAAGGAACCCAAGCTTGAAGAGATTGTTAAATCCTTACACCTACAACCCTCTGACATCAAGGGACATTGGGAAGTTAGAAGTGGTATCAAAGGGTTCTTAGCCAAGTTTCTATTTGAGAAGGCCCAAGAATGTTGGAACTCCCTTGACCTACAAGCCTTTGAAGAAGTTGTGGCCCTCCTTGTCTATGGATTGGTTCTGTTCCCGAATCCCGATCAGCTTATAGATATCAATGCTGCCAAGATCTTCATGTCCAGGAATCCTATACCTACATTGCTTGGGGACATCCTTCACTCATGTTACACTCGAACCATGAGAAAAAGAGGTGTTCTTATGTGCTATACTCCTCTCCTGGGAAGGTGGTTTATTTTGCACCTTCCACAATCAGTTTTGAAGAACGAGCGGGGTTTGAGATGGTTGCAACGATTAATGACTCTTACACATGCAGATATACATTGGTGTTCTCGGTCCAGAGAAGACGTCACTATCATTGATCATTGCGGGGAGTTTCCTAATGTTCCTTTACTTGGAATCAGAGGAGGTATTACTTACAACCCGTGTCTGGCTTGGAGACAGCTTGGTTATGCTCGGAGGGATGACCCTCATGACATGTTAATTCCTGACATAGTCTTTGACTTCGACACCGATGCACAAGGACTTCGCCAGAGATTTATCAGAGCTTGGAGGATGCCCAATAAGATAGACAGCAAGACACTGGGGCACAGGAACTCCATCCCGTTGGAGCCTTATCTCAAGTGGGTACGAGCCCGCTCCCAGAAGTTAGTGATGCCATATCCTCATGTTCTCCCTGTGATCAAAGAGCCAGTATTGGAAGGAGAGGTCTCCTACACCATTCAACATCCTGACATGCCTACATCCTGGGAAGAAATGCAGAAGAGCTGGATTCAGCTTAAGGAAGAACAGAATTATCTTGAGTCCAATCTACATGCTAGTGAGAAGAAGGTCTTGGAGCTCACCCTCCTACTGCACGAGGAAAAGACTCTCAACACTTACATTTCTCCAAAGAGGATGCGTAGTGTCTTTTGGGATTGATTTACTTTGTAATGTTTGCCCACGAGGCCTTGATGTATTGAATAATTATTTCCTAATGATAACGTGTGTTCCTTTTTGTCTACAACAAATTTGAACTTTCAAACCCTTGAATGCATTGCATAAACACATATCATGCATCATGTGCATAGCAGGTACTCTTCTTTTCAGGTTGCTTAATGTTCTTCGCTGTTTATTTCAGCATCATGAACCCTGAATCATCTACCGAGCAGTCCATCAAGGCCCTCCAGGCTCAGAACGCCCAATTTCAAGAGCTGATTATGAGTTTGGCTCAAGGTCAGGAGGAATTGAAGGCTCTGCTGGTCAAGAAGAAGAAGAAGAGAATTGTACTGTTTAACACTGGCCGGAGGTTTGGTAACACACTGCAGAACGAGGTTGATCAAGCTGGTTCTTCTGTAGGGAAAGGCAGTCCCAAGGGGGGAAGGGTTCCTAGTCCGGTGGTCTCTGATAACAAGACTGATTTTAATGAGGAGCAGTATCCTCCAGCTGAAGACAAGTACAAGCAGTTGGAAGACCGTCTGAATGCCATGGAAATTTAACAAGTGCCTGGTTTAGATTTCAGAGACTTGGGTTTATCTTCTGGTGTGGTCATCCCACACAAGTTCAAAGCACCATCTTTCGCAAAGTATGACGGGGCGTCCTGCCCTAAGCTACATCTCAGATCTTATGTGCGGAAGATCCAGCCATATACCGTGGACAAGAACTTGTGGATCCATTTCTTCCAGGAGAGTCTTTCATGGACTCATCTCGAATGGTTCTATCAGCTGGATGGAACCAAGGTTCGTAACTGGGAGGACTTGGCTACTGCTTTTTACAAGCAGTATCAATATAATGCCGACCTCGCTCCTATACGTACCCAACTCTAGGGTATGTCGCTAGGATCGGGAGAAGGTTTTAAAGAGTATGCGCAGAAGTGGAGGGACCTGGCTGGCAGGGTGCAGCCACCATTAACCGACCGTGAGTTAGTGGACATGTTCTTGGGGACCCTATCCGGGCCGTTCTTCAATCATCTCATTGGCAATTCGTCTGCAGGGTTTATAGATCTCATTCTGACTGGGGAAAGGATAGAGGCTGGTATGAAATTAGGAAAGATTCAGAAAGGTGCATCCTCAAGTTCTGAGAAGAAGCCTTTCAAAAAGGAAGCCAGTGCTGTGTATGGGCCTAGGAGGCAAAACAAACCGGAACTCCGCCAAGCTGTCAATGCGGTGGTGATTGCAAAGCCTGCTGCCGCTCCTCGGCAACTTAACCAACCAAGGGATGAGAGACCTAGAAGAGAATTCACTCGGCTGAGTATGACCTTGTCGCAGATCTTGCCGCAACTGCTATCGACCAACTTGGTAACCGTCAGAGAGGCTCCAAAGGTGGTGAACACAACCTCCCCCAAGTATAATCCAAATGCCCGTTGTGCTTATCACTCTGATAGCCCGGGGCATTCTACCGATGATTGTTGGGCCCTGAGAAATAAGGTTCAAGACCTTATTGATGCGAAGGAAATACAGTTTGAGGCACCGGGGAGGCCCAACATTGTGACTGCTCCTATGCCCCAGCATGGAGTAAATGCCATTGAGGAAGACTTGTATGCAGTTTCTGTGGACGATGTTGCTACCCCTTTATTGGCTGTTAAAAGGAACCTGTTGCTAGCCGGTTTATTTTCGGGCTGTAGCAAGGGTTGCCTTCTGTGTGCTGTGTCCCCTATTGGTTGTCTGTTGCTGAAGTCAGGCATCCAAAGCCTGATTGATAGCAAAGAAATCTTGTTCAAGAAGACCGCTGTTCCTTTTGTTCCTACCGAAGAAGTATCTGTTGTCACCATCTTCAACAATCCTGCCAAGGCTCCCCCGAGGAAGCCAGTCAAAATCTTGTCTGTTGCACCTATAACCATTACTGTTATGGGGCCAATCCCCTACAAGTTTGATAAGGCTGTCCCATGGCACTATGGGGCAGATGTGTATGTACTTGGAGTGAAGCAGGAGTTCAACACCGGTACCAGTATCAGCAACATCACTGGTCCCGCTAAAGTTACTCGCAGTGGCAGGCTCTTCTCGCCTGACATTGCGCCACCAGTCATCTGAAGACCTCTTATGATTACGCCTGCAAGTGCGCCTGTTTCCACTTCTGATCCAATGTCTACCCCTGCTGCCGAGTCATCTAATACTCGGGGCAAAGGGATTGATGATGAGCCTGCACGGATGGAGGCACCGAAGACAGTGAATGCTGAAGCCTCCCAACAAGAGATGGAGGAAATCCTCAAGATTATTAAGAAGAGCGACTTCAACGTCGTTGAGCAGCTGGGGCATACCCCCTCCAAGATCTCTATGCTATCATTGCTGCTGTGCTCAGAGGCCCATGCCAAGGCCCTGATTTCATTTCTGAAGACGGCCCATGTGCCACAGGAGACATCTGCGGACCAATTTACTGACTGTGTGGCTAACCTGACCGCCGACAATGGTTTGGGTTTCTCGGATGCTGATCTTACCGCTAAAGGAAAAAACCACAATGATGCCCTGCATGTCTCCATAGAATGCAGGGGCACTACTCTCGCACACGTGTTGGTGGACACCGGTTCTTCCCTGAATGTATTGCCCAAGAAGGCCTTAGACCGGTTGGATTGTGAGGGCCTGGAGTTGAAGCCTAGTAACATCGTGGTTCGAGCCTTTGACGGATCGAAGAGGATGGTTCATGGAGAGGTAGATATTCCGATTCGTGTTGGTTCCCAAGTCTTCGATTCAACTTTCTATGTGATGGATATCCTTCCATCTTATTCCTGTTTGCTGGGTCGACCTTGGATTCATAAAGTTGGGGCTGTGACCTCCACTCTACACTAGAAGCTCAAATACCCTGTCAGAGGGAAGATTGTCACAGTACAGGGGGAGGAAGAATACATGGTTAGTCATATGAACTCATTCCGGTATATTGAGATGGACGGGGAGTTTATTGAAACCCCCTTTCAACATTTTGAAGAAGTACCTCCAACATTGGCGTCGGCTGAGACAGTGGTTGAAGAAGACTTTCCTTTGAAGATGGCCTCCTTAAAGGACGCCCGGGCTGTAATTGAGAAAGGTGAATGTGCTAACTGGGGCAGGCTCCTTGATTTTACTCCTAAAACTGACAAGTTTGGGCTGGGTTTCACTGTAGAGGCTCAGAGGGCTGTGCGCAAAGCAAAGATCGGAAGACCTCCCGTGTTCATCACCAACCCGGGGGTGAATGCTATTGAAGGCGATGCGGAGGAGTCAGAGTTTGATAGCTGGATCTACCAGACGACTGACGGTGGACTGAACAATTGGACTACAAAAGACTACATACCTGTTACTTTTGTTACGCAGTAATGAATTCCTTTGTTTTTATTTGTAATAAACAATAAATTGAAACTTTATGGCCCGGTGTCTTACCCGGGGCACCGTGGCTTCATTTGTGAGGGCTTATTAACTGTCATTTCCATATATCATGAATAAAGACATGGGACGTTTTTTCGCATTTCAAATCTTGTGCTCCCTTTCTTTCTTTCCTTCTTTTATATATTGCAAAACAACTGTATTTACACACACTCACTCATACAGGTTTCAATCCACTCTGGATCTCACTGGTAACGACTCTGCTACTGCCAGTTATGACTTCGAAAATCCGATCGACTTAGCCGAAGTCGAAGGTGAAGAGGATTGCGAAGTGCCTGGTGAACTTGCAAGACTGCTACTCTAGGAAGAGAGGGCCATTCAGCCACATGAAGAGCCAGTGGAAACGGTAAATCTGGGTACTGAGACAGATAGAAGGGAAGTTAAGATTGGTGCTAATCTAGAGCTCAGCGTGAAACAACGATTGACTCAAATGTTGCATGAGTATGTGGAAATCTTCGCCTGGTCCTATGAAGACATGCCTGGGTTGGATACCGACATTGTGGTCCATCACCTGCCTACCAAGGAAGACTGCCCTCCAGTAAAACAGAAGGTCCTCCGTATGCGTCCAGAGATGTCCGAAAAGATCAAAGCTGAGGTTATGAAGCAATTCGATGCCGGGTTTCTAGCAGTGACCTCCTACCCTCAATGGGTTTCCAATGTGGTGCCGGTGCCGAAGAAAGATGGTAAGGTCAGAATGTGTGTTGATTACAGGGATCTGAACAGGGCAAGCCACAAGGATGACTTCCCTCTGCCTCACATTGATGTTCTGGTTGACAATACTGCTCAGCACAAGGTGTTCTCCTTCATGGATGGTTTTTCAGGTTATAATCAGATCAAGATGGCTCCTGAAGATATGGAAAAGACTACCTTTGTTACTCAGTGGGGCACCTTTTGTTACAAAGTCATGCCTTTCGGACTGAAAAATGCTGGGGCAACCTACCAACGTGCCATGGTTGCTTTATTTCATGACATGATCCATCATGATATTGAAGTGTACGTCGATGATATGATTGCAAGGTCCCAAACTGAGGAGGAACACCTTGACCATCTACAGAAGTTGTTTGACCGTCTGAAGTTATACAAGCTGAGGTTGAACCCAAACAAGTGCACCTTCGGGGTAAGATCTGGAAAGTTGCTAGGCTTCGTTGTGAGCGACATAGGTATTCAAGTGGACCCTGCCAAGGTTAAAGCTATACAAGAGATGCCAGTACCCAAGACAGAGAAAGAAGTCAGAGGTTTTCTAGGACGTCTGAATTACATTGCCTGATTCATCTCGCATCTAACTGCCACCTGTGAACCAATCTTCAAGCTGTTGAAGAAAGATCAGGTAGTACGTTGGAATGATGGATGTCAGGCCGCTTTTGACAGAATCAAAGAGTATCTCCAAGAACCACCCATCCTTATGCCACCGGTTGAAGGGAGACCTCTAATACTATACCTGACAGTACTTGACAACTCAATGGGGTGTGTGCTGGGGCAGCATGACGAGTCTGGCCGAAAAGAGCACGCCATTTATTACCTTAGCAAAAAGTTTACCGACTGTGAGACCTGATACTCACTGCAAGAGAAAACTTGTTGCGCTTTGGTATGGGCTGCTCGCCGGCTGAGACAGTATATGCTGACTCACACTACTTTGTTGATATCAAAGATGGATCCGATAAAGTACATATTTGAAAAGCCTGCTCTATCTGGAAGAATAGCAAGATGGCAAATGATTTTGACAGAATACGACATCCAGTACACGACTCAGAAAGCCATCAAAGGAAGTGTATTGGCAGACCATTTGGCACACCAGGCAGTGGACGACTACCAGTCAATGAACTTCGAGTTTCCAGACGAGAGCATCATGATAGTGACTGATTGTGAAGTACCTGGACCGGATGAAGGACCTGAGGAAGGATCTTGATGGTCTATGCACTTTGACGGGGCCTCCAACGCTTTGGGTAACGGTATCGACGCTGTGATCATATCCCCTCAAGGCACTCATACTCCACTTACTGCCCGGCTATGCTTCAACTGCACCAACAACATGGCGGAGTATGAGGCATGCATCATGGGTCTCCAAGCGGCAATTGACTTAAGGATCAAGTTTCTGAGTGTCTTCGGAGATTCCACTCTCGTGATCAATCAGATCAAAGGCGAGTGGGATACGAAACATCCGAATCTTATTCTTTACAGAGAATGTGTGTTGACATTGATCCCCAACTTCACAGAGATAACTTTTGAACACTTTCCAAGAGAGGAGAATCAGTTGGCGGACGCGCTGGCTACGATGTCTTCTATGTTCAAAGTCAAGTGGGACAATGAGGCTCCCCGGATCATTATCTGGAAACTGGACGAATCGGCATATTGTTGTGATCTCGAGGCTGAGACAGTGACTGAAAAACCCTGGTATCATGAGTTGAAGAGGTACTTGGAAGCTCAAGAATACCCTGAAGGTGCATCCATCAATGACAAGAAGTTTCTGAGAAGGTTCGCAGCAAAGTTCTTCCTCAGCAACGGCATTCTGTACAAACGAAACCATGATTCGACCCTACTGCATTGTGTGGATAAGACTGAAGCAGAAAAGATCATGGCAGGGCTGCATGAAGGTACCTTCGGAACACATTCCAGTGGACATACCATGGCAAAGAAAATCCTTCGGGCAGGATATTTCTGGTCCACAATGGAAGCCGATTGTTACCAACATTCTCGCACATGTCATAAGTGCCAAATATATGCTGATAAGGTGCACGTTCCTCCAGTTCCTATGAATGTCTTGACTGCACCTTGGCCTTTCGCAATATGGGGCATAGATATGATCGACGAGATTAAACCTACATCGTCCAACGGGCATCGCTTCATCCTAGTAGCGATCGATTACTTCACAAAGTGGGTTGAAGCAGCTTCCTACGCTACAGTAACCAAGAATGTCGTGGCACGGTTCATTCGGCATAACCTGATCTGTCGATACGGCGTCCCGGAAAGGATCATTACGGACAATGGTACCAATCTTAATAACAAGATGATCACTGAGCTCTGCGAGCAATTCAAGATACAGCACCACAACTCTTCTCCTTACCGACCGAAGATGACTGGGGCTGTAGAAGCGGCAAACAAGAATATCAAAAAGATTGTGCCGAAGATGACAGTGACCTACAAAGATTGGCACGAGATGTTACCGTTCGCTCTTCATAGGTACCGTACCTCAGCAAGAACGTCAACCGGGGCAACTCCTTTTTCCTTGGTCTACGGCATGGAGGCAGTCTTACCGATTGAAGTCCAAATACCCTCTCTCCGGATAATGAAGGATGCAGATCTGAGCAAAGATGATTGGATCCAGACACGACTTGATCAATTAAATCTAATTGACGAAAAGAGACTCACTGCTATTTGTCATGGTCAAACGTACCAAAAACGGATGATCAGGGCATTTAACAAGAAAGTCAGACCACAAGAGTATCAAGTTGGGGACCTGGTAATCAAACGCATCATCCTTCCTCAAAGTGATCCCAGGGGCAAATGGACCCCTACATACGAAGGGCCATTTGTGGTTAAACATGTGTTCTCGGGAGGAGCCATGATTCTAACCACCATGGATGGTGACGACCTTCCTCACCCCGCCAATGCAGACATAGTAAAAAGATACTACGCATGATAAAAGACCCGCTAGGTTGACATACCTAGGCAAAAATTAGGGCTCCCGGCGAACCAAAAGGGTTCGGGCAAAATGAGGGATGAAATGAAAAAAATCTGTACACCCGACAAGTCAAAAACCTGAAAAGGCGGCTTGGGAAAAAATGGGTATCCCGGTGGACTGAAAACCCGAAAGGGCGGTCCAGGAAAAAATTAGGGATTGAAGCGTAATACTATGTCTCATTGGATCACCCTGCATCCAGAATCCGGTATCTACATCAAGTTTAGACGGCATAGATCGATCAGCTTCATCTTCAACTGAGCAGCAAAGTGATGAGACGCTCGAAGATATAAAGGCGATAGCAGAGTTGAAACCCAGTGGGATTATTCTTTTCACACAGCTGTTTTGTTTTCTTTGTACAAATTGTATAAACTCTGTTGTTCGGCGGTGTTCTCTTACTAGGACGTCAGCCTCTTATACATAAACGCCTATTTACAGGCAAATTCAAAAATCAATACAAATTCACTTTTCAGATCAATTGCCAATTGTTTTTCCTTTTCTGTTTTGTCTTACGAAGAACGTCCAATGTTCAATTTCCGATATATGCATTTGACACTAATTGCTAACTCATAAATATTTGCATGCAAAACAAAGGATTAATTACAGGTAACGTTAGAAACAGGGGCAATAATGGGTTGTCTAAAGCGATCTAATTGCTCCGTCCACCAAGGTACCAAGGTAAGTTCGGCTGAAGACCGTAACATAGATACCTTCATTCCCCAGTGAAGTCACTAAGATTCAACAATTCTCCTCAAGCAGTTGGTCTCCCAATCAGCCCTACAAGGCACAGTATCTCCGGCAAATCAGTAATTTACTCCCCAAGTAGAGTTGGTATACTGTCAGCCATAAGGTAGTTGGATTATCCCCCGCAGATCTCAACATGCCCCAACAGTATATAGACATTCCTAATAAGCATCCCCGACAATCTTGATCTAAGATTGTTCCCTGGAGGAATACCAGACATCTAGTGGAGCCACTTCCCCGGTGCAATTTGAAAAGCTTCCCTAGAAGAGTTCAATACATCTCCCCAGCAGGAAGCTTATCCCCAGTAGATTCTGGAAGCTTACCCTCGTAGAGCACGAACGCGTCTCCCGGATTTATTCAAAGGTTATTTCCCCACCAGGATATAACTGGGTTATCCTCAGCCAAAAGCCACGGAAAGATCATCCTCGACGAAGTCTTCCTATCCCCAGCGGAGTCTATTAATTCCTTCAATATAACACATCAACGGTATCCCCAGTGGAGTTATCATCAAACATCTCAACAAAGTATCTCTTTCCCCATAGAGTTCACTCTCCGCAGAGTAATCTATTCGCCAAGTTTATTCCACCAGCGGAGTCATCTTCTCCTACCGGTATTCTTGCAATCATCCTATCCCCAGCGGAAACAAAAGCTCTACTCTTCCACAGCAGCCCAGGATTCGACCTCCTGGCATTCGTCAAGGATTTACTTTCCTGGACAAAAAACACATACATTCATCACATCTTATATCATGCATACACGCATCATGAACCTACAAACTCACTTATTCTGAGAATATCACGCATCTCATACATCATGACATCACATACAACCAACGTCTTGTCTTTTCAGGACGAAAGATCAATACAAAGATGATTACCATCAATGGTCGCAACTAAAGATCTGATTCCTGTATCCAGCCAGGGTGTATCTGTTGACGACTACATTACCAGACTCGACTCCTGTAACCAGCCAGGGTACGTCTGAAGAGTTTGAGGATCTGATTCCTGTATCCAGCCAGGGTGTATCTGTTGACGACTACATTACCAGACTCGATTCCCATAACCAGCCAGGGTACGTCTGAAGAGTTTGAAGATCCGATTCCTGTATCCATCCAGGGTGTATCTGTTGACGAATATTTCTGGACTCGACTCCTGTAACCAGCCAGGGTACGTCTGAAGAGTTTGAGGATCTGATTCCTATCCAGCCAGGGTGTATCTGTTGACGACTACATTACCAGACTCGATTCCTGTAACCAGCCAGGGTACGTCTGAAGAGTTTGAGGATCCGATTCCTGTATCTAGCCAGGGTGTATCTGTTGACGACTAATTCCGAACTCGATTCCTGTAACCAGCCAGGGTACGTTTGAAGAGTCTGAAGATCCGATTCCTGTATCTCGCCAGGGTGTATCTGTTGATGACTAATTCCGGACTCGATTCCTGTAACCAGCCAGGGTACGTCTGAAGAGTTTGAAGATCCGATTCCTGTATCCAGCCAGGGTGTATCTGTTGACGACTATTTCCAGATTCGATTCCTGTATCTAGCCAGGGCACATCTGTGAGTAACCGATTGTAGACTCGATTCCTGTATCCGGCCAGGGCACATCTACATAAAGGGTTTGAAGATTCGATACCTGTATCCAGCCAGGGCACATCTACACGAAGAGTTTGAAGATCAACTCCTGTAACAGGCCAGGTAATTATCTTTCTTTCTCAGGTACGCAAGTTCTCGCTAAGGAATCTCTTACGCGATCGACACCTAGATGGCATCTATAAGCCCATCTCCACCCTCTTATCCAACAATCTCCAAAGGGCATCTGTAATCCCATTTCCGCTATCACACTGCTGATACTCCACTATGTGAGTGCAAATTTCTGGGCACTCTAGTGTTCAATCATCTTCCACCTTCGGATTACGAAAGACACGCCAGCCAATCTACATCCTCAGGTCTAAGAAAATTGAACAGGGGCAACTGTTGTACCCCAAAATTTGTCCTCCCATATTCTTCAAGATTTGCCAAGATCATGGTTCAAAAATCTCTCAAGGGTTGGACAGTCCAATTGCCTCCTAACACAGTCAAAACTAGGGTTTTGGTTCTTGCAAAGAAATTGAGGTTTCCAAGGGTCCAATCAAGTCCCATATGCCTACATACATTGTCAAGCATCCATATGTCAAGTTTCAAGACTCACAACATCAAATGGCACAGTCAAAAACCCTAATTGCTTCACAGTTAACTGCAGGGGCAAAATGGTCATTTGACAGTCAAAAGTCAAAATTTTTGGTCAACATCTTATTTTGAAGCCACAAACATCATTTGATCAATTCTTGATCATGATTCTCAAAGCACGGCTCAAAAAGTCTCAAGATGCAAAAGTTTCTATTTTTGGACAGTTGAAAAAGTCAACTGCAAATTGACCAGGGCATAACTTCCTCATGGTTCATCATAAAAATCCCATCCAAATCTCATTTTGAAGAGAATGACATTTACTACAATTCATCTTCACACTTCAAGTCCAAGAAATGCTCTCACAAAAAGTTATCAATTTCAACATTATAGGTCATTTTCAAAAGTCAACAAAAAGGCACTTTAAGTCAAAGAACATAATTTGAGATTGGTAAATCAAAATGACATGGGACCAAAGGCATTGGTTAGAGGACTTCAATACCTTTCCAAAATGTCCAAGAACATGTTCATAGCTTCAAAATTGAGCAAGATATACCTTGGACAAGTTTGGAAATTTTTGGGAACTTTGAAAAGTCAACTTTGCTTCAAAAGCTTCAAAATTGCTAATGGGCCACAAATTCTTCCATGAATCATTACCCAAAGCATATGCACAACCCATTAAGCTCAAAGGGATTTATTTTCTTATTTTTAATTAATTAATTGAATTTTTATTCATATTAATTCATTTAATTAGATTTAAATATGAAAAAAATCAAATAATGCCTTGTGAATCTTTTTTGTGCAGCAAATCAAACTAGGGCGAGGTGGCAAAACGTGCATCAATCAACAAGAACAATATCATCCATAATTGGCAAGATTGGTATGGAAAAAGATTGAAAAAGATATGAACAAAATCAAATATTGAAAACATTAATACATGGACATTGGGCTTGGTTTTTTAACCTAATTTCGTTCACTTACATATGCAAGACCTAATGGAATCAAGACATACACAAAAAACTGCTCAGAAGCTGCATACCAATTTGCAAAATTTCATCAAAAGCTTGGAAACTGAAATCCTAGTTACTGCACGTTTCAAAGCCTAAAATCTATTCCAACACATTGCTGGACCATCCAGGAAGCTTTTGCAATCAAGAATCAATTAAAACGTGCCAAGAATCATAGAATACAGGCCATACGGTTTGCAACAATTTCTTGAATTCCACATCATGATTCATGCACTTTTAATCATTTTTCTTGAGTGATTTATACTAATATTAACCTTCTGAAGTTAATGATATAACTCAATTGCATTATCAGGCCCTGTATTGTGATTCACCATTAACGTGTTCTAGGGTTTCAGAAGCTTAGAATTAGGGGTTTCCTCATATGGAAAAATCAGACCTTAAAACCTATACCATTGAACTCGTTGCAACAAGACGAAGCAAACCAATACCTCGCGCCCTTTTTATATTACAGCATGTTCTAATCGCTATTTTCTGGACTTTGGTTTTGGGGGGGTTTAAAACCCCCGCTATTTGTTTATATTACAGGTACAAAAACGAAGAAGAAGCATGCGTGGCTTGGTGCTATTGGAACATTTGAACGTTGGTGCGTTTTTTTCATTATTTCAGTATACTTGGCATGTTACATATATTATGCTTCTTTATCAATATGTTAACAAACGAATGCAATGTTTCAGTTGGTAGAAGACGTGGCTGGTAAGCATTGGGACCTGGGTTCGATTCCCAGGTCCCCCCACATGTTTCATAATTTTTCTCTTAACATATTTCTATGCAGCGTTCCTTCAAGGCTTCACCATACACCCTCATGCGCTGGCCTGACAAGTGGCTTCAAGACCAATCTGAAGGCCAGAACGTGCAGTCCATGGTACACGCTAGTCAACCACACGCACTCAAACATGGAAAGTCAAAAGAGGCTTTGATTCAGTGGGCCAAATTGCTTCCAAAAAACCTCCCAAATGGGCCAGACACCCCCAATGTTTGTATTATATTTTTTAACTTCCTTTTCTTTTCTTTTTTGTTTTAATTTGTTTTAATTGTTTTATTTAATTCACCAATAATTAATTTTCATAATAAAAATATCAGAAACTAAAATATGTTAATTAATTAATTTATTAAATATTTTTGTAAATAAACTTTAACCATTAATCTAGTAAATTAGGTTTTAAAACTTTAACATTTTTTCTTAATAAATTAAAATATGTAGAAATTAGAGTTTTTAACCTTTTCATCATTTTTTTAATAAATAATTTTCTCATCATTATTATTATTATTATTAAATACTAAATATTTTTGTAAATAAACATGTACATTAATTATTTAGTAAACTAGGTTAAACTTTAATATTTTTCCTTAATAATTAAAAACAACTTAGAATTAGGGTTTCTCTTAATTTTAATTCTTTTCTTTATTTCATAAATACCAAAAACCTAAAAAACAATTTCCTTTCTTTAATTAAATAATTAACTAGTTTTAATTTCAATTTAATTTCTCAAAAGGGTCCAACGCCCTCGAACGTTCTATTTTGATTCTTTTCGCGCGTTATTTTATTTTCTTGTGAATATTATGTAACTGTCCAAGCCATGTAATAGTAACTAGGTTTACTTTCCGCATTTTTATTAAAACGGGTCTTTGTATTTTGGCGATGTATAGACCCGCGCCTTGTAATAGCGTAGGATTTATCTTTCCGCATTTAAATTTCCGCACTTTTAAATTCTAATTGCATGAAAGAATGAATGACTAATTAAAAACAATGCGTAGCTCACCAATACCTGATCAAAGATAAATTTAACACAAAAATAACACACAAATTCACACACCACTCTTAGGGTACGCCTCACCTGTTGCCTTCAGAATGTGGTCGTCGAGTATAGGACGTTTTAGTAAGTCCTTATGTCCATGATCAATGGCATAAGGGTAGCTTCTAAGGTGTCCTACCGTTGCTCTGGTGACCACACTGTCCCTAAAATCGAATTGACCCGAACACCTCGAACGGTGGTGCTACCTACCTCTCAATGGTGGGATGGAACTACCTAAGGACATTTACACAACTTAATTCCTTAGGGTAGGTAGATGACTCATAGATACTTGCTCTTAAAAACAAATAAAAACTCTTTTCACACCGACACTTTCAAAAAAAGCTTTCAAAACAATTTTTCAAACACTCTTGAGGACTGATACAAGAGTCATTCCGAAACTTTCAAAGAAACTTTTTCAAACCCACCCACAATTGAAAAGCAAACACTTTTGAAAACACAAATGAGCAAGTATCTAAGAGCCCATGGATAACCATGGATAGAAAGGGTGCTAACACCTTCCCTTTCTATAAATCTACCTCCCGAACCGAGAAACTATCTCATAAGGAATTTTGCTGTGCTTTTATCCTGTCCATGTTGGAGAACATAAAAGACGGTGGCGACTCTTGCTTTCGCGACATTTCGCGAACCAGCGTTAAACAGTCAGTTCTAAATCCACCGATCACAGCTTCCTAAAAGAAAAAATGACAAAAATGTGGAAAAATGCAAAAGGCAGCGCGCTGGGTGTTGAACCCACGACCTCTTGGTTACCAGCTATTGTACCCAAAAATTTTCCCTCTCACTTATCAAGAATTTGCTCACAAGATCTCCTTGGGCTCAAGACTGCACTAGGGTTTGATCAGCTCAAGACACCTCCTTAGGCACTGATGACCAAAATTAGGGTTTGAGTTTGCACAAGGATTTTTGAACTATCAATGCTTCATATGAATTTCATGGACCATTATGGACCCCCAAGATTACTCATGTCAAGTTTCAAGCCTTGAATCACATTTTTTCTCAATCAATTGAGCAGTAGACCTAAAAATCAATTGTATTGGGGAAAAAGTCAACCATGGCCAATTTACAGTCAAACTTCATAATTTTTGATCCACATCAACATTTTAAACCCGTATGTATCATTTAAGCAAGTTTGGACCATAATTCCTCAAGAAACTTGATCAAATCTCCAAATGGGCAAAATGGTCAAAATTAGGGTTTTTGACTAGGAAAGGGAAATTTCTGATTTTTGACCTAGAAAATGGTCAATTGGTTTAAGGAATGATCTCAAGAGTCCAATTGTATCATTTTTACCTAATTACATGATTTAAAACATAGCAAATCCATTGGATTGACAGATGAATTTTGCAGTCAACTGATCAAAAGTCAATTGTATACTGAAAAGTCAAACTTTGACTTTTTGGTCAAATTCAAGTGCCAAAAATCATAATTTATCAAAACATGTAAAAATATGAAATTTATTCATCAAGAAATAAAAAATTCAAGATTTCATTTTGAAAGGTCAAAATTTTTAAACTTAGAAAATTTTCTAGGTGTTGGAAATTTCATGTTTTTTCATAACTTTGAACCAAATTTTCACCATGATGCAAGATGATTCAAGAGAAACTTCCAACATGAAAGTTGTATATATCCATGAAATATACAACTTTTCTTCACACAAATTCTTCCTAATTTTGCCAGGATTTTGACCTAACTTCATGAACTTTTTCATATAGTTCCAAGGGGAATCTTCAAAAGCAATTCAAAGATGGATTGTAGAGCACATTGCAAGCTTTCCAAAATGTCCAAGAACTCCTTGAGATCATTCTTGAGTAGGGAGAATCGAAGAGATGAAGTTGGTGTTTTGTCACTTGAGTCACAAGGCATTTTGTGATGAACAAAAATCCAATTTCAAACCTATGCTGCATAATATTGTTTTTCAGACCTCTAAACCTCAATATCTCTCCATAATCAAAAGATTACACTTTCTTTTTATCTATTATCCAAGTGTTCCAAGCATTGTCCAAGCCAATTTTCCATTTTTGGAAGAAAGCTACCATTCCATTCTTGAAAAGTTGCTTTAATAACAAAGTCAACTTGTTCTTTCTGCACACATAACTCCTATAAACCAAAAGCAATGTGTCTAAGACCTAAGAAAGCTCAGAACATGCTTGTACAATACTTGAGATTTGTCATTTCACTTTTCTTCAAAAGCAAGTTATATAGACATAACCCTATAACTCAGAAACCTGGAGTGATTTTGTGCTCTAATCTTTTCCATAAATATTAACAAGTTTATTGCAAGCTAAGGCACGATTTCAAGCATCCAAAAACTGTCCTAAACACCTTTGCTGCACAAGGGTGCTCTTGACAGTTTTGAGCCAAAACTTTTCATCTCCATTTCCACTCGTGCATTTTGATTCTTAATCATTCAAACACCTTACATACATCATACACAAGTGATCCAAGCCCATGTTTCATGACTGTAACCCCTACATCACTATCCACCATTTTCAAATATCAAGCTTGTAGGTAGATTTGAGTAGGGAGATTCAGGGACTTTCAAAGCAAAGTAAGAGTTGGAATACACTCAAAGAGGTCCAGGCAAGCTAAACAGATCATTAGGAAATCTCCAAAGTTTCTCAAACACCATTCATGACTCCAGCTGTAAGAGGTAAGTTTTCAAACTTCTATCTCTTCATACAGGCACCATTTGTTTCTGATTTGTGAAGATAAAATGTAGATATCATTTCTCTAAAACTGACCATGTTCATAGTTTTCATTTATATTGATTGTATGTAGAGAATTTTAGATTTGAACTTTCTGAAAAAATTAGGTTTCAATTTAGGGCCAGCAAAATTAATCTTCATCTTTTACTTTTAGCTTACATAAGTTATATGGTTAGATTCGTGAGGAAAAATATCACAACTTTCATGTTTGCATTTTTCATTTTTGTTGAGAAATGAATGAGATACAGATGGTCCGGCTGGCTGAAGGTTGAACACGAAGTACATGTCATGGAGACATTTTACTTTATGTATTTATTGTTTCATTTGTATTAACGGATGTACAGCCACCTCAGTGGCAAAGGTAATGCGCGTGTGTATGGAAGGTCTTGGGTTCGATACCCAGCGCTACCTTTTGCCATTATTTTTTAGCATTTTTCATCATTTTTGTTCAGCTAGGCGCCTAGGCTTCCAATGAGTGGGCCTTGTGTTTTTTTTGCTGACTCTCATCCTGACTTTTGGCACCCCCTAGCCCATTTGTATTTATTTGTTTATTTATTTCATTTTTCCTTTTAAATATATTTTCTAAAATACTAAAAAATCATAAAAAATAGTAGATTTATGTTTTGACATAATTTAAATATTTTTCTCACACAAAAAAATTATTTTTATTCATGATACTTTATTTATCTTTACTAATTATCTTGTAAATTAAATTAAAACTAGGTTATTATTTAGTTTCTTCTATACCTATTTAAATATATTATTTTAAAATAATATAAAAAAGGCCAAAAATATTTTCAACACCATATATTACTTTCAAGGCAAAAATACAAAAATACTTTTTCTCTAAACTTATTTTCTTTTAATCAACTAAATAGAATTAGGGTTTTATTCAAAAATCTTTTCTTAATTAATTTCTTTTCTTAATTAGTTTAAGTTAATTTAATTTTGATTAATTATTTTTTCTCCAATTAGGTTTAGGTTAAAACTCCTTTCATATAAAAATCCAAGCAAAAATCATTTCTTTCCATTTGCATTTGTACTTTATATTTATTCATTTCCTTGTACATTTATTCAATTTGGTTGTAATAGATTAATTAGGTTTATATTATTGCAATCCCCATTCACAAATTATATACCCCCTCCCACAAGTATTGTAATAGCGTAGTAACTTTAAATTCCGCAATTTATCACTTTATATACAAATGCTAGTAATTAGGGTTTGTATGGAAAGAACAAAATCAATCAAATAGAAAAACCTAATTCAAGACAAAATCAAGCATGAAAACAATACACTTGCACACAAGCGCCCCTAGGGTTACCCCACTTGGTTTTCTTATACAAAATGGCCATATTACGCATGTAAGGTATCTTAGCAAAAACAAGCAAATACAAGTTCATAGTCCCTCGATGACGCTATCTAAGTTGCCTTTAAAGATGATCTTAGCCCCTAAAGGAAAATGCTAAGATACCTTGCAATATTCCTAATCATGGTTATACGATGACCCACGCCCGTCCCGTTTACATCCAAAAATAGGGTTACTTACCAAATCAATGGTAAGACAACAATGTCAAAGGAAAAGAAAATGAACAAGAAAGACATTTGAGTAGATAGATTGCTACTAATTACTTGCGCCATTTCAAAATAAACATCCTTGATATTTTCAAAACAATCACATACACTTTCAAACATCTTGCAAAATTGAAAACATTTTCAAAAGATCAAACATTTTTGTATACATTCTTACGAACGAGAATCATTACAAAGATTGCCTAAACAATGGCCTCTTTACAAAATACTTTCAAAAACCACACAAAGCACAATTTCAAACAAAAGCAAGTGATCTAGCAAGTAACTAAGAGCCCGTGGAAAACCATGGATGAAAAGGGTGCTAATACCTTCCCTTTTCATAATCTACCCTCTGAACTCAAGAAACAATCTCAAAGGTCTTTCCTGTGCTTTTTCACCTTTCCTTTTGGATAAAAGAAAAGTCGGTGGCGACTCTTGCTAACCGCAACATTTACAATCAAATGCAAAACCTTCAAGTCAATTCTCCCACCGTATCACAGAACTGGCGACTCTGCTGGGGACTATTCTAAAATTGGGGTTACCTTAGGGATAGATCACATCTACTTGCTTTCATTGTTTGACTTGTTTTCCTTACATTATGGTTCTTTGTTTGGGTTTAAATCCTCTACCCGGATTTGGGATACATTATAGGTAAGTAGAAATACGTTGTGGAAACTGTGCGGGGTATACCGACATGGTCTAAGCAATAGCTACGTTAGTGCGACATATTTGTGGGTACTGGTATCCTTTGAGTTAATCAAAGAGAATACTAGGTTTCTGAGTGATGTCATGAAGCACTAATGAACTTATAGAACCTTTACTTGACCAACTTGGCCTTTAGGATGTAGTTAGATGACCGACTTTGGTGCAGTCCAAAGTTGGTAGATACTCGATACTACACTCATTGAGGTTTGGTTTCTTGGGATATTTTGGTCGCCATTAAAGAGGCTTGTGCTGAAACAATGACCAAGGAAACAAACCAATGATATTGAGCTCCTTAGAACCCGATTACTATTACTAGGACAAGTTTAAGCCAACTAAACTTTAAGAAGGTACTTACCTATAAAACCCCATGCAAGCCTAAACCTAAGGACTTTTTTGCTTTGTTTGTATATGCATACTTGTACATAACATCATGAACATCATGAATATCATATACATCTACTAACAATTTCAAGGATTTTGGGATTCATCTTTGCTCTTGTTTTATAGGATATGGATTCACTTCGCAGGAAAACTATTCAAGTCAATCCTGTAAGGGTTCCTCCACAACTTAAGGAGCTAGCTTCAAGGATTCCTGAAAACTCTCCATTTACTGAGAGACATGGTCGGCTACTCAACTTGGTCACCTTCAACACATATAAGGATATGATGAATGTGCTCTTTCAGTTCTTTGATCCTTTACACCATTGCTTCACATTTCCCGATTATCAACTTGTGCCTACTTTGGAAGAAATCTCCCAACTATTGAGGATTCCCATTCTCAATCAACTACCTTTCAATGGTAAGGAAAGAGACCCAAAGCCATAAGAGATTGCTCAAGCTCTACACTTGCACTCATCTGATGTCACAACTCATTGGGAATAAGAAGTGGTGTCAAGGGTTTCTTAGCAAAGTTCCTGTTTGAGAAAGCCCAAAGCTGTTGGAATTCCTTGGACTTGCAAGCCTTTAAGGAAATTGTGTCTCTCCTCATCTATGGGATGATTTTGTTTCCAAATCCTGACCAACTCATAGATATCAACACCGTCAAAATCTTCATATCCCGCAACCCGGTGCCTACATTGCTAGGAGATATCCTACACTCTTTTCACACTCGCACAATGAGGAAAAAATGTGTTATTATGTGTTGCATTCCTATCTTGGCAAGGTGGTTTATTTCTCATCTTTCCCAATCTGTATTAAAGAATGAGAAAGGTTCAAGGTGGTCACAAAGGTTGATGATGCTCAAACATTCATACATTCATTGGTGCTCCTGATCTAAAGAGAATATTATCATTGTCGATCGTTGTGGAGAATTCCCTAATGTCCCTTTACTTGGCATTAGGGGAGGTGTCACCTAAAACCCCTTCTTAGCCTTAAGACAGTTTGGTTACGCACGAAGGGATGGCCCGCACGAGATTCTGATTCAAGGTTTGGTATTTGACTACGACAACGACGATCAAGGTCTTCGCCAGATATTTATCCGAGCTTGGAGGATGTTGAATAAGGTGGATAGCAAGACTTTGGGGCACAATAATTCCATCCCTCTTGAGCCTTACCTCAAATGGGTATGAACTCGTGCTCAGAGTCTTATGATGCCTTACCCCTCCATTATCCCAGTAATCATTGAGCCTTTCATAAAAGAAGATGTTCCATACACTATCTTACATCCTGATATACCCATCTCTCTTGAAGACCTACAAAGAGATTAGATACAACTCAAGGGGGAGCGAGATACTTTCGAAGCCCAATTCTACGCAAGCGAGAAGAAGGTTTTGGAACTCACTACACTACTTCATGAGGAGCAGACTCTCAATGCCTACATTGCACCAAAGAGGATGCATACTACCATTCTACCTTAGAGTTTCTTATATTTGTCTTTCCCAAGAAGGCATTGATGTACTCGAGCTTTAATCTATTAATATACGTGTGTTTCCTTTTTGTCTAAAACGAATTCGAATCTTAAAATCCTTGAAAACATTTGCATATGAATTTATCATTCATCATAACATAAACAGGTCTTTTGCAACAAGTCTCCTCATCTCTCTACTGTTTATTTCAGTAAGATGGATCTCGAGCAAACAGTGAAGGACCTCCAAGCTCATAATACACAGTTTCAACAGTTGCTCTTGACCCTAGCCAAAGGACAAGAAGAGTTGAAGACTTTGCTGGTTGAGGAGAAGAAAAAGAAAACAAAGAAGGTAACCGGAGTCCTAAACATGGGAAGAAGATTTCATGGGAAGACAAGAAGGACCTTAGACTTTGCAACAACATCCGGTGAAAGAGACAATCAAGATGGGAAAGGCAAGGAAGAATTTGTCCCGTCAGAATTTGAAGAGGAAGAGGAAGAAGAAGACAATTCTAAAGAACAATACCCTCTAGCTGATGACAGATATAAACATCTCGAAGAACGGTTGAGTGCGATGGAAATCCAAAAAGTTCCTGGCTTGGACTTTGAGGAATTGGGGTTAGTGTCGGGGATTGTCATTCCTCCAAAATTCAAAGCACCTGTGTTCGCCAAGTACGACGAAGTCTCATTCCCAAAAATGCATCTATGATCTTATGTAAGGAAAATCCAGCTCCATACCACTGACAAAGACTTATGGGTACACTTCTTCCAAGATAGCCTATCTAGAACTCAACTTGATTGGTTTTACCAGTTAGAAAGAGCCAACATTCACAACTGGGAAGATCTTGCTGCAGCCTTCTACAAACAATACCAATACAATGCTGATCATGCGCCTACCCGTGCTCAACTCCAGCGTATGGCCATGGTGTCCAATGAAGGTTTCAAGGACTATGCACAAAAATGGAGAGATTTAGCCGGAAGAGTTCAACCCCCTCTATTTGAGAGAGAATTGGTAGACATGTTCTAGGGAACCTTGTCTGGTCCCTTCTTCAATCATTTAATTGGAAGTTTATCTGCAAGTTTTACTGAACTAGTATTGACCAGAGAAAGGGTAGAAGCCGGTATAAAGAGTGGAAAGATTCAGAAAGATACATCCTCTTCTGCAGTTGTAAGGAAGCCTTTCATAGGAAGGAAAGAAAGAAGTGGTTGCCGTTTATCCTCAGATAAATCAAGATAGGGCCGAGTGCGACCAATGGTGGGGGTTGTGATGATCCCTAAACTAGCGCCTGATCAGCAAAGAATTAACCAACCAAGGATGGAAAGACCGGTCAGACAATTCACCAGAATTAACATGACCCCGTCTCAAGTATTACGGCATCTAATAAGATCCAATTTGGTGACCTTGAAATAAGCTTCGAAAAACCCCAACACAACATCTCCTCACTATCATCACAATGCTCGTTGTGCATACCACTCTGAAAGTCCCGGCCACGACACTAATAACTATTGGGCTCTAAAGAACAAGATACAAGACCTCATTGAAGAAAAAGAGATTGAATTCGATGCGCCAGAAAAGACAAATGTAATTTCTACCCCTATTCCCAGACATGGCCATAATACTAATGCCATTGAAGAAGAAATGTTTGTTACTTCAGTTGATGAACTTATGACTCCACTCCTGACTATTAAAGTGAACTTGTTGAATGCTGGTGTGTTCCCGGGCTGTGATGAAGGCTGTCATTTCTGTTTTTCCTCACCAACCAGTTGTCCTTTGTTGAAAGCAGGCGTTCAGTGCCTAATAGATAACAAATAAATTTGTTTGAAAAGACTTCTGTTCCACCTGTTCCTTTTGAAGATTTTCTATCATTACCATTTCCGCCAATTCTTCCAGGGTCTCCACCAAAATACCCGTTAGAATTAGATCAGTTCCGAAAGCAACTCCTTTAATAATTACAATGCCTGGACCAGTTCCGTATTCGTCAGACAAATCCGTACCATGGAATTATGGAGGGGATGTCTACTACCATGGTATTAAGCAAGATTATCCAGGTACCGAAGATTCAAGTTCTGAGAAAGTGGATTCCGACGTCAGTAATATTGCAGGGACTAGTAAGATTATCCGAAGTGGTAGGATCTTCTCTCCAGAAATTGCTCGCCCAAAAGCAGTTTCTGGACCTGTAATCATTCATGTTGTTGCTGCTCCTCCGAAGGCTATTCCCAGTCCTACAATCATCTCCAACAATACTCCAACTGACAAAGCTGTTACAACCCCTGTTATCATTCCTACCAACACTCCTGCTGCCAAATTAACTGAGACTCGAGGAAAATGTGTTCTGGTTGAGTCTGTCAAGACGAAGACACAATCATTGGCTATCCCTGAGACCTCCCGAAAGAGATGGAGGAAATTATGAAGATCATAGAAAGAAGAGACTACGATGTAGTTGAACAACTGGGGAAAACCCCCTCTAAAATTTCCATGCTGGAATTACTACTATGTTTCGAGGCGCATGCAAAAGCCTTGGTAAAATTCCTGAAAACTGCCCATGTACCCCAAGAGACATTTGCCGATCAGTTTCAAGACTGCATAGCCAGCATAACTGCAGATAATGGTTTAGGTTTTTCAGATGTTGATTTAACACTAAGGGGAAGGAAGCATAATGAGGCATTGCATGTCTCAGTTGAATGTAGGGGCACGACCTTGGCTCATTTTTTGGTGGACACTGGCTCATCTCTGAATGTATTGCCTAAAAAAGCTCTTGATAGGCTTGACTGTGAGGGATCGACATTGAAGCCAAGTAACCTAGTAGTAAGGGCTTTTGATGGCTCGAAAAGGATGGTACATGTGGAGGTGGATATCCCCATAAAAGTTGGGACCCAAACATTTGATTCAACCTTTTATGTAATGGATATCCGTCCCTCATATTCTTGCTAGCTAGCCCGACCATGGATTCACAATGCTGGCGTTGTCACTTCTACGTTGCACCAAATGCTGAAATATCCGACTCAAGGGAAGATTATCACCGTTCATGGAGAAGAAAAATACATGATAAGCCATCTCAATTCCTTCAGATATGTGGAATTATATGGTGAATTTATTGAAACTCCATTCCAACACTTTGAAGAGGTCTCGCAAGATGCGGTAGTAACCAAGGTTGTTCCCAAGATCACAAGGCCTCCACTCCGGATGTCATCTCTGAAGGATGCCAAAGAAGTGGTAGAAGAAGGTGGGTGCACTATCTAGGGACAACTCCTAGATATCCCATATAAGTCTGACAAGTTTGGCCTGGGTTTCACTTCAAGTGCCCAGAAGGATGTGCGCCGCGCTTGTGTCGGAGGACCACCCCTGAAGATCAGTAAACGCGAGGTCAACGCCGTAGAAGATGATGAAGATAGTTGTGACTTGGAGGGCTAGATATTCCCAACTGTCAGTGGAGGGATCAGCAACTGGGAGGCTAGAGATTTTGTCCCGATCACTTTTATCCCACAGTAATTTGTCTTTACATTTTGTTGGATCGGTAATATTAAAACAATTCACACTCTTAAAATCTTGTCTCTTACCCGAGGCACAATGGTCCATTTGTAAGGGTTATTATCTCATTTTCATATGACATCAATGACTCATGGATGTTTTCGCATATAAACTTTTGTGCTCATTGTTTTTCTTTTTACATTTTCATTTCTTCCAAAGATAGCTATACCCTTACACACACTCACACTCACAATGGAGGTATACATCCATTCGGGATCCCATGGGTAACGATATTGCTATGGCCTTTTGTGACTTTGAAAATCTAATCTTCCAAGGCGAAGACGAAGGTGAGGAAGATTGTGAAGTACCAGGGGAACTTGCCAGACTACTATAACAAGAAGATAAAACCATTCAGCCTCACGAGGAACCCGTGGATACAATCAACCTAGGTACCGAAGAAGACAAAAAAGAGTTCAAGGTGGGTGCCAATATGGAACCCGGTATCAAGGAGCGTCTGATTCAGTTGTTACACGATTATGTTGAAGTCTTTTCTTGGTCATATGAAGATATGCCAGGACTTGATACAGACATTGTGGTACATCGTCTGCCTAAAAGAGAGGATTGTCCGCCAGTAAAGCAAAAGGTTCGCAGCATGAGGCCTGATATGTCAAAAAAGATTAAAGCAGAAGTCATGAAGCAATTCAATGCTAGATTCCTGGTTGTCACCTCTTATCCCCAATGGGTTGCCAATGTTGTTCCCGTGCCTAAAAAGGACGGAAAAGTGCGAATGTGTGTGGACTATAGAGATTTGAATAGGGCAAGTCCTAAGGATGATTTTCCACTCCCCCACAATGATATTCTAGCTGATAATACGAGACAACACAAAGTATTTTCTTTCATGGACGGTTTCTCAGGCTACAACCAAATCCAAATGGAACCTGAGGACATGGAGAAAACAACATTTGTCACACAGTGGGGCACATTCTGCTACAAGGTGATGCCATTCGGACTAAAGAATGTTGGGGCAACCTATCAACGTGCCACGGTAGCTCTATTTCACGACATGATACATCACAAAATAGAGGTCTATATGGATGACATGATAGCCAGATCTTAAACAGAAGAAGAGAATCTTGATCACTTACAAAAACTGTTTGAGAGACTGAAGAAGTACAAAATGAGGTTGAATCCAAACAAATGCACATTTGGGGTACGGTCTGGTAAACTCCTAGGCTTTATCGTCAGCAACAAAGGTATTAAAGTAGATCATGCCAAGGTAAAAGCAATACAAGAGATGCCCGCTCCTCTTACTGAGAAGGAAGTCAGAGGATTCTTGGGGCATTTGAACTACATTGCCAGATTCATCTCTCACCTGACAGCTACTTGTGAACCAATCTTCAAATTGTTGAAGAAAGATCAAGTAGTCAAATGGAATGACGAGTGCCACGTTGCTTTTGACAAAATCAAAGAATACTTACAAGAGCCTACTGTGTTGATGCCACCAGTCGAGGGAAAACCATTAATCATGTATCTGATTGTTTTAGAAAACTCAATGGGGTGTGTATTGGGGCAGCATGACGAGTCTGGACGAAAAGAGCATGTTATTTATTACTTGAGAAAAAAGTTTACGGACTTTGAAACCAGATATTCACTGCTCGAGAAAACTTGCTACGCTCTGGCATGCGCTGCTCGCTGGCTAAGACAGTATATGCTGACTCATACTACTTTGTTGATATCTAAAATGGATCCGATAAAATACATCTTCGAGAAACCTGCTCTCTCCGGGAGAATAGCAAGATGGAAGATGATCCTGACAGAATATGACATACAGTATACTACCCATAAAGCAATAAAGGGCAGTGTATTAGCTTATCACCTTGCTCACCAAGCTGTAGAAGACTACCAATCCATGAAGTTTGAATTTCCAGATGAAGACATCATGACAGTAAATAACTGTGAAGAATTCAGGCCATATGACGGACCTGAACAAGGATCCCGATGGACCCTGTTCTTTGATGGGGCATCCAATGCACTTGGAAATGGTATTGGTGATGTACTCATATCTCCGGAAGGGTGTCATACTCTTTTTACCGCACGACTCTACTTCAATTGTACAAACAACATGGCGGAATACGAAGCATGCATCTTTGGTCTCAGAGCTGCCATAGACTTGGGGATCAAATCCTTGGATGTATTCGGATATTCTGCTTTGGTTATCAGTCAAATAAAAGGGGAATGGGACACCAAACACCCTAACCTTATCCCTTATAAAGAACATGTTTTGACATTGCTACCACATTTTGAGAAGATTACCTTCGAGCATTTCCTGCGAGAAGAAAATCAGCTAGCAGACGCTCTGGCCACAATGTCATCTATGTTTAAACTTAATTCGGATAACGAGGCTCCCCAGATCACCATCGAACGAATGGAGGAACCTGCGCACTGTCATGAGATTAATACTGAAGAAGTAGTGGACCAGCCTTGGTTTCACGAAGTCAAGAAGTATCTCGAGGCTCAAGAATATCCAGAAGGAGCTTCAATCAATAATAAGAAGTTATTAAGGAGATTCTCTGCTAAATTCTTCCTTAGTAATGGAATTCTTTACAAACACAACTATGACTCTGTGTTACTTTCGGTGCGTAGATAAGGTTAAAGCTGAAAGGATCATGGCTGAATTGCATGAAGGCACTTTTAGCACCTATTCCAGTGGGACTACAATGGCAAAGAAAATCCTACGGGCAGGCTATTACTGGTCTACCATGGAAGCAGATTGCTATCAACACTCTCGAACTTGCCATAAGTTTCAGATTTATGCTGACAAGGTGCATGTACCTCTAGTTCCTCTGAATGTCTTGACAGCTCCTTGGCCCTTTGCTACGTGGGGAATTGATATGATTGGGGAAATCAAGCCGACAACCTCTAATGGACACCACTTCATCTTAGTGGCTATTGATTATTTTACAAAGTAGGTGGAGGAAGCTTCCATCGCTTCCGTTACCAAGAATGTTGTTGCCCGTTTCATCAAGCAAAATCTCATTTTCCGGTACGGTATCCCGGAAAGGATCATCACTGACAATGGTACAAATCTAAACAACACTATGATCACCGCCTTGTGCGAGCAATTCAAGATCCAGCATCACAATTCTTCCCCTTACCGGCCAAAGATCAATGGTGCTGCAAAGCTGTAAATAAGAACATTAAAAAGATCATAAAGAAAACGACAGTCACATATAAAGACTGGCATGAGATGTTACCATTCGCTCTCCACGAGTATCGTACCACAGCTCGCACATCAACTGGGGCAACACCTTATTCTCTGGTTTATGACATGGAGGTTGTTTTACCTATCGAGGTCCAGATCCCCTCTCTGAGGATTATGAAGGATGCAAGGCTGAACGAAGACGATTGGATCCAGACCCGACTTGATCAACTGAACTTGATTGATGAGAAAAGACTTACTGTTGTCTGCCATGGTCAAATGTATCAAAAAAGGATGATCAAGGCTTTCAACAAAAAGGTCAGACGCCAAGTGTATCAAGTTGGGGCTCTGGTAATCAAATGCATCATACTGCCTCAAGGTGATCCCAGAGGCAAATGGACTCCCACATACGAAGGACCATTTGTAATCAAAACATTTTCTCTGGTGGGGCAATGATCTTGACCACCATGGATGGAGACGACCTACCGCACCCTGCGAACGCAGACATAGTCAAAAGATACTACGCATAAGAGACCCGCTAGGTTGACATATCTAGGAAAAAAAGGGCATCCCAGCGAACCAAAAAGGTTCAGGAAAAAATTAGGGATAAAACACAAAAGTTTGTACACCCAGCAAGTTGAAAACTCGAAAGGGAGATTTGGGTAAAAAAGGGTTTCCCAGTGGACTGAAAACCCGAAAGGGCGGTCCATACAAAAGTTAGGGAATTAAAGCGTATGACTATGTCCCGTTGGATCACTTTGAGGATAACCTTTGGCTTCAACTTGTGAACTCAACATTTTCGACCAACTCAATCATCTTCGGACGAGGAAACAAATAGACAAAATTCTCAGAGATACAAAGGCTATAGCCGAATGGGAACCCCATGGGATTATTGCACATAGCTATCTTTTCTTTGTATTAAAATTTTCATTTTTTCTTACGACGGCGTTCTCCTACTAGAATGTTTGTCTCATTATACAAAAATACTTACTCAAAGTCAATGCAAAGATATTCCTTTGAAAGTGCAAAACTATCTGTTTTTCTTTACTCTTGTGCTTTGTTTACAAAAACGTCCAATGATTCATTGTTGAACATATGCATTTGAACATAATTACTGTTTACAAATAAACAAAGTAAAAGGCAATTACTAATGGCTTTAAGAGGTAAGGAAATCTCTCTAAGCCACTTCCATAAATCCCCCATAATTTACAGTTTAATTCCCAGTAGAACAGGCTTCCTATTATCAATCCCTAGTAGAAGTCGTCAAATTTCTCAAGATTCCCCAATAGAATTTTACAAGCAGTATACAACATTTCCCTTACAACAGAGTTTATTTCTCTAAGTAGAAATTCGTCAACACTTAGACTTCACAACATGAAGGCTTATACTGCATATCCTCACCAGCACTCAGGGATTTGTTTTCCCAATCCAACATCAGTGCATCAAACTAGCTCACATACGCATACATTGCATCAATATATCATAAACATTGATAATGCGAAAGCATTATATCATACATTTCATACAACATGACTTTGCATTTTAGCTAACATTTTACCCTTTTCAGGATAAGATTAACAGCTATCATTAATATGTTCAGAGTTTTTTATACAGTTCAGTTACGCTCCAGACACGGATGCCATTCTGATACTCATTCAAACTCAACTTTGAGATACAGTTCAGTTATGCTCCAGACACGGATGCCATGCTGATACTCATTCAGATTCAACCTTTTGATACAGTTCAGATACACTCCAGACACGGATGCCATTCTAATACTCATTCAGACTCAACTTTGAGATACAGTTCATATATGCTCTAGACACGGATGCCATCCTGATACTCATTCAGATTCAACCTTTTCATACAGTTCAGATACGCTCCAGACACGGATTCCATTGTAATACTCATTCAGACTCAACTTTGAGATACAACTCAGATACGCGCCAGACACGGATGCCATTCTGATACTCACCCAAATTTAACTCTCAGATACAGTTCAAATACGCTCCAAACACAGATGTCATTCTGTCACTCATTCAAAACTAACTTTCAGATACAGTTCATATACGCTCCAGACACGGATGCCATTCTAATAAACATTCAAAATCAGCTCCCAAATATAGTTCAGATATGCTCCAGACACGGACGCCATTTTGATACTCATTTTTTCAGCTTACAAATTATAATACAAACAATTACTTTTGGATGGAATCTCTAAGCCCATATCCTACAGCTTTCTATCACCTCTCCAAATGGCATCTTTAAGCCCATTCCCTCAACCATCACATCACCGAGTGCAAATTTCTGGGCACTCTAGTGTCCAACCATCTTCCACCTTCGAGTCACAAATGGCAAAACTTGCCAATCTAACTCCTCATGCTTAATAAGATTCAACATGGGCATTTGTTGTACCTCAAAATTTTCCTTCTCACTTATCAATAATTTGCTCATAAGATCTCCTTGGGCTCAAGACTGCACTAGGGTTTGATCAGCTCAAAGACACCTCCTTAGGCACTGATGACCAAAATTAGGGTTTGAGTTTTCACAAGGATTTTTGAACTATCAATGCTTCATATGACTTTCATGGACCATTACGGACCCCCAAGATTACTCATGTCAAGTTTCAAGTCTTGGATCACATTTTTGCTCAGTCAATTGAGCAGTTGACCTAAAAATCAGTTATATTGGGGAAAAAGTCAACCATGTCCAATTTACAGTATAACTTCATAATTTTTGATCCACATCAACATTTTAAACCCATATGTATCATTTGATCAAGTTTGGACCATAATTCCTCAAGAAATTTTTCTAAGTGTTGGAAATTCATGTTTTTTCATAACTTTGAACCAAATTTCCACCATGATGCAAGATGATTCAAGAGAAACTTCAAACATGAAAGTTGTATATCTCCATGAATTCTACAACTTTGCTTTACACAACTTCTTCCTAAAGTGCTTGGATATCAAGTTATAATTTCAAGAACATAGGGTCATGAAACTAAACACTTAGTGAAATTTTGCCCTAATTTGGCCAGGATTTTGACCTAACTTCATGGAACTTTTTCATATAGTTCCAAGGGGGGTCTTCAAAATAAATTCAAAGATGGGTTGTAGAGAAAATTACAAGCTTTCCAAAATGTCCAAGAACTCCTTGATATCATTCTTGAGTAGGGAGAATCAAAGAGATGAAGTTGGTGTTTTGTCACTTGAATCACAAGGCATTTTGTGATGAATAAAAATCCAATTTCAAACCTATGCTGCACAATATTGTTTTGCAGGCCTCTAAACCTCAAGATATATCCATAATCATAAGATTACACTTGCTTTTGAGCTATTATCCAAGTGTTCCAAGCATTATCCAAGCCAATTTGCCATTTTTGGAAGAAACTACCATTCCATTCTTGAAAAGTTACTTTAATCACAAAGTCAACTTGTCTTGAGCTACTAACTTGTTCTTTGTGCACACATAAATCCTATAAACCAAAAGTAATGTGTCTATGACCTAAGAAAGCTCAGAACATGCTTGTACAATACTTGAGATTTATCATTTCACTTTTCTTCAAAAGCAAGTTATAGAGCCATAACCCTATAACTTAGAAACCTGGAGTGATTTTGTGCCCTAATCTTTTCCATACATATTAACAAGTTTGTTGCAAGCTAAGGCACGATTTCAAGCATCCAAAAATTGTCCTAAACACCTTTGCTGCACAAGACTGCTCAACTTGACAGTTTTGAGCCAAAACTCTCCATCTCCAGTTCCACTCATACGTTTTGATTCTTAATTATTCAAACACCTTACATACATCATACACAAGTGATCCAAGCCCCTGTTTCAAGACTGTAACCCTTACATCACTATCCACCATTTCAAATATCAAGCTTGCAGGTTGACTTGAGTAGGGAGATTCAGGGACTTTCAAAGCAAAGTAAGATTTGAAATACACTCAAGGAGGTCCAGGCAAGCTAAACAGATCATCATGCCATCTCCAAAGTTGCTCAAACTCCATTCATGACTCCAGCTGCAAGAGGTAAGTTTTCAAACTTCTATCTCATCATACAGGCATCATTTGTTTCTTATTTGTGAATATAAAATGTAGATATCATTGCTTTAAAACTGACCATGTTCATAGTTTTCATTTATATTGATTGTATGTAGAGAATTTTTTATTTGAACTTTCTGAAAAAATTAGGTTTCAATTTTGGGCCATAAAAATTAATTTTCATTTTTGACTTTTAGCTTACATAAGTTATATGGTTAGATTCGTGAGGAAAAATAGCACAACTTTCATGTTTGCATTTTTCATTTTTGTTGAGAAATGAATGAGATACAGATGGTCCGGCTGGTTGAAGGTTGAAGACGAAGTACAGGTCATGGAGACGTTTTACCTTATGTATTTATTGTTTCATTTGTATTAACGGATGTACAGCCACCCTAGTGGAAAAGGTAGCGTGCGTGTGTATGGAAGGTCTTGGGTTCGATACCCAGCACTACCTTTTGCCATTATTTTTTAGCATTTTTCATCATTTTTGTTCAGCTAGGCGCCTGGGCTTCTAATGAGTGGGCCTTGTGTTTTTTTTGCTGACTCCCATCCTGACTTTTGGCACCCCCTGGCCCATTTGTATTTATTTATTTATTTATTTCATTTTTCCTTTTAAATATATTTTCTAAAATACTAAAAAATCATAAAAATATAAAAAACAGTAGATTTATGTTTTGACATAATTTAAATATTTTTCTCACACAAAAAAACTATTTTTATTCATCATACTTTATTTATCTTTACTAATTTTCTTGTAAATTAAATTAAAACTATGTTATTATTTATTTTCTTTTATACCTATTTAAATATATTATTTTAATATAATATAAAAAAGGCCAAATATATTTTACAACACCATATATTATTTTCAAGGCAAAAATACAAAAATACTTTTTCTCTAAACTTATTTTCTTTTAATCAACTAAATAGAATTAGGGTTTTATTCAAAAATATTTTCTTAATTATTTTCTTTTCTTAATTAGTTTAAGTTAATTTAATTTTTATTAATTATTTTTTCTCTAATTAGGTTTAGGTTAAAACTTCTTTCATATAAAAATCCAAACAAAAATCATTTCTTTCCATTTGCATTTGTACTTTATATTTATTCATTTCCTTGTACATTTATTCAATTTGGTTGTAATAGATTAATTAGGTTTATATTATTGCAATCCCCATTCATAAATTGTATACCCCCTCCCACAAGTATTGTAATAGCGTAGTAACTTTAAATTTTGCAATTTATTGCTTTATATATAAATGCTAGTAATTAGGGTTTGTATGGAAAGAACAAAATAAATCAAATAGAAAAACCTAATTCAAGACAAAATCAAGCATGGAAACAATACACTTGCACACAAGCACCCCCAGGGTTACCCCACTTGGTTTCCTTATACAAAATGGCCATATTACGCATGTAAGGTATCTTAGCAAAAACAAGCAAATACAAGATCATAGTCCCTCGATGATGCTATCTAAGTTGCCTTTCAAGATGATCTTAGTCCCTAAAGAAAAATGCTAAGATACCTTGCAATATTTCTAATCATGGTTATACGATGACCCACGCCCGTCCCGTTTACATCCAAAGATAGGGTTACTTACCAAATCAATGGTAAGACAACAATGTCAAAGGAAAAGAAAATGAACAAGAAAGACATTTGAGTAGGTAGATTTCTCCTAATTACTTGCTCCATTTCAAAACAAACATCCTTGCTATTTTCAAAACAATCACATACACTTTCAAACATCTTGCAAAATTGAAAACATTTTCAAAAGATCAAACATCTTTGTATACATTCTTACGAACGAGAACCATTACAAAGATTGCCTAAACAATGGCCTCTTTACAAAATACTTTCAAAAACCACACAAAGCACAATTTCAATCAAAAGCAAGTGATCTAGAAAGTAACTAAGAGCTCATGGAAAACCATGGATGAAAAGGGTGCTAATACCTTCCCTTTTCATAATATACCCCCCGAACTCAAGAAACAATCTCAAAGGTCTTTCCTGTACTTTTTCACCTTTCCTTTTGGATAAAAGAAAAGTCGGTGGCGAATCTTGCTAACCACAACATTTGCGATCAAACGCAAAACCTTCAAGTCAGTTCTCCCACCGTATCACACCAGCGCACTGCCTTACGTTTGGGGTGGCTATACATCCGCTAATATAACTGAAATGATAAATATATAATACAAAACAAGTCCTGAATACACTTCATCTTCAACTTCCATCCAGACCACATTTAACTTCACCATTTCTCAACAAAAATGGAAAATGCAAACATGAAAGTTGTTCCATTTTTCCATACGAATTCAACCATATAAATATCATAAGCTATAAATAAAATATGAATGAGAATTTTTGAAAGTACCATATCCTGACCTAATTATTTTTAGAGGTTCAGATTCAAAATTCTAACTACTCAAGCAACAATAGTGAAATCTAAGGATATGGTTAGCTTCAGGACAATGATATCTACATTTCTTATTCACAAATAAACCATTAATGATTCTTATATGAAGAGTTCAAAAGTCAGAAAACTCACCTTGCAAGAGGGTATCGTGTTTTGAGTTTGAGCAGTTTTTGTTGAGTTCCAGTGATTGGGTTAGCTTCCTGAAGTTCCCAGGAAGCTAATGTGATGCTCGGCTAGAGCTGAAAGTGGCTGAGGAGTTCTGGAGAAGTCAAGGTGTAAGGTGTTGTTTTTGAAAATGGTGGATGGTGATGGAGGTGTTACAGTCGTGTTGCAGGTGTTGGAATTGTTTGTGTATCTTATTTAGAAGCTTTTGAAATTAAAATGCCAAGAAACACACGAGCAAATTTAGAGATTGGATTTAAAACTCAGAAATGGCAAGTTTTGAGATATTTTTGGTGATTTTGTGCTTTAGGGGGTTTCAGGGCTTGAGCATGTGTGTGTTTTCTTGCAAATGACTTGTGTTTATGTATAGAAAAGGTTTGGATACTTGAGGTGGTCAGAAGTACAAGATCACATGTTTTGGCTTCTTGACTTGTTTTTGAAGTAAGGTTGACAAACATGGTTTCAATGCATAGTACAAAGCTATCTAGAGTGGTTACCAACTTTAAACATACTTATCTGACTTTGTAGAGGTAGTTTGTGCAGAAGGAACAAGTGAAAAGCTCAATGCAAATTGACTTTGCATAAAGCTTACTTTATGTAAATGGCAATGGTGCCTTTATTCCATTAATGGAAAATTATCTTGGATAAAGCTTGAATCAAATGGATAATAGCTCAAAAGAAAGTGTAATATTCTGATTAGGGAGAGAAATTTAGGTTTAGAGGCCTGCAAAGCAAGATTGTGCAGCATAGGTTTGAGATTTGAATTTTGTTCATCACAAAATTTGCCTTGTAAAACAACTTGAAACCCCAACTTCTAACCTTCAATTCTCCTTGCTCACAAATGATCTCAAGGAGTTCTCTGACATTTTGTAAAGCTTGTAATGTTCTCTACAATCCCTCTTTGAATCACTTTTGAAAAATAAAAATGGAGCTATGTGAAACTTGGGTCAGAAGTTAGGTCAAAACCCTGACCTAAAATGCTCCAAATTTCACTAAGTGTTTTAGTTTCATGACTATGACTTCATGGTTTAATAACTTGAGATCCAAGAATTTCTAGGAGAATTTTTGTAAATAAATGTTGTATATCTCATGGAGATCTACAACTTTAATTTTGAAAGTTTCTTTTGAATCATCTTGCATCGTGGTGAAAAATTGGCTCAAAGTTGTGAAAAAATATGAAATTTTCAACACTTAGAAAAATTTCTAAGTTTGAAAACTTTGACTTTTCAAAATGAAATATTGACTTTTTGATTTCTTGATGAAAAACTTTCATATTTTGACATGATTTGATGAATTGTGATCCTTGGCACTTGATTTTGACCAAAAAGTCAAAGTTTGACTTTTCAGTGTACAATTGACTTTTGATCAGTTGACTGAAAATCAACTATCAATCAATTAATCTTGAGCAATGTTTTGAGTCATTCCATTAGGTAAAAATGATGCAATTGAACTCTTGAGATCATGCCTCAAACCAATTAACCATTTGCTAGGTCAAAAATCAGAAATTTCCCTTTCTCAGTCAAAACCCTAATTTTGACCATTTTGCCCTTTTGATGATTTTATCAAATTTCTTGAGGAATTGTGGTCCAAACTTGATAAAATGATACATATGAGTTTATAATGTTTATATGGATAAAAAATTATGAAGTTTGATTGTAAATTGGCCACATTTTACTTTTTCCCCAATACAGCTGATTTTTAGGTCAACTACTCAATTGACTCAGCAAAAATCTGATCGAAGACTTGAAACTTGACATGAGTAATATTGGGAGTGCATAATGATACATGAAAGTCATATGAAGCATTAAAATTTCAATTATCCTTGTGCAATCTCAAACCCTAATTTCAGTCATCAATGCTTAAGGAGGTGTCTTGAGCTGATCAAACCTTGTGCAGTCTTGAACCAAAGGAGATCTTGTGAGAAAAATATTTGAAAAATGAGAGGGAAAATTTTGGGGTATAAAAGCTGCCCCTGTTCAATCTTCTTAAACCTGAAGATTTATATTGGCGTATTTGCCATTCGTGACTTGAAGGTGGAAGATGATTGGACACTAGAGTGCCCAGAAATTTGCACTCAAAGATGAAATGGGAATGGGATTATAGATGCCATTTGGAGGAATGATGGAAATTTTCCGGAGATGGGCTTGTAGATTCCATTTGAGGGTGACTGTTGACAGAAAATTTGCTAAGTTTGAACTTGATTTCAACTGGAAAAGAATCAGGATAAATCTTGGAGAGATTCATCTGAACCATAAGAAGTCTTGTATGTTGTTTGACTGGGAAGAATCAGAATAAACCTTTGTGTGATTTATCTGAACCAGAGAAATTGCCTGCGGGAAAGAATCAGAATAAATCATTGAGAGATTTATCTGAACCCAAAATTTTCCTTTGGGAAGTATCGGGATAAACTGTTGAGGGGTTTAAACTGAACCAAAAGAGATCTTGAATATTCTTTAACTGGAAAGAATTAGAGTAAATCTTTGTCTGATTTATCTGAACCAGAGAAAGCGTCTGCGAGAAAGAATCAGAATAAATCATTGAGAGATTCATCTGAACCTGAAATGTTCCTTTGGAAAGTATCAGGATAAATTGTTGAGGGGTTTAAACTGAACCAAAAGAGATCTTGAATATTATTTAACTGGAAAGAATCAGAGTAAATCTTTGTGTGATTTATCTGATCTAGAGAAAGCGTCTGCAGGAAAGAATTAGAATAATCGTTGAGAGATTTATCTGAACAGGAAGGGATCTGGAGAAGAATCAGAACAAATCGTTGAGAGATTTATCTGAACCAGAGAAGAAATATGCGGGAAAAGAATCAGAATAAATTATTGAGATATTTAAACTAAACCGACAGGAGTGTAGAAGAAACATCTGTTGTGTAGATGGTTGACCAATCCTTTCTTGGGAATTGATCTATAATTGACTTATTGAAAATTTGATGATAATTTTCTGTTGATTGATCTTTCCTGAAAAGATGAAAGATTAGTTGCATGCAATGTCATGAAGCATGAAATGCATGGTGCAATGATGTTCTCAAAATAAATGAGTTTGTGTCGTATGTATTTGTACTGTTAATGTTATGACGTATGGATGCGATGTATGGACATGTTAATTGTTATGTCGCAGTGTTGTTGGGGAAAATAAATCCTCGAGTACCGCTGGGTACAAAGAGTGTAAGTCTTCATGTTTTGAAGTGCTGATGAGTTGATGAGATTCCATTTGTTAGGGAAATCAAATCTGTTGTGTAAAGGAAACATCGTGTATTATTTATGAAATCCTGTTGGGGAATCTTGAGAAATTAGGCGACTTTTACCGAGGAATCTTAGGAGTGGTCACTGGAAATTTTTTTCCTTCGGGGATGTGACAGAGCTTGATATCATTAAGCTGCACATTGTGGGGGATTTTATGGAATAGTCTAAAGACATTATCTTATTTCTTAAAGCCATTAGTGATTGTCTTTCTATTTTCTGTTCTCCTTTTGCTTGTTTGTAAACTGTAGTTATGTTCAGATGCATATGTTCAAAAATAAATCATTGGACGTTTTTGTAAATAAAACATGGAAAAAGAAAAACAGATAATTTTGCACTTTCAAAGGGATATCTTTGTATTAACTTGAATAAGTATTTTTTGTACAATGAGACGAACATCCTAGTAAGAGAATGTCGTCGTAGAAAAATGAAAATTTGATACAAAGAAAAGATAGCTATGTGAAATAACCCCATGGGGTTCCCATTCTACTATAGCCTTCGTGTCTCTGAGCGTCTTGTCCACTTTCTTCCTTATCCGAAGATGATTGGATTGATTAGAACTGTTTGAGCTTGTCAGTCGATGCTAAAGGTGCTCTGTAAGGTGATCCAACGGGACATAGTCATACGCTTTAATTCCCTAGATTTTTCCTGGACCGCCCTTTCGGGTTTTCAGCCACCGGGATACCCTTTTTTCCCAAGTCTTCCTTTCGGGTTTTCAACTTGCCGGGTGTACAGATTTTTTTATTTTATCGCTAATTTTTTCCCAAACCTTTGTGCTCCGTCGAGATGCCCTTGTTTTTCCTAGGTGTGTCAACCTAGCGGGTCTCTTATGCATAGCATCTTTTGACTATGTCTGCATTCACAGGGTGTGGAAGGTCGTCGCCATCCATAGTGGTTAAGATCATTTCTCCACCAGAGAATATGCTTTTGATCACAAATGGTACCTCGTATATAGGAGTCCATTTCCCCCTGGAATCACCTTTTGGTAATATGATACCCTTGATTACCAAGTCACCAACCTAATATACCTGACATCTGACCTTTTTGTTAAAAGCTTTGATCATACGTCTTTGGTACATCTGACCATGACAGACATCCATAAGCCTCTTCTCATCAATTAAGTTCAACTGGTCAAGTCGAGTTTGGATCCAATCATCTTCACTCAACCCTGCATCCTTTATAATTCTCAGAGAAGGTATTTGGACTTCAATTGATAGAACAACTTCCATGCCGTACACCAAGGAAAAAGGAGTTGCCCCTGTTGATATGCGTGTTGTGGTACGTTAACCGTGGAGAGCAAATGGTAGCATCTCATGCCAGTCCTTGTAGGTTACTGTCATTTTTTGTATGATCTTCTTTATGTTCTTATTTACAGCTTCGACAATGCCATTCATCTTTGGCCAGTAAGGGGAAGAATTATGGTGCTGGATCTTGAATTGCACACACAGTGTAGTGATCATAGTATTGTTGAGATTCGTACCATTGTCTGTGATGATTCTCTCCTAGATGCCATACCGACAGATGAGATTATGTTTGATGAAACGGGACACAATATTCTTGGTAACGGAAGCGAAAGAAGCTTCCTTAACCCACTTCGTGAAATAGTCAATGGCCACCATGATGAAGCAGTGTCCATTAGAAGTTGTAGGTTTGATTTCTCCGATCATATCGATGCCCCACATCGCGAATGTCCAGGGAGCAGTCAGGATATTTAGAGGAACTGGAGGCACATGCCCTTTGTCAGCATAGATCTGACACTTGTGACAGGTTCGATAATGCTGATAACAATCTTCTTCCATGGTAGACTAGTAGTACCCTGCCCGTAGGATCTTCTTAGCCAACGTATTCCCACTGGAGTGGGTTCCAAAAGTGCCTTCATGTAGATCAGCCATGATCTTTTCCGCCTCAACCTTGTCTATGCAACAAAGCAAAACAGAGTCGTGGTTGCGCTTGTAAAGAATGCCATTACTAAGGAAGAACTTAGCAGATAATTTCCTTAAGAACTTCTTATCATTGACTGAAGCTCCTTCCAGATACTCTTGGGCCTCGAGATACCTCTTAACTTCATGGAACCAAGGCTGGTCCACTACTTCTTTAGTATCGATCTCATGATAGTAAGCTTGTTCATCCATCCGCTCAATGGTGATCTGGGGAGCCTCTTTACCCCACTTGAGTTTAAACATGGATGACATGGTGGCTAGCGCGTCTGCTACTTGATTTTCCTCTCGTGGAAAATGCTCAAAGGTAATTTCCTAGAAATGTGGGATTAATGTCAACACATGTTCTTTGTAGGGGATGAGGTTAGAGTGTTTCTGTGATCGGTGGATCTGGAACTGACTGTTTAACGCTGGTTCGCGAAATGTCGCGGAAGCAAGAGTCGCCACCGTCTTTTATTTTCTCCAAATGGAAAGGACAAAAGCACAGAAAAATTCCTTAAAGAGATTGCTCTCGGTTCGGGAGGTAGGTTATAGAAAGGGAAGGTGTTAGCACCCTTTCTATCCATGGTTATCCATGGGCTCTTAGATACTTGCTCACTTGTGTTTTCAAAAATGTTTGTTTGCTTTTCAATGTGGGTTTAAAAGTTTCTTTGAAAAATTTCAGTTCGACTCGTACGTCAGAGTGTTTGAAAAATTTGCTTTGAAAGCTTTTGAAAAGTGTCAGTGTGAAAAGTATTTTGATTTGTTTTGAAATTTAGAGCAAGTATCTAGAGTCGTCTACCTACCCTAAGGAATTCGTCTGTGTAAATGTCCTTTAAAGTAGTGCCATCCCACCATTGAGAGGTAGGTAGCACCACCGTTGGAGGTGTTCGGGTCAATTCGAGGTTCGGGACATGGTGATCACCGGAGCAATGGGAAGATACCTTAGAAGCTACCCTCATGCCAGATTCCCGGATCATGAGGACTTACTAAGACATCCTCTACTCGACGATCACCTTTCGAGGCAAGGCAACAGTGAGGCGTACCCTAGGGGTGGTGTGTGATTTGTGTGTCAGATTCATTGATATTTGTCTTGTCATGTTTATTGTGATCTACGCTTGATTTTAATTAAGTCATTCATTCTTGCATGCTTGTTTGTTAACAGTTAAAAGGTTACGGGAAAATAAGTCTAAACTATTACAAATGGCGCGGGTCCACATCGCCAAAAATTAAACCGGACCCGATTTGACGGAAAATAAATAAAGCAAAAGAAATAAAAGTGCGAAAAGTATAAAATGTTACAACGCTTTGGGAGAGATACATAATTATAATAAACGACATAAAATAAATGCGCGAAATTAAATAAAGGTACGAATTAAAAGAATCATCGAAACGAGGGCGTTGGACCCTTTTGCAAAAAATTAAAATTAATGAGGAATTAGAATTAAAAATTAAAAGAAAATGTTTTTTAGTATTTTTTGGTTATTTAAAATTTAATAGCAAAAATAATTAATTAAAATTAAAATGAAACGTCAAACCCTAATTCTAATAGTTTTTAAGTTTATTGTGAAAATGTCATATTAACCTAAATTAAACCCTAATTTTTACTTATGTACATTTAATTATAAAAATAAATAAATAAATGAATGATATTGTGATAAGAAAAAAAAGGAAAATTTAAAAGGTATAAAAATTATCAATTAACCTAATTCTATATTTTTTTGGATTTTTAGTTGTTAAAAAGAATTAAAATGGCAACCTAATTAAAACTAAATATTTACATGTTAATTTATTTAAAAAAATAATTAAAATAAAATAATTATTAAATTTTTGTCTTTTCTGAATTTTTTATGATGTTTTTGTATTTTGTTAAAAAATAATTAATTAAATAAACAGTAATTAAAATAAAAATAACAATTAAAACAAGAATAAAAAAAAATAAAAAAAAAATTAAATAGTAAAGGCAAACCAGGGGGGGTTCAAACCCCAATTTAGGAGGTATAGGCCTAGCATTCTGGCCCAATAAGCATGCAATTTGTTTGACCTTTCCAGTTTGTGTGCAAACGCGTTGACCTGGACATGGCATGTTCCTTGCATCCACGCCTTTGATTTGAATTGGTGGGACGCGTGGACGTTTGGATCATAGTGGTGTATGGTGATCCTCAATACTGAAGCTGCATAGGAGTTTGAATTGCAAAATAATATGAAATATTACACAGACCTGGGACTCGAACCCAGGTCTTGGAGGTTGAAGCAATGAACTTTAGCCAGCTGAGCCATTGAACGCGTTTGATTAGTAATATACAAACAAATAATATAAAATAAAACAAGCTTAGTGATGGAAAAACGCGCGAATTTTCAAATCCGCCTATCACCGTCTGCCAACGCGTCGTCTTCCCCACTGTCCCTGAAACAAAATCATAGAGCAACGGTTTTGTGTGCGTTTTCTTAGGGCCTCTACCAGAAAATAACGAATAGCCCCTCGACGCTCATAAATTGAGCGCGAGGGTTGGAATTTCTCCGTCTGGATATGCTGAGTCTAATGGCAACAGTCTTGAGTCTTAATTTTGCCTTGGGTGAAAAGCCCTAAATTCCTTGCCCTGCAAACCCTAAAAATCGCGCATGGTATTTTGGCCTAGAGTGCGTGAAACTTCAATTGAAATACATGATTAGGTTGCAAATATCATCAGAAACACAAACATAACAATAAAATATATGGAGAATGCATGAATATTAAAAACCGATTCAAGGTTTTTCTTCACCAATTTCCATGGTGATCTTACGTGTTCTTGAGTGTGAAGCTTGGAGAATAATTGGGATACGTCCTATGAACCTTCAGCAATCTAATGGGATCGGAATTAAGCCTTGAATCAATCTAAAAAGCAGTTTTCAGTTTTGAACTTTTTGGAGAAATTTTCAAGTTTGTATGGTATTCTTGAGCGCAGCTTTTTGTCTAATGCAATTAGGCTTGTGATCCTGCATATGTAGTGAGACAATTAGGTCAACAAAACTTGATAAAATCCAAGGCATTCAATGATTTGCATATTTGATTTTCTAAGAATCTTTTTGAATCCTTTCCATGTGTATTTTTGTTCAATCATGCTCAAATCAACCAAATCTTGCCATATTTAGTTGTACACGAAATCTTGAGTCTAGAATGTGTACAAAAAGATTTTTTAGATCAAGTTTGATATTTCTCATGTATTTAAATAACTTAAATGAATTAATATTAATATAAATTCAAATAAATAAATAAAAATTGAGAAAATACTTCCCTTTGGGCCAAGTGGTCGTGCATAGGCTTGGAATGATGAATCTTGGAAGAAAAATGGGCCCATTAGCAGTTTTAGGTCATTTGAACCATTGTTGACTTTTCAAAATTCCCAAAAATTACCCAACTTCCACAAGGCATAACTTGCTCAATTTTTAAGCTTTTCACATGTTCTTGGACATTTTGGAAAGGTCTTTGAGTCCTCTAACCAATGCCTTTGGTCCCATGTCATTTGGATTTACCAATCTCAAGTTATGGCCTTTGACTTAAAGTCCCTTTTTGTTGACTTTTGAAAATGACCTATAATGTTGAAATTGATAACTTTTTGTGAGCGCATTTCTTGGACTTGGAATATGAAGATGAGTTGTAGGAAATGTCTTTCTCTTCAAAATGAGATTTGGATGGAATTTTTCTGATAATCCATGTGAAAGTTATGCCCTGGTCAATTTCAGTTGACTTTTTCAGCTGTCCAAATATAGTAACTTTTGCATCTTGATGATTTTCTGAGCCAAATTTTGAGAATCATGATCAAGCATTGATCAAATGATGTTTGTGGCTTCAAAATGATATGTTGACCAAAAATTTGAACTTTTGACTATCAAATGACCATTTTGCCCCTACAGTTGACTGTAGTGCAATTTAGGGTTTTGACTGTGCAATTTTGAGCTGAATGCCTTGAAACTTGATATGAGAATACTTGACCGTATTTGTAGGCATGTGAGACTTGACTGGGCCTTTGAAAACTTCCTTTTCTTGATCAGAACACAAACCCTAGTTTTGACTGTATAGGAGACAGTTGCACTGCACAACCCTTGGGGAATTTTGTGACTTGGCTTGGCAATTTCTTGAAGAATATGGGAGGGCAAATTTTGGGGTGCAACAGTTGCCCCTGTTCAATCTTCTTAGACCTGAGGATGCAGGTTGGCTGACGTGCCTTTCGTAATCCGAAGGTAGAAGATGATTGGACACTAGAGTGCCCAGAAATTTGCGCTCACATAGTAACAGTGATGGGGGAATGGGCTTACAGATGCCATTTGGTGATTGCTGGATAGGGTGATGGGCTTATAGATGCCATCTGGACGTTGATCGCGTAGGAGATTCTTTAGCTAGAACCTGCATACCTGCAAAAGAAAAAATGAGTACCTGACACGTTGCAGGAGCTGATTTTAGATGCTTGGTATAGATATGTCCTGACTGGTTACAGGAGCTGAGTCTGGAGCTTCAAACGCTGATGAATGAACCAGGGATGGTTACTGCCTTAGCATGAATGGTAAGAGAACCTTGGGCGACTTTAGCTTCAACAACGCTCGTTGAGAAAAATCTTGGCGGGAATTACCATCTTTGCAATATCGGGAAGCAAACCATAAGCTATTATAATCTGAAAGGGAATCACCTCACTCGCCGTCGGAGAGGGAATCATAGGAAAAGGAATTGTCACCTCACACACCGTCGGAGAGAGAAACATAAGAGACTATTACCTCACACTCATCGTCGGAGAGGGAATCATCTGAAAAGGACTTACTACCTCACACACCGTCGGAGAGGGAACCATGGGAGACTATCACCTCACACTCATCGTCGGAGAGGGAAACATCTGAAAAAAGGAATTACCACCTCACGCACTTGCCGGAGAGGGGACCATAGGAGACTATCACCTCACACTCATCGTCGGAGAGGGAAACATCTGAAGAAGGAATTACCACCTCACGCACTTGCCGGAGAGGGGACCATAAGAGACTATCACCTCACACTCATCGTCGGAGAGGGAAACATCTGAAGAAGGAATTACCACCTCACGCACTTGCCGGAGAGGGGACCATAAGAGACTATCACCTCACACTCATCGTCGGAGAGGGAAACATCTGAAGAAGGAATTACCACCTCACGCACTTGCCGGAGAGGGGACCATAAGAGATTATCACCTCACACTCATCGTCGGAGAGGGAAACATCTGAAGAAGGAATTACCACCTCACGCACTTGCCGGAGAGGGGACCATAAGAGATTATCACCTCACACTCATCGTCGGAGAGGGAAACATCTGAAGAAGGAATTACCACCTCACGCACTTGCCGGAGAGGGGACCATAACTTCTGCTGAGTCTTTATTAGAAAAATCTGTTGGGAGTCGATTTAGCTGGACTAGAGAAGGCTTTGCGAATATGTTTGAGCATTTTAACTGCGTCTTTCCTGAAAGGTAAAGGTCAGTCATATGCAATGCATGATATGGCTCAAGCAATGATGTTCTCAACATAATGAGATTTGTATGATATGATGCGTCTATGCATGCTATAATGATGTATGTGATATTTTATGAATGTTTTCGTCTAGGAAAGTAAATCCTTGACGGGTGCCGGGAAGTCATATCCTGGGCTGATGTTGGAGAATAAGCTTTTGCTTCCGCTGGGGATAATGGTTGCAAGAATACCGGTAGGAGAAGATGACTCCGTTGTGGAATAAACCTGGCAAATGGAAGACTCTGCGGGGAGAAAAGATACTCTGCGACCATGCTGGGAAGCAACACTCTGTGGGGAGAGAGATGTTTTGCTGAATTGTTGATAACTTGCTGAGGATACCCTTGTTGTATAGGAAGTGTTGATAGACTTCGCTGGGGTAAGAAGACCTTGTCGACGACGCTCTTTCCGTGTCTTTTGGCTGAGGATAACCCAGTTATATCCTGTTAAGGAAATAACTCTTCGAATAAAGCCGGATGACGCGTTCGTGCTCTGCGAGGGGATAAGCTTCCAGAATCTACTGGGGATAAGCTTACTGCTTGGGGGAGATGAATTCCAATCCTCTTGGGGAACTGGATTGGACTGGAATCTTTTGGGGAAGTTTGAATTGCTGGGGAAGTGATTCCTTTGAATGTTGATATACCGCCGGGGAACAATCTTTAGGCCAAGACTGCCGGGGATGCTTGTATTGAATATATGTGTTGCTGCTAGGGAAGTATTGAGATCTACGGGAGGATATTCAATTTCCTTGAGATTTGATAGCTCTGCTTGGAGAAGAGTGTATTGTTGGCTCACTCTCTGGGGAATTAAGATGTACCGGTTATGTTCTTTAGCTGAACCTATCTTGGTACCTTGGAGGATAGAACAATTAGACTGCTCAGACAACTCTTTATTGCCCCTGTTTCTAGTGTCACCTGCAATTAATTCCTTTGTTTCGTATGCAAATATTTATGAGTTAGCAAATTATTGTCAATGCATATATCACAAATTGAACCTTGGACGTTCTTCGCAAAACAAAACAGGAAAAGAAAAATACTTGGCACGTTTAACTGAAAATATATTTGTATTGATTTTGAATGGCCTGAAAATAGGCGTTTTGTGTACAAGAGGCTGACGCCCTAGTAAGAGGAATGTCGCCGAACAAAAGAGTTTATACAAGTTTTGTACAAAAGAAAATAAAGCAGCTGTGTGAAATATGAATGATCCACTGGGTTTCAACTATGCTATTGTCTTTATGACTCTGAGCGTCTCATCACTTGATGACCTTGGTTGAAGATGAAGCTGACTGATCGATGCCGTCTGAACTTGATGTAGATAACGGATTCTGGATGCAAAGTGATCCAATGAGACATAGTATTACGCTTTTATCCCTTATTTTTGCCTGGACCGCCCTTTCGGGTTTTCAGTCCACCGGGATACCCATTTTTGCCCAAGCCGCCTTTTCAGGTTTTCGACTTGCCGGGTGTACAGATTTTTTTCATTTTCATCCCTTCATTTTGCCCGAACCCTTTTGGTTCGACGGGAAGCCCTAATTTTTGCCTAGGCATGTCAGCCTAGCGGGTCATTTTTCATGCGTAGTATTTTTTAACTATGTCTGCATTGGCGGGGTGAGGAAGGTCGTCACCATCCATGTTGGTTAAGATCATTGCTCCTCCTGAGAACACATGCTTAACCACAAATGGCCCTTCCTATGTAGGGGTCCATTTGCCCCTTGGATCACTCTGAGGAAGGATAATTCTCTTGATTACCAGATCCCCAACTTGATATTCCTGTGGTCTGACCTTTTTGTTAAATGCCCTGATCATTTGTTTCTGATACGTCTGACCATGACAGATAGCAGCAAGTCTCTTTTCGTCAATGAGATTGAGTTGATCAAGTCGTGTCTGGATCCAATCATCTTCATTCAGATTTGCATCCTTCATTATCCGGAGAGAGGGAATCTGCACTTCGATCGGCAAGACTGCCTCCATGCCATAAACCAGAGAGAAAGGAGTTGCCCCGGTTGACGTCCTAGCTGAGGTACGGTACCCATGCAGAGCGAACGGTAACATCTCGTGCCAATCTTTGTAAGTCACTGTCATTTTCTGCACGATCTTCTTGATGTTCTTATTAGCTGCTTCTACAGCCCCATTCATCTTCGGTCTGTAAGGAGAAGAATTGTGGTGCTGTATCTTGAACTGTTCGCAGAGCTCAGCGATCATCTTGTTGTTCAGGTTGGTACCGTTGTCTGTAATAATCCGCTCAGGGACGCCGTACCGACAGATCAGGTTGTGCCGAATGAACCGTGCCACAACAGTCTTGGTTACTGTAGCATAGGATGCTGCTTCAACCCACTTCGTGAAATAATCAATCGCCACTAGGATGAAGCGATGTCCGTTGGATGCCGTAGGTTTTATCTCGCCGATCATGTCTATGCCCCACATTGCAAATGGCCAAGGCGCAGTCAGGACATTCAGGGGAACCGGAGGAACATGCACCTTATCTGCATAGATCTGGCACTTGTGGCATGTCCTAGAATGTTGGTAGCAATCAGCTTCCATGGTGGACCAGTAATATCCTGCCCGTAGGATTTTCTTAGCCATAGTATGTCCACTGGAATGTGTACCAAAGGTCCCTTCATGCAGCTCTTCCATGATTCTATCCGCTTCAGTCTTATCTACACAACGCAGTAAGGTTGAATCATGGTTTCGCTTGTACAAGATGCCGTTGCTAAGGAAGAACTTTGTTGCGAATCTCCTCAAGAATTTCTTATCGTTGACAGATGCCCCTTCAGGGTATTCCTGAGCTTCCAGATATCTCTTCACTTCTTGGTACCAAGGCTTCTCAGTCACCAATTCAGTTTCGAGATCACAACAGTATGCCGGTTCGTCCAGTTTCCAGATGATGATCCGGGGAGCTTCATTATCCCATTTGACCTTGAACATTGAAGACATTGTAGCTAACGCGTCCGCTAACTGATTCTCTTCTCTTGGAAAGTGCTCAAAGGTTATCTCTGTGAAGTGGGGAATCAGGGTCAACACACATTCTCTGTAAGGAATCAGGTTTGGATGTTTCGTATCCCACTCTCCTTTGATCTGATTGATCACAAGAGCGGAATCTCCGAAGACACTTAGAAATTTGATCCTTAGGTCGATCGCAGCTTGAAGACCCATGATACACGCCTCATACTCCGCCATGTTGTTAGTACAGTTGAAACACAGCCGGGCAGTGAGTGGAGTATGAGTACCTTGAGGGGATATGATGATGGCGCCGATACCATTTCCCAAAGCATTGGAGGCTCCGTCAAAATGCATAGACCATCGGGATCCTGGCTCAGGTCCTTCATCCGGTCCAGGTACTTCACAATCAGTCACTATCATGATGCTTTCATCCGGAAACTCGAAGTTCATTGACTGGTAGTCATCTACAGCTTGATGAGCTAAGTGGTCTGCCAATACACTCCCCTTGATGGCTTTCTGGGTGGTGTACTGAATGTCGTATTCCGTCAAGATCATTTGCCATCTTGCAATTCTCCCGGACAGAGCAGGCTTTTCGAATATGTACTTTATCGGATCCATCTTTGAGATCAACAAGGTAGTGTGAGTCAGCATATACTGCCTCAGCCGGCGAGCAGCCCATACCAAAGCGCAACAAGTTTTCTCAAGCAGTGAGTATCGGGTCTCACAGTCGGTAAACTTTTTGCTAAGGTAATAAATGGCGTGCTCTTTTCGGCCAGACTCGTCATGCTGCCCCAGCACACACCCCATTGTGTTGTCAAGTACTGTCAGGTATAGTATCAGAGGTCTCCCTTCAACCGGTGGCATAAGGATGGGTGGTTCTTGGAGATACTCTTTAATTCTGTCGAAAGCAGCCTGACATTCATCATTCCAACGTACTACCTGATCTTTCTTCAGCAGCTTGAAGATTGGCTCACAGGTAGCAGTCAGATGTGAGATGAATCGAGCAATGTAATTCAGGCGCCCTAAAAAGCCTCTGACTTCCTTCTCTGTCTTGGGAACTGGCATCTCTTGAATAGCTTTGACCTTAGCAGGGTCCACTTGAATACCTTTATCACTGACCACGAAGCCTAGCAACTTTCCAGATCTTACCCCGAAGGTGCACTTGTTCGGGTTCAGTCTCAGCTTGTACAGTCTCAGCCGGTCAAACAACTTCTGCAGATGATCTAGGTGCTCTTCCTCAGTCTGGGACCTAGCGATCATGTCGTCCACATACACCTCTATCTCGTGATGGATCATGTCATGAAATAAGGCAACCATGGCACGTTGGTAGGTTGCCCCAGCGTTCTTTAACCCGAATGGCATGACCTTGTAACAGAAGGTGCCCCACTGAGTAACAAATGTAGTCTTTTCCATGTCTTCAGGTGCCATCTTGATCTGATTGTAACCTGAAAAGCCATCCATGAAAGATAACACCTTGTGCTGAGCGGTATTATCAACAAGGACATCAATGTGAGGTAAGGGGAAGTCATCCTTGGGGCTGGCCCTGTTCAGATCCCTGTAATCGACACACATTCTGACCTTACCGTCCTTCTTAGGTACCGGCACCACATTAGCAACCCACTGAGGGTAGGAAGTCACTGCAAGAAACCCAGCATCAAACTGTTTCATGACCTCGGCTTTAATCTTCTCAGACATCTCTGGACGCATCCGACGGACCTTTTGTTTAACCGGAGGGCAGTCTTCCTTGGTCGGCAAGTGATGGACCACAATATCGGTATCCAACCCTGGCATGTCTTCGTAGGACCAGGCAAAGATCTCCATATAATCATGCAGCATCTTGATTAACCGTTGCTTCACGCTGAGCTCTAGGTTGGCACCAATCTTTACCTCTTTCCTGTCTGCCTCAGTACCCAAGTTTATGGTTTCCACTGGCTCTTCATGGGGTTGAATTGCCCTCTCTTCCTGAATCAACAGTCTAGCAAGCTCGCCAGGCACTTCGCAATCATCTTCACCTTCGTCTTCGGCTAAGTTGATCGGATTTTCGAAGTCATAATTGGCAGTAGCAGAGTTGTTATCAGTGAGATCCAGAGTGGATTGAAACCTGTATGAGTGAGTGTATGTGTAAATACAGCTGTTTTTGAAAATTATGTAAAGGAAAAGAAAGACAGAAAAGGAACACAATATTTGCAATGCGAAAAATGTCCAAGATTTTCATTCATGATGTATAAAATGACAGTTTGTATGCCCTCACAAATAGAACCACGGTGCCCCGGGTAAGACACCGGGCCATAGAGTTTATCATTGTTTATTACAAAATAACAAAACATAGGAATTCATTACTCAGTAACAAAAGAAATAGGGAGATTGTCCTTTGCGCTCCAATTGTTAAGTCCTTCGTCAGTTGCTGGGTAGATCCAGCGGTCAAACTCAGCTTCATCAACTTCCTCTTCATCCCCGATAGCATTAACTCCATGAGCAGGCAGGGGAGCTGTCACCACATTAGGCTTGTCAGATGCCTCAAACTGTACCTCCTTAGCGTCAATGAGGTCCTGTAGCTTGTTCTTTAATGCCCAACAGTCATCGGTAGAGTGCCCCGGGCTTTCTGAATGGTAAGCACAACGAGCATTCGGGTTGTACTTGGGAGATGTTGTATTGGGGAACTTTGGAGCCTCCCTGACAGTCACCAAATTGGTTGCGAGCAACTGTGGCAGGATCTGCGATAGGGTCATGTTTAACCGGGTAAACTCCCTCCGGGGTCTCTCAGCCCTTTGAGAATTGTTTGGCCGAGGAGCGGCAGCAGGCTTAGCAATCATCACCGCGCTGACAGATTGGCGGTGCTCAGGTCTCTCTGATTTCCTAGAACCATACACGGCACTAGACTCCTTCTTGAAAGGTTTCTTTTCCGAACTAGATGATGCACCCTTCGCAATCTTCCCAGACTTTAATCCAGCTTCAATCCTCTCTCCAGTCAAGATCAAATCAGTGAAACCAGCAGAAGAATTCCCAATGAGATGGTTGAAGAATGGCCCAGATAGGGTCCCCAAGAACATGTCAACCAGCTCTCGATCAGTCAATGGTGGCTGCACCCTGCCAGCCAGGTCTCTCCACTTCTGAGCGTACTCCTTAAAACCTTCGCTTGCACCTAACGCCATACCCTAGAGTTGGGTACGTGTGGGGGCAAGGTCGGCATTATACTGATACTGCTTGTAGAAAGCAGTAGCCAGCTCCTCCCAGTTACGAACCTTGGTCCCATCCAGCTGATAGAACCATTCGAGATGAGTCCCTGAAAGACTCTCCTGGAAGAAGTGGATCCATAAATTCTTATCCGCAGAGTACGGCTGAATTTTCCGAACATAGGACCTCAGATGCAGCTTGGGACAAGACGCCCCGTCATATTTGGAGAAGGAAGGTGCTTTGAATTTGTGTGGAATGATCACACCAGTTGACAAACCCAGATCTCCGAAATCCAGCCCAGGTGCCTGTTGCACCTCCATAGCCTTCAACCTGTCCTCCAGTTGCTTATATCTGTCGTCTGCAGGAGGGTACTGCTCTTCATCAAAATCTGTCTCGTTGTCGGAGACTACTGGAGTAGGAACTTTTACTTCTGCCTGAGAAGGACTCTTGCCAACAGAAGAACCAGCCTCTTCATGCTGCAGAGTGTTACCAAACCTTCGGCCCGAGTTGAACAGAACAGTTCTTCTCTTCTTCTTCTTCTCCTTCTTCAGGAGCATAGCCTTTAGTTCTTCTTGGCCTTTAGCCAGACCCTTGATTAGTTCTTGAAACTGCGCATTCTGCGCCTGAAGAGCCTTGATTGATGTCTCAGTTGATTCAGATCCGGGATTCATGATGCTGAAATAAACAGCGAAGAACTGTAAGCAACCTGAAAAGAGGAAAAACCTGCTATGCACATGATGTATGAAATGCGTATGCAATGCATTCAAGGGTTCGAAAGTTCAAATTTGTTGTAGACAAAAAGAACACACGTTATCATTAAAGAAATCATTGTTTAATACATCAGAGCCTCATGGGCAAAAGTACAAAAATCAAATCAATCCCAAAATACACTGCGCATCCTCTTCGGAGCTATGTAGGTGTTGAGATTCCTCTCCTCATGCAACAGGCGGGTGAGCTCCAAGACTTTCTTTTCACTGGCATGCAGACTAGTCTCAAGAGAATTCCTTTCCTCCTTAAGCTGGATCCAGCTCTTCTGCATCTCTTCCCAGGATGTGGGCATATCAGGGTGCTGAATAATGTAGGACACTTCCCCTTCCAAGACTGGTTCTTTGATTACCGGGATCATGTGAGGATAAGGCATCATTAACTTCTGGGAGCGGGCGCGTACCCACTTGAGATAAGGCTCCAAAGGGATGGAGTTCCTGTGCCCCAGTGTCTTGCTGTCTATCCTACTGGGCGTCCTCCAGGCTCTGATAAATCTCTGACGAAGTCCTTGAGTATCATTATCGAAGTCAAAAACTATGTCAGGAATTAACATGTCATGAGGACCGTCCCTCCGAGCATAACCAAACTGTCTCCAAGCCAGACATGGGCTATAAGTAATACCTCCTCTGATCCCAAGTAAAGGAACATTAGGGTACTCCCCGCAACGATCAATGATAGTGACATCCTCTCTGGACCTAGGACACCAATGTATATCTGCATGTGTAAGAGTCATCAACCGTTGTGACCATCTCAAACCCCGTTCATTCTTCAGGACTGATTGTGGAAGGTGCGAAATAAACCACCTTCCCAGGAGAGGAGTGCAACACATAAGGACACCTCTTTTTCTCATGGTTCGAGTGTAACATGAGTGAAGGATGTCCCCTAGCAATGTAGGTATGGGATTCCTGGACATAAAGATCTGAACAGCATTGATATCAATGAGCTGATCTGGGTTAGGGAACAACACCAAACCATAGACAAGGAGGGCCACAACCTCTTCAAAAGCTTGCAAGTCAAGGGAGTTCCAACATTCAAGAGCCTTTTCAAACAGAAACCTGGCTAAGAACCCTTTGATACCACTTCTAACTTCCCAATGTCCCTTGAGGTCAGATGACTGTAGGTGCAAGGCTTTAGCAATCTCTTCAAGCTTAGGTTCCTTTTCTGTACCGTTGAAGGGTAGCTGATCAAGGATAGGGATCTTCAGGAGCCGGGAGAACTCCTCCAATGTAGGTACCAACTGATAGTCCAAGAAGGTAAAACAGTGATGCAGAGGGTCAAAGAATTGGAACAAGACCTTTATCATATCTTCCTCAATGTTGGTGTTGACCAAGCTGATGAGGCTTCCATGCCTTTCACTGAAGGACGAGTTCTCGGGAATCCTGGATATAAGCTCCTTAAGCTGAGGAGGGATCCTTACAAGATTGACCTGAATTGTCTTTCTACGAACAGTTTCCATGTCCTACAAAATAAGAACAAAGATGAAAATTCGAACCCCTGAAATGGTTAGTCAATGCATATGATGCTGGATGATGTCATGATGCTAGGATTAAACACACCACAGATATTTACAAAGACAAACATGTAAGGCACACAAGGTACACAAGACAAGCCCTTAAGGTTTAAGGCCAGCATGGGGTCTGGGTAGTACCCTCTTGAAGTTGGTGGGTTCAACCTGTCCTAATCAAAGTAACCGGGTTCTAAGGTTCCCAATATCACGGGATTGCTTTCATTGTTCATCGTTTCGATTTAGCCACTGAACTGGCGACCGAAATATTCCAGGAAAGCAACCCTCAATTGAGTGTAGTATCGAGTATCAACCAACCTCGGACTGCACCAAAGTCAGTTATCTCACTACCCTAAAGAGGCCGAGATAGTTCAATTAAGGTTCCTAAGGTCTGTTGATGCTTCATGACACCACGCGGAGGCCCCGTACTCTCCTTGACTGAACTCAAGGGTTACCGGTACACACCAAAGTGCCACATCAACGTAGCAGACTGTTTCAACCATGTCGGTATACCCCGCACAGTTCCCTCACAGCCTTGTTGCTACTTTCTAAGAAAGGTATCCCCAGATCCGGGTTAGGATCTATAGAACTCCCAAGCAACCCACAATTTAAAGCACACAAGGAAAGCAATTGAAAACACAAGTGATCTTAGTCCTAAGGTACACCTCACTTTATAAGTGTCCCCAGCAGAGTCGCCAGTTCTGTGATCGGTGGATCTGGAACTGACTGTTTAACGCTGGTTCGCGAAATGTCGCGGAAGCAAGAGTCGCCACCGTCTTTTATTTTCTCCAAATGGAAAGGACAAAAGCACAGAAAAATTCCTTAAAGAGATTGCTCTCGGTTCGGGAGGTAGGTTATAGAAAGGGAAGGTGTTAGCACCCTTTCTATCCATGGTTATCCATGGGCTCTTAGATACTTGCTCACTTGTGTTTTCAAAAATGTTTGTTTGCTTTTCAATGTGGGTTTAAAAGTTTCTTTGAAAAATTTCAGTTCGACTCGTACGTCAGAGTGTTTGAAAAATTTGCTTTGAAAGCTTTTGAAAAGTGTCAGTGTGAAAAGTATTTTGATTTGTTTTGAAATTTAGAGCAAGTATCTAGAGTCGTCTACCTACCCTAAGGAATTCGTCTGTGTAAATGTCCTTTAAAGTAGTGCCATCCCACCATTGAGAGGTAGGTAGCACCACCGTTGGAGATGTTCGGGTCAATTCGAGGTTCGGGACATGGTGATCACCGGAGCAATGGGAAGATACCTTAGAAGCTACCCTCATGCCAGGTTCCCGGATCATGAGGACTTACTAAGACATCCTCTACTCGACGATCACCTTTCGAGGCAAGGCAACAGTGAGGCGTACCCTAGGGGTGGTGTGTGATTTGTGTGTCAGATTCATTGATATTTGTCTTGTCATGTTTATTGTGATCTACGCTTGATTTTAATTAAGTCATTCATTCTTGCATGCTTGTTTGTTAACAGTTAAAAGGTTACGGGAAAATAAGTCTAAACTATTACAAATGGCGCGGGTCCACATCGCCAAAAATTAAACCGGACCCGATTTGACGGAAAATAAATAAAGCAAAAGAAATAAAAGTGCGAAAAGTATAAAATGTTACAACGCTTTGGGAGAGATACATAATTATAATAAACGACATAAAATAAATGCGCGAAATTAAATAAAGGTACGAATTAAAAGAATCATCGAAACGAGGGCGTTGGACCCTTTTGCAAAAAATTAAAATTAATGAGGAATTAGAATTAAAAATTAAAAGAAAATGTTTTTTAGTATTTTTTGGTTATTTAAAATTTAATAGCAAAAATAATTAATTAAAATTAAAATGAAACGTCAAACCCTAATTCTAATGGTTTTTAAGTTTATTGTGAAAATGTCATATTAACCTAAATTAAACCCTAATTTTTACTTATGTACATTTAATTATAAAAATAAATAAATAAATGAATGATATTGTGATAAGAAAAAAAAGGAAAATTTAAAAGATATAAAAATTATCAATTAACCTAATTCTATATTTTTTTGGATTTTTAGTTGTTAAAAAGAATTAAAATGGCAACCTAATTAAAACTAAATATTTACATGTTAATTTATTTAAAAAAATAATTAAAATAAAATAATTATTAAATTTTTGTCTTTTCTGAATTTTTTATGATGTTTTTGTATTTTGTTAAAAAATAATTAATTAAATAAACAGTAATTAAAATAAAAATAACAATTAAAACAAGAATAAAAAAAAATAAAAAAAAAAATTAAATAGTAAAGGCAAACCAGGGGGGGTTCAAACCCCAATTTAGGAGGTATAGGCCTAGCATTCTGGCCCAATAAGCATGCAATTTGTTTGACCTTTCCAGTTTGTGTGCAAACGCGTTGACCTGGACATGGCATGTTCCTTGCATCCACGCCTTTGATTTGAATTGGTGGGACGCGTGGACGTTTGGATCATAGTGGTGTATGGTGATCCTCAATACTGAAGCTGCATAGGAGTTTGAATTGCAAAATAATATGAAATATTACACAGACCTGGGACTCGAACCCAAGTCTTGGAGGTTGAAGCAATGAACTTTAGCCAGCTGAGCCATTGAACGCGTTTGATTAGTAATATACAAACAAATAATATAAAATAAAACAAGCTTAGTGATGGAAAAACGCGCGAATTTTCAAATCCGCCTATTACCGTCTGCCAACGCGTCGTCTTCCCCACTGTCCCTGAAACAAAATCATAGAGCAACGGTTTTGTGTGCGTTTTCTTAGGGCCTCTACCAGAAAATAACGAATAGCCCCTCGACGCTCATAAATTGAGCGCGAGGGTTGGAATTTCTCCGTCTGGATATGCTGAGTCTAATGGCAACAGTCTTGAGTCTTAATTTTGCCTTGGGTGAAAAGCCCTAAATTCCTTGCCCTGCAAACCCTAAAAATCGCGCATGGTATTTTGGCCTAGAGTGCGTGAAACTTCAATTGAAATACATGATTAGGTTGCAAATATCATCAGAAACACAAACATAACAATAAAATATATGGAGAATGCATGAATATTAAAAACCGATTCAAGGTTTTTCTTCACCAATTTCCATGGTGATCTTACGTGTTCTTGAGTGTGAAGCTTGGAGAATAATTGGGATACGTCCTATGAACCTTCAGCAATCTAATGGGATCGGAATTAAGCCTTGAATCAATCTAAAAAGCAGTTTTCAGTTTTGAACTTTTTGGAGAAATTTTCAAGTTTGTATGGTATTCTTGAGCGCAGCTTTTTGTCTAATGCAATTAGGCTTGTGATCCTGCATATGTAGTGAGACAATTAGGTCAACAAAACTTGATAAAATCCAAGGCATTCAATGATTTGCATATTTGATTTTCTAAGAATCTTTTTGAATCCTTTCCATGTGTATTTTTGTTCAATCATGCTCAAATCAACCAAATCTTGCCATATTTAGTTGTACACGAAATCTTGAGTCTAGAATGTGTACAAAAAGATTTTTTAGATCAAGTTTGATATTTCTCATGTATTTAAATAACTTAAATGAATTAATATTAATATAAATTCAAATAAATAAATAAAAATTGAGAAAATACTTCCCTTTGGGCCAAGTGGTCGTGCATAGGCTTGGAATGATGAATCTTGGAAGAAAAATGGGCCCATTAGCAGTTTTAGGTCATTTGAACCATTGTTGACTTTTCAAAATTCCCAAATATTTCCCAACTTCCACAAGGCATAACTTGCTCCATTTTTAAGCTTTTCACATGTTCTTGGACATTTTGGAAAGGTCTTTGAGTCCTCTAACCAATGCCTTTGGTCCCATGTCATTTTGATTTACCAATCTCAAGTTATGGCCTTTGACTTAAAGTCCCTTTTTGTTGACTTTTGAAAATGACCTATAATGTTGAAATTGATAACTTTTTGTGAGAGCATTTCTTGGACTTGGAATATGAATATGAGTTGTAGGAAATGTCTTTCTCTTCAAAATGAGCTTTGGATGGAATTTTTCTGATAATCCATGTGAAAGTTATGCCCTGGTCAATTTCAGTTGACTTTTTCAGCTGTCCAAATATAGTAACTTTTGCATCTTGATGATTTTCTGAGCCAAATTTTGAGAATCATGATCAAGCATTGATCAAATGATGTTTGTGGCTTCAAAATGATATGTTGACCAAAAATTTGAACTTTTGACTGTCAAATGACCATTTTGCCCCTACAGTTGACTGTAGTGCAATTTAGGGTTTTGACTGTGCAATTTTGAGCTGAATGCCTTGAAACTTGATATGAGAATACTTGACCATATTTGTAGGCATGTGAGACTTGACTGGGCCTTTGAAAACTTCCTTTTCTTGATCAGAACACAAACCCTAGTTTTGACTGTATAGGAGACAGTTGCACTGCACAACCCTTGGGGAATTTTGTGACTTGGCTTGGCAATTTCTTGAAGAATATGGGAGGGCAAATTTTGGGGTGCAACAGTTTCGTATCCCATTCTCCTTTGATCTGAATATTGACTAAGGCTGAATCTCCGAACACACTTAAGGACTTGATTCCCAAATCTATGGCAGCTTTGAGACCAAAAATGCTCGCTTCGTATTCTGCCATATTATTAGTACAGTTGAAGCAAAGTCTTGCGGTGAAGGGAGTATGAAATCCTTCAGGGGATATGAGTGCATCACCTATGCCATTGCCGAGTGCGTTGGAGGCTCCGTCAAAAACCAGGGTCCATCGGGATCCTTGTTCAGGTCCATCATATGGTCTGAGTTCCTTACAGTTGTTTACCATCATGATGTCTTCATCTGGGAATTCGAATTTCATGGACTGATAGTCATCCAAAGCCTGATGAGTAAGTTGATCGGCTAGCATACTGCCCTTTATTGCTTTTTGGGTAGTGTACTGAATGTCGTATTCAGTCAGGATCATCTGCCATCTCGTTATTCTCCCAGATAGGGAAGGCTTCTCGAATATGTATTTTATTGGATCCATCTTGGATATCAATAAGGTAATATGGGTCAACATATACTGTCTTAGCCAGAGAGCAGCCCATGCTAGAGCACAACAAGTTTTCTCGAGCAGTGAATATCTTGTTTTATAGTCAGTAAACTTTTTGCTCAGGTAATAAATAGCATGCTCTTTTCATCCAGACTCGTCATGCTGCCCCAATACACACCCCATTGAATTTTCCAAGACAGTTAGATACATGATCAAGGGTCTTCTCTCAACTGGAGGCATCAAAACAGGAGGCTCTTGTAGGTACTCTTTGATATTATCGAAGGAAGCTTGGCACTCATCATTCCATTTGACTACTTGATCTTTCTTCAGTAATTTGAAGATTGGTTCACAAGTAGCAGTCAGGTGAGAAATGAATCTGGAAATGTAGTTTATCCATCCTAAGAATCCTCTGACTTCCTTCTCAGTGTGAGGAGTAGGAATTTCTTGTATTGCTTTCACCTTTGCAGGGTCTACTTCGATACCTTTATCGCTAACGACGAAGCCTAGGAGTTTACCGGACCTTACCCCAAATGTGCATTTATTCGAGTTTAACCTCGGCTTGTATTTCTTTAGTCTCTCAAACAGTTTCTGCAAATGGTCAAGATGTTCCTCTTCAGTTTGAGATCTGGCTATCATGTCATCAACATAGATCTCTATTTTGTGATGTATCATGTCGTGAAATAGAGCTACCATAGCACATTGATAGGTTTCCCCAACGTTCTTCAACCTAAATGGCATAACCTTGTAACAGAATGTACCCCACTGTGTGACGAAGGTCGTTTTCTCCATGTCCTCAGGTGCCATTTTGATCTGGTTGTAGCCTGAGTAACCATCCATGAATGAGAACACTTTATGTTGTGCGGTATTGTCAACCAGAATATCGATGTGGGGAAGTGGGAAATCATCCTTAGGGCTTGCCCTATTCAAATCTCTGTAGTCCACACACATGCGTACTTTGCCGTCCTATTTAGGCACTGGAACAACATTGGCGACCCATTGTGGATAGGAGGTAATGGCTAAGAATCTGGTGTTGAATTGTTTCATGACTTCAGCCTTGATCTTCTCTGACATGTCTGGCCGCATGCGATGAACTTTCTGTTTTACCGGAGGGCAGTCTTCTTTTGTCGGTAGACGATGGACCACAATATAAGCATCAAGTCTTGTCATGTCTTTGTATGACAAGGCAAATACCTCAACATAGTCATGTAGAAACTAGGTTAAACGCTTCTTGACACTAGGTTCCAGATTGGCTCCTACCTTGACTTCTTTCTTGTCCTCTTCGGTACCCAAGTTAACTGTGTCCACTGGTTCTTCGTGGGGATGTATGGCCCTTTCTTCCTGTTGTAGTAACCTGGCAAGTTCCCCTGGCACTTCAAAATCTTCCTAACCTACGTCTTCGGCTTGGTAGATTAGATTTTCAGAGTCACAAAGGGACATAGCAGAATCGTTACCCATGGGATCCTGAGTGGATGTATATCTTCATTTTGAATGTGAGTGTGTATAAGAGTATAGCTATCTTTGAAAGAAATAAAAATGTAGAAAAAGAAAGACAAATAGCACAAAGTTTGTATGCAAAAACGTCCATGATTCATTGATGACATATGAAAATGAGGTAATAACCCTTACAAATGGACCATTGAGCCTCAGGTAAGACACAAGATTTTAAAAGTCTGAATTGTTTAATTATTACAGGTCCGACAAAAATTTAAAGACAATTACTGTTGGATAAAAGTAATTGGGACAAACTCTTTAGCTTCCCAATTGCTGAGTCCTCCGTTGACAGTTGGGAAAATCCATTCCTCAAGGTCGTAGCTGTCCTCATCATCCTCCACTGTGTTGACTCAGTGGTTGCTAATCTTCAAAGGTGGTCCCTCGGCACGAGCATAAAGTACAACTTTCTGGGCTCCTGAAGTGAAACCCAAACCAAATTTGTCAGATTTGTAAGGGATATTCGGGAGTTGGCCCCAAATAGTACACCCACCTTCTTCAATTACTGCCTTGGCATCTTTCAGAGAAGACATCTTTAGTGGAGGTCTTGTAATCTTCGGGACTTGGGAAACGGTCTTTGTAGCTGCCACTGTTTATGGGACTTCCTCGAAATGCTGAAACGAGGTTTCAATGAATTGACCATCCAATTCCACGTATCTGAAGGAGTTCAAGTGACTGACCATATATTCCTCTTCTCCATGGACAATACTGATTTTTCCCTTGGTTGTGTATTTCAGCATCTGATGTAATATAGAGGTGACGGCACCAGCATTGTGAATCCATGGTCGGCCCAATAATCAAGAATAGGAAGGGCAAATTTCCATCACGTAAAAAGTTGAATCAAAGGTTTGAGTTCCAAATTTTATGCGGACGTCCACCTACCCATGCACCATTCTCTTTGAACCGTCGAAGGCCCTTACCACTATGTTGCTGGGTTTTAAGGTTAAACCTTCTCAGTCGAGTCTATCAAGATCCTTCTTAGGCATCACATTCAAAGATGAACCAGTATCAACCAGGACATGGGACAAAGTTGTGCCCCTCCATTCGACAGAGACATGCAACGGCTTGTTGTGATTCCTCCCTCTAGGTTTCAGGTCAGCATTAGAAAAGCCTAAACCATTGTCAGCGGTCAAACTGGCCACACAGTCTTGGAACTGATCAGCAGAGGTTTCTTGTGGCACATGGACAGTTGTAAGAAATTTCACCAAGGCCTTCGCATGAGCCTCAGAGCACAACAATGAAGCCAACATGGAAATCTTTGACGGAGTCTTCCCTAGTTGTTCGACTACATTGTAGTCGCTTCTCTTTATGATTTTCAGAATTTCTCCCATCTCCTTTTTGGAGGCTTCCGGGATAGATACTGATTGTGCCTTAATCCGGACAAGCTCATCCAGAATGCCTTTGCCCCGAGTCTCGGTTGACTCAGTGGTAGCGGTGTCAGCAGGGGTAACCATAAGAACTATAGTAGTGTCAACAGGAACAGAAGCAGGGATGATTACAGGACCGATAACAGTCTTCGGAGGAGCAATCTCTAGAGATAATACTCTTCCACTTCGGATTATCTTACTGGTTCCTGCAATGTTGCCGATGTCGGGGTTAGCCTTCTCAAAAATTGAGTCCTCATCAGCCAGCCAATCCTGCTTGACACCGTGATAGTAGACGTCGCCCCCATAGTTCCATGGGACAGTTTTATCTGAGGAGTACGGGATCGGCTCTGGCATAGTAATTATCGGTGGAGTCACCTTAGGAACTGATGTAATCCTAATGGGTCTTTTGGTGGAGACCCTGGAAGGATTGGCGGAAATGGTTACTATTGAAACATCATTGTAAGAAATGGTTGGAATAGGAGTCTTTTCAAATAAAATATCTTTGTCATCCATTAGGCATTGGACACCTGCTTTCAATAAATGACAACCAGTTGGTAGGGATAAACAAAGGTGGAAGCTTTCGTCACAGCCCGGAAATAAACCGACTTTCAACAGGTTCCTCTTGACAGTCATGAGAGGAGTAACAAGTTCATCAACAACAGTAACAAACATATCATATTCAACAGCATTAACATCACGACCATGCTTGGGCATAGGAGCGGTGATAACATTTGGGATCTCAGGAGCATCGAACTCAATTTCTTTTGCCTCGATAAGGTCTTGCACATTGTTTTTCAAATCCCAATAGTTGTTGGTATCATGGCCTAGACTTTCTGAATGGTAAGCACAACGAGAATTAGGGTGGTAATGAGGAGAGGCGGTGTTAGGATTCTTCGGGGATTCTTTCAAAGTTACCAGATTAGATCTCAATAAATGTGGCAGGACTTGAGATAGCGTCATATTTATCTGGGTAAATTGTTGTAGTGGTCTTTCCGTTCTAGGCTGGTTGCTCATTTGTTGTGTAGGTGCAGGCTTAGGAATCCTGATGACCCCTATCGTTGCTCGGTGTTTAGTTCGGTCTTGATTCCTTTGAGGGTATACAACACCAACTTCTTTCTTCCCAAAAAATAGTTTTCTTACGGCACTGGAGGATGCGTTCTTTTGGATCTTCCCACTCTTAATCCCAACTTCCACTCTTTCCTCGGTCAAGATTAATTCAGTGAAGCCTGCTGAGGAGCTTCCAATTATATGATTAAAGAAAGGACCGGACAGGGTACCCAAAAACATGTCCACTAGCTCCCTATCAGACAGGGGAAGTTGGACTCTTCCTGCTAAGTCCCTCCATTTCTAAGCATAGTCTTTAAAACCTTCGCTTGGAACCATATACATACTCTGGAGTTGAGTACGGGTGGGAGCAAGGTATGTGTTGTACTGATACTGTTTATAAAAAGCAGCGGAAAGGTCTTCCCAGTTATGGATATTGGCCCTTTCCAGTTGATAGAACCAATCTAGCTGAGTCTCGAATAGAATATCCTGAAAGAAATAGACCCATAAATCTTTGTCGGCAGTGTGAGGCTGTATCTTCCTCACATAAGATCGAAGGTGCATCTTGGGACACGAAACCCCGTCGTACTTAGAGAACACTGGTGCCTTGAACTTTTGTGGAATAACAATCCCAAACACCAAATCCAGCTCTTCAAATTCCAGCCCGGGAACTTTCTGAATCTCCATTGCACTTAGACGCTCTTCTAGATGTTTGTATTTGTCATCGGCCGGAGGATACTGTTCTTCATAGTAATCCTCTTCTTCCTCCTCTTCAGATTCTGGTTGGGCAGTCACTTCCTTTCCTATCCCTTCTTGATTGTCTTTTTCACCAGATGATGTTGTGAAGTCTAAGGTCCTCTGGCTGGCTCTGGGAACCTTCTTCCTAGATTCAGAACACCGATTTCTTTCTTTGCTTTCTTCTTCTTTTCTTTGATCAGAAAAGTTTTCAAATTCTCTTGTCCTTTGGCTAGAGTCAAGAACATCTGTTGAAACTGAGCATTCTGCGCCTGGAGGTCTTTTACTGTCTGCTCAAGATCCATCTTACTGAAATAAACAGTAGAAAGATAAGGAGACCTATGGTAAGAAACATGCTTATGTTATGATGAATGGAGATGCATATGCAATGATTTCAAGGAAATTAGAGATTTAAATTTGATTTATACCAAAAGGGAACACACGTTATATTAATAAATCAAAGTTTGAGTACATCATGCTGTTTACCGTGGGAATTGGTAAACAACCGCTGATCTTCCAAAAGGTTACTTATTTGGTGACTCGCAGGATCGATCAGATTGATCCTAAGACATGGTTGATTTTGGGGTTTTGACTAAGTTCAATAACGGTTAAATGATAAGAAAATAAAGTAGCTTTATGTAAATTGCATGAGGAAGAAAACTTGATAGAATAAAGGAAGGCTTGAAATGAAGGCTTCGACTGGAAAAGTAAATGAAGAGCAACAAAGTTCTGGAAAATAAATGACTTTGATTAATTAAAGTGGTGTTTCACACATACATTCTCAACAATTCTTTCTCTCACGCTGGGTACTCGAATCTATATGAGTAACTTGTATATAATTGTGAACACACACGAAAAACTGCATGAACTACTAATATTTATACTAAACACATCCCAAGTAACCGTCGGGCAGTTACGCTGCTTCGAGATGACTCCACTTGGCACGTTCACAGCGTTCGACGCTCCAGATCTTGGCACGTTGCACTTGGTAACCGCTGGGAACCGTTTTCCCTCCAAACGTTTGAATCTCAAGCCGTTCCACTCTGAGCAATCGAACACCTTCGTCGAGAAGCACCTTCGTCGTCGAAGGCAACAAGATTCTTCCTTGGAAGAAATTCTCTAAGTACATTGCCATCTTCTGATGAGCATTTCGACAGAACCAGCTGGTCAAAACCATTCTTCAGCTTTAATGGCTTATATTAATAAAAACAAGGGTGTCGAATTTAGGAGCCAACACATGCCTCTTTAGGCTTACAAAGAAATACAAAAACTCTAAGATAAAAAGTTGAAAGCATCTTCTTTGGTGCGATGTAGGCGTTCAGACTCCGCTCCTCATGAAGTTGCTTGGTGAGTTCCAGAACCTTCTTCTCGCTGGCGTAGAATTGGGCCTCGAAAGTATCTCGCTCCCCCTTAAGTTGTATACAATCCCTTTGCAAGTCTTAAAAAGAGGTGGGCATGTCAGGATTCAGGATAGTGTATGGAATATCTCCTTCCATAACAGGCTCTTTGATATTCGGGAGAATGGAGGGGTAAGGCATCATAAGACTTTGAGCACGAGCTCGTACCCATTTGAGGTAAGGCTCAAGAGGGATGGAATTCTTATGCCCTAATGTATTGCTATCTACCTTGTTTAGCATCCTCCAAGCCTGGATAAACCTCTGGCGATGACCTTGATCGTCATTCTCGTAGTCAAATACCAACCCTTGAATAAGCATCTCATGTGGCCCATCCCTTCGGGCGTAACCAAACTGTCTTAAGGCTAAGCAGGGGTTGTACGTGATACCTCCTCTAATTCCAAGTAAGGGACATTAGGGAATTCTTCATAACGATCTACGATAGTAACATTCTCTATAGATCGGGAACACCAATGAATGTCTGAATGTTTGAGTGTCACCAACCTATATGACCACCTTAAACCTTGCTCGTTCTTCAATACAAATTAGGGAAAAAGCGAAATAAACCATCTTGCCAAAAGAGGAGTACAACACATAAGGATACCTATTTTCCTTATAGTGCAAGTGTGAAAAGAATGTAGGATGTCTCCTAACAAAGTAGGCACCGGGTTACGAGACATGAAGATTTTAACGGTGTTTGCATATATGACTTGGTCAAGATTTGGAAACAAAACCATCCCATAGATGAGGAGAGCCACAATTTCCTCAAAATCTTGTAAGTCCAAGGAGTTCCAACAGTTTGGGGCTTTCTCAAACAAGAACTTGGCTAAGAAACCTTTGACACCACTCATTGTTTCCCAATTAGTTGTGACATCAGATGGTTGCAAGTGTAGGGCTTGTGCAATCTCTTCTGGCTTTGGATCTCTTTCCGTACTGTTGGAAGGTAGTTGATTGAGAATAGGAATCCTCAAGAGTTGGAAGAATTCTTCCAAAGTTGGCACAAGTTGATAATCGGGAAATTTGAAGCAATGGTGTAGAGGGTCAAAGAACTAGAAGAGCACCTTCATCATGTCATCATGTCCTCATCAGGGTTGGAGGTAACCAAGTTTAGTAGAAGACTATGTATCTCGGTAAATGGAGAATTCTAGGGAACCCTGGATGCTAACTCTTTAAGTTGAGGAGGGATCCTTACAAGATTGACTTGAATGGTTTTCCTGCGAATAGAATCCATGTCCTACAAAACAGAACAAAGATAAATCCCAAGATCCTTGAAATGGTTAGTGAGTATGAGTATGATGTTATGATGTTTATGATGTTATGTACAAGTAAATATATACAAACAAAATAAAAAAGTCCTTAGGTTTAGGCTTGCATGGAGTCTCATAGGTAAGTACCCTCTTGAAGTTTAGTTAGCTCAAACTTGTCCTAGAAATAGTAATCGGGTTCTAAGGGAACTCAATACCACTAGTTTGTTTTCTCGGGAATTGTTTCAGTGCAAGCCTCTTTAATGGCGACCAGAATATCCCAAAAAAATAAACCTTAATGAGTTTAGTATCGAGTATCTACCAACTTCGGACTGCACCAAAGCCGGTCATCTCACTACGTCCTAATGGCCAAATTGGTCAAGTAAAGGTTATAGAAGTTAGTTAGTGTTTCATGACATTACTCATCGGCCCTGTATTCTCCTTGACTACTCAAGGGCTACCGATACCTACAAATATGTCACACTAACGTAGCTATTGCTTAGACCATGTCGGTATACCTCGCAAAGTTTCCACAATGTATTGCTACTTACCTATAAGGTATCCCAAATCCGGGTAGAGGATTCAAAACCAAACAAAGAACCAAAATGTAAAGCATACAAGTTAAACAATGAAAGCAAGTAAATGTGATCTAGCCCTAAGGTAACCCCACTTTTAAATTTTCCCTAGCAGAGTCGCCAGTTCTGTAACACGGTGGGAGAACTGACTTGGTTGTTTTGTGTTTGATCGCAAATGTTGCGGTTAGCAAGAGTCTCCACCGACTTTTCTTTTATCCAAAAGGAAAGGATGAAAAGAACAGGAAAGACCTTTGAGATGTTTTCTTGAGTTCGGGGGGTAGATTATGAAAAGGGAAGGTATTAGCACCCTTTTCATCCATGGTTTTCCATGGGCTCTTAGTTACTTGCTAGATCACTTGCTTTTGTTTGAAAATATGATTTTTGTGGTTTTTGAAAGTATTTTGTAAAGGCGTCGTCGTTTAAGAAAACTTTGTAATGATTCCTGTTCGTAAGAATGTATACAAAGTGTTGATCTTTTGAAAATGTTTTCAAGTTTGAAAGACGTTTTGAAAGTGTTGGTGTTTGATTTGAAAATAGCAAGGATGTTTTGGTTTTGAAATTTAGCAAGCAACTAGGAGTAATCTACCTACTCAAAAGTCTTTCATGTTTATTTCCTCTTTCTTTTGACATTGTTATCTTACCATTGATTTGGTAAGTAACCCTATCTTTGGAAGTAAAAGGGACAAGCGTGGGTCATCGTATAGCCATGATTAGCAATGTTGTAAGATATCTTAGCATTTTTTTAGGGACTAAGATCATTTTGAAAGGCAACATGGATAGGGTCATCGAGGGACTATGATCTTGTATTTTTTTCTTGTTTTTGCTAAGATGTCTCACATGCATAATATGGCCATATTTGTAAGGCAACAAAATGGGTTTACCCTAGGGGTATAAGTGTGCAAGTGTATTGATTTACATGCTTGATTTGTCTTGATTAGGATTTGCTACTTATTGGTTTTAATCTTTCCATACAAAACCCTAATTAAAAATACTAAGCTATTACATCATTTAGGGGAGGGTGCACAAATTTACAAATGGGGAATTTCAAGAAATTAAATCTAAATAATTATTACAACCATATTGAATATTGAATAAATGTACAAAAATGAAGATAAAAATGCAAGAATATAAAATATAAAAAGAAATGTGATTTTTGTTTGGTTTTCATGAAAAAGAAGTTTTTTGACCTAGTTAACTAAAATATAATAATTAACTAAAAAAATAAGAAAATTAAGATTAAGTTAAAAAAAGTATTTTTAAGGTTTTTGTGAATTTAATTAAACTAGTAAATAAAATAAAAGCCCTAAGTTCTAAATTAATTTTAGTTTACAAGAAAAATATAATAATATAATAATTAAAACTAATTACCTAAGTATTTTTAAAAAAAAGTAAATTGATTTTTTAAAGGAAATATTTTTGTTCTTTTAGTTTTATGAAGAAAAACTAAATTAAATAAAAATAAATAATAAAATATAAATATTTTTGGATTTTTATTGTTAAAATTAATAATAATAATAATAATAATAATAATAATAATAATAATAATAATATTAATAATAATAATAAAAGATGAAATAAAAATAAAATAAAAATAATAAAGTCAGGGAGGTTAAAATTGAATTTTAGATGTTTGTTAGAAAAACTGTTTTTTTGAATCTGGCCCAATTGATGTTTTTGTTTGGAAATCAGAAAAAATAAAAAAAGTATATGGGCTGCATGGTATGAGCAAACAGGGGGGGTATTAGTGAGTAAAAATGCAAAGCCCAGGAGGAGAAGGCCTGAGCGCTTCCTGAAAGAAAAAATGACAAAATTGTGGGAAAATGCAAAACGTAGTGCGCTGGGTGTTGAACTCACGATCTCTTGGTTACCAGCGCACTGCCTTATCCCTGGGGTGGCTATATATCCGTTAATATAACTGAAATGATAAATATATAATACAAAACAAGTCCTGAATACACTTCATCTTCAACCTCCAGCCAGACTACCTGTAACTTCACCATTTCTCAACAAAAATGGAAAATGCAAACATGAAAGTTGTTCCATTTTTCCATATGAATTTGTTGTACCCCAAAATTTTCACTCTCATTTATCAAGGATTTGTTCACAAAATCTCCTTTGGCTCAAGACTGCACTAGGGTTGATCAGCTCAAGACACCTCCTTAAGCACTAATGACCAAAATTAGGGTTTGAGATTGCACAAGGATATTTGAACTTCCAATGCCCCATATTAATTTCATGGATCATCATGGACCCTCAAGATTACTCATGTCAAGTTCCAAGCTTTGGATCACACTTTTGCTCAGTCAATTGAGCTGTTGACCTAAAAATCAACTGTATTGGGGAAAACGTCAACTGTGGTCAATTTAAAGTCAAACTTCATAATTTTTGATCCACAACAATATTTTAAACCCATATGTATCATTTGATCAAGTTTGGACCATAATTCCTTAAGAAATTTGATCAAATATTCAAAAGGGCAAAATGGTCAAAATTAGGGTTTTGACAAGGAAAGGACAATTTCTGATTTTTGACCTAGCAAATGATCAATTGGTGTAAGGAATGATCTCAAGAGTCCAATTGCATCATTTTCACCTAATGACATGGCTCAAAACATTTCTCAAGTCCAATGGATTGACAGATGAATTTTCAGTCAATTGATCAAAAGTCAACTGTATATTAAAAGTGAAACTTTGACTTTTTGGTCAAAATCAAATGTCAAAGATCACAATTCATCAAATCATGTCAAAATATGAAACTTATTCATCAAGAAATCAAAAATTCAAGATTTCATTTTGAAAAGTTAAAATTTCTAAACTTATAAATTTTTCTAAGTGTTGAAAATTTCTTATTTTTTCATAACTTTGAGCAAATTTTCACCATGATGCAAGATGATTCAACTGAAACTTTCAACATGAAAGTTGTAGATATCCATGAAATAAACAACATTTATTTACACAACTCCTTCCAAAAGTGCTTGGATCTCAAGTTATAATTTTAAGAACACATGGTCATGAAACAAAACACTTAGTGAAATTTTGCCCTAATTTGGTCAGGATTTTAACCTAACTTCATGGCACTTTTTCATATAGTTATAGGGGAATTTTCAAAATTGATTCAAAGATGGGTTTTAGAGCACATTTCAATATTTCCAAAATGTCCAAGAACTCCTTGAGATTAATTTTGAGTAGGGAGAATCAAAGAGATGAAGTTAGGGTTTTCACACTTGAATTACAAGTCATTTTGTGATGAAAAAGATTTAAAATTAAAACTTATGCTGCATAACCTCTACTTTACAGACCTCAAACTTGTTAGGCACTCCATAATTAATTGCTTGCGCAGCTGTTAGAGGTCTCAATTCAAGCATTCAATGCAAGGCCATGCTTTATATCCATTTTGGGAAGAAAGTGCACAATGCCATTTTTATAAAGTAGCTTTTTGCATAAAACTTGTTCTTAAGCCTTACACTTGTTCTTTTCTGATCATACATGTCTTATAACTCAAGAGAAGTTTATCTAGACACTTACAATCACTCAGCCTATGCTTGTACTTCCTCTTGAAACTTGTTTTCCCACTTTTCTTGAAAATCAAGTAACATAGTAATTAGCTTATAACCTGTACTTCAGACTCTCAAAATCACTCAAGGCCTTTTGCTTATACATACACAAGTTATTTTCCACAAATCCCACACATGCTTAAGCCCTGAAAACACTAAGAACACATAATCACCAAAAACACCTCAAAACTTGCGATTTCTGAGTTTTGAATCCAATCTCTAAATTTGCTCGTGCATTTCTTGGCCTTTTACTTTCAAAAGCTTCTAAATAACATACACAAATAATTCCAACACCTGCAACACCACTGTAACACGTCCATTATCATCCACCATTTTCAAAAACAACACCTTGCACCTTGACTTCTCCAGAACTCCTCAGGCACTTACAGTTCAAGCTAAGCATCACATTAGCTTCCTGGGAACTTGAGGAAGCTAATCCAATCATTGGAACTCACTAAAAGCTACTCAAACTCAAAACACGATACCCTCTTGCAAGGCAAGTTATCTCAACTTTGAACTTTTCATATAAGCATCATTAATGGTTTATTTGTGAATGAAAAATGTAGACATCATTGCCCTGAAGCTAACCGTGTCCATAGTTTTAATTTATATTTCTTGAGCTTAGAGAATTTTAAGATTAAAGTTTTTGAAATTTTTAGGGTTCAGATTAGGGCCATTAAAATTTATACTTGTCTTTGATCTATAATTTTATTGCTTTGCATTTTTGAAATCGTGAGAAAATTTGCTACAAGATTCATGTTTACATTTTTGCAAATGGATGAGAGATGAACAAGATGCAGGTACTCTGGCTAGGCGTGAGGTTAAAGATGAATTTTAGGCCATGGACTTGATTTCTATCATATATTTGTTGTTTTGATTATATAAACGGATGTATAGCCACCCTAGTGGTAGAAGCGCGCGCCTGTGACTATAAGGACCTGGGTTCGAACCCCAGAGGTACCCTTTTGGATTTTTTTTTCATATTTTTTCACATATTCTAACTTTTTTGGCAGCGTTGGGCCTCATCCCCTTGGGCCTTTATTTTTTTACTTCTGACCCCCCTTGCTGGCTATTCACACCCCTGGCCCATTTTATTTTATTTTTTCTCATTTTTATTTATTTATTTTCTTAAATATCTTATCTAATACTAAAAAAATAAAAATAAAATTAGATTTATATTTTGATATAGTTTATTTATTTTTTACACAAAAAAAATATTTTATGTTATCATACTTTATTTATTTTACTAATTGATTTGTAAATTTAATTAAAAAACTAGAGTTTTAGTTATTTTCTTTTACACAATTTAAATATTTTATTTTAAAATATAAAAAGACCAAAAATATTTTATAATACTATTAATTATTTTTAAGACAAAAATACCAAAAATATTCTTCTTATAAACTTAATTTCTTTTTTAATCAATTAATGGATTAGGGTTTTATTTAAATTCTTTTCCTAGTAAACTTAGATTTACTTTTTACTATTTTAATTAATTATTTTCTTTTAGTTAATTAGTTTAAAACCAAACCCTTTCCTAAAAAAATCCAAACAAAACATCCATTTTCTTTATATTTACATTCTTGTATATTTATTCATTTTTGTACATTATTTATCCAAATTCAATATGGTTGTAATAGATAACTAGGCTTTATTTTCTTGCAATCCCAATTTGTAATTTGTACACCCCTCCCACAAGTATTTGTATTAGCGTAGTAATTTTAAATTCCACAATTTATCGCTTTATATAAAAATGCTAGTAATTAGGGTTTGTATGGAAAGACTAAAACCAATCAATTAGAAAACCCTAATCAAAGACAAAACCAAGCATGAAAAACAATACACTTTCACACAAGCACCCTTAGGGTAAGATCCACTTGGTTGCCTTATAAAATGGCCATATTATGCATGTGAGGTATCTTAGCAAAAGCAAGCGAAACATAAGATCATAGTCCCTCGATGAAGCTATCTATGTTGCCTTTCAAATGATCTTAGTCCCTAAAAGAGAATGCTAAGATACTTTGCAACATTGCTAATCATGGTTATACGATGACCCACGCCCGTTCAGTTTACATCCAAAGATAGGGTTACTTACCAAATCAATGGTAAGATAACAATGTCAAAGGAAAGAGGAAATGAACATGAAAGACTTTTGAGTAGGTAGAATGCTCCTAATTACTTGCTCCATTTCAAAACAAAACATCGTTGCTATTTTCAAAAATAAACACCTACACTTTCAAAACACCTTACAAACTTGAAAACATTTTCAAAAGATAAACATCTTTGTATACATTCTTACAAACGAGAATCATTACAAAGTTTGCCTAAACAATGGCCTCTTTACAAAATACTTTCAAAAAACCACACAAAGCACATTTTCAAGCAAAAGCAAGTGATCTAGCACGTAACTAAGAGCCCATGGAAAACCATGGATGAAAAGGGTGCTAATACCTTCCCTTTTCATAATCTACCCCCCGGACTCAAGAAATAATCTCAAAGGTCTTTCCTGTGCTTTTTCACCTTTCCTTTTGGATAAAAGAAAAGTCGGTGGCGACTCTTGCTAACTGCAACATTTGCGATAAAACGCAAAGCATCCAAGTCAGTTCTCCCACCGTATCACAGAACTGGCGACTCTGCTGGGGAAAATTCTAAAAGTGGGGTTACCTTAGGGTTAGATCACGTTTACTTGCTTTCATTGTTTTACTTGTATGCTTTACATTATGGTTCTTTGTTTGGGTTTGAATCCTCTACCCGAATTTGGAATACCTTATAGGTAAGTAGAAATACGTTGTGGAAACTGTGTGGGGTATACCGACATGGTCTAAGCAATAACTACGTTAGTGCGACATATTTGTGGGTACCGGTATCCCTTGAGTTAATCAAGGAGAATACGGGGCCGCTGAGTGATGTCATAAAGCACTAATGAAATTTTAGAACCTTTACTTGACCAACTTGGCCATTAGGATGTAGTGAGATGACCGACTTTGGTGCAGTCCGAAATTGGTAGATACTCGATACTACACTCATTGAGGTTTTTTTTTTGGGATATTTCGGTCTCTATTAAAGAGGCTTGTGCTGAAACAATGACCAAGGAAACAAACCAGTGATATTGAGCTCCTTAGAACCTGGTTACTATTGCTAGGACAGGTTTTAAGCCAACTAAACTTCAAGAGGGTACTTACCTATAAGACTCCATGCAAGCCTAAACCTAAGGATTTGTTTTCTTTGTTTGTATATATTTACTTGTACATAACATCATGAACATCATAACATCATATTCATTAACTAACCATTTCAAGGATCTTGGGAATTATCTTTGTTCTGTTTTATAGGACATGGACTCTATCTGCAGGAAAACTATTCAAGTCAATATTGTAAGGATCCCTCTTAAACTTAAATAGCTAGCATCAAGGATTCCTAAAAATTCTCCATTTACCTAAAGACATGGTCGCTTACTAAACTTGGTCACCTCCAACACCAATGAAGACATGATGAAGGTGCTCTTTCAGTTCTTTGATCCTTTACCCCATTGCTTCACATTTCCCGATTATCAACTTATGCCAACTTTGGAAGAATTCTCCCAACTCTTGAGGATTCCTATTCTCAATCAACTACCTTTCAACGGTACAGAAAGAGATCCAAAGCCAGAAGAGATTGTTCAAGCTCTACAATTGCAACAATCTGATGTCACATCTAATTGGGAAACAAGGAGTGGTGTCAAGGGTTTCCTAGCCAAGTTCTTGTTTGAGAAAGCCCAAAACTGTTGGAACTCCTTGAACTTGCAAGCTTTTGAGGAAATTGTAGCTCTCCTCATCTATGGGATGGTTTTGTTTCCAAATCCTAACCAACTCAAAGATGTGAACGCCGTCAAAATCTTCATGTCCCGCAACCCGGTGCCTACTCTGTTACGGGACATTCTTCATTCTTTTCACACTCGCACTATGAGGAAAAGATGCGTCCTTATGTGTTTCACTCCTCTCTTGGCAATATGGTTTATTTCGCATCTTCCCCAATCTGTATTGAAGAACGAGTAAGGCTTAAGGTGGTCACAGAGGTTGATGACGCTCAAACATTCAGATATTCATTGGTGTTCCAGATCCTTAGAGAATGTTACTATTATCGACCGTTGTGGAGAATTCCCTAATGCCCCTTTACTTGGAATTAGAGGAGGTATCATCTACAACCCTTGCTTAGCCTTAAGACAGTTTGGTTACGCCAGAAGGGATGGCCCATATGAGATGTTGATTCAAGGGTTAGTATTCGACTACGAAAGTGACAATCAAGGTCATCGCCAGAGATTTATCCGAGCTTGGAGGATGTTGAACAAGGTAGATAGTAAGACATTGGGGCATAAGAATTCCATCCCTCTTGAGACTTACCTCAAATGGGTACGAACTTGTGCTCAGAGTCTTATGATGCCTTATCCCTCCATTCTCCCGATAATCATTGAGCCTGTTATGGAAGGAGATGTTCCATACACTATCCTGCATCCTGACATACCCACCTCTCTTGAAGACTTACAAAGAGATTGGATACAACTCAAGGGGGAGCGAGACACTTTCGGAGCCTAATTCTACGCTAGAGAGAAGAAGGTTTTGGAACTCACTAAGCAACTTCATGAGGAGCTGAGCCTGAACGCCTACATCGCACCAAAAAGGATGCGTACAACCTTTTTATCTTAGAGTTTTTGTATTTCTTTGTAAGCCCAAAAGAGGCATGATTTACTCAAGCTTTGATTTATTAATATGACGTGTGTTCCTTTTTTGGTCTAAAGCAATTTTAAATCTCTAAGTTCCTTGAAATCAATGAATATGCATTTACCATTCATCATAACATAAGTAGGTTTCTTGCAACAAGTCTCTTCATCTTTCTACTGTTTATTTCAGTAAGATGGATCTTGAGAGGATGGTGAAGGACCTCTAAGCTCAAAATGCTCAGTTTCAACAGATGTTCTTAACTCTAGCCAAAGGACAGGAAGAGTTGAAGCCCTTGCTGGTTGAAGAGAAGAAAAAGAAGACAAAGAAAATAACCGAAGTTCTAAATATGGGGAGAAGATTCCAAGGACAAGCAAGAAGGACCCTATACTTTGCAACATCATCTGGTGAGAAAGATAATCAATATGGGAAAGGCAAGGATGCAGTTGCCCAACCGGATTCAGAAGAGGAAGAGGAAGAAGAAGATTATTCTGAAGAACAATATCCTCCGGTCGATGACAAGTATAAGCATCTGGAAGAACGATTAAGTGCGATGGAAATTCAAAAGGTTCTTGGACTGGACTTTGAGGAGTTGGAGTTAGTAGCTGGGATTGACATTCCTCCAAAATTCAAGGCACCGATGTTTGCCAAATACGATGGAGTTTCGTGTCCCAAAATGCATCTCCGATCCTATGTGAGGAAAATACAACCTCACACTTCTAACAAGGATTTATGGGTACACTTCTTTCAATACAGTATGTCCGGAACTCAACTTGATTGGTGTTATCAGCTAGAAAGAGCCAATGTTCATAATTGGGAAGATCTTATCGCTTCCTTTTACAAACAATACCAATACAATGCAGACCTTGCTCCCACCCGTACTTAACTCCAGAGTATGGCCATGGTTTCAACTGAAGGCTTCAAAGACTATGCTAAAAAATGGAGGGACTTAGCAGGAATAGTCCAGCCTCTCCTATCAGAAAGAGATCTAGTAGACATGTTTTTGGGAACCTTGTCCGGTCCTTTCTTTAATCACTTAATTGGGAGTTCCTCGGGAGGTTTTACCGAATTGATATTGACCAGAGAAAGAGTGGAAGCCGGGATAAAGAATGGGAAGATTCAAAAAGAAGCATCCTCTGCTACTGTAAGAAAACCATTTATTGGAAGAAAATAAGTTGTTGTTGTGTATCCTTAGAAAAATCAAGATAGGACTGAACGTCGTCCAATGATGGGGGCTGCCATAATTCCTAAACCTGCACCTGCTCAACATAGAAGCAACCAACCAAGAACAGAAAGACCAGTCAGACAGTTCACTCGAATTAATATGACACTATCTCAAGTATTTCCACGTCTGTTAAGATCCAATCTAGTGACTTTGAAAGAAGCTCCAAAGAATCCTAACACAACCTCTCCTCATTATCATCCTAATGCCCGTTGTGCATACCATTCTGAGAGTCTCGGCCATGAGACTAACAACTGTTGGGCTCTGAAAAATAAGGTACAAGACCTTCTTGAAGCCAAAGAGATTGAATTCGATACGCCAGAAATTCCCAATGTCATCACCGCCCCTATGTCCAAGCACGGCCGTGATGTCAATGCCGTTTAAGAAGATATGTTTGTTACTTTGGTTGATGAACTTGTAACCCTGATCCTGTCTATCAAAAAGAACTTTTTGAATGCCGATGTATTCCCAGGCTGTGATGAAAGCTGTCATTTCTATTTATCCTCACCAACCAGTTGTCATTTGTTAAAAGCAGATGTTCAATGCTTAATAAATGACAAGGAGATTTTGTTCGAGAAGACTTGTATTCCAACTATTTCTTATAATGATGTTTCCATAGTGACCATTTCCGCCAATTCTTCTGGGGTCTCCACCAAAAGACCCGTTAGAATTACATCAGTTCCTAAAGTAGCTCCGTTGATAATTACAATGCCTGGACCAATCCCAAATTCGTCAGACAAAACCGTCCCATGGAATTATGGAGGTGATGTCTACTATCACGGTATGAAGCAAGATTGGCCAGCTACTGAAGATTCATGTTTTGAGAAAGTTGACTCTGATATCAGTAACATCGCGGGGACTAGCAAGCTAACCCGAACTGGAAGGGTATTCTCTCCAAAAATTGCTCCTCCAAAAGTTATTTCTGGACCTGTAATCATTCTTGTTGTTGTTGCTCGTCTAAAGGCTATTCCCAGTCCTGCAATCATTTTTGCTAATACTCCTGTTGACAAAACTGTTGTAGTCCCTGTTATCATCCCTACTGATATTCCTACTGCCGAGTCAACCGAGGCTCGAGGCAAAGGTATTCTGGTTGAGCCTGTCCAGACGAAGGCACAATCAGTAGCTATCCCTGAGACCTCCCGAAAAGAGCTGGAGGAAATTCTAAAGATTATAAAAAGAAGCGACTACAACGTAGTCGAACAACCGGGGAAAACTCCATCCAAAATTTCCTTGGTAAAATTCCTTAAAACTGCTCATGTACCCTGTTGTACCTAAAAATTTGCCCTCTCATGTTTCCCAAAGTCTTCCCCCTGCATGGTTGATCATAAACTCTTGCCTAAGAAAAAGGAAAATTTTTGAGTGGTGCTTTAAGTACATTTCGATTGGCATTCTGAGAGACCCTTCGATTGGTGTTCTGAAGGAGCTTTTCGATTGGCATTCTGTCAAAGCTCTTTCGATTGGCATTCTGAAAGACCCTTTGATTGGTGTTCTGAAGGAGCCTTTCGATTGGCATTCTGTCAAGCTCTTTCGATTGGCATTCTGGACAAGCACTTCAATTTGCATTCTGGAAGACCCTTTGATTAATGTTCTGAAGGAGCCTTTCAATTGGCATTCTGGACAAGCCTTTCGATTGGAATTCTAGAAAGGGTCCATTCCAAGAATCATTCAAAGAGCCCATTTGAAGGGGGGCATTCGAAGGAGGCCATCAGCCCATTCGAAGGGGAGCATTCGAAGGCCAGTTACATGTCATTCAAAATTCAAAAAGGGACAGGATCCCATGTGTTTAGACAACGTTACAAACTCTCATTCATGGCTTTCAAACACATAATTAATGTTACAAATTCTCATTCATGGCTGTCAAAACACATAATCAAGGTCATTTAAACCTTTGCTTTCCTGTCCCCTCCACCCCCTCTATATAAAGAAATCACAAATGTTGCAAAGACACACGAAAAATATACAGAAAAATAGGGAACTTGGAGATACGCTGCCAACACTTCCTGAAAGCCATACCCAATCCTTGCACAAGCCAAAGCTGCCACCCAGTGAACACCTCCACCCTCAGAACTGCAGATCGAAGCACCTCTGTTTGGTAAAAAAGGATCTTATCTCAAACTCATTTTTTAATTCATTTTGATTGCATATTCATATTATTACTTCTGTTTGTGAATGATTTAATGTGCTACATATAAGCTACAGCGCAGAGATAAGATTGTGCCATTGCTTGGGCACAATCTGAGTTTCTCCTTCGAATCCCAGGATAAAACAAACCCAGACCCAGATTCGGCAGGTGCGAATAAGGGGGAGATTCGAACCAGGGGGGGTAAAGTCCCCCTGGACCGTTAACATGTGTTTCGTTTCTTGCAGGAAATACATTCTCAGGATCCTGTTCAGAGTTTCGAAGCTCAGCAGCTTAGCTTCGAACTGGACCCAGGACTTCCAGATTGAAGGATGGCATATCCAGATCGAACACCCTAAGAATGCAGCCCCTCATGCACCTTCGATCAAGACTCTTCACTGGGTCGAAAGACAGCCTGCACCTCTTTCGACCCAGACTTCCAGAATTATATTTTTTCTTTTTTTTCTTGTTTTGCTGCCTGGCCCATTTGTACTTTGTTTTTGTTTATTTCTTTTAGTTTGTTTTTTTAATCAACATAAAAAATCATAAAAATAAATAACTTAGAATTAGGATTTAATTTAGTTAATTATTTTAACTTATTTTCTTCAATTTTAAAATCAGTAGACTTAGGATTTATTTGAATTCAATCCTTTTCATAAACAAAAATGCAAAAAGTATTAGGTATGTTTAGAGTTAATTTTAATCAATTTTTTTTAATTAATTTAATTGAACATTTAGCATTTTCCCGAAAATAAAATAAAACAACAAAAAGATCATATGCTTAGGATTTTTAAGATTCACGCACGTTTATTTTATTGTAACTGCTTATTATTCCCCCAATTTTGGACATGTAAATAATCCCCCTCCCCGAAGCCTTGTAATAGCGTAGGATTTACAATTTCCGCACTTTAAATTCCTGTATATATATTAACTGCTTAGATGTATGCTAACTAGGATTGTATGGCAAGATCTAAAAACAAATGGTAGAACACCTAAAAATACAAAGATGATATAAATTGAAAATTGACACACTTGCACATGCCACTCCTAGGGTACACCTCACTTGGTTGCCTCAAAATGTGGTCATTAAGTATAGGATGTTTTAGAGGTCGTCCTTCTGTCCAAAGATCAAAGTTGCCTCGATAAAAATTATCTAAGACATTAGGATTACCACTAAGGCGTCCTAACGTTGCTTTAGTGACCACAAGTCCCTTAAATTGAATTGACCCGAAAACTCCAACGACGGTGCTACCTACTCCTCAATAGTGGGATAGCACGGTCTAAAGGACGTTTGCACAATTTAATTCCTTTTTGAGTAGGTAGATGTTCTTAAGTACTTGCTCTCTTTTAAACAAAACAAAACTTTTCGCACTTACACTCTTTTCAAAACAACAAACTCTTTTCAAAACCCACAATCACAAAGAAAAGCAAACTTTTGAAAACAGTGAGCAAGTACCTAAGAGCCCGTGGATAACCACAGATAGAAAGGGTGTTAACACCTTCCCTTTCTATAATCTACCTCCCGAACCCGAGAAACAAATCTCGAAAAGGAATTTTTCTGTGCTTTTGTCCTTTCCTTGTTGGATAAAATAAAAGACGGTGGCGACTCTTGCTTACCGCGACACTTTGCAAAAACAAACGCAAAACGCGAACCAGCATTAAAAAATAGTCAGTTCTCATTCCCACCGATCACAGAACTGGAGACTCTGTTGGGGAAATAATAAGAGAGGTGTACCTTAGGACTAGATCACTTGTGTTTTCAATTATATGCTTTGTATGCTTTAATCTTTATTTTATTGTTTGGGTTTGAAATCCTCCACTCGGATTTGGGAAACATTCATAGATAGCAATACGTTGTGGAAACTGTGCGGGGTATACCGACACGGTTGAAGCAATAGCTATATTGGTGCGACATATTTGTGAGTACCGGTAGCCTTTGAGTCAATCAAAGAGAATACGGGGCCGCTGAGTGATGTCACTAAGCACCAATGACCTAGAACCTTACTTGACCATCTTGGCCTTTTTTAGGGGTAGTGAGATGACCGACTTTGGTGCAGTCTAAAGTTGGTAGATACTCGATACTACACTCATTGAGGATTGTTTTCTTGGAATATTTTGGTCGCCAGTTAAGTGGCTAAACCGAAACGACGAACATAGAAAACAATCCAATGATATTGAGCTCCTTAGAACCCGGTTACTATTTATAGGACAGGTTTTGAGCCAACTGAACTCAAGAGGGTACTTACCTATGAAACCTTCTGCAAGCTTGAAACTAGGGTTTTTGTGTGACTTGCTTGTACATATGTTTTTGCATACATCATAAAGCATCATATGCATCTGCTAACCATTTCAAGGGTTTAGATCTTCATCTTTGTTCTTGTTTTGCAGGACATGGAGTCTCTCTGCAGGAAAACAATTCAAGTCAACCTTGTAAGGATCCCTCTTCAACTCAAAGAGCTTACATCCAGGATTCCCGAGAATTCTCTCTTTAGTGAAAGACATGGTAGACTCCTTAGCTTGGTCAACACCAACATTGAAGAAGACATGATGAAAGTTCTCTTCCAGTTCTTTGACCCCCTACACCATTGTTTCACATTCCCTGATTATCAATTGGTGCCTACTTTGGAGGAATTTTATCAACTCCTGAGGATTCCTATTCTTAGTCAACTACCCTTCAACGGTACGGAAAAGGAACCAAAACTTGAAGATGTTGCTCAAGCATTACACTTACAACCATCCGACATCAAGGGGCATTGGGAAACCAAAAGTGGTATCAAATGATTCTTGGAAAAGTTTCTGTTTGAGAAGGCACGAGAATGCTGGAATTCTCTTGATCTACAAGCCTTTGAAGAGATTGTGACACTCCTTATCTATGGGTTGGTTTTGTTCCCAAATCCTGATCAACTTATAGATGTAAATGCTGTCAAGATTTTCATATCCAGGAATCCCATACCTACATTGCTTGGGGACATCCTCCACTCATTTTACACACGAACAATGAGGAAAAGAGGTGTTCTCATGTGCTGTACTCCTCTCCTAGCAAGGTGGTTTATTTCTCACCTTCCACAATCAGTTTTGAAGAATGAGCAGGGTTTAAGGTGGTCACAACGATTGATGATCCTCACACATTCTAATGTACATTGGTGCTCTCGGTCCAGAGAAAATGTCACCATCATTGATCGTTGTGGAGAATTTCCTAATGTTCCTTTACTTGGAATTAGGGGAGGCATTACCTACAACCCCTGTCTAGCCTTGAGACAATTTGGATATGCTCGGAGGGATGGCCCTCATGACATGCTGATTCCTGACCTAGTTTTTGACTTCGACAACGATGCGCAAGGGCTTCGACAAAGGTTCATCAGAGCTTGGAGGATGCCTAATAAGGTGGACAGTAAGACACTGGGGCACAAGAATTCCATCCCCCTTGAGCCTTACCTCAAGTGGGTACGAACCCGCTCACAGAATCTTATGATGCCATATCCTCACATTCTCCCCTTGATCAAAGAGCCTGTTATGGAAGGAGAGGTTCCATACGCCATCCTACATCCTAACATGCCAACATCATGGGAAGAAATGCAAAAGAGTTGGATCCAACTCAAAGAAGAGCGGAATACTTTTGAAGCCAACTTCTATGCCAGTGAAAAGAAGGTTTTGGAGCTTACCCGCCGACTTCACGAGGAAGAGACCCTCAACACTTACATCGCTCCAAAGAGGATGCGCAATGTCTTTTTACATTAAGAATTTTGTAATATTTCGCCCATGGGGCACTTATGTACTAAATTTCTTCTTAATGTGACGTGTATTCTTTTTTTGTCTGCAACAAATTTGAATTTTTGAACCCTTGAATGCATTACATAAATAACATATCATTCATCATATGTATAACAGGTACCCTTTTACAGGTCTCTTATCTTCTTCGCTGTTTATTTCAGCAATCATCATGTCTGCTGAAACTTCCACTGAGCAAGCTATCAAGGCCCTCCAGGCCCAAAATACCCAATTTTAAGAGTTGGTCATGAGCCTAGCTAAGGGTCAGCAGGACTTGAAGACCTTGATTCTGAAAGAGAGGAATAAGAAGAAGAAGAGGACCATCCTATTCAACACCGGACGCAGGCTTGGAAACAAGCTGCAGAATGAAATTGATCTGGCCATCCCGCCTGGAGAGAAAGACAGTCCATAAGAAAGGAGGGCTCTTAGCCCTATGGTCTCTGACAACGAGACAGACTATGATGAAGAACAGTATCCTCCTGCTGAGGATAAGTACAAACAGCTGGAAGACCGTTTGAACGCTATGGAAGTACAGAAAGTGCCCGATCTGGACTTCGGAGATTTGGGTTTATCATATGGGGTGGTGATTCCCCATAAGTTCAAGGCACCTGCCTTTGCCAAGTATGACGGAGCTTCCTGTCCAAAGCTGCACCTCCGGTCATATGTGAGGAAGATCCAACCTTACACTGCTGATAAGAACTTGTGGGTCCATTTCTTTCAAGACAGTCTTTCAGGGACTCAGCTTGAGTGGTTCTATCAGTTGGACGGAGCCAGTATCCGTATCTGGGAGGATTTAGTTGTTGCGTTCTATAGGCAGTATCAATATAACTCCGACCTCGCTCCTATGCGTACCTAACTCCAGGGTATGTCAATAAATATGGGTGAAGGATTTAAGGAGTATGCTCAAAAATGGAGAGACCTTGCCGGAAGGGTGCAACCACCTTTAGCTGATCGTGAGCTGGTTGATATGTTTCTGGGGACCCTGTCTGGTCCGTTCTTTAATTATCTGATTGGAAGCTCTTCAGTCGGGTTTACAGACCTTATCTTGACTGGTGAGAGGATTGAAGCTGGTATTAAGGTTGGGAAGATACAGAAGGGTGCCTCATCGAGCACCTAGAAGAGACCGTTTAAGAAAGAGTCCAGTGCTGTCTACAGTTCAAGAAGACAAAACAGACCTGAACACCGCCAAGCTGTCAATGCGGTTGTTATTTCAAAACCTGCTGGTACTCCTCAGCATCACAACTAATAAAAGGACGAGAGACCTCGGAGGCAATTCACTCGCCTCAGCATGACTTTGTCTCAGATGTTGCCACAGTTGCTGAACACCAATCTGGTGACTCTAAGAGAAGCTCCAAGGAATCCAAATACTACATCATCGAAGTATAACCCTAACGCCCGTTGTGCTTATCACTCTGATAGCTCGGGGAATAATACAGATGATTGTTGGAGTCTGAAAAACAAGGTTCAAGACCTAATCGATGCAAAGGAGATTGAGTTTGAGGCGCCCGAGCGGCCTAATGTTGTGACTGCTCCCATGCCCAAGCATGGAGTGAATGTTGTAGAGGAAGACTTGTTTGTAGTTTCTGTGGATGATGTTGTTACCCCTCTAATAACTATCAAGAAGAACTTGTTGCTAGCCGGTCTATTTCCGGGCTGTAGTGAAGGCTTCCCTATGTGTTCTGCTTTACCTACTGGTTGCCCATCTCTGAAGTCAGGTATCCAGAACCTGATGGATAGTAAAGAGATTCTTTTTGAAAAGACTGCTGTTCCACTCGTTCATTCTGAAGAAGTTTCTATCATTACCATTATCGACAATTCTTCCAAGGCTCCCTCGAGGACGCCTGTTAGAATTACATCTGTTCCGAAGACCGCACCTATAATCATCACTGTTTCGGGGCCCATCCCCTATACATCTGACAAAGCTGTCCCTTGGCACTATGGGGAAGATGTTTATGTTCTTGGAGTTAAGCAAGAGTTCGGTGCTGATACCGGTGTTAGCAACATTACTGGGTATGCTAAAGTCACCCGCAATGGTAGACTTTTCTCACCTGATATTGCTCTGCCAGTTGTCCGAAGACCTGTTGTCATTAAGCCTGCAAGTGTACCTGCTGCCATTCCTGATCAAGTCCCTGTTCCTACCCCTGTCGCTGAGTCATATAACGCTCGGGGCAAAGGGATCACCACTGATATGCCTGCCCAGACAGAGGCGCCAAAGACAGTCACTGCTGAAGCTTCCAAGCAGGAGATGGAAGAGATTCTGAAGATTATTAAGAAGAGTGATTTTAATGTAGTTGAGCAACTGGGGCAAACCCCATCCAAGATTTCTATGTTATCACTGTTGTTATGTTCAGAGGTCCATGCCAAGGCTTTGATTGCCTTCCTGAAGACGGCCCACGTGCCACAAGAGACATCAGCTGATCAGTTTACCGATTGTGTGGCCAATTTAACTACTGATAATGGTTTGGGTTTCTCCGACGCTGATCTAACTGTTAAAGGGAAGAACCATAATGATGCCCTGCATGTCTCCATTGAATGCAGGGGCACTACTCTTGCACATGTGCTAGTGGACACGGGTTCCTCATTGAACTTCTTGCCAAAGAAAGCTCTAGACAGGCTGGATTGCGAAGGTTTGGAGCTAAAGCCGAGTAACATTGTTGTCCGGGCCTTTGATGGGTCTAAAAGGATGGTGCATGGAGAGGTTGATATTCCAATCAAAGTTGGTTCTCAGGTCTTCAATTCTATATTCTACGTGATGGACATTCGGCTGTCCTATTCTTGTTTGTTGGGTCGTCCATGGATCCACAAAGCTGGAGCCGTAACCTCGACGCTCCACCAGAAATTGAAGTACCCGGTCAGAGGAAAGATTGTAACAGTTCAAGGGGAGGAGGAGTACATGGTCAGCCACCTAAACTCATTCCGGTACGTAGAGATGGATGGGGATTTCATTGAGACCCCATTTCAGCACTTTGAAGAGGTTCCTCAGACACTAGAGTCAGCTGAGACTGTGATGGAAAATTCTCCTATGAAGATGGCTTCCTTAAAGGATGCCCGGGCTGTTATTAAGAAGGGTGAGTATGCAAACTGGGGCCGACTTCCTGATTTCACTCAGAAGACTAACAAGTTTGGTTTAGGTTTCACTGCAGAAGCTCAGAGAGCTGTTCGAAGTGCAAGGATTGGAAGACCTCATGTGTTCATCAGCAACTCGGGAGTAAATGCCATCGAAGATGACGTGGAGGAATCTGAATTCGACAGCTGGATCTATCCTACGACCCATGGTGGACCAAACAACTGGACTGCAAAGGATTTCATCCCTATTACTTTTATTACTCAGTAATGAGCTTTTTGTTTCGAATTTGTAACAGACAATGTTTTGAAACTTTATGGCCCGGTGTCTTACCCGGGGCACCGTGGCTTCATTTGTGAGGGCTTTTGTATGCCATTTTCATATATCATTAATAAAAGCATTGGACGTTTTGCATTTCAAATTTTGTGCTCCTTGTCTTTCTTTATTATATATTGCAAAATAGCTATTTTATACACACTCACATATACAGGTCCCAATCCACTCTGGATCTCACTGGTAACGACTATGCTACTGCCAGTTATGACTTCAAAAATCCGATCATTTTAGCCGAAGACAAAGGTGAAGATGATTGCGAAGTGCCTGGTGAGCTTGCAAGACTGCTACTTCAGGAAGAGAGGGTCATTCAGCCACATGAAGAGCTAGTGGAAACAGTGAATCTGGGTACTGAGACAGACAAAAAGGAAGTCAAGATCGGTGCAAATAGGGAGCTTAGTGTGAAACAGCGGTTGATTCAGATGCTGCATGACTATGTGGAAATCTTTTCCTGGTCTTACAAAGATATGCCTGGGTTGGATACCGACATTGTGGTTCATCGCCTGCCTACGAAGGAAGACTGTCCTCCGGTAAAACAGAAGGTTCGTCGTATGCGTCCAGAGATGTCTGAGAAAATCAAGGCCGAAGTTATTAAACAGTTTGACGCCGGTTTTCTAGCAGTAACTTCTTACCCTCAGTGGGTTGCCAATGTGGTTCCAGTGCCGAAGAAAGATGGTAAGGTCAGAATGTATGTTGATTACAGAGATTTGAACAGGGCAAGCCCTAAAGATGACTTCCCTCTACCTCTCATCGATGTTCTGGTTGACAATACTGCTCAACACAAGGTATTCTCCTTTATGGACGGTTTCTCCAGTTATAATCAGATAAAAATGGCTCCCGAAGACATGGAGAAGACCATCTTTGTTACTCAATGGGGCACCTTTTGTTACAATTCATGCCTTTTGGACTGAAGAATGTTGGGGCAACATATCAGTGTGCCATGGTTGCTTTATTTCATGACATGATACATCATGAGATTGAAGTATACGTCGACGATATGATTGCGAGATCCCAAACTGAGGAGGAACACCTTGACCATCTACAAAAACTGTTTGACAGGTTGAAGTTATACAAGTTTAGAGTGAACCCAAACAAATGCACCTTCGGGGTGAGGTCTGGAAAACTGCTAGGTTTCGTCGTGAGCGACAAAGGTATTCAAGTGGACCCCACTAAGGTGAAAGCCATACAAGAGATGCCAGCTCCCAAGACAGAGAAAGAGGTCAGAGGCTTTCTAGGACGTCTGAACTACATTGCCCGATTCATCTCGCACCTAACTGCTACTTGTGAGCCAATCTTCAAACTACTGAAGAAAGATCAAGTGGTACGTTGGAACGATGAATGCCAAGCCGCTTTCGAAAGAATTAAAGAGTATCTCCAGGAGCCACCCATTCTGATGCCACCAGTGGAAGGGAGACCTCTAATCTTATACTTGACAGTACTTGACAACTCAATGGGGTGTGTGCTGGGGCAGCATGACGAGTCTGGCCGAAAAGAGCATGCTATTTATTACCTTAGCAAAAAGTTTACCGACTGTGAGACCTGATACTCACTGCTCGAGAAAACTTGCTGCGCTTTGGCATGGGCTGCTCGCCGGCTGAGATAGTATATGTTGACTCACACTACTATGTTGATTTCAAAAATGGATCCAATCAAGTATATCTTCGAAAAGCCTGCCTTGTCCGGAAGAATAGCAAGACGGCAGATGATCCTGACTGAATATGACATCCAGTACACGACTCAGAAAGCAATCAAGGGAAGTGTATTGGCAGACCATTTGGCACACCAGGCAGTGGATGATTACCAATCTATGAACTTTGAATTTCCAGACGAGAATATCATGTTCATAACTGATTGTGAAACACCTGGACCGGATGAAGGACCTGAGGAAGGATCCCGATGGTCTATGCACTTTGATGGAGCTTCAAACGCTTTGGGCAACGGCATTGGCGCTGTGATCATATCTCCTAAAGGCTCTCATACTCCATTTACCACCCGACTATGTTTCAACTGCACCAACAACATGGCAGAGTATGAAGCATGCATTATGGGTCTTCGAGCTGCAATTGACCTAAGGATTAAGTTTTTGAGTGTCTTTGGAGATTCCGCTCTCGTGATCAGTCAGATCAAAGGAGAGTGGGATACGAAACACCCAAATCTTATTCCTTACAAGGAGTATGTATTGACGTTGCTTCCCCATTTCGAGGAGATAACCTTTGAACACTTCCCAAGAGAGGAGAATCAGTTGGCGGACGCGTTAGCTACGATGTCTTCTATGTTCAATGTCAAATGGGACAACGAGGCTCCCCGGATCATTATTTGAAAATTGGATGAACCTGCACATTATTGTGATCTTGAGATCGAAGAGGTAACAGAAAAGCCTTGGTATCATGAAGTGAAGAGGTACCTTGAAGCTCGAGAGTACCCCAAGGGTGCATCTCTCAATGACAAGAAGTTTCTAAGAAGATTCGCGGCAAAGTTCTTCATCAGCAATGGCATTCTTTACAAACGTAACCATGATTCAACCTTACTGCGTTGCATGGATAAAATTGAAGCAGAAAGAGTCATGGCAGAGCTGCATGAAGGTACTTTCGGAACTCATTCCAGTGGACATACCATGGCAAAGAAAATCCTTCGGGCAGGATATTACTGGTCCACAATGGAAGCCGACTGTTATCAACATTCTCCGACATGTCACAAGTGCCAGGTCTATGCTGATAAGGTGCACATTCCTCCAGTTCCTCTGAATGTTTTGAGACCACCTTGGCCTTTTGCAATGTGGGGCATTGATATGATCAGCGAGATCAGACCTACGGCATCCAACGGGCATCGTTTCATCCTGGTAGCAATTGATTACTTTATGAAGTGGGTTGAAGCAGCTTCCTTTGCTACCGTAACCAAGAACGTCGTGGCACGGTTCATTCGGCACAACCTGATCTGTCGATACGGTGTACCAGAGAGGATCATTACGGACAATGGTACCAATCTTAATAACAAAATGATCACTGAGCTCTGCGAGCAATTCAAGATACAGCATCATAACTCTTCTCCCTACCGGCCGAAGATGAATGGGGCTGTAGAAGCAGCTAATAAGAACATTAAGAAGATTGTGCAGAAGATGACAGTGACATACAAAGACTGGCATGAGATGTTACCATTTGCTCTTCATGGGTACCGTACCTCAACACGGACGTCAATAGGGGCAACACCTTATTCCTTGGTTTATGGCATGGAGGCAGTCTTGCCCATTGAAGTTCAGATACCCTCTCTTTGGATCATGAAGGATGCAGGTTTGAGCAAAGACGACTGGATCCAGACCCGGCTTGATCAATTTAATCTAATCAATGAAAAGAGACTTACTGCTATTTGTCATGGTCAGACGTACCAAAAAATAATGATCAAGGCATTTAACAAGAAAGTCATACGACAAGAGTATCAAGTTGGGAACCTGGTAATCAAGCGCATCATTCTACCTCAAGGTGATCCCAGGGGAAAATGGACCCCTACTTACGAAGGGCCATTTGTGGTTAAGAACATCTTCTCAGGAGGAGCGATGATTTTAACCACCATGGATGGTGACGACCTTCTTCACCCCGTCAATGCAGACATAGTAAAAAGATACTACGCATAATCAAAGACCTGCTAGGTTGACTGGCCTAAGAAAAACTAAGGGCTTCCCGGCGAACCAAAAGGGTTCGGGCAAAAATAAGGGATGAAAAATAAAAAATATCTGTACACCCGGCAAGTCGAAAACCTGAAAAGGCGGCTTGGGCAAAAATGGGTATCCCGGTGGACTGAAAACCCGAAAGGACGGTCCAGGCAAAAGTTAGGGATTAAAGCGTAACACTATGTCTCATTGGACCACCTCGCATTCGGACTTCGATATCAACTATCAGGGTCGGACGACACCAGTCAATCAGATTCATCTTCAACTAAGCAGCAAAGTGATGAGATGTTTGAAGATATAAAGGCAATAGCAGAGCTGGAACCCAGTGGGACTATTCACATAGCTGTTTTGTTTTCTTTTCACAAAGTGTATAAGTTCTATTTGTTCGGCGGCATTCTCTTACTAGGACGTCAGCCTCTTGTATAAAACGCCTATTTACAGGCCAAACTTCAAAAATCAATACAAATTCATTTTCAGACAAATTTCAAACTGTTTTCCCTTTATCTGTTTTGTTTTGCAAAGAACGTCCAATGTTCATTTTTGATATATGCATTTGACATTAATCGCTGCTCATAAATATTTACATGCGAAACAAAGGACTAATTACGAGTGATATCAGAAACAGGGGCAATAAGATTTGTCCGAGATGTCTAGTTGCTCTGTCCACCAAGGTACCGAGGTATATTCAGCTGAAGAATATGGATAAGATACCTTCACCCCCCACAGAATAAAAACAGTAACGGTAGCTCTCCCCACTGAGACTTGCAACCATGAACAAATCAGCAAGACTCTTCTCAAGCGGAGTGGATCTACCCTCAGCCCAAAAAGGTTTGGTATCCCCAGAAGGTCTTAATATTCCTCAGCGGAGTATAAGAATGTTCCCCAGTGGAATACAAGATACCCCCATTGGAGCCGTTTCCCAAACGCAGTCTAAAAAAGCTTCCCCTCCAGGATTAAGTCATCTTACCCAGTAGATTCTGGAAACTCATCCCCTGCAGAGTACAAGATGTATCTCCCCAGCCAAACTCAAAAGGTTATCCTCACAAGAGTCTAACTGGTTTATCCTCAGCAAGTTTCAACTGAAAGATCATCCCTAGAAAAGTTCTTTCTTTCCCTAAGCAGGACTTCTATCCTCAACAGATTCAATATCTCCAGCAACGGTAATCCATCCCCAGTGGAGTTCATCATTGAAACCCCCAACAGAGCTTATCAATGGAATCCCCAACAGAGTTATCGTTAAAATCATCAGCAGAACATCTCTCCCCCACAGAGTAACTCCCCAACAGAGTCATCCTCTCCGGCAGGTTTATTCTTGCAATCATCTTCGTTCGTCATCCCCAGCGGAACCGAAGAATTCAACTCTATTCTCCAGCAAGTTATCCGGGATTTATTTTCCCCAACTAAAACATTACATTTCCATACATCATGATACATGCATAAACACATTGTTGTACCCCAAAATTTGCCCTCCCATATTTCTCAAAATATTCCAAGAAAAATTCACAAGTCCAACCCGGCGCGTCATATTCAGGTATTCTTTCGCCAAGATATCTCTGATAACATATTCTCAAATTCAGGTTCGGCTCAAGAGATAATTCTTTAAAGAAGGTATCCGAATGTGCGAGTTTTCTTGAAGAAATATGGTGAAAAAGTGTGCTGAAAGTGCAGTTTTTACGCGCTAAAAAATTCATAACTTGAAGATCGTGGCTTGTTTTGAACCCGTTCCGGTGGCCAAAATTCCGTCTTGACATTATCTACGTTTTCATCTCTCACGGCTGGAAGCCAATTTTGATCAGAAGGTCTTCAAAAATGTGGATTTATCAAGTATTTTCGTACAGAAAATTTGTGACAGAAGTTTATCTGCGTCATGTTCAAAAAATCATAACTTGGTCGATTTTCATCGTATCGAGCTGGTTCCAGTGCCAAAATTTCACAAATTGAGTTGGCTACATTTTCACAGAAGGTATTGAGTTCAAACGGTATTCAAAAGGCCTTCGTTTTTTGCTCAGAGTGCGTGACACGCTGAAAATCCTGAATGCTGAATATTATTTCATCTGGGCCGAAACTTCGAAAATTCATAACTCGGTCAATTTTTATCGGATTGGGCTCATATTTTTACACAAGGTCCCTGACTCGTATATCTACAACTTTGCTTCAAAAGTCGAGACCAAATTATGCACCGATCAATACCAGTTTTTTATTGAAGAACGTGTCAGAGTCGACACTGGAGCCCAAAATAAGCATGTCTGAGCTGAAACTTCAAAAATTCATAACTAATTCACCGTTTATCCGATTGAGTCGATTTTCGGAAAGAAGTTAGTTCTCGATGTCGGCTACATTTTGTTTTCACACTTCAACTTCAAAAAATGCACTTAAGTCCCTGCGATTTAGCCTGGAAAGTGACGAATTCAAGTGAATATTGGAGGCCCAATTGCACATTCAAAGCCCATTTGCTTTACCCTAATTTCCATTATATAATCACCTTCTTTTCACACAAACCGGGGAGAAAAAAAGAAAAAAGAGGGAAGAAAAAAAAGAGAGAAAAAACCTTGCCACAACACTGTTGGAATATCAAACTCTTTCAAGAACCCTAAAACCTTGAAATCCTTATTACAAATCCCTCTCTCACTACAAACAAAACCATTTCAGCTACAAACCAACATCTTATTACTTCTTCAGTAAGGGTAAGGCTGGCTTGATCTCCATGATCCAAAGAGCATAAAAGCATTCAGGCCACTGATTTTCCAGTAAGGGTAAGGTTGATTTGATCTCCATGATCAAAAGGGTATAATCATTCATACATGCCATATTGTGCCTAAACATTAAATTTCTTCATATGTTGGTTTTATTTGAATTTTTATGAGTTTATTTAATGTGTTCGTGAGATTCAACTGCAGATTTAGACAGGATTCCAGGTTTATTTAGGAACGTTGAGGCCAAAAGCCAAAAAGTCAAAAGGCCAAAAGGCCAAAAGCCAAAAGTCAAATACATGGCGAGGCAGACATTAAGCCAGAGATTAAGGGAACGTTGAAGCCAGAACACAAATGGCCAAAAGCCAAAAGCCAAAAGCCAAAAGCCAAAAGCCAATTGGCCAAAGTAGAACAACTTATGCATGAAACTCAATCCAATGGCCAAAGAATGCAGACCACGGTACTCAGGAGTCAATACTTCAAAAAACCTCCCCTTGGGCCAGACACCCCCTATGGTTTGCTCAATTTTTAATTTTTATTTGTTTTTTCCTTTTTATTCTTTTAATTGTTTTTTAATTGTTTTCTTTTAATTCCATAAAATAATTTTCATAATAAATATAAAATACAGAAAAATCAAAAAAATGTTTATTTTATTAATATTAATTTTACTATTATTATTTTTGTAAATAAACTTTAAACAATTAATTAGATTAATTTAGGTTTCAAAACTTTAATATTTTTCTTAATAAATTAAATATGTAGAAATTAGGTTTTTTTAACTTTTTCATCATTTTTTTTAATAAATAATTTTCTCATCATTATTATTATTATTAATTACTAATTTATTTTGTAAATAAACATGTACATAAATTCTTTAGTAAATTAAGTTAAACTTTAACATTTTTCTCAAATAATTAAAAATAACTTAGAATTAGGGTTTCTTTTAATTTTAATTTTAATTTTCTTATTTCATAAATGCAAAAAAACCTAAAAAGCACTTCTTTTATTTCAATAAATAATTAATTAATTTTTAATTTCATTTAATTTCTTTAAAGGGTCCAACGCCCTCGAACGTTCTATTTTTATTTCTTTCGCACATTTATTTTCTTTCAAATATTATGTAATTGCTCAAGCCATGTAACTCGGACATTTTATATTTCCCGCATTTTATTTCTTTATTTTATGTCAAATCGGGTCCTGGTTTAATTTGGCGATGTGGACCCGCGCCTTTGTAATAGTTTAGGAATTTTATCTTTCCGCACTTTTTAACTGTTAAATAAATGCATGCAAGAATGAATGACAAAAATAAAAACAAAACGCGTAGATCACCTATACCATGACAAGATAAAAATAAATGAATCTGACACACAAATCACACACCACTCCTAGGGTACGCCTCACTGTTGCCTTGCCTCGAAAGGTGATCGTCGAGTAGAGGATGTCTTAGTAAGTCCTCATGATCCGGGAACCTGGCATGAGGGTAGCTTCTAAGGTGTCTTCCCATTGCTCTGGTGATCACCATGTCCCGAACCTCGAATTGACCCGAACACCTCCAACGGTGGTGCTACTTACCTCTCAATGGTGGGATGGCACTACTTTAAAGGACATTTACACAGACGAATTCCTTAGGGTAGGTAGGTTCTCAAGGATACTTGCTCTAATTCCAAAAACAAACAAAAGAGACTTTTCACACCAACACATTTTCAAAAGCTTTCAAAAGCAAATTTTTCAAACACTCTGACGTATGAGTCGATCTGAAATTTTTCAAAGAAACTTTTTTTAAACCCACATTGAAAAGCAAACAAACCATTTTGAAAACACATTGAGCAAGTATCTAAGAGCCCATGGATAACCATGGATAGAAAGGATGCTAACACCTTCCCTTTCTATAACCTACCTCCCGAACCGAGAGCAATCTCTTTAAGGAATTTTTCTGTGCTTTTGTCCTTTCCATTTGGAGAAAATAAAAGACGGTGGCGACTCTTGCTTCCGCGACATTTCGCGAACCAGCGTTAAACAGTCAGTTCCAGATCCACCGATCACAGAACTGGCGACTCTGCTGGGGAATATCTTATAAAGTGAGGTGTACCTTAGGGTTAGTTCATAACTGTGTTTTCAATTGTATTGACTTGTCTGCTTTAAATTTGTGGGTTGCATGGGAGTTACGTAGATCCTAACCCGGATCTGGGGATACCCTGTTTAGGTAGCATAAGCTGTGAGGGACCTGTCCGGCGTATACCGACATGGGTGAAGCAGTGGCTACGTTGGTGTGGCGCCTTGGTCTGTACCGATATCCCTCGTGTTGAAACGGGGAGAATATGGGTCTTCCAAGGAGTCATTAAGCACCAACAGACCTTAGAACCTTAAATGACCCAACTTGGCCTTTAGAATTGTAGCAGTATGCTACGCCCATTGAGGCTAAACTCTCGTGATGGTTCTGGCTGCAAGAAAAGATTGCGATGCTGGAGTTATGACCGATTGAGGGTAGTCAATGATATTGGGATCCTCTAAGAACCTGGTTACTTTGATAGGACAGGTATGAACCAACCAACTGAAAGAGGGTAATACCCAGACCTCATGCTGGCCTAAACCCTAAGGGCTCTTTCTGTGTGACTTGTGTGCCTTCGTACTTGACTATCTGCGTGCTGGTTACCTGACACTTGTTTCTTGCAGGTCTTGTTTATAGTCCTTAACTAGGACTCATGACAGGGTTTACCAAATTACTTGCAGGTCTTGTTTATAGTCCTTAACTAGGACTCATGACAGGGTTTACCAAATTACTTGCAGGTCTTGTTTATAGTCCTTAACTGGGACTCATAACAGGGTACTAAAATTCTTGCAGGGTTGTTTATAGTCCTTAACTAGGACTCATGACAATGTTTACCAAATTTCTTGCAGGTTTTGTTTATAGTCCTTAATGGGGACTCATAACAAAGTATACTGAATTTCTTGCAGGGTCTGTTTATAGTCTTTAATTGGGACTCATAGCAGGGTTTACCTACATCACCCCATGCATAGCATGACATCATACCATTGCATACATCCTAACCCATTTCAAGGATCTCAAGGGCTTGTGATGCAGGTCATGATGGACCAACTATCCCAGCAAGGGGCAAAGAGGATTTATTTTCCTCTAGCCAAGGTTGTCAGGGGCTATGACCCACTGGATATGGTGAGCCTTTGACCCTTGAAGAAGGACTCTCAACAATATGCAGTGCCTTCAGTCAAGCCACCGGTTCCAAAAGCTAACAAAGTTTCTCTGTTTACCCCGCGAGGTCCTTGAAAACATTGCATGCATATCATACATCTCATTGCATTGCAGGTATCCCTTTGACAGGTTGCTTACCCTTCTCCGCTGTTTATTTCAGCCGATCGTCATGAATCCTGAATCATCAGCCGAGCAGACTATCAAGGACCTTCAAGCTCAGAACGCCCAGTTCCAAGAGCTGATAATGAATTTGACCCAAGGGCAGCAAGATCTGAAGGCTTTGCTCTTGAAGAAGGACAAGAAGAAGAAGAGGACTGTCCTGTTCAGCCCTAGACGCAGACCTGGGAATACACCGCAAATTGAAACTGAGAGGACAACCCCATCTGTGAGGGAAAGCAGTCACCATGAGAGGGAGGTGCCTAGTCCAGTGGTCTCCGACAACGAGACAGATTTCGACGATGAACAGTACCCTCCGGCTGAGGACAAGTACAAACAGTTGGAGGATAGGATGAAGGCTATGGAGGTGCAACAGGCACCTGGGCTGGATCTTGGAGATTTGGGTTTGTCAACTGGTGTGGTTATTCCTCGGAAGTTCAAAGTACCGCCCTTCTCTAAGTATGACGGGGCGTCTTGCCCCAAGCTGCATCTAAGGTCCTATGTTCGGAAAATTCAGCCATATACGGTGGACAAAAACTTGTGGATCCACTTCTTCTAGGAAAGTCTTTCAGGGACTCACCTCGAATGGTTCTATCAACTGGATGGGACCAAAATTCGTAACTGGGAGGAGTTGGAAACTGCTTTCTATAAGCAGTACCAGTATAATGCCGACCTTGCCCCTACGCGTACTCAACTCCAGGGTATGTCGTTAGGCGCAAGCGAAGGTTTTAAGGAGTATGCGCAGAAATGGAGGGATCTTGCTGGAAGGGTACAACCACCTCTTACTGATCGGGAACTTGTTGACATGTTCTTGGGGACCTTGTCTGGTCCATTCTTTAACCATCTCATTGGGAATTCTTCAGCTGGTTTCACTGATTTGATCTTAACTGGAGAGCGAATAGAAGCTGGCATCCGGTCTGGGAAAATTCAAGAGGCTGCACCCTCTGATAAAAAGCCTCATCCTGGAAAGAAAGAATCCAACGCTGTGCACGGTAAAAAGAGCCGTCATGAGACCGGGGCAATCCAGATCTCCAGCCCTGGACCTGCTCAACAAGGACAGGGGCAGCAGCGCAAGGAGAAACGGCAATACACCAAACTCAACATGTCGTTGGATCAAGCACTGCAACAAATGTTGAAGGCAGGGTTGATCACCTTAAGGGCTCCTCTCCGGAATCCGAACACTTCTGCACCCAACTATCATCCCAACGATAGGTGCGCATATCATTCAGATAGCCCGGGGCATACTACAGACAATTGCTGGCCTCTCAAGAATAAGATTCAAGATATGATCGACGCTGGAGAGATTCAGTTTGAAGTGCCAGAGACTCCGAACATAATCACTGCTCCGTTGTCCAATCATTGAAGCCTTTTGTTCATTTGAATTTTGAGTTGTATTTTTCATTGCTTATACAAACAATTAATGTCATAGCAAACTCTTTTATGTTATCAATGCATCGCATACGTCTGTTTTGAGAATTAATACAATTATTTTCATTATATTCAAATTTCTTTTCATATTTTTTCTGATGATCAACTCTTGGTTAATAATTCTGAGCCTCTTGAGGGAGGATGACGAAAACGATACCATAATCTACAGTATGCTTTTGAACAGACCCCGCTTATGAGGTACAAGCATTGTTTCAATCCCTAAACACTGGAGTTATAAGGATGATAATCCCTCGTCAACCCCTCTGAGCCAAAGAAGTAGGAGTTTTTATTTTCGAAAATCAAAACCCTCAATCATAACCTGGGGCAGGGTAGTCTCTCAGTTGATCCAAGTGCATAACGAATGGCACCGAAGAGATCTTTACAAAAGGAAGAAAGACCATGATGGTTCAGAACAATCAAAAGGACAGGCAGTCATCATCAAAATTCATAAATGAAAAGCCCAAAAAGTCTAAACCTACAAAGGGGACTTATGAAACTGGGGCATCCAGCTGACTGTAATTCTAAAAAAAGGAAACAGTTCAGGCAAAAAAAAGAAAGGGATAACAAAAATCAAAAAGAAAGAGGTCCTACAGACCCTCCGCAAAGAAAAAAAAAAGGAGATGACTGCCTATTCAAATAAACGTTCAACATCTGAACCATTACTGGAACATCAAAGCAAAGACTCAAACAAGGTCTAACGTATGATCAACTGAGTTTAGGTTTGGAGAACATCACGAAGAGTGGGTGGGTACAAATAATTTGAGCCTCTATCCTTTGTTTCTTAAACCGTGAACCAGGCCACGTTATAACCCTTAAAAGTCCTAGCTGAAGCATGGGTTATTTCGAAAGCATACTGTTACGAAGGTATCCCGACTCCTTAAGGCTACGGTAAATACAGAGTTGACATCATGTTTTACAAACATTCACATGTTTTATGAAAAAGAATACATTTTCAAAATCTTCAAGACAGACATAAGCTTTGCATTTTAACATAACTTTGTTTGCATATGACTTTTTGTTTGAACTGTATAGAAATTCGCATGACGAAAGTCTAATGAACAAGGGTATCTCCAATCAAGAGGCACGACATGACTATTGTCCATCATCTAGGGCAATCCAGTCAAGATTCGGAGAATCTCTCAAAAGGCCAAAAAGCCCGGGGCAAATCTCTGCCTGAGTCACTTGGGGCACTCCAGCAACGAATCTTGCACGATCAGACACCTTCTGGTAATATGACAACACAAGCAGCCAGGGGCACCTTCCCTGCATTCTAAAAGCGTGGGCATAGTCGAAAAAATACTACGCAAAGTCAAAGACCCGCTAGGTTGACATACCTAGGCAAAAATAAGGGCTTCCCGGCGAACCAAAAGGGTTCGGGCAAAATGAAGGGATGAAAATAAAAAAATCTGTACACCCGGCAAGTCGAAAACCTGAAAAGGCGACTTGGGCAAAAATGGGTATCCCGGTGGACTGAAAACCCGAAAGGGCGGTCCAGGCAAAGTTAGGGATCAAAGCATACGACTATGTCCTATCATCTTGTCACCCGCCTACCAGAAGAAGGTTTGACCCTCAACAATTATCAGCATCCCACAAGTGCATCCCCCATAGAAACAGGGGCAACAAAGAGTTGTCTAAGCAGTCTGACTGTTCTACCCTCCAAGACATCAGGGTAAATTCCGTTGAAGAACTTGACCAATACAGTTCAAGACTTCCCCAGAGAATCCAATCCAGTTCCCCAGGAAAGACGGAATCTATCTCCCCAAGCAATAAGCGTACCCCCAGTAGATTCTGGAAGCTTATCCCCTAGTAGGGCACGAACGCGTCGTCCGGCTTTATTTAAAGAGTTACTTCCTTAACAGGATATAACTGGGTTATCCTCAGCCAAAAGCCACGGAAAGAGCGCCCTCGACGAAATCTTCTTATCCCCAACGAAGTCCATTCATACTTCCAATACAGCAAGGTACCCTCCGCGAGTCATCCTCAACAATTCAGCAAAAGCATCTCCCCACAGAGTATTTCTTCCCAGCATGGTCGCTAGAATATCTTTTTCTCCCCGCAGAATCCTCCATTTGCCAAGTTTATTCCCCAACGGAGTTATCTTCTCCTACCGGTATACTTGCAGCTATCCTCCCCAGCGGAAGCAAAGCTATTTTTCAACATCAGCCCAGGATGCGACTTCCCGGCACCCGTCAAGGATTTATTTTCCCTAGACAAAAACATACATTCATAAAACGTCACATCTTCGTACATTATGGCATGCGTATGCATCATATGGCACGAATCTCATTAATTTTAAAGACATACAGTTCATGCATCATGATTTTGCATACAATTATGTTTTGCCTTTCAGGAAAAAGATCAATACAAAAATGATTATTATCAACTAATGCAATTCCTTCTCGATATAGTTTCAGATGTAAACCCAGCGATGGTGACGTTCTGATACTGCTTCCAGAATTCCTTCTAGATATAGTTTCAGATGTAAACCCGGCGATGGTGACGTTCTGATACTGCTTCCAGATTTCCTTCTCGATATAGTTTCAGATGTAAACCCGGCGATGGTGACGTTCTGATACTGCTTCCAGATTTCCTTCTCGATATAGTTTCAGATGTAAACCCGGCGATGGTGACGTTCTGATACTGCTTCCAGATTTCCTTCTCGATATAGTTTCAGATGTAAACCCAGCGATGGTGACGTTCTGATACTGCTTCCAGATTTCCTTCTCGATATAGTTTCAGATGTAAACCCAGCGATGGTGACGTTCTGATACTGCTTCCAGAATTCCTTCTAGATATAGTTTCAGATGTAAACCCAGCGATGGTGACGTTCTGATACTGCTTCCAGAATTCCTTCTAGATATAGTTTCAGATGTAAACCCAGCGATGGTGACGTTCTGATACTGCTTCCAGAATTCCTTCTAGATATAGTTTCAGATGTAAACCCAGCGATGGTGACGTTCTGATACTGCTTCCAGATTTCCTTCCAGATATAGTTTCAGATGTAAGCCCAGCGATGGTGACGTTCTGATACTGCTTCCAGAAGCCTTTTTGATATTCCCCTCTCCGACGATGAGTGTGAGGTGATATTCTCCCTATGGTTCCCTCTCCAACGGTGTGTGAGGTAGTAATCCCCTTTTTGATATTCCCCTCTCCGACGATGAGTGTGAGGTGATATTCTCCCTATGGTTCCCTCTCCAACGGTGTGTGAGGTAGTAATCCCTTTTCAGATGTTCCCCTCTCCGACGGTGTGTGAGGTGACAATTCCTTTCCTATGTTTCCCTCTCCGACGTTGAGTGAGGTGATCATTCCTTTCAGATTATAATTTTCTATTGGTTCTTTTCCCGATACTGCAAAAATGGTAGTTCCCGCCAAGATTTTCTCAACGAGCGTTGTTGAAGTTAAAGTCGCCCAAGGTTCTCTCACCATTCATGCTAAGACAACAATCATCCCTGGTTCATTCATCAGCGTTTGAAGCTCCAGACTCAGCTCCTGTAACCAGTCAGGACAACATCTGTATCAAGCATCTGAAAATCAGCTCCTGCAACGTGTCAGGTACTCATTTTTCTTTTGCAGGTATGCAGGTTCTCGCTAAAGAATCTCTTACGCGATCAACATCCAGATGGCATCTATAAGCCCATCATCCTATCCAACAACCTCTAAATGGCATCTATAAGCCCATTCCCACCATCACACTACTATGTGAGCGCAAATTTCTGGGCACTCTAGTGTTCAATCATCTTCCACCCTCGGATTACGAAAGGCACGTCAGCCAATCTGCATCCTCAGGTCTAAGAAGATTGAACAGGGGCAACTGTTGTACCCCAAAATTTGCCCTCCCATATTTCTCAAAATATTCCAAGAAAAATTCACAAGTCCAACCCGGCGCGTCATATTCAGGTATTCTTTCGCCAAGATATCTCTGATAACATATTCTCAAATTCAGGTTCGGCTCAAGAGATAATTCTTTAAAGAAGGTATCCGAATGTGCGAGTTTTCTTGAAGAAATATGGTGAAAAAGTGTGCTGAAAGTGCAGTTTTTACGCGCTAAAAAATTCATAACTTGAAGATCGTGGCTTGTTTTGAACCCGTTCCGGTGGCCAAAATTCCGTCTTGACATTATCTACGTTTTCATCTCTCACGGCTGGAAGCCAATTTTGATCAGAAGGTCTTCAAAAATGTGGATTTATCAAGTATTTTCGTACAGAAAATTTGTGACAGAAGTTTATCTGCGTCATGTTCAAAAAATCATAACTTGGTCGATTTTCATCGTATCGAGCTGGTTCCGGTGCCAAAATTTCACAAATTGAGTTGGCTACATTTTCACAGAAGGTATTGAGTTCAAACGGTATTCAAAAGGCCTTCGTTTTTTGCTCAGAGTGCGTGACACGCTGAAAATCCTGAATGCTGAATATTATTTCATCTGGGCCGAAACTTCGAAAATTCATAACTCGGTCAATTTTTATCGGATTGGGCTCATATTTTTACACAAGGTCCCTGACTCGTATATCTACAACTTTGCCTCAAAAGTCGAGACCAAATTATGCACCGATCAATACCAGTTTTTTATTGAAGAACGTGTCAGAGTCGACACTGGAGCCCAAAATAAGCATGTCTGAGCTGAAACTTCAAAAATTCATAACTAATTCACCGTTTATCCGATTGAGTCGATTTTCGGACAGGAGTTAGTTCTCGATGTCGGCTACATTTTGTTTTCACACTTCAACTTCAAAAAATGCACTTAAGTCCCTGCGATTTAGCCTGGAAAGTGACGAATTCAAGTGAATATTGGAGGCCCAATTGCACATTCAAAGCCCATTTGCTTTACCCTAATTTCCATTATATAATCACCTTCTTTTCACACAAACCGGGGAGAAAAAAAGAAAAAAAAGGGAAGAAAAAAAAGAGAGAAAAAACCTTGCCACAACACTGTTGGAATATCAAACTCTTTCAAGAACCCTAAAACCTTGAAATCCTTATTACAAATCCCTCTCTCACTACAAACAAAACCATTTCAGCTACAAACCAACATCTTATTACTTCTTCAGTAAGGGTAAGGCTGGCTTGATCTCCATGATCCAAAGAGCATAAAAGCATTCAGGCCACTGATTTTCCAGTAAGGGTAAGGTTGATTTGATCTCCATGATCAAAAGGGTATAATCATTCATACATGCCATATTGTGCCTAAACATTAAATTTCTTCATATGTTGGTTTTATTTGAATTTTTATGAGTTTATTTAATGTGTTCGTGAGATTCAACTGCAGATTTAGACAGGATCCCAGGTTTATTTAGGAACGTTGAGGCCAAAAGCCAAAAAGTCAAAAGGCCAAAAGGCCAAAAGCCACGTTGAAGCCAGAACACAAATGGCCAAAAGCCAAAAGCCAAAAGCCAAAAGCCAAAAGCCAATTGGCCAAAGTAGAACAACTTATGCATGAAACTCAATCCAATGGCCAAAGAATGCAGACCACGGTACTCAGGAGTCAATACTTCAAAAAACCTCCCCTTGGGCCAGACACCCCCTATGGTTTGCTCAATTTTTAATTTTTATTTGTTTTTTCCTTTTTATTCTTTTAATTGTTTTTTAATTGTTTTCTTTTAATTCCATAAAATAATTTTCATAATAAATATAAAATACAGAAAAATCAAAAAAATGTTTATTTTATTAATATTAATTTTACTATTATTATTTTTGTAAATAAACTTTAAACAATTAATTAGATTAATTTAGGTTTCAAAACTTTAATATTTTTCTTAATAAATTAAATATGTAGAAATTAGGTTTTTTTAACTTTTTCATCATTTTTTTTAATAAATAATTTTCTCATCATTATTATTATTATTAATTACTAATTTATTTTGTAAATAAACATGTACATAAATTCTTTAGTAAATTAAGTTAAACTTTAACATTTTTCTCAAATAATTAAAAATAACTTAGAATTAGGGTTTCTTTTAATTTTAATTTTAATTTTCTTATTTCATAAATGCAAAAAAACCTAAAAAGCACTTCTTTTATTTCAATAAATAATTAATTAATTTTTAATTTCATTTAATTTCTTTAAAGGGTCCAACGCCCTCGAACGTTCTATTTTTATTTCTTTCGCACATTTATTTTCTTTCAAATATTATGTAATTGCTCAAGCCATGTAACTCGGACATTTTATATTTCCCGCATTTTATTTCTTTATTTTATGTCAAATCGGGTCCTGGTTTAATTTGGCGATGTGGACCCGCGCCTTTGTAATAGTTTAGGAATTTTATCTTTCCGCACTTTTTAACTGTTAAATAAATGCATGCAAGAATGAATGACAAAAATAAAAACAAAACGCGTAGATCACCTATACCATGACAAGATAAAAATAAATGAATCTGACACACAAATCACACACCACTCCTAGGGTACGCCTCACTGTTGCCTTGCCTCGAAAGGTGATCGTCGAGTAGAGGATGTCTTAGTAAGTCCTCATGATCCGGGAACCTGGCATGAGGGTAGCTTCTAAGGTGTCTTCCCATTGCTCTGGTGATCACCATGTCCCGAACCTCGAATTGACCCGAACACCTCCAACGGTGGTGCTACTTACCTCTCAATGGTGGGATGGCACTACTTTAAAGGACATTTACACAGACGAATTCCTTAGGGTAGGTAGGTTCTCAAGGATACTTGCTCTAATTCCAAAAACAAACAAAAGAGACTTTTCACACCAACACATTTTCAAAAGCTTTCAAAAGCAAATTTTTCAAACACTCTGACGTATGAGTCGATCTGAAATTTTTCAAAGAAACTTTTTTTAAACCCACATTGAAAAGCAAACAAACCATTTTGAAAACACATTGAGCAAGTATCTAAGAGCCCATGGATAACCATGGATAGAAAGGATGCTAACACCTTCCCTTTCTATAACCTACCTCCCGAACCGAGAGCAATCTCTTTAAGGAATTTTTCTGTGCTTTTGTCCTTTCCATTTGGAGAAAATAAAAGACGGTGGCGACTCTTGCTTCCGCGACATTTCGCGAACCAGCGTTAAACAGTCAGTTCCAGATCCACCGATCACAGAACTGGCGACTCTGCTGGGGAATATCTTATAAAGTGAGGTGTACCTTAGGGTTAGTTCATAACTGTGTTTTCAATTGTATTGACTTGTCTGCTTTAAATTTGTGGGTTGCATGGGAGTTACGTAGATCCTAACCCGGATCTGGGGATACCCTGTTTAGGTAGCATAAGCTGTGAGGGACCTGTCCGGCGTATACCGACATGGGTGAAGCAGTGGCTACGTTGGTGTGGCGCCTTGGTCTGTACCGATATCCCTCGTGTTGAAACGGGGAGAATATGGGTCTTCCAAGGAGTCATTAAGCACCAACAGACCTTAGAACCTTAAATGACCCAACTTGGCCTTTAGAATTGTAGCAGTATGCTACGCCCATTGAGGCTAAACTCTCGTGATGGTTCTGGCTGCAAGAAAAGATTGCGATGCTGGAGTTATGACCGATTGAGGGTAGTCAATGATATTGGGATCCTCTAAGAACCTGGTTACTTTGATAGGACAGGTATGAACCAACCAACTGAAAGAGGGTAATACCCAGACCTCATGCTGGCCTAAACCCTAAGGGCTCTTTCTGTGTGACTTGTGTGCCTTCGTACTTGACTATCTGCGTGCTGGTTACCTGACACTTGTTTCTTGCAGGTCTTGTTTATAGTCCTTAACTAGGACTCATGACAGGGTTTACCAAATTACTTGCAGGTCTTGTTTATAGTCCTTAACTAGGACTCATGACAGGGTTTACCAAATTACTTGCAGGTCTTGTTTATAGTCCTTAACTGGGACTCATAACAGGGTACTAAAATTCTTGCAGGGTTGTTTATAGTCCTTAACTAGGACTCATGACAATGTTTACCAAATTTCTTGCAGGTTTTGTTTATAGTCCTTAATGGGGACTCATAACAAAGTATACTGAATTTCTTGCAGGGTCTGTTTATAGTCTTTAATTGGGACTCATAGCAGGGTTTACCTACATCACCCCATGCATAGCATGACATCATACCATTGCATACATCCTAACCCATTTCAAGGATCTCAAGGGCTTGTGATGCAGGTCATGATGGACCAACTATCCCAGTCAATGGAGACAAAGTCAGTTAAATCAATTCCTAAATATTTTTCTGTGGCCAAGCCCGTCAATAGAGACAACCTGTCAATGGAGACAACTCTGTCAATAGAGACAACCCAACAACGAGGATGGAACCACCTACCAACAATCTCCAAATGGCATCTGTAAGCCCATTCCCGACATCACAATGCTGATACTACACCATGCGAGTGCAAATTTCTGGGCACTCTAGTGTTCAATCATCTTCCACCTTCGGATCACGAAAGGCACGCAAGCCAATCTACCTCCTCAGGTTTAAGAAGATTGAACAGGGGCAACTGTTGTACCCCAAAATTTTCCCTCTCATGTTTCCCAAAGTCTTCCCCCTGCATGGTTGATCACAAACTCTTGCCTAAGAAAAAGGAAAATTTTTGAGTGGTGCTTTAAGTACATTTCGATTGGCATTCTGAGAGACCCTTCGATTGGTGTTCTGAAGGAGCCTTTCGATTGGCATTCTGTCAAAGCTCTTTCGATTGGCATTCTGAAAGACCCTTCGATTGGTGTTCTGAAGGAGCCTTTCGATTGGCATTCTGTCAAGCTCTTTCGATTGTCATTCTGGAAAAGCGCTTCGATTTGCATTCTGGAAGACCCTTCGATTGATGTTCTGAAGGAGCCTTTTGATTGGCATTCTGGACAAGCCTTTCGATTGGCATTGTGGACAGGTACTTCGATTGGCATTATAACAGTGCCTTTCGATTGGAATTCCAGAAAGGGTCCATTCGAAGAAGCATTCAAAGAGCCCATTCGAAGGGGGGCATTTGAAGGAGGCCATCAGCCCATTCGAAAGGGAGCATTTGAAGTCCAGTTACATGTCATTCAAAATTCAAAAAGGGACAGGATCCCATGTGTTTAGCCAACGTTACAAACTCTCATTCATGGCTTTCAAACACATAATTAATGTTACAAATTCTCATTCATGGCTGTCAAAACACATAATCAAGGTCATTTAAACCTTTGTCTTCCTGTCCCCTCCACCCCCTCTATATAAAGAAATCACAAATGTTGCAAAGACACACGAAAAATATACAGAAAAATAGGGAACTTGGAGATACACTGCCAGCACTTCCAGAAAGCCATACCCAATCCTTGCACAAGCCAAAGCTGCCACCCAGTGAACACCTCCACCCTCAGAACTGCAGATTGAAGAACCTCTGTTTGGTAAAAAAGGATCTAATCTCAAACTCATTTTTTAATTCATTTTGATTGCATATTCATATTATTACTGCTGTTTGTGAATGATTTAATGTGCTACATATAAGCTACAACGCAGAGATGAGATTGTGCCATTGCTTAGGCACAATCTGAGTTTCTCCTTCGAATCCCAGGATAAAACAAACCCAGACCCAGATTCGGAAGGTGCAAATAAGGGGGAGATTCGAACTAGGGGGGTAAAGTCCCCATGGACCGTTAACATGTGTTTCGTTTCTTGCAGGAAATACATTCTCAGGATCCTGTTCAGAGTTTCGAAGCTCAGCAGCTTAGCTTCGAACTGGACCTAGGACTTCCAGATCGAAGGATGGCATATCCAGATCGAACACCCTAAGAATGCAGCCCCTCATGCACCTTCGATCAAGACTCTTCACTGGGTCGAAAGACAGCCTGCACCTCTTTCGACCCAGACTTCCAGAATTATATTTTTTTTCTTCTTGTTTTGTTGCCTGGCCCATTTGTACTTTGTTTACTTTGTTTTTGTTTATTTCTTTTAGTTTGTTTTTTTTAATCAACATAAAAAATCATAAAAATAAATAACTTAGAATTAGGATTTAATTTAGTTAATTATTTTAACTTATTTTCTTCAATTTTAAAATTAGTAGACTTAGGATTTATTTGAATTCAATCCTTTTCATAAAAAAAAATGCAAAAAGTATTAGGTATGTTTAGAGTTAATTTTAATTAATTTTTTTTAATTAATTTAATTGAACATTTAGCATTTTCCCGAAAATAAAATAAAACAACAAAAAGATCATATGCTTAGGATTTTTAAGATTCACGCGCGTTTATTTTATTGTAACTGCTTATTATTCCCCCAATTTTGGACATGTAAATAATCCCCCTCCCCGAAGCCTTGTAATAGCATAGGATTTACAATTTCCGCACTTTAAATTTCTGTATATATATTAACTGATTAGATGTATGCTAACTAGGATTGTATGGCAAGATCTAAAAACAAATGGTAGAACACCTAAAAATACAAAGATGATATAAATTGAAAATTGACACACTTGCACATGCCACTCCTAGGATACACCTCACTTGGTTGCCTCAAAATGTGGTCATTAAGTATAGGATGTTTTAGAGGTCGTCCTTCTGTCTAAAGATCAAAGTTGCCTCGAAATGGTTGCCTCGATAAAAATGATCTAAGACATTAGGATTACCACTAAGGCGTCCTAACGTTGCTTTAGTGACCACAAGTCCCTTAAATTGAATTGACCCGAAAACTCCAACGACGGTGCTACCTACTCCTCAATAGTGGGATAGCACGGTCTAAAGGACGTTTGCACAATTTAATTCCTTTTTGAGTAGGTAGATGTTCTTAAGTACTTGCTCTCTTTTAAACAAAACAAAACTTTTCGCACTTACACTCTTTTCAAAACAACAAACTCTTTTCAAAACCCACAATCACAAAGAAAAGCAAACTTTTGAAAACATAGTGAGCAAGTACCTAAGAGCCCGTGGATAACCACAGATAGAAAGGGTGCTAACACCTTCCCTTTCTATAATCTACCTCCCGAACCCGAGAAACAAATCTCGAAAAGGAATTTTTCTGTGCTTTTGTCCTTTCCTTTTTGGATAAAATAAAAGACGGTGGCGACTCTTGCTTACCACGACACTTTGCGAAAACAAACGCAAAACGCGAACCAGCATTAAAAAACAGTCAGTTCTCATTCCCACCGATCACATACCCCAAGAAACATATGTCGATCAGTTCATAGACTGCGTATCCAGCTTGACCGCGGATAATGGTTTAGGTTTTTCGGATGCTGATTTAACGCCAAGGGGGAGGAAGCATAACGAGGCATTACATATCTCAGTCGAATGCAGGGGCACGACTTTGGCTCATGTCTTGGTTGATACTGGTTCGTCTCTGAATGTGTTGCCTAAAAAGGCTCTTGATAGGCTTGACTGTGAAGTATTGACCTTGAATCCTAGCAACATAGTAGTAAGGGCCTTTGCCGACTCGAAAAGGTTAGTGCATGGGGAAGTGGACATCCCCATAAAAGTTGGAACCCAAACATTTGATTCAACTTTTTATGTAATGGATATTCACCCTTCATATTCCTGCTTATTAGGCCGACCGTGGATTCACAATGCTGGTGTCATTACCTCTACGTTGCATTAAATCTTGAAATATGCAACTCAGGGGAAAATCATCACTGTTCATGGAGAAGAAGAGTATATGATCAGTTATCTAAATTCCTTCAGATATGTGGAATTAGATGGTAAATTTATTGAAACTCCATTCCAGCACTTTGAAGAAGTCCCGCAAACTGTGGCAGTAACCAAGGCTGTTTCTCAAGTCCCAAAGATTACAAGGCATCCGCTCAAGATGTCGTCTTTGAAAGATGCCAAGGCAGTGATCGAAGAAGGTGGCTGCACTAATTGGGGCCAACTCTCAGATATCCCATACAAATCTGACAAATTTGGTTTGGGTTTCACTTCAGGAGCCCGAAAAACTGTACGACGTGCTCGTGCCGGAGGACCACCCTTGAAGATCAGCAACCGCGAAGTCAACGCAATGGAGGATGATGAAGACAGTTATAACCTGGAGGATTAGATTTTCCCAACTGTCAATGAAGGGCTCAACAACTAGGAAGCTAGAGATTTTGTCCCAATCATTTTTATCCAACAGTAATTTGTCTTTAAATTTTGTCGGATCTGTAATATTAAACAATTCAGACTCTTAAAACCATGTGTCTTACCCGAGGCACAATGGTCCATTTGTAAGGGTTATTATCTTATTTCCATATAACACCAATGAATCATGGACATTTTTGCATACAAAACTTTGTGCTCATTTTTTATTTTTTTACATTTTCATTTCATTTAAAGATAGTTATACTCTTACACACACTCACATTCAAAATGCAGATCTACATCCATTCGGGATCCCATGGGTAACAATTCTGCTATGGCCTTTTGTGACTATGAAAATATAATCTACCAAGCTGAAGACGAAGGTGAGGAAGATTGTGAAGTGCCAGGGGAACTCTCCAGGTTACTACAACAAGAAGAGAGGACCATACAGCCCCACGAAGAACCAGTGGACACAATTAACCTAGGTACCGAAGAAGACAAGAAAGAATGCAAGGTGGTTTCCAATCTGGAAGCCAGTGTCAAAGAGCGTCTGATCCAGTTGCTACATGATTATGTTGAGGTTTTCTCCTGGTCGTACGAAGACATGCCAGAACTTGATGCAGACATCGTGGTACATCGTCTACCAACAAAAGAAGACTGCCCACCGGTAAAACAAAAGGTTCGTCGTATGCGACCAGACATGTCATAGAAGATCAAGGCGGAAGTCATGAAACAATACAATGTCAGATTCTTGGCCGCCACCTCCTATCCACAATGGGTTGCCAATGTTTTTACCGTGCCTAAAAAGGATGGCAAGGTAAAAATGTGCGTGGACTACATAGATTTAAATAGGGCAAGCCCTAAGGATGATTTCCCACTTCCCCACATCGATATTTTTGTTGACAATACAGCACAACATAAGGTGTTTTCCTTCATGGATGGTTTCTCAGGCTACAACCAAATTAAAATGGCGCCTGAGGACATGGAGAAAACAACCTTTGTCACACAATGGGGGCATATTCTGCTACAAGGTTATGCCTTTTGGGTTGAAGAACACTGGGGAAACCTATCAGCGTGCCATGGTAGCTCTATTTCACGACATGATACATCACGAAATAGAGGTCTATGTGGAAGACATGATAGACAAATCTCAAACAGAAGAAGAGCATCTTGGTAATTTGCAGAATTTATTTGAGAGGCTAAAGAAATACAAATTGAGGTTGAACCCAAATAAATGCACGTTTGGAGTGAGGTCTGGTAAACTCTTAGGCTTTGTCTTCAGTGGTAAAGGTATTGAAGTAGATACTGCCAAGGTGAAAGCAATACAAGAAATGCCTGCTCCTCGTATCGAGAAGGAAGTCATAGGATTCTTGGGACGATTAAACTATATTGCCAGATTCATTTCTCACCTAACAACTACTTGTGAACCGATCTTCAAATTATTGAAGAATGATCAAGTAATTAAATGGAATGATGAGTGCCAAACTGCCTTCGAAATAATCAAAGAGTACTTGCAAGAACCTCCAGTTTTGATGCCACCAGTCGAGGGAAGACCCTTGATCATGTATCTAATCATTTTGGAAAATTCAATGGGGTGTGTGCTGGGGAAGCACGACGAGTCTAGCCGAAAAGAGCATGTTATTTATTAATTGAGCAAAAAGTTTACCGACTGTGAAATAAGATATTCATTGCTCGAGAAAACTTGTTGCGCTCTGGCATGGGCTGCTCGTCGGCTAAGACAATATATGCTGACCCATACTACCTTATTGATATCTAAAATGGATCCAATAAAATACATCTTCGAGAAACCTGCCCTCTCTGGGAGAATAGCGAGGTGGCAGATGATCCTGATAGAATATGACATACAATATACTACCCAGAAAGCAATAAAGGGCAGTGTACTAGCTGATCACCTGGCTCACCAAGTTGTGGAGGACTACCAGTCCATGAATTTTGAATTCCCAGATGAAGACATCATGATGGTAAACAACTTTGAAGAATTCAGACCATATGTCAGACCTGAACAAGGACCCCGATAGACCTTTGTTTTTGATGGGGCGTTCAATGCACTCGACAATGCTATAGGTGTTGTACTCATATCTCCTGAAGGATGTCATACTCCCTTTACGGCAAGACTCTGCTTCAATTGTACAAATAACATGGCAGAATACGAAGCATGCATTTTTAGTCTCAAAGCTGCCATGGATTTGGGGATCAAATCCTTAAATTTATTCGGAGATTCATCTTTGGTCATCATCCAGATCAAAGGGGAATGGGACACCAAACACCATAACCTTATCCCTTACAAAGAACATATGTTGACATTGATCCCATATTTTGAGAAGATTACATTCAAGAATTTCCTAGAAGAAGAAAATCAGCTAGCAGACGCACTAGCCACAATGCCATCCATGTTTAAACTTAAATGGGATAACGAGGCTCCCCAGATCACCATTGAACGAATGGATGAACCAACTCACTGTCACGAGATTAATACTGAAGAAGTAGTGGACCGGCCTTGGTTTCACGAAGTCAAGAGATATCTCGAGGCTCAAGAATATCCGAAAGGAGCTTCAGTCAATGATAAGAAGTTCTTAAGGAGATTCTCTGCTAAATTCTTCCTTAGTAATGGCATTCTCTACAAACGCAACCATGGCTCTGTTTTGCTCCGTTGCATAGACAAGGTTGAGGCAGAAAAGATCACGGATGATCTACATAGGGCACTTTTGGCACCCATTCCAGTAGGCATACGATGGAAAAGAAGATCCTACGGGCAGGCTATTACTGGTCTACCATGGAAGCAGATTGCTATCAATACTCTCGAACCTGCCACAAGTGTCAGATTTATGCTGACAAGGTGCACGTACCTCCGGTTCCTTTGTATGTCTTGACAGCTACTTGGACCTTTGCTATGTGGGGCATCAATATGATTGAGGAAATCAAACCAACAGCCTCTAATGGACACCGCTTCATCTTGGTGGCCATTGACTATTTTACAAAGTGGGTTGAGGCGGCCTCTTTCGCTTCCGTTACCAAGAATGTTGTTGCCCGGTTTATTAAACAGAATCTCATTTGTCGTTATGGTATCCCGGAGAGGATCATCACAGACAATGGTACGAATCAAAACAATACTATGATCACCGCCCTGTGCAAGCAATTCAAGATCCAGCATCACAATTCTTCCCCTTATCGGCCAAAGATGAATGGTGATGTTGAATCTGCAAATAAGAACATCAAAAAGAGCATACAGAAAATGACAGTCACATACAAAGACTGGTGTGATCGGTGGATCTGGAACTGACTGTTTAACGCTGGTTCGCGAAATGTCGCGGAAGCAAGAGTCGCCACCGTCTTTTATTTTCTCCAAATGGAAAGGACAAAAGCACAGAAAAATTCCTTATAGAGATTGCTCTCGGTTCGGGAGGTAGATTTATAGAAAGGGAAGGTGTTAGCACCCTTTCTATCCATGGTTATCCATGGGCTCTTAGATACTTGCTCATTTGTGTTTTCAAAAATGGTTTGTTTGCTTTTCAACTGTGGGTTTTTAAAAAGTTCTTTGAAAATTTCAGTTCGACTCTTGTATCGGTCCTCAAGAGTGTTTGAAAAAATTGCTTTCGAAAGTTTTTTGAAAAGGTGTCGGTGTGAAAAGTATTTTTGATTTGTTTTGAAATTTAGAGCAAGTATCTAGAGTCGTCTACCTACCCTAAGGAATTCATCTGTGTAAATGTCCTTTAAAGTAGTGCCATCCCACCATTGAGAGATAGGTAGCACCACCGTTGGAGGTGTTCGGGTCAATTCGAAGGTTCGGGACATGGTGATCACCAGAGAATAGGAAGATACCTTAGAAGCTACCCTCATGCCAGGTTCCCGGATCATGAGGACTTACTAAAACATTTTCTACTCGACGATCACCTTTCGAGGGGCAAGGCAACAGTGAGGCGTACCCTAGGGGTGGTGTGTGATTTATGTGTCATGTTCATTTGCATTTATCTTGTTCATGTCGTGGGTGATCTACGCTTTTGTTTTTATTTTAACATTCATTCTTGCATGCAAATTTATTAACAGTTAAAAAAGTGCGGAAATTAAAATTCTTACGCTATTACAAAGGCGCGGGTCCACATCGCCAAATTAAATCCAGGACCCGATTTGAATAAAGAAATAAAGTGCGGAAAAGATAAATGTCTGATTTACACGGCTTTGGGAGAATTACATAAAAAGAGGAAATAAAATAAGTGCGCGAATTGGAATTATTATCAAATGCGAGGGCGTTGGACCCTTTTTAGGAAATTAAATTATAATAAATAAATTAATCAAATTAAATGAGAGAAAGAAATTATTTTTGAGTTTTTGTATTTATGGATTTTTAATAAGAGAATTAAATGAAATTTAAAAAGTTAATTAACCCTAATTCTAGTTATTTTTAATTTATTAAGAAAAGCATTTAAAATTTAATCTAAAGTTAACCTAATTAATTAATACAATTTTATCTACGAAAATAAATAATTAATTATTAGTGATGATAAAAGAAAAGAAAAAGATAAAAGTAATTAAAACCTAATTCTACAAATTTTAAGTTTATTAAAAAAAATGTTAAAAATTAATCCTAGAATAAAAACTAATTAATTAATAAGACTTTATTTACAAAATAGCATTTAAATAAAATATATTTTATTTTTGTGACTTTCTGGTTTTATTATTATTTTTATATTATGAAAATATTGATTTAAAGAATTAAATTAAAACTAATTAAAACAAATAAAAATAGAAAAAATATAAAAAAAGATGAAAGAGCAAACCAATGGGGGGTTCTGTCCCCAAACTGGAGGTTAAGTTGTAGCAATCAGGCCCATTTGTTTCAAGGCCTTGTCTGACTTTTCTGGAAGCGTGCGTGTGCATTGACCAATGTCCATGGTGTTCATCAGATCTGGGCCTTTAGATTAAGATTATGGGACAAGTGGCGTGCCTGGATTGTGAACGTATGATAGGTTATTGAGCTTGTGTAGTACCTGAACATTTTACAAAGAAAAATAACAAGGATATGGGGGGACCTGGGACTCGAACCCAAGTCCCAGTGCCTTATGAGACAACGCCTTAACCATCTGTACCAACCACGCCCTTTGTTTATTATATGACAAATAATCAATATGAGATAAAACAAGGTCTAGTGGAATATTTTCGCGCGAATTTAAAATGCTCCACTCATTGGCCTACACATCACCATCTTCTCCAATGGCTTGCTGTACCTGAAACAAAAACAAATTGAATAGAGGGGGTTTTAAACCCCCACTAAATAGCAAGCACAAAAATAGCGATTAGAATATGGTGGCTCATAAATTGAGTGCGAATAGTGTGTTAAGTTCGTCCAAGCTTCCTGAGTTTAGCCATGATACTGGGATGTCCTAATTTTACAGTATACGAAAATGCCCAATTTGAAGCTTGAGGAACCCTAGCGAGCTTCAATGGCGAAATCGTGTATGATGCACAAAAACTTAATTAAAACACATGGTTATCTTCAGAATGGTCAGATTAGTCCAAATCAACAGAAAGAATGCAATGAAAATGCTTATAAATCGAAACACGAATAGGTATGAAATTTGAAACAGGACCACTTGATTCTACCGTTTCTTGATGTTAGAGTTGATGATTTTGATTCAGACACGTTCCTTGAAGCCTCAGGAATGCAATGGAATCAATGTTTTTCCTTGAAACTCCTTGAAATCGTGTTTTCAGTTTTGGAATTTTCTTGAAAAAGTGCAAAGTTGTTTATGGCTTTTGGGCGCAGCATTCAGGTCTCTTGCACTAGGTCTAGCATCTGGCTTATGTATGGAGTGAATTAGGGTTGAGTTTTCAATCAAAAGATCTTTGCATTGATGAGAACAATATTTGATTTTCATGGCATATTTTTCAAATCTTTTTCACATGTTTTTGATTCCAATCATAGCCAATCTTCCCAATTTGAGTTGTGCACGAATCTTGAGTGAATCATGAGTGATTGTACTGCATAAAAAGATTTGATCACATTGGTTTAGTATTTTTCACATATTTTATTTTATTAAATGAATTAATAGCAATTAAAAATTCAAATAAATAAATAAAAATGATGAATAAATCCCCTTTGGGCCAAAAGGTCGTGCATATGCTTTGGATGATGAATCTTGGAAGAAAATGTGGCCCATTAGCAATTTTAAGGCATTTGAAGCAAAGTTGACTTTTCAAAATACCCAAAAATTTCCCAACTTCCACAAGGCATATCTTGCTCAATTTTTAAGCTTTGATCATGTTCTTGGACATTTTGGAAAGGTATTGAAGTCCTCTAACCAATGCCTTTAGTTCCATGTCATTTTGATTTACCAATCTCAAGTTATGGCCTTTGACTTAAAGTCCCTTTTTGTTGACTTTTAAAAATGACCTATAATGTTGAATTTGATAACTTTTTGTGAGAGCATTTCTTGGACTTTAAGTGTGAAGAGGAGTTGTAGGAAATGTCTTTCTCTTCAAAATGAGCTTTGGATGGAATTTTTCTGATAATCCATGTGGAAGTTATGCCTTGGTCAAGTTACAGTTGACTTTTTCAACTGTCCAAATATGGAAACTTTTGCATCTTGAGACTTTTTGAGCCATGCTTTGAGAATCATGATCAAGAATTGATCAAATGATGTTTGTGGCCACAAAATGAGATGTTGACCAAAAATTTGAACTTTTGACTGTCAAATGACCATTTTGCCCCTGCAGTTGACTGTAGGGCAATTAGGGTTTTTGACTGTGCAATTTTGTGCTGTAGGTCTTGAAACTTGGTATGATGATGCTTGACCATGTTTATAGGCATGTGGGACTTGATTGGACCCTTGGAAACTTCATTTTCTTTGTCAGAACCAAAACCCTAGTTTTTGACTGTTAGGAGGCCCTTGAACTGTGCAACCCTTGGGGAATTTTGAAGCATGCTCTTTGCCAATTTTGAAGAATATGGGAGGGCAAATTTTGGGGTACAATAGTTGCCCCTGTTCAATCTTCTTAGACCTGAGGATGCAGATTGGCTGACGTGCCTTTCATAATCCGAAGGTGGAAGATGATTGAACACTAGAGTGCCCAGAAATTTGCGCTCACATAGTAGTGTGGTGGGGGAATGGGCTTATAGATGCCATTTTGAGATTGATGGATAGGATGATGGGCTTATAGATGCCATGCTGAGAGGTGATGGATAGGTGGATGGGCTTATAGATGCCATCTGGGTGTCGATCGCGTAAGAGATTCCTTAGCGAGAGTTTGCGTACCTGAAAAAGAAAATGATTACCTGGCCTGTGACATGAGCTGGTCTTCAAACTCTTTGTGTAGTTGTGCCCTGACTGGTTACAGGAACTGGGTCTGGAGCTTCAAATGATGATGAATGAACCAGGGACAGTTACTACCTCAACGGGACGGTGAGAGAACCTTGAACGATTACTACCTCAACAGGAACGCTGAGAGAATCTGGGGGCGATTACTACCTCAACAGGGACGCTGAGAGAATCTGGGGACGATTACTACCTCAACAGTATCGCTGAGAGAATCTTGGGCGACTTCAACCTCAACAGTAACGCTGAGAGAATCTTGGATGTCTTCTACTGAGTCTTCATCAGGAAAATCTGTTAGGGATCGATTTAACTGGACTAGAGAAGGCCTTTGACTGGATAAGAAACAGGAAACTCTTAGGGTCGATTTAACTGAACCGGTCTAAGTCTTGAAATCTTCAACTGGATAAGAAACAGGGAGATCTTAGGGTCGATCTGACTGAACTAGAGAAGGCCTTTGACTGGATAAGAAACAGAAAAATCTTAGGGTCGATTTAACTGAACCGGTCTAGGTCTTGAAATCTTCAACTGGATAAGAAATAGGGAGATCTTAGGGTCGATCTGACTGAACCAGAGAAGGCCTTTGACTGGATAAGAAACAGAAAAATCTTAGGGTCGATTTAACTGAACCGGTCTAGGTCTTGAAATCTTCAACTGGATAAGAAACAGGGAGATCTTAGGGTCGATCTGACTGAACCAGAGAAGGCCTTTGACTGGATAAGAAACATAAAAATCTTAGGGTCGATTTAACTGAACCGGTCTAGGTCTTGAAATGTCTTCAACTGGATAAGAATCAGGGAGATCTTAGGGTCGATCTGACTGAACCAGAGAAGGCCTTTGACTGGATAAGAAACAGTAAAATCTTAGGGTCGATTTAACTGAACCGGTCTAGGTCTTGAAATGTCTTCAACTGGATAAGAATCAGGGAGATCTTAGGGTCGATCTAACTGAACCAGAGAAGGCCTTTGACTGGATAAGAAACAGAAAAATCTTAGGGTCGATTTAACTGAGCCGGTCTAGGTCTTGAAATCTTCAACTGGATAAGAATCAGGGAGATCTTAGGGTCGATCTGACTGAACCAGAGAAGGCCTTTGACTGGATAAGAAACAGGAAAATCTTAGGGTCGATTTAGCTGAACCGGTCAAGGTTTTGAAATGTCTTCAACTGGATAAGAAACAGGGAGATCTTAGGGTCGATCTGACTGAACCAGAGAAGTCTTGAACATAACTGAGAACTTAACTGAATCTTCCCTGAAAGGTAAAGGTCAGTCATATGCAATGCATGATATGGATCAAGCAATGATGTTCTCAACATAACTGAGATTTGTAAGATATGATGCGTATATGCATGCTATAATGTATGGAAATGCGATATTTATGAATGTATGTTTTCGTCTTAGGAAAATAAATCCTTGACGGGTGCCGGGAAGTCACTCCTGGGCTGATGTTGAAGAATAGATCTTTGCTTCCGCTGGGGATGATAATTGCAATAATACCGGTAGGAGAAGATAACTCTGTTGGGGAATAAACTTGACAAATAGATTACTCTGCGGGGAGAAAAGTACTCTAACGATCTTGCTGGGAAGCAATACTCTGTGGGGAGAGAGATACTTTGCTGGAATGCTGATGGTAACTTCGCTGGGGATACCATTGTTGCGTTGGAAGTGTTAATAGACTTCGCTGGGGGTAAGAAGACTTCGCCGAGAACGATCTTTCCGTGGCTTTTGGCTGAGGATAACCCAGTTATATCCTGGTAAGGAAATATCTCTTTGAATAAAGTCGGGGGACGCGTTCGTGCTCTGCGAGGATAAGCTTCCAGAATCTACTGGGGATGAGCTTACTGCTTGGGGAGATGGATTCTAACTTTCCTGGGGAACTAGATTGGACTCTCCTGGGGAAGTTTTGAGCTGTATCGGGGAAGTGACTCCATTGAATGTTTGATATACCGCCGGGGAACAATCTTTAGACCAAGATTGCCGGGGATGCTCGTTAAGAATGCATATATTGCTGGGGAATGTTAAGATCTGCTGGAGGATACCCAACTTCTTTAAGTTTGACTGTAACTTTGCTTGAGGAGAGTATACTGTCTTGCTGACTCACTCTCTGGGGAATTAAGATATACTGGTTGTATTCTATAGCTGAACCTACCTTGGTACCTTGGTGGACGGAACAATTAGATCGCTTAGACAACTCTTTATTGTCCCTGCTTCTAATGTTACCTGTAATTAATCCTTTGTTTCGTATGAAAATATTCATGAGCTAGCAAATTATTGTCAATGCATATATCACAAATTTAACCTTGGACGTTCTTCGCAAAACAAAACAGAAAAGGAAAAACAATTGGCAATTTTAACTGAAAAGTGATTTTTGTATTGATTTTGAATTTGCCTGTAAAATAGGCGTTTATATACAAGAGGCTGACGTCCCAGTAAGAGGACGCTGCCGAACAAAAGAGTTTATACAAATTTGTACAAAGGAAAATAAAACAGCTGTGTGAAATGGAATGATCTCACTGGGTTTCAACTCTGCTATCGCCTTTATGTCTTTGAGCGTCTCATCACTTGATGACCTTAGTTGAAGATGAGGCTGACTGATCGATGCCGTCTGAACTTGATGTAGATACCGGATTCTGGATGCAAAGTGATCCAATGAGACATAGTGTTACGCTTTATCCCTAACTTTTTCCTGGACCGCCCTTTCGGGTTTTCAGTTCACCGGGATACCCATTTTTGCCCAAGCCGCCTTTTCAGGTTTTCGACTTGCCGGGTGTACAGGTTTTTCATTTCATCCCTTCATTTTGCCCGAACCCTTTTGGTTTGCCGGGAAGCCCTAATTTTTGCCTAGGTATGTCAACCTAGCGGGTCTTTTTCATGCGTAGTATCTTTTTACTATGTCTGCATTGGCGGGGTGAGGAAGGTCGTCACCATCCATGTTGGTTAGAATCATGGCTCCTCCTGAGAACACATGTTTAACCACAAATGGCCCTTCGTACGTAGGGGTCCATTTGCCCCTTGGATCACTCTGAGGAAGGATGATTCGCTTGATTACCAGATCCCCAACTTGATATTCTTGTGGTCTGACCTTTTTGTTAAATGCCCTGATCATCCGTTTCTGATACGTCTGACCATGACAGATAGCGGCAAGTCTCTTTTCATCAATAAGGTTTAACTGATCAAGTCGTGTCTGGATCCAATCATCTTCACTCAGATCTGCATCCTTCATTATCCGGAGAGAGGGTATTTGCACTTCGATCGGTAAGACTGCCTCCATACCGTAGACCAAGGAGAAAGGAGTTGCCCCGGTTGACGTCCTGGCTGAGGTACGGTACCCATGTAGAGCGAACGGTAACATCTCGTGCCAATCTTTATAAGTCACTGTCATCTTCTGCACGATTTTCTTGATATTCTTATTTGCTGCTTCTACAGCCCCATTCATCTTCGGTCTGTAAGGAGAAGAGTTGTGGTGCTGTATTTTAAACTGCTCGCAGAGCTCAGTGATCATCTTGTTATTAAGATTGGTACCGTTGTCTGTAATGATCCTTTCAGGGACGCTGTATCGACAGATCAGGTTGTGCCGAATGAACCGTGCCACAACAGTCTTGGTTACCGTAGCGTAGGAAGCTGCTTCGACCCACTTTGTGAAGTAATCAATCGCTACCAGGATGAAGTGATGCCCGTTGGATGCCGTAGGTTTAATCTCACTGATCATGTCTATGCCCCACATTGCAAACGGCCAAGGCGCAGTCAGAACATTTAGAGGAACTGGAGGAACATGCACCTTGTCTGCATATATCTGGCATTTATGGCATGTCCGGGAATGTTGGTAACAATGAGCTTCCATTGTGGACCAGAAATACCCTGCCCGAAGGATCTTCTTTGCCATAGTGTGTCCACTGGAATGTGTTCCGAAGGTCCCTTCATGTAGCTCTTCCATGATCCTTTCTGCTTCTGTCTTGTCCACACAACGCAGTAAGGTCGAATCATGGTTTCGCTTATACAGGATGCCGTTGCTAAGGAAGAACTTCACTGCGAACCTTCTCAGAAACTTTTTATCATTGCCAGACGCACCTTCAGGGTATTCCTGAGCTTCCAGATATCTCTTCACCTCATGGTACCAAGGCTTCTCAGTTACCAATTCAGTCTCGAGGTCACAACAGTATGCCGGTTCGTCCAGTTTCCAGATGATGATCCGGGGAGCCTCATTATCCCATTTGACCTTGAACATAGAAGACATTGTAGCTAACGCATCCGCCAGCTGATTCTCCTCTCTCGGGAAGTGTTCAAAGGTTATCTTCGTGAAGTGGGGGATCAATGTCAACACACATTCTCTGTAAGGAATAAGATTCGGATGTTTCGTATCCCACTCTCCTTTGATCTGATTGATCACGAGAGCGAAATCTCCGAAGACACTCAGAAACTTGATCCTAAGGTCGATCGCAGCTTGAAGACCCATGATGCACGCCTCATACTCCGCCATGTTGTTGGTGCAGTTGAAGCATAGCCGGGCAGTGAGTGGAGTATGAGTGCCTTGCAGGGATATTATTACAGCTCCGATACCGTTACCCAAAGCATTGGAGGCTCCGTCAAAGTGCATAGACCATCGGGATCCTTCCTTAGGTCCTTCATCCGGTCCCGGTACTTCACAATCAGTCACTATCATGATGCTCTCGTCTGGAAACTTGAAGTTCATTGACTGATAGTCGTCTACTGCCTGATGTGCCAATTGGTCTGCCAATACACTTCCCTTGATGGCTTTCTGAGTCGTGTATTGAATGTCGTATTCTGTCAAGATCATTTGCCATCTTGCTATTCTCCCAGACAGAGCAAGCTTTTCGAATATGTACTTTATAGGATCCATCTTTGAGATCAACAAGGTAGTGTGAGTCAGCATATACTGTCTCAGCCGGCGAGCAGCCCATACCAAAGCGCAGCAAGTTTTCTCAAGCAGTGAGTATCGGGTCTCACAGTCGGTAAACTTTTTGCTAAGGTAATAAATGGCATGCTCTTTTCGGCCAGACTCGTCATGCTGCCCTAGCACACACCCCATTGAGTTGTCAAGCACTGTCAGGTATAGTGTCAGAGGTATCCCTTCAACCGGTGGCATAAGAATGGGTGGTTCTTGGAGATACTCTTTGATTCTGTCGAAAGCATCCTGACATTCATCGTTCCAACATACTACTTGATCTTTCTTCAGCAGCTTGAAGATTGGCTCACAAGTAGCAGTTAGGTGCGAGATGAATCGGGCAATATAATTCAGACATCCTAGAAAGCCTCTGACCTCTTTCTCTATCTTAGGAACTGGCATCTCTTGAATGGCTTTAACTTTGGCAGGGTCCACTTGAATACCCTTGTCGCTCACGACGAAGCCTAGCAACTTTCCAGATCTTACCCCAAATGTGCACTTGTTCGGGTTCAATCTCAGCTTGTACAGTTTCAGACGGTCAAACAACTTCTGCAAATGATCAAGGTGTTCCTCCTCAGTTTGGGACCTTGCAATCATATCGTCGACGTATACTTCAATATCATGATGGATCATGTCATGAAATAAAGCAACCATGGCATGTTGGTAGGTTGCCCCAGCATTTTTCAACCCGAATGGCATGACCTTATAGCAGAAGGTGCCCCACTGAGTGACAAAGGTAGTCTTTTCCATATCTTCAGGAGCCATCTTGATCTGATTATACCCTAAAAAACCATCCATGAAGGAAAACACCTTGTGCTGAGCAGTATTGTCAACCAGAACATCAATGTGAGGTAGGGGGAAGTCATCCTTGGGGCTTGCCTTGTTCAAATCCCTGTAGTCGACACACATTCTGACCTTACCATCTTTTTTTGGCACCGGCACCACATTGGCAACCCACTGAGGGTAAGAAGTCACTGCAAGGAACCCGGCATCAAACTGCTTCATAACCTCGGCTTTGATCTTCTCAGACATCTCTGGACGCATACGGCGGACCTTTTGCTTAACCGGAGGGCAGTCTTCCTTAGTAGGCAAGTGATGGACCACAATATCGGTATCCAACCCGGGCATGTCTTCGTAGGACCAGGCAAAGATCTCCATATAATCATGTAGCATCTGAGTCAACCGTTGCTTTACACTGAGCTCTAGGTTGGCCCCAATCTTTACCTCCTTCCTGTCTGTATCAGTACCCAGATTTATTATTTCCACCGGCTCTTCGTGTTGTTGAATTGCCCTCTCTTCCTGGAGTAACAGTCTTGTAAGCTCGCCAGGCACTTCGCAATCATCTTCACCTTCGTCTTCGGCTAAGTTGATCGGATTTTCGAAGTCATAACTGGCAGTAGCAGAGTCGTTACCAGTGAGATCCAGAGTGGATTGAAACCTGTATGAGTGAGTGTGTGTAAATACAGCTATTTTGAAATATATAAAGGAAGGAAAGAAAGAAAATGAGCATAAGATTTGAAATGCAAGAAAACGTCCAAGATCTTTATTCATGATATATGAAATGACAATTTATATGCCCTCACAAATGAAGCCACGGTGCCCCGGGTAAGACACCGGGCCATAGAGTTTTAATTGTTTATTACAAATAACAAAACAAAGAAGTTTATTACTGCCTAACAAAAGTAACTGGAGTATGGTCTTTAGCAGTCCAATTGGTCAATCCACCATCAGTCGTCAGATAGATCCAGCTTTCAAACTCTGACTCTTCCACTTCATCTCCGTCCCCAACAGCATTCACCCCTGGATTGGTAATGAGCACAGGAGGTCTTCTGATCTTTGCCTTCCGCATAGCCTTCTGGCCTTCTGCAGTAAAACCCAGTCCGAACTTGTCAATTTTCTGTGTAAAATCAGGGAGCCTGCCCCAGTTAGCACATTCACCTTTCTGGATCACAGCCCGGGCATCCTTTAGGGAAGCCATCTTCAAAGGAACATCCTCTTCGACCACTATTTCTGCTGCTGCCAAAGTTGGAGGTACCTCTTCGAAATGCTGAAAGGGGGTTTCAATAAACTCCCCGTCCATCTCAATATACCTGAAGGAATTCAAATGGCTCACCATATACTCCTCCTCTCCCTGCACAGTGACGATCTTCCCTCTGACGGGGTACTTGAGCTTCTGGTGCAAGGTAGAGGTCACTTCCCCAGCTTTGTGGATCCAAGGTCGACCCAGTAGACAAGAATACGATGGACGGATATCCATCACATAGAAAGTAGAGTCGAATACTTGAGAACCCACACGAATAGGAATGTCTACCTCTCCATGAACCATCCTCTTAGAACCGTCAAAGGCTCTGACGATGATATTGCTAGGTTTCAGCTCCAGGCCTTCACAATCCAAACGGTCTAAGGCTTTCTTAGGTAGCACATTTAGGGAAGAACCAGTGTCCACCAACACGTGCGCCATAGTAGTGCCCCTGCATTCAATAAAGACATGTAGGGCGTCATTGTGGTCCCTTCCCTTAGCAGTAAGGTCAGCATCCGAGAAACCCAAACCATTGTCGGCTGTCAGATTGGCTACGCAATCAGTGAATTGGACAACAGATGTCTCCTGTGGCACATGGGCCGTCTTGAGAAATGAGATCAAGGACTTAGCATGGGCCTCTGAACACAGTAGCAAGGAGAGCATGGAGATCTTGGAGGGTGTATGCCCCAGCTGCTCGACAACATTAAAGTCACTCTTCTTGATTATTTTCAGGATTTCCTCCATCTCTTATTGGGAGGCCTCAGCATTTATAGGTCTTGGTGCCTCCATCCGGGCAGGCTCATCTTCAATCCCTTTGCCCCGAGCATTAGATGACTCGGCAGCAGGGGAAACAACTTGATCAGAGACGGGAACAGGTACACTTGCAGGTGTTATAGTGAGGGGTCTTCGAACAGCTGGTGGTGCAATGTCAGGCGAGAAGAGCCTGCCACTGCGGGTAACCTTTGCTGGACCAGTAATATTGCTGATGCTGGTGCCAGTGTTGAACTCTTGCTTGATTCCATGGACATACACGTCTGCCCCATAGTGCCAGGGGACAGCCTTATCAAATTCATAGGGGAGAGGTCCCGGAACAATAATAACAACAGGTGCGACAGTCATGATTTGAACCGGCTTCCTTGGGAGAGCCTTGATTGGATTATTAAAGATTGTAACAACAGAAACTTCTTCTACCGGAACAAACTGAACAACAGACTTCTTGAACAGAATCTCTTTGCTGTCCATTAGGCTTTGGATGCCAAACTTCAGCAAAGGACAACCAGAAAGGGAAACAGCACAGAAAAGGCAACCTTCACTACAACCCGGAAATAAACCGGCCAACAGTAGGTTCCTCTTGACAGTCATTAAGGGAGTAGCTACATCATTCATAGAAACGGCGTATACATCTTCATCAACAGCATTTACTCCATGCTGGGGCATAGGAGCAGTCACCACATTTGGCCTCTCAGACGCTTCAAACTGTATTTCTTTTGCGTCAATAAGGTCTTGTACCTTATTCCTTAAGGCCCAACAGTCATCAGTGGAATGCCCCGGGCTATCGGAGTGATAAGCACAACGGGCATTTGGATTGTATTTCGGAGAGGCAGTGTTTACAACCTTCGAGGCCTCTCTGACAGTCACTAGGTTGGTGGACAGCAACTGCGGCAAGATTTGTGATAGAGTCATACTCAAACGGGTAAACTCCCTTCTAGGTCTTTCAGCCCTTGGAGGATTGGCTTGCCGAGGAGCGGTAGCAGGCTTAGCAATCATCACCGCGTTGACAGGTTGGCGGCGCTCAGGTTTCTCTTGTCTTCTAGACCCATATACCGCACTGGCCTCCTTCTTAAAGGGCTTCTTCTCAGAACTTGCAGATGCACCTTTCTGAATTTTACCAGACTTCATCCCAGCCTCTATTCTCTCTCCAGTCAAAATAAGATCAATAAACCCTGCAGACGAGTTACCGATAAGATGGTTGAAAAATGGCCCAGATAGGGTCCCCAAGAACATGTCTACCAACTCCCGGTCAGTCAACGGAGGCTGCACCCTTCCAGCCAGATCCCTCCACTTCTGTGCGAACTCTTTAAAACCTTCACTTGACCCTAGAGACATACCCTGGAGTTGGGTACGCGTAGGAGCAAGGTCGGCATTATATTGATACTGCTTGTAAAAAGCAGTAGCCAACTCCTCCCAGTTACGAACCTTGGTCCCATCCAGCTGATAGAACCATTCGAGATGAGTCCCTGAAAGACTCTCCTGGAAGAAGTGGATCCACAAATTTTTGTCCACTGAGTACGGTTGAATCTTCCGCACGTAGGATCTGAGATGTAGCTTGGGACAAGACGCCCCGTCATACTTGGTAAAAGATGGTGCTTTGAACTTATGAGGAATGATCACACCAGTAGATAAGCCCAAGTCTCCAAAATCCAGCCCAGGCACTTGTTGGATCTCCATGGCATTCAGTCTGTCCTCCAACTGCTTGTACCGGTCTTCAGCTGGAGGATACTGTTCCTCATCAAAATCAGTCTCGTTGTCAGAGACCACCGGACTAGGACCTTTTCCCCCTTGGGGACTGCTCTTGCCTATAGAAGAACCAGCCTCTTCATTCTGCAGAGTGTTGCCAAACCTTCGGCCCGAGTTGAAAAGAACAGTTCTCTTCTTCTTCTTCTTCTCCTTCTTCAGGAGCAGAGCCTTCAGCTCTTCTTGGCCCTGAGCCAAACCCATGATTAGTTCCTGAAATTACGCATTCTGCGCCTGAAGAGCCTTGATGGACATCTCAATTGATGATGAGTCAGGATTCATGATGCTGAAATAAACAGCGAAGAACGGTAAGCAACCTGAAAAGAAGAAAACCTGATATGCACATGATGAATGATATGTGTTTATGCAATGCATTCAAGGGTTCGAAAGTTCAAATTTGTTGTAGACAAAAGTAACACACGTTATCATTAAGGAAATAATTGTTCAGTACATCAAAGCCTCATGGGCACAAATTACAAAGCAAATCAATCCCAAAAGACATTACGCATCCTCTTTGGAGCTATGTAGGTGTTGAGATTCCTCTCCTCATGCAATAGGCGGGTGAGCTCCAAGACCTTTTTTTTCACTAGCATGTAGACTGGTCTCAAGAGAATTTCGTTCTTTCCTTAAGCTGGATCCAGCTCTTCTGCATCTCTTCCCAGGACGTGTGCATGTCAGGATGCTGAATAGTGTAGGACACCTCTCCTTCCAAGACTGGCTCTTTGATCACAGGGAGCATATGAGGATAAGGCATTACTAACTTCTGGGAGTGGGCACGTACCCACTTGAGATAAGGTTCCAATGGGATGGAATTCCTGTGCCCCAGTGTCTTACTGTCTATCCTACTTGGCATCCGCCAAGCTCTGATAAATCTCTGGCGAAGTCCTTGTGCATCGTTGTCGAAGTCAAAAACCATGTCAGGAATTAACATGTCATGAGGGCCATCCCTCCGAGCATATCCAAACTGTCTCCAGGCCAGACAGGGGTTGTAAGTAATATCTCCTCTGATTCCAAGTAAAGGAACATTGGGAAACTCCCCGCAACGATCAATGATAGTGACGTCTTCTCTGGACCGAGAACACCAATGTATATCAGCATGCGTAAGAGTCATTAATCATTGTGACCATCTCAAACCCCGCTCGTTCTTAAAAACTGATTGTGGAAGGTGAAAAATAAACCACCTTCCCAGGAGAGGAGTACAGCACATAAGGACACCTCTCTTTCTCATGGTTCGAGTGTAACATGAGTGAAGGATGTCCCCCAGCAACGTAGGTATAGGATTCCTGGACATGAAGATCTGGACAACACTGATATCTATAAGCTGATCTGGGTTAGGGAACAACACCAAACCATAGACAAGGAGGGCCACAACTTCTTCAAAAGCTTGTAAGTCAAGGGAGTTCCAACATTCATGGGCCTTTTCAAACAGAAACCTGGCTAAGAACCCTTTGATACCACTTCTAACTTCCCAATGTCCCTTGAGGTCAGATGATTGTAGGTTCAAGGCTTTAGAAATCTCTTCAAGCTTGGGTTCCTTTTCTGTACCGTTGTAAGGTAGTTGATCAAGGATAGGGATCTTCAGAAGCCGGGAGAACTCCTCCAATGTAGGTACTAGCTGATAGTCTAAGAAGGTGAAACAGTGATGCAGAGGGTCAAAGAATTGGAACAGGACCTTTATCATATCTTCCTCAATGTTGGTATTGACCAAGCTGATGAGTCTTCCATGTCTTTCACTGAATGAAGAGCTCTCGGGAATCCTGGATATAAGCTCCTTAAGCTGAGGAGGGATCCTTACAAGGCTGATTTGAATTGTCTTTCTGCGAACAGTTTCCATGTCCTACAAAACAAGAACAAAGATGAAGATTCGAACCCCTAAAATGGTTAGTCAATGCATATGATGCTGGATGATGTCATGATGCTATGATTAAACACACCACAGATATTTACAAAGACAAACATGTAAGGCACACAAGTCACACAAGACAAGCCCTTAGAGTTTAGGCCAGCATGGGGTCTGGGTATTACCCTCTTGAAGTTGGTGGGCTCAACCTGTCCTATTAGAAGTAACCGGGTTCTAAGGGTCCCAATATCACGGGATTGCTTTCATTGTTCATCGTTTCGATTTAGCCACTGAACTGGCGACCGAAATATTCCAGGAAAGCAACCCTCAATTGAGTGTAGTATCGAGTATCAACCAACCTCGGACTGCACCAAAGTCAGTTATCTCACTACCCTAAAGAGGCCAAGATAGTTCAATTAAGGTTCCTAAGGTCAGTTGATGCTTCACGACACCACGCGGAGGCCCCGTACTCTCCTTGACTGAACTCAAGGGTTACCGGTACACACCAAAGTGCCACATCAACGTAGCAGACTGTTTCAACCATGTTGGTATACCCCACACAGTTCCCTCACAGTCTTGTTGCTACTTTCTAAGAAGGTATCCCCAGATTCGGGTTAGGATCTATAGAACTCCCAAGACAGTCCCACAATTTTAAAGCAAGCAAATCAATACAATTGAAAACACAGTTATGAACTATCCTAAGGTACACCTCACTTTAAGTTTACGTCCCCAGCAGAGTCGCCAGTTCTGTGATCGGTGGATCTGGAACTGACTGTTTAACGCTGGTTCGCGAAATGTCGCGGAAGCAAGAGTCGCCACCGTCTTTTATTTTCTCCAAATGGAAAGGACAAAAGAACAGAGAAATTCCTTATAGAGATTGCTCTCGGTTCGGGAGGTAGATTTATAGAAAGGGAAGGTGTTAGCACCCTTTCTATCCATGGTTATCCATGGGCTCTTAGATACTTGCTCATTTGTGTTTTCAAAAATGGTTTGTTTGCTTTTCAACTGTGGGTTTTTAAAAAGTTCTTTGAAAATTTCAGTTCGACTCTTGTATCGGTCCTCAAGAGTGTTTGAAAAAATTGCTTTCGAAAGTTTTTTGAAAAGGTGTCGGTGTGAAAAGTATTTTTGATTTGTTTTGAAATTTAGAGCAAGTATCTAGAGTCGTCTACCTACCCTAAGGAATTCGTCTGTGTAAATGTCCTTTAAAGTAGTGCCATCCCACCATTGAGAGATAGGTAGCACCACCGTTGGAGGTGTTCGGGTCAATTCGAAGGTTCGGGACATGGTGATCACCAGAGCAATAGGAAGATACCTTAGAAGCTACCCTCATGCCAGGTTCCCGGATCATGAGGACTTACTAAAACATTTTCTACTCGAAGATCACCTTTCGAGGGGCAAGGCAACAGTGAGGCGTACCCTAGGGGTGGTGTGTGATTTGTGTGTCATGTTCATTTGCATTTATCTTGTTCATGTCGTGGGTGATCTACGCTTTTGTTTTTATTTTAACATTCATTCTTGCATGCAAATTTATTAACAGTTAAAAAAGTGCGGAAATTAAAATTCCTACGCTATTACAAAGGCGCGGGTCCACATCGCCAAATTAAATCCAGGACCCGATTTGAATAAAGAAATAAAGTACGGAAAAGATAAATGTCTGATTTACACGGCTTTGGGAGAATTACATAAAAAGAGGAAATAAAATAAGTGCGCGAATTGGAATTATTATCAAATGCGAGGGCGTTGGACCCTTTTTAGGAAATTAAATTATAATAAATAAATTAATCAAATTAAATGAGAGAAATAAATTATTTTTGAGTTTTTGTATTTATGGATTTTTAATAAGAGAATTAAATGAAATTTAAAAAGTTAATTAACCCTAATTCTAGTTATTTTTAATTTATTAAGAAAAGCATTTAAAATTTAATCTAAATTTAACCTAATTAATTAATACAATTTTATTTACGAAAATAAATAATTAATTATTAGTGATGATAAAAGAAAAGAAAAAGATAAAAGTAATTAAAATCTAATTCTACAAATTTTAAGTTTATTAAAAAAATGTTAAAAATTAATCCTAGAATAAAAACTAATTAATTAATAAGACTTTATTTACAAAATAGCATTTAAATAAAATATATTTTATTTTTGTGAATTTCTGGTTTTTTTATTATTTTTATATTATGAAAATATTGATTTAAAGAATTAAATTAAAACTAATTAAAACAAATAAAAATAGAAAAAATATAAAAAAAGATGAAAGAGCAAACCAATGGGGGGTTCTGTCCCCAAACTGGAGGTTAAGTTGTAGCAATCAGGCCCATTTGTTTCAAGGCCTTGTCTGACTTTTCTGGAAGCGTGCATGTGCATTGACCAATGTCCATGGTGTTCATCAGATCTGGGCCTTTAGATTAAGATTATGGGACAAGTGGCGTGCCTGGATTGTGAACGTATGATAGGCTATTGAGCTTGTGTAGTACCTGAACATTTTACAAAGAAAAATAACAAGGATATGGGGGGACCTGGGACTCGAACCCAGGTCCCAGTGCCTTATGAGACAACGCCTTAACCATCTATACCAACCACGCGCTTTGTTTATTATATGACAAATAATCAATATGAGATAAAACAAGGTCTAGTGGAATATTTTCGCGCGAATTTCAAATGCTCCACTCATTGGCCTACACATCACCATCTTCTCCAATGGCTTGCTGTACCTGAAACAAAAACAAATTGAATAGCAGGGGTTTTAAACCCCCACTAAATAGCAAGCACAAAAATAGCAATTAGAATATGGTGGCTCATAAATTGAGCGCGGATAGTGTGTTAAGTTCGTCCAAGCTTCCTGAGTTTAGCCATGATACTGGGATGTCCTAATTTTACAGTATACGAAAATGCCCAATTTGAAGCTTGAGGAACCCTAGCGAGCTTCAATGGCGAAATCGTGTATGATGCATAAAAACTTAATTAAAACACATGGTTAGCTTCAGAATGGTCAGATTAGTCCAAATCAACAGAAAGAATGCAATGAAAATGCTTATAAATCGAAACACGAATAGGTATGAAATTTGAAACAGGACCACTTGATTCTACCGTTTCTTGATGTTAGAGTTGATGATTTTGATTCAGACACGTTCCTTGAAGCCTCAGGAATGCAATGGAATCAATGTTTTGCCTTGAAACTCCTTGAAATCGTGTTTTCAGTTTTGGAATTTTCTTGAAAAAGTGCAAAGTTGTTTATGGCTTTTGGGCGCAACATTCAGGTCTCTTGCACTAGGTCTAGCATCTGGCTTATGTATGGAGTGAATTAGGGTTGAGTTTTCAATCAAAAGATCTTTGCGTAGATGAGAACAATATTTGATTTTCATGGCATATTTTTCAAATCTTTTTCACATGTTTTTGATTCCAATCATAGCCAATCTTCCCAATTTGAGTTATGCACGAATCTTGAGTGAATCATGAGTGATTGTACTGCATAAAAAGATTTGATCACATTGGTTTAGTATTTTTCACATATTTTATTTTATTAAATGAATTAATAGCAATTAAAAATTCAAATAAATAAATAAAAATGATGAATAAATCCCCTTTGGGCCAAAAGGTCGTGCATATGCTTTGGATGATGAATCTTGGAAGAAAATGTGGCCCATTAGCAATTTTAAGGCATTTGAAGCAAAGTTGACTTTTCAAAATACCCAAAAATTTCCCAAATTCCACAAGGCATATCTTGCTCAATTTTTAAGCTTTGATCATGTTCTTGGACATTTTGGAAAGGTCTTGAAGTCCTCTAACCAATGCTTTTGGTACCATGTCATTTTGATTTACCAATCTCAAGTTATGGCCTTTGACTTAAAGTCCCTTTTTGTTGACTTTTGAAAATGACCTATAATGTTGAATTTGATAACTTTTTGTGAGAGCATTTCTTGGACTTGAAGTGTGAAGAGGAGTTGTAGGAAATGTCTTTCTCTTCAAAATGAGCTTTGGATGGAATTTTTCTGATAATCCATGTGGAAGTTATGCCTTGGTCAAGTTACAGTTGACTTTTTCAACTGTCCAAATATGGAAACTTTTGCATCTTGAGACTTTTTGAGCCATGCTTTGAGAATCATGATCAAGAATTTATCAAATGATGTTTGTGGCCTCAAAATGAGATGTTGACCAAAAATTTGAACTTTTGACTGTCAAATGACCATTTTGCCCCTGCAGTTGACTGTAGGGCAATTAGGGTTTTTGACTGTGCAATTTTGTGCTGTAGGTCTTGAAACTTGGTATGATGATGCTTGACCATGTTTATAGGCATGTGGGACTTGATTGGACCCTTGGAAACTTCATTTTCTTTGTCAGAACCAAAACCCTAGTTTTTGACTGTTAGGAGGCCCTTGAACTGTGCAACCCTTGGGGAATTTTGAAGCATGCTCTTTGCCAATTTTGAAGAATATGGGAGGGAAAATTTTGGGGTACAACAGTTGCCCCTGTTCAATCTTCTTAGATCTGAGGATGCAGATTGGCTGACGTGCCTTTCATAATCCGAAGGTGGAAGATGATTGAACACTAGAGTGCCCAGAAATTTGCGCTCACATAGTAGTGTGGTGGGGGAATGGGCTTATAGATGCCATTTGGAGATTGATGGATAGGATGATGGGCTTATATATGCCATGCTGAGAGGTGATGGATAGGTGGATGGGCTTATAGATGCCATCTGGGTGTCGATCGCGTAAGAGATTCCTTAGCGAGAGTTTGCGTACCTGAAAAAGAAAATGATTACCTGGCCTGTGACATGAGCTGGTCTTCAAACTCTTTGTGTAGTTGTGCCCTGACTGTTTACAGGAACTGGGTCTGGAGCTTCAAATGATGATGAATGAACCAGGGACAGTTACTACCTCAACGGGACGGTGAGAGAACCTTGAACGATTACTACCTCAACAGGAACGCTGAGAGAATCTGGGGGCGATTACTACCTCAACAAGGACGCTGAGAGAATCTGGGGACGATTACTACCTCAACAGTATCGCTGAGAGAATCTTGGGCGACTTCAACCTCAACAGTAACGCTGAGAGAATCTTGGATGTCTTCTACTGAGTCTTCATCAGGAAAATCTGTTAGGGATCGATTTAACTGGACTAGAGAAGGCCTTTGACTGGATAAGAAACAGGAAACTCTTAGGGTCGATTTAACTGAACCGGTCTATGTCTTGAAATCTTCAACTGGATAAGAAACAGGGAGATCTTAGGGTCGATCTGACTGAACCAGAGAAGGCCTTTGACTGGATAAGAAACAGAAAAATCTTAGGGTCGATTTAACTGAACCGGTCTAGGTCTTGAAATCTTCAACTGGATAAGAAACAGGGAGATCTTAGGGTCGATCTGACTGAACCAGAGAAGGCCTTTGACTGGATAAGAAACAGAAAAATCTTAGGGTCGATTTAACTGAACCGGTCTAGGTCTTGAAATCTTCAACTGGATAAGAAACAGGGAGATCTTAGGGTCGATCTGACTGAACCAGAGAAGGCCTTTGACTGGATAAGAAACATAAAAATCTTAGGGTCGATTTAACTGAACCGGTCTAGGTCTTGAAATGTCTTCAACTGGATAAGAATCAGGGAGATCTTAGGGTCGATCTGACTGAACCAGAGAAGGCCTTTGACTGGATAAGAAACAGTAAAATCTTAGGGTCGATTTAACTGAACCGGTCTAGGTCTTGAAATGTCTTCAACTGGATAAGAATCAGGGAGATCTTAGGGTCGATCTAACTGAACCAGAGAAGGCCTTTGACTGGATAAGAAACAGAAAAATCTTAGGGTCGATTTAACTGAACCGGTCTAGGTCTTGAAATCTTCAACTGGATAAGAATCAGGGAGATCTTAGGGTCGATCTGACTGAACCAGAGAAGGCCTTTGACTGGATAAGAAACAGGAAAATCTTAGGGTCGATTTAGCTGAACCGGTCAAGGTTTTGAAATGTCTTCAACTGGATAAGAAACAGGGAGATCTTAGGGTCGATCTGACTGAACCAGAGAAGTCTTGAACATAACTGAGAACTTAACTGGATCTTCCCTGAAAGGTAAAGGTCAGTCATATGCAATGCATGATATGGATCAAGCAATGATGTTCTCAACATAACTGAGATTTGTAAGATATGATGCGTATATGCATGCTATAATGTATGGAAATGCGATATTTATGAATGTATGTTTTCGTCTTAGGAAAATAAATCCTTGACGGGTGCCGGGAAGTCACTCCTGGGCTGATGTTGAAGAATAGATCTTTGCTTCCGCTGGGGATGATAATTGCAAGAATACCGGTAGGAGAAGATAACTCCGTTGGGGAATAAACTTGACAAATAGATTACTCTGCGGGGAGAAAAGTACTCTAACGATCTTGCTGGGAAGCAATACTCTGTGGGGAGAGAGATACTTTGCTGGAATGCTGATGGTAACTTCGCTGGGGATACCATTGTTGCGTTGGAAGTGTTAATAGACTTCGCTGGGGGTAAGAAGACTTCGCCGAGAACAATCTTTCCGTGGCTTTTGGCTGAGGATAACCCAGTTATATCCTGGTAAGGAAATATCTCTTTGAATAAAGTCGGGGGACGCGTTCGTGCTCTGCGAGGATAAGCTTCCAGAATCTACTGGGGATGAGCTTACTGCTTGGGGAGATGGATTCCAACTTTCCTGGGGAACTAGATTGGACTCTCCTGGGGAAGTTTTGAGCTGTATCGGGGAAGTGACTCCATTGAATGTTTGATATACCGCCGGGGAACAATCTTTAGACCAAGATTGCCGGGGATGCTCGTTAAGAATGCATATATTGCTGGGGAATGTTAAGATCTGCTAGAGGATACCCAACTTCTTTAAGTTTGACTGTAACTTTGCTTGAGGAGAGTATACTGTCTTGCTGACTCACTCTCTGGGGAATTAAGATATACTGGTTGTATTCTCTAGCTGAACCTACCTTGGTACCTTGGTGGACGGAACAATTAGATCGCTTAGACAACTATTTATTGTCCCTGCTTCTAATGTTACTTGTAATTAATCCTTTGTTTCGTATGCAAATATTCATGAGCTAGCAAATTATTGTCAATGCATATATCACAAATTGAACCTTAGACGTTCTTCGCAAAACAAAACAGAAAAGGAAAAACAATTGGCAATTTTAACTGAAAAGTGATTTTTGTATTGATTTTGAATTTGCCTGTAAAATAGGCGTTTATGTACAAGAGGCTGACGTCCCAGTAAGAGGACGCTGCCGAACAAAAGAGTTTATACAAATTTGTACAAAGGAAAATAAAACAGCTGTGTGAAATGGAATGATCTCACTGGGTTTCAACTCTGTTATCGCCTTTATGTCTTTGAGCGTCTCATCACTTGATGACCTTAGTTGAAGATGAGGCTGACTGATCGATGCCGTCTGAACTTGATGTAGATACCGGATTCTGGATGCAAAGTGATCCAATGAGACATAGTGTTACGCTTTATCCCTAACTTTTGCCTGGACCGCCCTTTCGGGTTTTCAGTTCATCGGGATACCCATTTTTGCCCAAGCCGCCTTTTCAGGTTTTCGACTTGCCGGGTGTACAGGTTTTTCATTTCATCCCTTCATTTTGCCCGAACCCTTTTGGTTCGCCGGGAAGCCCTAATTTTTGCCTAGGTATGTCAACCTAGCGGGTCTTTTTCATGCGTAGTATCTTTTTACTATGTCTGCATTGGCGGGGTGAGGAAGGTCGTCACCATCCATGTTGGTTAGAATCATGGCTCCTCCTGAGAACACATGTTTAACCACAAATGGCCCTTCGTACGTAGGGGTCCATTTGCCCCTTGGATCACTCTGAGGAAGGATGATTCGCTTGATTACCAGATCCCCAACTTGATATTCTTGTGGTCTGACCTTTTTGTTAAATGCCTTGATCATCCGTTTCTGATACGTCTGACCATGACAGATAGCGGCAAGTCTCTTTTCATCAATAAGGTTTAACTGATCAAGTCGTGTCTGGATCCAATCATCTTCACTCAGATCTGCATCCTTCATTATCCGGAGAGAGGGTATTTGCACTTCGATCGGTAAGACTGCCTCCATACCGTAGACCAAGGAGAAAGGAGTTTCCCCGGTTGACGTCCTGGCTGAGGTACGGTACCCATGTAGAGAGAACGGTAACATCTCGTGCCAATCTTTATAAGTCACTGTCATCTTCTTCATGATTTTCTTGATATTCTTATTTGCTGCTTCTACAGCCCCATTCATCTTCGGTCTGTAAGGAGAAGAGTTGTGGTGCTGTATTTTAAACTGCTCGCAGAGCTCAGTGATCATCTTGTTATTAAGATTGGTACCGTTGTCTGTAATGATCCTTTCAGGGACGCTGTATCGACAGATTAGGTTGTGCCGAATGAACCGTGCCACAACAGTCTTGGTTACCGTAGCGTAGGAAGCTGCTTCGACCCACTTTGTGAAGTAATCAATCGCTACCAGGATGAAGCGATGCCCGTTGGATGCCGTAGGTTTAATCTCACTGATCATGTCTATGCCCCACATTGCAAACGGCCAAGGCGCAGTCAGTACATTTAGAGGAACTGGAGGAACATGCACCTTGTCTGCATATATCTGGCATTTATGGCATGTCCGGGAATGTTGGTAACAATCAGCTTCCATTGTGGACCAGAAATACCCTGCCCGAAGGATCTTCTTTGCCATAGTGTGTCCACTGGAATGTGTTCCGAAGGTCCCTTCATGTAGCTCTTCCATGATCCTTTCTGCTTCTGTCTTGTCCACACAACGCAGTAAGGTCAAATCATGGTTTCGCTTATACAGGATGCCGTTGCTAAGGAAGAACTTCGCTGCGAACCTTCTCAGAAACTTTTTATCATTGCCAGACGCACCTTCAGGGTATTCCTGAGCTTCCAGATATCTCTTCACCTCATGGTACCAAGGCTTCTCAGTTACCAATTCAGTCTCGAGGTCACAACAGTATGCCGGTTCGTCCAGTTTCCAGATGATGATCCGGGGAGCCTCATTATCCCATTTGACCTTGAACATAGAAGACATTGTAGCTAACGCGTCCGCCAGCTGATTCTCCTCTCTCGGGAAGTGTTCAAAGGTTATCTTCGTGAAGTGGGGGATCAATGTCAACACACATTCTCTGTAAGGAATAAGATTCGGATGTTTCGTATCCCACTCTCCTTTGATCTGATTGATCACGAGAGCGGAATCTCCGAAGACACTCAGAAACTTGATCCTTAGGTCGATCACAGCTTGAAGACCCATGATGCACGCCTCATACTCCGCCATGTTGTTGGTGCAGTTGAAGCATAGCCGGGCAGTGAGTGGAGTATGAGTGCCTTGCGGGGATATTATTACAGCGCCGATACCGTTACCCAAAGCATTGGAGGCTCCGTCAAAGTGCATAGACCATCGGGATCCTTCCTCAGGTCCTTCATCCGGTCCCGGTACTTCACAATCAGTCACTATCATGATGCTCTCGTCTGGAAACTCGAAGTTCATTGACTGATAGTCGTCTACTGCCTGATGTGCCAAGTGGTCTGCCAATACACTTCCCTTGATGGCTTTCTGAGTCGTGTATTGAATGTCGTATTCTGTCAAGATCATTTGCCATCTTGCTATTCTCCCAGACAGAGCAGGCTTTTCGAATATGTACTTTATAGGATCCATCTTTGAGATCAACAAGGTAGTGTGAGTCAGCATATACTGTCTCAGCCGGCGAGCAGCCCATACCAAAGCGCAGCAAGTTTTCTCAAGCAGTGAGTATCGGGTCTCACAGTCGGTAAAATTTTTGCTAAGGTAATAAATGGCATGCTCTTTTCGGCCAGACTCGTCATGCTTCCCCAGCACACACCCCATTGAGTTGTCAAGCACTGTCAGGTATAGTGTCAGAGGTATCCCTTCAACTGGTGGCATAAGAATGGGTGGTTCTTGGAGATACTCTTTGATTCTGTCGAAAGCATCCTGACATTCATCGTTCCAACGTACTACTTAATCTTTCTTCAGCAGCTTGAAGATTGGCTCACAAGTAGCAGTTAGGTGCGAGATGAATCGGGCAATATAATTCAGACATCCTAGAAAGCCTCTGACCTCTTTCTCTGTCTTAGGAACTGGCATCTCTTGAATGGCTTTAACTTTGGCAGGGTCCACTTGAATACCCTTGTCACTCACGACGAAGCCTAGCAACTTTCCAGATCTTACCCCAAATGTGCACTTGTTCGGGTTCAATCTCAGCTTGTACAGTTTCAGACGGTCAAACAACTTCTGCAAATGATCAAGGTGTTCCTCCTCAGTCTGGGACCTTGCAATCATATCGTCGACGTATACTTCAATATCATGATGGATCATGTCATGAAATAAAGCAACCATGGCATGTTGGTAGGTTTCCCCAGCATTTTTCAACCCAAATGGCATGACCTTATAGCAGAAGGTGCCCCACTGAGTGACAAAGGTAGTCTTTTCCATATCTTCAAGAGCCATCTTGATCTGATTATACCCTGAAAAACCATCCATGAAGGAAAACACCTTGTGCTGAGCAGTATTGTCAACCAGAACATCAATGTGAGGCAGGGGGAAGTCATCCTTGGGGCTTGCCCTGTTCAAATCCATGTAGTCGACACACATTCTGACCTTACCATCTTTTTTTGGCACCGGCACCACATTGGCAACCCACTGAGGGTAAGAAGTCACTGCAAGGAACCTGGCATCAAGCTGCTTCATAACCTCGGCTTTGATCTTCTCAGACATCTCTGGACGCATACGGCGGACCTTTTGCTTAACCGGAGGGCAGTCTTCCTTAGTAGGAAAGTGATGGACCACAATATCGGTATCCAACCCGGGCATGTCTTCGTAGGACCAGGCAAAGATCTCCATATAATCATGTAGCATCTGAGTCAACCGTTGCTTTACGCTGAGCTCTAGGTTGGCCCCAATCTTTACCTCCTTCCTGTCTGTATCAGTACCCAGATTTATTATTTCCACCGGCTCTTCGTGTGGTTGAATTGCCCTCTCTTCCTGGAGTAACAGTCTTGCAAGCTCGCCAGGCACTTCGCAATCATCTTCACCTTCGTCTTCGGCTAAGTTGATCGGATTTTCGAAGTCATAACTGGCAGTAGCAGAGTCGTTACCAGTGAGATCCAGAGTGGATTGAAACCTGTATGAGTGAGTGTGTGTAAATACAGCTATTTTGAAATATATAAAGGAAGGAAAGAAAGAAAAGGAGCATAAGATTTGAAATGCAAGAAAACGTCCAAGACCTTTATTCATGATATATGAAATGACAATTTATATGCCCTCACAAATGAAGCCACGATGCCCCGGGTAAGACACCGGGCCATAGAGTTTTAATTGTTTATTACAAATAACAAAACAAAGAAGTTTATTACTGCCTAACAAAAGTAACAGGAGTATGGTCTTTAGCAGTCCAATTGGTCAATCCACCATCAGTCGTCGGATAGATCCAGCTTTCAAACTCTGACTCTTCCACTTCATCTCCGTCCCCAACAACATTCACCCCTGGATTGGTAATGAGCACAGGAGGTCTTCTGATCTTTGCCTTCCGCATAGCCTTCTGGCCTTCTGCAGTAAAACCCAGTCCGAACTTGTCAATTTTATGTGTAAAATCAGGGAGCCTGCCCCAGTTAGCACATTCACCTTTCTGGATCACAGCCCGGGCATCCTTTAGGGAAGCCATCTTCAAAGGAACATCCTCTTCGACCACTATTTCTGCTGCTGCCAAAGTTGGAGGTACCTCTTCGAAATGCTGAAAGGGGGTTTCAATAAACTCCCCGTCCATCTCAATATACCTGAAGGAATTCAAATGGCTCACCATATACTCCTCCTCTCCCTGCACAGTGACGATCTTCCCTCTGACGGGGTACTTGAGCTTCTGGTGCAAGGTAGAGGTCACTTCCCCAGCTTTGTGGATCCAAGGTCGACCCAGTAGACAAGAATAAGATGGACGGATATCCATCACATAGAAAGTAGAGTCGAATACTTGAGAACCCACACGAATAGGAATGTCTACCTCTCCATGAACCATCCTCTTAGAACCGTCAAAGGCTCTGACGATGATATTGCTAGGTTTCAGCTCCAGGCCTTCACAATCCAAACGGTCTAAGGCTTTCTTAGGTAGCACATTTAGGGAAGAACCAGTGTCCACCAACACGTGCGCCATAGTAGTGCCCCTGCATTCAATAAAGACATGTAGGGCGTCATTGTGGTCCCTTCCCTTAGCAGTAAGGTCAGCATCCGAGAAACCCAAACCATTGTCGGCTATCAGATTGGCTACGCAATCAGTGAATTGGACAACAGATGTCTCCTGTGGCACATGGGCCGTCTTGAGAAATGAGATCAAGGACTTAGCATGGGCCTCTGAACACAGTAGCAAGGAGAGCATGGAGATCTTGGAGGGTGTATGCCCCAGCTGCTCGACAACATTAAAGTCACTCTTCTTGATTATTTTCAGGATTTCCTCCATCTCTTGTTGGGAGGCCTCAGCATTTACAGGTCTTGGTGCCTCCATCCGGGCAGGCTCATCTTCAATCCCTTTGCCCCGAGCATTAGATGACTCGGCAGCAGGGGAAACAACTTGATCAGAGACGGGAACAGGTACACTTGCAGGTGTTATAGTGAGGGGTCTTCGAACAGCTGGTGGTGCAATGTCAGGCGAGAAGAGCCTGCCACTGCGGGTAACCTTTGTTGGACCAGTGATATTGCTGATGCTGGTGCCAGTGTTGAACTCTTGCTTGATTCCATGGACATACACGTCTGCCCCATAGTGCCAGGGGACAGCCTTATCAAATTCGTAGGGGAGAGGTCCCGAACAGTAATAACAACAGGTGCGACAGTCATGATTTGAACCGGCTTCCTTGGGAGAGCCTTGATTGGATTATTAAAGATTGTAACAACAGAAACTTATTCTACCGGAACAAACTGAACAACAGACTTCTTGAACAGAATCTCTTTGCTGTCCATTAGGCTTTGGATGCCCAACTTCAGCAAAGGACAACCAGAAAGGGAAACAGCACAGAAAAGGCAACCTTCACTACAACCCGGAAATAAACCGGCCAACAGTAGGTTCCTCTTGACAGTCATTAAGGGAGTAGCTACATCATTCATAGAAACGGCGTATACATCTTCATCAACAGCATTTACTCCATGCTGGGGCATAGGAGCAGTCACCACATTTGGCCTCTCAGGAGCTTCAAACTGTATTTCTTTTGCGTCATTAAGGTCTTGTACCTTATTCCTTAAGGCCCAACAGTCATCAGTGGAATGCCCCGGGCTATCGGAGTGATAAGCACAACGGGCATTTGGATTGTATTTCGGAGAGGCAGTGTTTACAACCTTCGGGGCCTCTCTGACAGTCACTAGGTTGGTGGACAGCAACTGCGGCAAGATTTGTGATAGAGTCATACTCAAACGGGTAAACTCCCTTCTAGGTCTTTCAGCCCTTGGAGGATTGGCTTGCCGAGGAGCGGTAGCAGGCTTAGCAATCATCACTGCGTTGCCAGGTTGGCGGCGCTCAGGTTTCTCTTGTCTTCTAGACCCATATACCGCACTGGCCTCCTTCTTAAAGGGCTTCTTCTCAGAACTTGCAGATGCACCTTTCTGAATTTTACCAGACTTCATCCCAGCCTCTATTCTCTCTCCAGTCAGAATAAGATCAGTAAACCCTGCAGACGAGTTACCGATAAGATGGTTGAAAAATGGCCCAGATAGGGTCCCCAAGAACATGTCTACCAACTCCCGGTCAGTCAACGGAGGCTGCACCCTTCCAGCCAGATCCCTCCACTTCTGTGCGTACTCTTTAAAACCTTCACTTGACCCTAGAGACATACCCTGGAGTTGGGTACGCGTAGGAGCAAGGTCGGCATTATATTGATACTGCTTGTAAAAAGCAGTAGCCAACTCCTCCCAGTTACGAACCGTGGTCCCATCCAGCTGATAGAACCATTCGAGATGAGTCCCTGAAAGACTCTCCTGGAAGAAGTGGATCCACAAATTTTTGTCCACTGAGTACGGTTGAATCTTCCGCACGTAGGATCTGAGATGTAGCTTGGGATAAGACGCCCCGTCATACTTGGTAAAAGATGGTGCTTTGAACTTATGAGGAATGATCGCACCAGTAGATAAGCCCAAGTCTCCAAAATCCAGCCCAGGCACTTGTTGGATCTCCATGGCATTCAGTCTGTCCTCCAACTGCTTGTACCGGTCTTCAGCCGGAGGATACTGTTCCTCATCAAAATCAGTCTCGTTGTTAGAGACCACCGGACAAGGACCTTTTCCCCCTTGGGGACTGCTCTTGCCTATAGAAGAACCAGCCTCTTCATTCTGCAGAGGGTTGCCAAACCTTCGGCCCGAGTTGAAAAGAACAGTTCTCTTCTTCTTCTTCTTCTCCTTCTTCAGGAGCAGAGCCTTCAGCTCTTCTTGGCCCTGAGCCAAACCCATGATTAGTTCCTAAAATTGCGCATTCTGCGCCTGAAGAGCCTTGATGGACATCTCAATTGATGATGAGTCAGGATTCATGATGCTGAAATAAACAGCGAAGAACGGTAAGCAACCTGAAAAGAAGAAAACCTGATATGCACATGATGAATGATATGTGTTTATGCAATGCATTCAAGGGTTCGAAAGTTCAAATTTGTTGTAGACAAAAGTAACACATGTTATCATTAAGGAAATAATTGTTCAGTACATCAAAGCCTCATGGGCACAAATTACAAAGCAAATCAATCCCAAAAGACACTACGCATCCTCTTTGGAGCTATGTAGGTGTTGAGATTCCTCTCCTCATGCAATAGGCGGGTGATCTCCAAGACCTTTTTTTTTCACTAGCATGTAGACTGGTCTCAAGAGAATTCCGTTCTTTCCTTAAGCTGGATCCAGCTCTTCTGCATCTCTTCCCAGGACGTGGGCATGTCAGGATGCTGAATAGTGTAGGACACCTCTCCTTCCAAGACTAGCTCTTTGATCACAGGGAGCATATGAGGATAAGGCATTACTAACTTCTGGGAGCGGGCACGTACCCACTTGAGATAAGGTTCCAATGGGATGGAATTCCTGTGCCCCAGTGTCTTACTGTCTATCCTACTTGGCATCCTCCAAGCTCTGATAAATCTCTGGCGAAGTCCTTGTGCATCATTGTCGAAGTCAAAAACCATGTCAGGAATTAACATGTCATGAGGGCCATCCCTCCGAGCATATCCAAACTGTCTCCAGGCCAGATAGGGGTTGTAAGTAATACCTCCTCTGATTCCAAGTAAAGGAACATTAGGAAACTCCCCGCAATGATCAATGATAGTGACGTCTTCTCTGGACCGAGAACACCAATGTATATCAGCATGCGTAAGAGTCATTAATCGTTGTGACCATCTCAAACCCCGCTCGTTCTTCAAAACTGATTGTGGAAGGTGAAAAATAAACCACCTTCCCAGGAGAGGAGTACAGCACATAAGGACACCTCTCTTTCTCATGGTTCGAGTGTAACATGAGTGAAGGATGTCCCCCAGCAACGTAGGTATAGGATTCCTGGACATGAAGATCTGGACAGCACTGATATCTATAAGCTGATCTGGGTTAGGGAACAACACCAAACCATAGACAAGGAGGGCCACAACTTCTTCAAAAGCTTGTAAGTCAAGGGAGTTCCAACATTCATGGGCCTTTTCAAACAGAAACCTGGCTAAGAACCCTTTGATACCACTTCTAACTTCCCAATGTCCCTTGAGGTCAGATGATTGTAGGTTTAAGGCTTTAGCAATCTCTTCAAGCTTGGGTTCCTTTTCTGTACCGTTGTAGGGTAGTTGATCAAGGATAGGGATCTTCAGAAGCCGGGAGAACTCCTCCAATGTAGGTACTAGTTGATAGTCTAAGAAGGTAAAACAGTGATGCAGAGGGTCAAAGAACTGGAACAGGACCTTTATCATATCTTCCTCAATGTTGGTATTGACCAAGCTGATGAGTCTTCCATGTCTTTCACTGAATGAAGAGCTCTCGGGAATCCTGGATATAAGCTCCTTAAGCTGAGGAGGGATCCTTACAAGGCTGATTTGAATTGTCTTTCTGCGAACAGTTTCCATGTCCTACAAAACAAGAACAAAGATGAAGATTCGAACCCCTGAAATGGTTAGTCAATGCATATGATGCTGGATGATGTCATGATGCTATGATTAAACACACCACAAATATTTATAAAGACAAACATGTAAGGCACACAAGTCACACAAGACAAGCCCTTAGAGTTTAGGCCAGCATGGGGTCTGGGTATTACCCTCTTGAAGTTGGTGGGCTCAACCTGTCCTATTAGAAGTAACCGGGTTCTAAGGGTCCCATTATCACGGGATTGCTTTCATTGTTCATCGTTTCGATTTAGCCACTGAATTGGCGACCGAAATATTCCAGGAAAGCAACCCTCAATTGAGTGTAGTATCGAGTATCAACCAACCTCGGACTGCACCAAAGTCAGTTATCTCACTACCCTAAAGAGGCCAAGATAGTTCAATTAAGGTTCCTAAGGTCAGTTGATGCTTCACGACACCACGCGGAGGCCCCGTACTCTCCTTGACTGAACTCAAGGGTTACCGGTACACAGCAAAGTGCCACATCAACGTAGCAGACTGTTTCAACCATGTTGGTATACCCCGCACAGTTCCCTCACAGTCTTGTTGCTACTTTCTAAGAAGGTATCCCCAGATCCGGGTTAGGATCTATAGAACTCCCAAGACAGTCCCACAATTTTAAAGCAATCAAATCAATACAATTGAAAACACAGTTATGAACTATCCTAAGGTACACCTCACTTTAAGTTTACGTCCCCAGCAGAGTCGCCAGTTCTGTGATCGGTGGATCTGGAACTGACTGTTTAACGCTGGTTCGCGAAATGTCGCGGAAGCAAGAGTCGCCACCGTCTTTTATTTTCTCCAAATGGAAAGGACAAAAGAACAGAAAAATTCCTTATAGAGATTGCTCTCGGTTCGGGAGGTAGATTTATAGAAAGGGAAGGTGTTAGAACCCTTTCTATCCATGGTTATCCATGGGCTCTTAGATACTTGCTCATTTGTGTTTTCAAAAATGGTTTGTTTGCTTTTCAACTGTGGGTTTTTAAAAAGTTCTTTGAAAATTTCAGTTCGACTCTTGTATCGGTCCTCAAGAGTGTTTGAAAAAATTGCTTTCGAAAGTTTTTTGAAAAGGTGTCGGTGTGAAAAGTATTTTTGATTTGTTTTGAAATTTAGAGCAAGTATCTAGAGTCGTCTACCTACCCTAAGGAATTCTTCTGTGTAAATGTCCTTTAAAGTAGTTCCATCCCACCATTGAGAGATAGGTAGCACCACCGTTGGAGGTGTTCGGGTCAATTCGAAGGTTCGGGACATGGTGATCACCAGAGCAATAGGAAGATACCTTAGAAGCTACCCTCATGCCAGGTTCCCGGATCATGAGGACTTACTAAAACATTTTCTACTCGAAGATCACCTTTCGAGGGGCAAGGCAACAGTGAGGCGTACCCTAGGGGTGGTGTGTGATTTGTGTGTCATGTTCATTTGCATTTATCTTGTTCATGTCGTGGGTGATCTACGCTTTTGTTTTTATTTTAACATTCATTCTTGCATGCAAATTTATTAACAATTAAAAAAGTGCGGAAATTAAAATTCCTACGCTATTACAAAGGCGCGGGTCCACATCGCCAAATTAAATCCAGGACCCGATTTGAATAAAGAAATAAAGTACGGAAAAGATAAATGTCTGATTTACACGGCTTTGGGAGAATTACATAAAAAGAGGAAATAAAATAAGTGCGCGAATTGGAATTATTATCAAATGCGAGGGCGTTGGACCCTTTTTAGGAAATTAAATTATAATAAATAAATTAATCAAATTAAATGAGAGAAAGAAATTATTTTTGAGTTTTTGTATTTATGGATTTTTAATAAGAGAATTAAATGAAATTTAAAAAGTTAATTAACCCTAATTCTAGTTATTTTTAATTTATTAAGAAAAGCATTTAAAATTTAATCTAAATTTAACCTAATTAATTAATAAAATTTTATTTACGAAAATAAATAATTAATTATTAGTGATGATAAAAGAAAAGAAAAAGATAAAAGTAATTAAAATCTAATTCTACAAATTTTAAGTTTATTAAAAAAAATGTTAAAAATTAATCCTAGAATAAAAACTAATTAATTAATAAGACTTTATTTACAAAATAGCATTTAAATAAAATATATTTTATTTTTGTGACTTTCTGGTTTTTTTATTATTTTTATATTATGAAAATATTGATTTAAAGAATTAAATTAAAACTAATTAAAACAAATAAAAATAGAAAAAATATAAAAAAAGATGAAAGAGCAAACCAATGGGGGGTTCTGTCCCCAAACTGGAGGTTAAGTTGTAGCAATCAGGCCCATTTGTTTCAAGGCCTTGTCTGACTTTTCTGGAAGCGTGCGTGTGCATTGACCAATGTCCATGGTGTTCATCAGATCTGGGCCTTTAGATTAAGATTATGGGACAAGTGGTGTGCCTGGATTGTGAACGTATGATAGGCTATTGAGCTTGTGTAGTACCTGAACATTTTACAAAGAAAAATAACAAGGATATGGGGGGACCTGGGACTCGAACCCAGGTCCCAGTGCCTTATGAGACAACGCCTTAACCATCTGTACCAACCACGCGCTTTGTTTATTATATGACAAATAATCAATATGAGATAAAACAAGGTCTAGTGGAATATTTTCGCGCGAATTTCAAATGCTCCACTCATTGGCCTACACATCACCATCTTCTCCAATGGCTTGCTGTACCTGAAACAAAAACAAATTGAATAGCGGGGGTTTTAAACCCCCACTAAATAGCAAGCACAAAAATAGCGATTAGAATATGGTGGCGCATAAATTGAGCGCGAATAGTGTGTTAAGTTCGTCCAAGCTTCCTGAGTTTAGCCATGATACTGGGATGTCCTAATTTTACAGTATACGAAAATGTCCAATTTGAAGCTTGAGGAACCCTAGCGAGCTTCAATGGCGAAATCGTGTATGATGCACAAAAACTTAATTAAAACACATGGTTAGCTTCAGAATGGTCAGATTAGTCCAAATCAACAGAAAGAATGCAATGAAAATGCTTATAAATCGAAACACGAATAGGTATGAAATTTGAAACAGGACCACTTGATTCTACCGTTTCTTGATGTTAGAGTTGATGATTTTGATTCAGACACGTTCCTTGAAGCCTCAGGAATGCAATGGAATCAATGTTTTGCCTTGAAACTCCTTGAAATCGTGTTTTCAGTTTTGGAATTTTCTTGAAAAAGTGCAAAGTTGTTTATGGCTTTTGGGCGCAGCATTCAGGTCTCTTGCACTAGGTCTAGCATCTGGCTTATGTATGGAGTGAATTAGGGTTGAGTTTTCAATCAAAAGATCTTTGCATAGATGAGAACAATATTTGATTTTCATGGCATATTTTTCAAATCTTTTTCACATGTTTTTGATTCCAATCATAGCCAATCTTCCCAATTTGAGTTGTGCACGAATCTTGAGTGAATCATGAGTGATTGTACTGCATAAAAAGATTTGATCACATTGGTTTAGTATTTTTCACATATTTTATTTTATTAAATGAATTAATAGCAATTAAAAATTCAAATAAATAAATAAAAATGATGAATAAATCCCCTTTGGGCCAAAAGGTAGTGCATATGCTTTGGATGATGAATCTTGGAAGAAAATGTGGCCCATTAGCAATTTTAAGGCATTTGAAGCAAAGTTGACTTTTCAAAATACCCAAAAATTTCCCAACTTCCACAAGGCATATCTTGCTCAATTGTTAAGCTTTGATCATGTTCTTGGACATTTTGGAAAGGTCTTGAAGTCCTCTAACCAATGCCTTTGGTCCCATGTCATTTTCATTTACCAATCTCAAGTTATGGCCTTTGACTTAAAGTCCCTTTTTGTTGACTTTTGAAAATGACCTATAATGTTGAATTTGATAACTTTTTGTGAGAGCATTTCTTGGACTTGAAGTGTGAAGAGGAGTTGTAGGAAATGTCTTTCTCTTCAAAATGAGCTTTGGATGGAATTTTTCTGATAATCCATGTGGAAGTTGTGCCTTGGTCAAGTTACAGTTGACTTTTTCAACTGTCCAAATATGGAAACTTTTGCATCTTGAGACTTTTTGAGCCATGCTTTGAGAATCATGATCAAGAATTGATCAAATGATGTTTGTGGCCTAAAAATGAGATGTTGACCAAAAATTTGAACTTTTGACTGTCAAATGACCATTTTGCCCCTACAGTTGACTGTAGGGCAATTAGGGTTTTTGACTGTGCAATTTTGTGCTGTAGGTCTTGAAACTTGGTATGATGATGCTTGACCATGTTTATAGGCATGTGGGACTTGATTGGACCCTTGGAAACTTCATTTTCTTTGTCAGAACCAAAACCCTAGTTTTTGACTATTAGGAGGCCCTTGAACTGTGCAACCCTTGGGGAATTTTGAAGCATGCTCTTTGCCAATTTTGAAGAATATGGGAGGGCAAATTTTGGGGTACAACAACTGGCATGAGATGCTATCATTCACTCTCCACGGTTATCGTACCACAACGCGCACATCAACCGGGGCAACACCCTACTCTTTGTTATACGACATGGAGGTTGTCTTGCCTATTGAGGTCCAGATCCCCTCTTTGAGAATTATGAAGGATGCAGGGTTGAATGAAGAATATTGGATCCAAACTCATCTTGATCAATTGAACTTGATTGATGAGAAAAGGCTTATTGTTGTCTGTCATGATCAGATGTATAAAAAACAGATGATCAAGGCTTTCAACAAAAGGGTCAAATGCCAAGTGTATCAAGTCAGGGATTTGGTGATCAAACGTATCATACTACTGCAGGGTGATCCCAGGGGAAAATGGACTCCTACATACGAAGGACCATTTGTAATCAAAAGTGTATTCTCTGGTGGAGCAATGATCTTGACTACCATGGATGGCGATGACCTGCCGCATCCTGTGAACTCAGACATAGTCAAAAGATACTACGCATAAGAGACCCGCTAGGTTGACGCACCTAGGCAAAACAAGGGCATCCCAGCGAACCAAAAAGGTTTGGGAAAAAATTTGGGATAATACAAAAAATCTGTACACCCGGCAAGTTGAAAACCCGAAAGGGCGGCTTGGGAAAAAAAGGGTATCCCGGTGGACTGAAAATCGGAAAGGGTCGTCCAGGAAAAAAGTTAGGGAATTAAAGCGTATGACTATGTCCTATTGGATCAGCTTACAGACAATCTGCAAAATCGACGGTTCTTATCAATTCAATCAGCTTCAGGCAAGGCAACAAATAGATAAGATGCTCAGAGACACGAAGGCTATAGTAGAATGGGAACCCCATGGGATTATTTCACATAGATATCTTTCCTTTGTATCAAATTTTCATTTTTTAAGACGGCATTCTCTTACTAGAATGTTTGTCTCATTGTACAAAAACACTTACTCAAAGTCAATACAAAGATATCCATTTGAAAGTACAAAACTGTCTGCTTTTCTTTACTCTTATGTTTTGTTTACAAAAACATCTAATGATTTATTTTTGAACATATGCATTTGAACGTAAATACCATTCACAAATGAACAAAATAGAAAGACAATCACTAATGGCTTTAAGAAATAGGGAAATCTCTCTAAGCTATTTCCATAAAATCTCCCGCAGTATGCAGTTTAATCCCCAGCGGAACAAAACTTCTAGTTATCACTCCCAGTAGGAGTCGCCAAATTTCTCAGGATTTCCCAACAGGATTTTACAAGCAGTACACGACATTCCCCTTTCAACAAGGTTTATTTATCTAAGTGGAAATTCATCAACATTTCAAAACATGAAGACTTGCACTCCGTATCCTCAAGCAACAGTCGGGGATTTATTTTCCCCAATCCAACAAGCAGTGCAGCAGATTAGCTCACATATGCATACATCGCATCCATATATCGTAAACATCGATAACACGAATTCATGTATCTCATTATAACATGCATTTCATACAACATGACATTGCATATTAGCTAACATTTTACCCTTTTCAGGATAAGGTTAATCAACAGCTACCATTAACAATGTTCAAAGGTTTTTCAGATAAAGTTCAGATACGCTCCAGACACGGATGCCATCCTGATACTCATTCAGATTCAACTTTCAGATGCGCTCCATACATGGACACCATTCTGATACTCTTTCAGATTCAACTTTCAGATACAGTTCAGATACGGTCCAGACACAGACGCTATTCTGATACTCTTTCAGATTCAACTTTCAGATATAGTTCAGATACGCTCCAGACACGGACGCCATTCTAATACTCTTTCAGATTCAATTTTCAGATACAGTTTAGATACGCTCTAGACACGGATGCCATCCTGATACTCATTGAGATTCAACTTTCAGATACAGTTCAGATACGCTCCAGACACGGACGCCATTTTGATACTCTTTCAGATTCAGTTTTCAGATACAGTTCAGATACGCTCCAGACACGGACGCCATCCCGATACTCATTCAGATTCAACTTTTAGATACAGTTCAAATATGCTCCAGACACAGACACCATTCTGATAATCTTTCAGATTCAGTTTTCAGATACAATTCAGATACGCTCCAGACACGGATGCCATTCTGATACTCATTCAGTTTCAGCTTACAGATACGGTTCAACAATCATTTTTGGATGGCATCTACAAGCCCATATCCAACAAATTTCCATCATCCCTCCAAATGTAATCTTTAATCCTGTTCCCTATACCATCAACCATCACATCATCGAGTGCAAATTTCTGGGCACTCTAATGTCCAATCATCTTCCACCTTCGAGTCACGAATGGCAAAACTCGCCAATATAACTCTTAAGGCTTAAGAAGATTGAACAGGGGCAGCTGTTTTAAACCAAAATTTGCCCTCTCATTTATCAAGAATTTTCTCACAAAATCTCCTTTAGCTCAAGACTGCACTAGGGTTGATCAGCTCAAGACACCTCCTTAAGCACTAATGACCAAAATTAGGGTTTGAGATTCCACAAGGATATTTGAACTTCCAATGCCCCATATGACTTTCATGGATCATTATGGACCCTCAAGATTAATCATGTCAAGTTTCAAGCTTTGGATCACACTTTTGCTCAGTCAATTGAGTAATTTACCTAAAAATCAGCTATATTGGGGAAAAAGTTAACTGTGGTTAATTTAAAGTCAAACTTCATAATTTTTTATCCACAACAACATTTTAAACTCATGTGTATCATTTGATCAAGTTTGGACCATAATTCCTCAAGAAATTTGATCAAATCTTCAAAAGGGCAAAATGGTCAAAATTAGGGTTTTGACTAGGAAAGGACAATTTCTAATTTTTGACCTAGAAAATGATCAATTAGTTTAAGGCATGATCTCAAGATTCCAATTGCATCATTTTAACCTAATGACATGGCTCAAAACATTGCTCAGGTCCAATGGATTGACAGATGAATTTTCAGTCAATTGATCAAAAGTCAACTGTATACTAAAAAGTCAAACTTTAACTTTTTGGTCAAAATCAAATGTCAAAGATCACAATTCATCAAAGAATGTCAAAATATGAAAATTATTCATCAAGAAATCAAAAATTCAATATTTCATTTTGAAAAGTTAAAATTTCTAAACTTTGAAATTTTTCTAATTGTTGAAAAATTCTGATTTTTTCACAATTGAGCAAAATTTTCACCATGATGCAAGATGATTCAAAAGAAACTTTCAACATGAAAGTTGTATATATCCATGAGATCTACAACATTTATTTACACAACTCCTTCCAAAAGTGCTTGGATCTCAAGTTATAAATTTAAGAACACATGGTCATGAAACAAAACACTTAGTGAAATTCTGCCCTAATTTGGTCAGTATCTTAACCTAACTTCATGGCACTTTTTCATATAGTTATAGGGGAATTTTCAAAAGTGATTCAAATATGGGTTGTAGAGCACATTTCAAGATTTCCAAAATGTCCAAGAACTCCTTGAGATTATTTTTGAGTAGGGAGAGTCAAAGAGATGAAGTTAGGGTTTTCACACTTGAATTACAAGTCATTTTGTGATGAAAAAGATTTAAAATTAAAACTTATGCTGCATAACCTCTACTTTACAGGCCTCAAACTTGTTAGGCACTCCATAATTAATTGCTTGCGCAGCTGTTAGAGGTCTCAATTCAAGCATTCAATGCAAGGCCATGCTTTATATCCATTTTGGGAAGAAAGTGCACAATGCTATTTTTATAAAGTAGCTTTTCGCATAAAACATGTTCTTAAGCCTTATACTTGTTCTTTTCTGATCATACATGTCTTATAACTCAAGAGAAGTTTATCTAGACACTTACAATCACTCAGCCCATGCTTATACTTCCTCTTGAAACTTATTTTCCCACTTTTCTTGAAAATCAAGTAACATAGGAATTAGCTTGTAACTTGTACTTATGACTTTCAAAAGCACTCAACGCCTTTTGATTATATATACACAAGTTATTTTCCACAAATACCACACATGCTTAAGCCCTGAAAACAACAAGAACACAGAATCACCAAAAACACCTCAAAACTTGCCATTTATGAGTTTTGAATCCAATCTCCAAATTTGCTCGTGCGTTTCTTGGCCTTTTACTTTCAAAAGCTTCTAAATAACATACACAAACAATTCCAACACCTGAAACACCACTGTAACACCTCCATCATCATCCACCATTTTCAAAAACATCACCTTGCACTTTGACTTCTCCGGAACTCCTCAGGCACTTTCAGCTCAAGCTAAGCATCACATTAGCTTCCTGGGAACTTAAGGAAGCTAATCCAATCATTGGAACTCACTAAAAGCTACTCAAACTAAAAACACGATACCCTCTTGCAAGGTAAGTTATCTCAACTTTGAATTTTTCATACAAGCATCATTAATGGTTTATTTGTGAATGAAAAATGTAGATATCATTACCCTGAAGCTAACCATGTCCATAGTTTTCATTTATATTGCTTGAGCTTATAGAATTTTAAGATTAAAGTTTCTGAAATTTTTAGGGTTCATATTAGGGCCATTAAAATTCATGCTTGTCTTTGATCTATAATTTTATTGCTTTGCATTTTTGAAATCGTGAGGAAATTTGCTACAAGATTCATGTTTACATTTTTGCAAATGGATGAGAGATGAACAAGATGCAGGTACTCTGGCTAGGCGTGAGGTTAAAGATGAAGTTCAGGCCATGGACTTGATTTCTATCATATATTTGTTGTTTTGATTATTTAACGGATGTATAGCCACCCCAGTGATAGAAGCGCGTGCCCGTGACTATAGGGACTTGGGTTCGAGCCCTAGTGGTACCCTTATGGATTTTTTTCCATTATTTTTCACATATTCTGACTTTTTTGGCAGCGATGGGCCTCATCCCCTTGGGCCTTTATTTTTTTACTTTTGATCCCCCTTGCTGGCTATTCACACCCCTGGCCCATTTTATTTTCTTTTTTCTCATTTTTATTTATTTGTTTTCTTAAACATCTTATCTAATACTAAAAAAATAAAAAAAAGTATAAAAACATTAGATTTATATTTTGATATACTTTATTTATTTTTTACACAAAAAAAATATTTTATTTGATCATACTTTATTTATTTTACTAATTGATTTGTAAATTTAATTAAAAAACTAGGGTTTTAGTTATTTTCTTTTACACAATTTAAATATTTTATTTTAAAATATAAAAAAGACCAAAAAAATTTATAATACTATAAATTATTTTTAAGACAAAAATACCAAAAATATTCTTCTCATAAACTTAATTTCTTTTTTAATCAATTAATGGATTAGGGTTTTATTTAAATTCTTTTCCTAGTAAATTTAGGTTTACTTTCCATACAAACCCTTTCCTAAAAAAATCCAAACAAAACATCCATTTTCTTTTTATTTACATTCTTGTATATTTATTCATTTTTGTACATTATTTATCCAAATTCAATATGGTTGTAATAGATAACTAGGCTTTATTTTCTTGCAATCCCCATTTGTAATTTGTACTCCTTCTCTCACAAGTATTTGTAAAAGCGTTGTAATTTTAAATTCCGCAATTTATTGCTTTAAATACAAATGCTAGTAATTAGGGTTTGTATGGAAAGACTAGAACCAATCAATTAGAAAACCCTAATCAAAGACAAAACTAAGCATGAAAAATAATACACTTGCACACAAGCACCCTTAGGGTAAGATCCACTTGGTTGCCTTATAAAATGACCATATTATGCATGTGAGGTATCTTAGTAAAAGCAAGCGAAATATAAGATCATAGTCCCTCGATGACGCTATCTATGTTGCCTTTCAAATGATCTTAGTCCCTAAAAGAGAATGCTAAGATACCTTGCAACATTGCTAATCATGGTTATACGATGACCAACGCCCGTCCCGTTTACATCCAAAGATAGGGTTAATTACGAAATCAATGGTAAGATAACAATGTCAAAGGAAAGAGGAAATGAACATGAAAGACTTTTGAGTAGGTATAATGCTCCTAATTACTTGCTCAATTTCAAAACAAAACATCCTTGCTATTTTCAAAAACAAACACCTACACTTTCAAAACATCTTACAAACTTGAAAACATTTTCAAAAGATCAACATCTTTGTATACATTCTTACGAACGAGAATCATTACAAAGTTTGCCTAAACAATGGCCTCTTTACAAAATACTTTCAAAAAACCACATAAAGCACAATTTCAAAAAAAAGCAAGTGATCTAGCACGTAACTAAGAGCCCATGGAAAACCATGGGTGAAAAGGATGCTAATACCTTCCCTTTTCATAATCTACCCCCGAACTCAAGAAATAATCTCAAAGGTTTTTCCTGTGCTTTTTCACCTTTCCTTTTGGATAAAAGAAAAGTCGATGGCTACTCTTGCTAACCGCAACATTTGCGATAAAATGCAAAACACCCAAGTCAGTTCTCCTACCGTATCACAGAATCCAACCATATAAATATCATAAGTTATAAATCAAAGATGAATGAGAGTTTTTGAAAGTACCGAATCCTGACCTAATTATTTTTAGAGGTTTAGATTCAAAATTCTAACTACTAAAGAAACAATAGTGAAATCTAAGGATATGGTTAGCTTCATGACAATGATATCTACATTTCTTATTCACAAATAAACCATTAATGATTCTTATATGAAGAGTTCAAAAGTCAGAAAACTCACCTTGCAAGAGGGTATCGTGTTTTGAGTTTGAAAAGCTTTTGATAAGTTCTAGTGATTGGGTTAACTTCCTCAAGTTCCCAGGAAGCTAATGTGATGCTTGACTTGAGCTGAAAGTGGCTAAGGAGTTTTGGAGAAGTCAAGGTGCAATATGTTGTTTTTGAAAATGGTGGATGGTGATGGATGTGTTACAGTCGTGTTGCAGGTGTTGGAATTGTTTGTGTATGTTATTTATAAGCTTTTGAAAGTAAAAGGCCAAGAAACACACGAGCAAATGTAGAGATTGGATTCAAAACTCAGAAATGGAAAGTTTTGAGATTTTTTGGTGATTTTGTGCTTTAGGGGGTTTCAGGGCTTGAGCATGTGTGTGTTTTCTTGAAAATGACTTGTGTTTATGTATGGAAAAGGTTTGGATACTTGAGGTGGTCAGAAGTACAAGATCACATGTTTTGGCTTCTTGACTTGTTTTTGAAGTAAGGTTCACAGAGTGGTTACCAACTTTAAACATGCTTGTGATCGATGGAAATAGAATTGACTGTTTTGAAGTGCTGGTTCGCGAAATGTCGCGGTAAGCAAGAGTCGCCACCGTCTTTTATTTTCTCCAACAAGGAAAGGACAAAAGCACAGCAAAATTCCTTTTCGAGATGTTTCTCGGTTCGTGAGGTAGATTATAGAAAGGGAAGGTGTTAGCACCCTTTCTATCCGAGGTTATCCACGGGCTCTTAGGTACTTGCTCACTATGTTTTCAAAAATCGTTTGCTTTTCAAGTGTTTGTGGGTTTTGAAAAAGTTTCGTTTTGAAAACTTCTAGGTAACTCTTGTATCAGTCCTCAAGAGTGTATGAAGTATTTGTTTGAAAACTTTTTGAAAGTGTAAGTGCAAAAAGTTGTTTTTGTTTTTGAAAGAGCAAGTACCCAGGAGAAATCTACCTACTCTAAAGAATTAAGCTGTGTAAGAGTCCTTTAGACAGTACTATCCCACTATTAAGAAGCAGGTAGCACCATCGTTGGAGATATTCGGGTCAATTCGATTATAGGGACATGTGGTCACCAAAGCAATAGTAGGACGCCTTAGCGGTAACCCTAATGTCCTAGGTCCTTTTTATCTGAGGCAACCGTTTCGAGGCAACTGGATCTTTAGACAGGAGGGCGACCTCTAAAACACCCTATACTTGATGACCACCTCGAGGCAACCGAGTGAGGCGTACCCTAGGAGTGGCATGTGCATGTGTGTTGTTTCAGTTTAAATTATCTTTGAACATGCATCATTGTGAGCTACGTTTTGATTTTATTTTTTCAAGTAAGTCTTGCATGCATAATTAACAGTTAATAATTTGCGGGAAATAAAGTGCGGAAAGTAAATCTACGCTATTACAAGACGCGGGTATATACATCGCCAAAAACATAACCCTTTGGAAAAATAAATGCGAGAAAATAAATAAAGCGATAAAAGCCCTAATTAACTATTACATCCTCGGAGCAATTACATCAATATAATCAAAATAATGAATTAAAATAAATATGCGCGCAAAAGAATTGAATCGGGACGTCCTTAGGGTTTTGACACTTTTTGAGAAAAGAAAGAAGTTTGGTCCTTTTTTTGCAATTAATTCAAATTAAACCTAATTTACTAATTAATTAAATAATTACAAGAAAAAGCATTTTTTATTTTTTGATGAAAATAAAAAGAAAAGGTCAAAAGTTAGTAAAAAACCCTGAGTCTAATTTATTTTATTTATTGTAAAAGAAAATTAAAATTAAACCTAATTAAACTAAATTAATTCATGTTAGTGTTTATTTACAAAATAATGAATTAAGATGAAATTAATAATTAATAATAATAAAAAAATATTGTTTTCTGAATTAATTATAAAAATAATTATTTGTTAGTTAAATAATAATAATAGTAATTAATAATAATTAGTAAAAGAAAATAATTAAAAGAAAACAAAATAAAAAAAGAAAAGAAATAATTAAACCAGGGGGTGATGGGCCCTTTTGGAGGTTTTGTTAGCAATCTGAAGCCCATTTGTCTATCAATTCGTTTGACCTTTTGCAATTGTCCATGGCATAGTTGACTGGGAACATGGTGTTCTTCCATCCTGACCATTGGATTAATGGTTGTGTCCACTTGGCATGCTGAGGCGTGAGGGACATGATGCTCATCATTTGGAAGCCTGCATAGGATCATATAAGAAAAAATAGAAACAAAGGTTTGGGGGGACCTGGGAATCGAACCCAGGTCCCAATGATAACCAGACAGATCACCAACCACTACACCACACTGCATGCTTTGTTAATATAGTGATAATTAATTATAATATATAAAACAAATAACATCCTGAAAAACAAACAAAACGCGCGCTGTTTTTTAAATGGCCCAACCATGAAGCAGCACGTCATCATCGTCTTCCTTTTGCTTGTAAAATAAAAGTCAGATAGCGGGGGTTTTTAACCCCCACAAAGCAGAACGAGGAAAAATAGTGAATAGGCGTGTGAGCAAGATAAATATTTCGCGAATATGGATTCTGATTCGTCTGGTTGCAACGAATTCAACCATGGGTCTTAGGAGGCTTGATTTTTCCTATACTGAAAAGCCCCAATTTGGAAGCTTGAAAACCCTAGGATTCGTTCATGGCAACTTCTGATTTAGGACATCTTAATCCAATTAACTTATGCAAAAGGCTTCATATGATTGCTAACAACACAAAACAAACAAAAAATCACGTTAAATGCTCATGAATTGGATGTTACGATTTTGAATAAAAGTGTCAAACCGTGAAACTGTTTGCAACGATTTCTTGAGCTATGAGGCTTGGTTTTGATTGCAAATCGTTCCTGGAAGTCCTAGCAATGTGTTTGAATCCTCAAATTGCTTTGAATCGTGCTGGAACTTGGAAAACAGTTTTGAGTTTTCTTTGATTTTTTTCAATGTTCTTATGGCTTCTCTGCAGCAATTCTCACGTGTGCATGATTAGGTTTAGGTTGTGTACATATAGAGGACTGAATTAGGTTAAATCTTTGGGCAAAAGATCCATGGAATTATGATTTGTATATTTGATTTTCAATCACATCTTTTTGCATCTTTTTGATTGAGAAAACTTGCCAAACATGGAGATTTTTGTCCCCTTGATTGATACACAAAATCTCCAGCATATGTTGACCACTTTTGCTTCACAAAAAGATTGAGAAATCATATCTTTGAATTTCCTACATTTTAAATTAATTAAATGAATTAAAAATCAATTAAAAATACAATTAATTAATAAAAATAAGGAAATAATTCAATTTAATCTCAATGGGTCGTGCATAAGCCTTGGACAAAGTTTCAAGAAGGAATTTGAGGCCCATTAGAAAAAATGAGGTGTTTTGAGCAAAGTTGACTTTTGCAAATTCACAAACATTTCCCAACTTCTCCAATGCATATCTTGCTCAATTTTGATCCTATGAATATGTTCTTGGACATTTTGGAAAGGTCTTGAAGTCCTCTAACCAATTACTTTGGTCCCATGTCATTTGTATTTACCAATCTCAAGTTATGGTCTTTGACTTAAAGTGCCTTTTTGTTGACTTTTGAAATTGACCTATAATATAGAAATTGATAACTTTTTGTGGGAGAATTTCTTGGACTTGGAATGTGAAGATGAATTGTAGGAAATGTCATCCCCTTCAAAATGAGCATTGGATGGGATTTTTCTGATAAACCATGAAAAAGTTATGCCTTGGTCAAGATACAGTTGACTTTTTTGCTGTCCAAAAATAGTAACTTTTGGCATCTTGATGATTTTTGAGCTATCCTTGTGGAATCATGATCAAGACTTGATCAAATGATGATTGTGAGCTCAAAATAAGATGTTGACCAAAAATTCTGACTTTTGTCTGTAAAATGACCATTTTGCCCTTGTAGTTGACTGTAGATCAAATGGGGCTTTTGACTGTGCAAATTGGCATTGTGAGTCTTGAGACTTGGCATGTAGATGCTTGAAAATGTATATAGGCCTATGAGACTTGGTTGAGACATTGAAAACCTCAAATTCCTTGAAAGAAACAAAACCCTAATTTGGACTGGCTTAGGAGGCATTTGGACTGTGCAACCTTTGAGCAATCTTGAACCATTGGAAGATGATTCTTGACAAACCTTGAAGAAATATGGGAGGGAAAATTTTGGGGTACAACAGTTGCCCCTGTTCAATCTTCTTAGACCTGAGGATATAGATTGGCTTGCGTGCCTTTCGTGATTCGAAGGTGGAAGATGATTGAACACTAGAGTGCCCAGAAATTTGCACTCACATAGTATGGTATCAGCAATGTGATGGCGGGAATGGGCTTATAGATGCCATTTGGAGACATGATGGGTAGGAGGATGGGCTTATAGAGGCCATCTGGAGGTGTGACAGAATCTTGTCAGGAATGGGCTTATAGATGCCATTTGGAGGTGTCGATCGCGTAAGAGATTCCTTAGCGAGAACTTGCATACTTGAGAAAGAAAGATAATTTCCTGGCCTGTTACAGGTGTTGATATTCAAACTCTTCATGTAGATACTTTCCTGGCTAGTTACAGGTATAGACCTACAATCAATCGTCCACAGATATGCCCTGGCTAGATACAGGTATCGAATTTGGAATTAGTCGTCTATAGATATACCTTGGCTAGATACAGGTATCGAATCTGGAATTGGTCGTCTACAGATATGCCCTGTCTAGATACAGGTATCGAATCTGAAATTAGTCGCCCACAGATATGCCCTGGCTAGATACAGGTATCGAATCTGGAATTTGTCGTCTACAGATATGCCCTGGCTAGATACAGGTATCGAATCTGGAATTAGTCGCCCACAGATATGCCCTGGCTAGATACAGGTATCGAATCTGGAATTTGTCGTCTACAGATATGCCCTGGCTAGATACAGGTATCGAATCTGGAATTGGTCGTCTACAGATATGCCCTGGCTAGATACAGGTATTGAATCTGGAATTAGTCGTCTACAGATATGCCCTGGCTAGATACAAGTATCGAATCTAGAACTTCAAAAGCTTGGTAGAGATAGCTTTCCTGGCTGGATACAGGTGTAGATCTCTAACCTGAGAATGAAAGAAAATTTCCTGGCCTGCTACAGGGGTTGATCTTCAAACTCTTCATGCAGATATGCCCTGGCTAGATACAGGTATCGAATCTACAATCAATTGTCCATAGATATGCCCTGGCTAGATACAGGTATCGAATCTGGAACTTCAGAAGGTTGATGGTAATCATCTTTTGACTGACCTTTTCCTGAAAAGGCAAAACATTAGTTGTATGCAATGTCATGATGTATGAAATGCATGATGTCATGATGTTCTCAATGAGATCGTGTCGTATGCACTTTATCATGTATGTAAGCAGGATGTATGAAATCTGAAATGTCTATGAATGTATTTTCGTCTAGGAAAATAAATACTTGACGAATGCCGGGAGCTTGTTGAATCCTGGGTTGATGTTGGAAGAATAGAGTTCTTCGTTTCCGCTGGGGATGATGATTGCAAGGATAAACCGGTAGGAGAAGATGACTCTGTTGGGGAATAAACTTGATGAAGAGATTACTCTGTGGGGAATTACTCTGTAGGAAGAGATACTTCGCTGAGAATTTGATGATAACTCCGTCGGGGATTCCGTTGATAAGCTCTGTTGGGGAATTTGATGAACTTCGTTAGGGTTAGGAAGAACTTCGCCGAGGACGATCTTTCCATTGCAATTAGCTGAGGATAACCTTGTTACAGGCTCTGGTGTGGGATAATCTTCTGAATAAAGCCGGGGAGATGCCTTTGCACTCTGCGGGGGATAAGCCTCCAGAATCTACTGGGGATAAGCTTCCAGAATCTACCGGGGAGATGGATTCAACTTTCCTGGGGAAACTTTTTTTTTACTGTACTGGGGAATGGTTCCACTGGAGTCTGTATTCCGCCGGGGAACGATCTTATATTTCCGTCGAGGAATATTAAGACTGCCGGGGATGCTTGCTTAGGAACATCTGTATACTCCGCTGGGGAATATTGAGATTTTCTGGGGATATCCAACTTCCTTAAGGCTGACAGTAGGCTAACTCTGCTCGGGGGAGAGTGTTGCTGACTTGATGGAGATACTGTGCCTTTTCGGGGTTGATGGGAGACCAACTCTGCTCTGGGGAGAGTATTGCTGAGTCTTATCTTACCCTGCGGTGAGTGAAGGTATCCTGGTTACATTCTTCAGCCGAACCTACCTTGGTACCTGGAGGACAGAGCAGCTTGTACAGTTCGGATAATTCTTATTGCCCCAGCTTCTGTGGGAGAAGGTACCTGTGGAGGTGCTTGATGACTGCCGATTGTTAAATCTTCTTCTAGTAGGCAAGTGATGAGATGCCGGGACATAGTCGTACGCTTTGATCCCTAATTTTAGCTTGGACCGCCCTTTCGGGTTTTCAGTCCATCGGGATACCCCTTTTTTTGCCCAAGCCGCCTTTTCAGGTTTTCGACTTTCCGGGTTTACAAATTTTTTCATTTTCATCCCTTATTTTTGCCCGAACCCTTTTGGTTTACCGGGAAGCCCTTATTTTTTCCTGGGTGTGTCAACCTAGCGGGTCTTTGATTGTGCGTAGTATTTTTTCGACTATGTCCATGCTCTCAAGATGTAGGGAGTTATCAATGTCAGTAGTGTTGTGTACTACCAGAAGATCTTCGTTTGATCATGCAAGATTCGTTGCGGGAATCCATGTCTAATGCCTCGAGTGACTCAGGCAGAGATTTTCCCCTGGCTTTTTGGCATTTGAGAGATTCTCTGAATCTTGACTTGACTGCCCCAGATGATGGAAAATGATCATGTATTCCCCTTGGTTGGAGGTGTTTTTCCACTTGAGGTGATCCTTTTTATTGAGAAGGTTTTTTTTGTTCACTAGATATTCGTCGTGCGAACTTCTCTGCTGTTGAACAAATAGTCATATGCAAACAATGTTATTTTAAGAATGCAAAGCTTATGTCTGTCTTGAAGTTTTTGAAAATGCAGTTTTCAATAAAACAAGTGAATTTTTTGAAAAATGTGATGTCAACTCAAGATTTTACAGCGAGCCCTATAGGAGTCAGGATACCTTTGTAACAGTATGCTTTCGAACTAACCCATGCTTCAGCTAGGACTTTTAAGGGTTATAACGTGGCCTGGCTCACGGTTTAAGAAACAAAGGATAAAGGCTCAAATTTTATTTGTACCCGCCCGCTCTTAGTGATATTCTTCAAACCTAAACTCAGTTAATCGTGCGTTAGACCTTGTTTGAGTCTTTGCTCTGATGTTCTAGTGATGGTTCGGATGTTGACAGTTTGTTTTGGATAGGCAGTCATCTCTTTTGTTGAGGGTTTGTAGGACCTCTTTCTTTTTGATTTCGTTATCCCTGTTTTCTGCCTGAACTGTTTCTTTTGTGATTACAGTCAGCGGGATGCCCTAGTTTTTGTAAGTCTCCTTCATAGGTTTTGACTTATTGGGCTTTTATTTTGAGAAATAATGACTGCCTGTCTTTATGGTTATTCGGAACCATCACTGTCTTTTTGTCTCGGAAGGACTTCTTTGGTGCCATTCATTGTGCACCTGGATCAACTGAGAAAACTACCCTGCCCCAGGTTATGATTAAGGGTTTTAATTAATTTTTTTTTGAAAAGAAAAACTCCAACTTCTTTGGCTCAAAGGGGTTGACAAGGGATTATCTTCCTTATTACTCCACTGTTTAGGATTTGAAATAATGCCTGTACTTCATCAGCGGGGTCTGTTCAAAAGCATACTGTTAAGATCGTGGTATCGTTTTCGTCATCCTCCCTCAAAAGGCTTAGAATTATTAATCGAGAGTTTGAACATCACAAAAAATGAAAGCAGTTTGAATATAGTGAATACGAATGGATTGATTCAAAATAGACATATGCAATGCATTGATGAAATAAAAAAGTTTGCCATGACATTAATCGTTTGTATAAGCAAAGAAAAAATACAACTTGAACATTCGAATGAACAAAAGTATCTTCGTTGGAACTAGTCATCTCAGACGGGGAACCCTCAACGGAAGATTTTCATTTCACCATTCGTCATGAACTCCAGCACCCTTCCGTCGATCAAGTCTTGGATCTTGTTCTTCAGAGTCTAACAGTTGTTGGTGTCATGTCCTGGACCGTCAGAGTGGTAGGCACACCTTTCATAGGGATGATAGGTAGGAACAAAGGTATTGGGATTCCGGGGAGGATCCTTTAATGTAAGCAGGTTGACCTCCAACAGGCGTTTCAGTATCAAAGATGATGGTATCTCAGTCTCAGAGAAATGTCTTCCAGGTGCATTTCGCTGGCGCCGATTACCCCGTTGATGCTGGCAAGGTTGTTGCTGGACGTGTGACCCTGAAGCAAGTAAATGAGCTTTTCCTTTGTCTTCTTGTCTCAAAGGGGGTTGAATGATGACTTGCTCTTCAACCTTGGATATTTGCCCCAGTTGGTTATCCTGAAGTAGTTGGTTGATGAGAACCTTGAGCTCTCCTTGTCTTTGAGATAAGTCTTGGATAAGAGTCATTTGCCCCAGCATCTGGGTTCTCATTGTATCTACCTCAGCTTGCAGACATTTCAGCCGCTCGTCCTTATCGTCTTCAGGACTGTTCCTGACCAAAGTCCCCATGAGGAGTGCTCTCAATTCTTCCTGCCCCTTGGATAGGTTTAGGAGGACTTCCCTGAACTGAGTCTCTTGAGTATGAAGGTCCCGGTTGTCTTGTTGGGAAGCCATTGCTGAAATAAACAGCGAAGAAGATAAGTGACCTGTAATGGTACCTGTAATGCAATGATATGTATGTATGCATGCAATGTTTTCAAGGATCTCGCGGGGTAAACAGAGAAAATTGTTAGAATTTGAATCCGGTAGCTTGATTGAAGGAACTTCATGTTGTTGAGAGTCCTTCTTCAAGAGTCAAAGCTCACCATATCGAGTGGGTCCTAGCCCCTGACTTAAGCCATCATGTTTTGGTCTCCAAGTAACCTTGACTAGAGGAAAATAAATCCCCTTTGCCCCTTGCTAGACATTTGATTCATCATGACCTGCATCACAAGCCCTTGAGATCCTTGAAATGGATTAGTCTTTATGCAGGATGTATGCAATGGTATGATGGTATGGTGTTATGCTATGCGTGGAGTGATGTAAGTAAATCCTGTTATAAGCCCAGATTAAGGACTATAAACAAAACCTGCAAGGAACTCATGTTGTCAGGTAACAACAATGCGCAAGTAGTTCAGATTTGAAGGCACACAAGTCACACAAGACATCCCTTAGAGTTCAGGCCAGCATGAAGTTTAGGTACTACCCTCTTGAAGTTGGTTGGCTCAAAACCTGTCCTATCAAAAGTAACCGGGTTCTAAGGAGCTCAATATCATTGGGTTGTTTTCTATGTTCATTGTTTTGATTTAGCCACTGAACTGGCGATCAAAATATTCCAAGAAAACAACCCTCAATGAGTGTAGTATCGAGTATCTACCAACTTCGGACTGCACTAAAGTCGGTCATCTCACTACCCCTAAAGAGGCCAGGATGGTCAAGTAAGGTTCCTAAGGTCAGTTGATGCTTCACGACACCACGCGGCGGCCCCGTACTCTCCTTGACTTGACTCAAGGGTTACCGGTACTCACCAAAGTGCCACATCAACATAGCAACTACTTCAACCGTGTCGGTATACCCCGCACAGTTCCCTCACAGTTTGTTGCTACTTCTAAAAGGTATCCCTCAGATCCGGGTTAGGATCTATGAAACTCCAAGACAAACCCACAATATTAAAGCAAACAAAGCAAGCAATTGAAAACAAGAGTGGTCTAATCCTAAGGTACACCTCACTTTATAAATATCCCCAGCAGAGTCGCCAGTTCTGTGATCGGTGGAAATAGAACTGACTGTTTTGAAGTGCTGGTTCGCGAAATGTCGCGGTAAGCAAGAGTCGCCACCGTCTTTTATTTTCTCCAACAAGGAAAGGAAAAAAGCACAACAAAATTCCTTTTCGAGATGTTTCTCGGTTCGGGAGGTAGATTATAGAAAGGGAAGGTGTTAGCACCCTTTCTATCCGTGGTTATCCACGGGCTCTTAGGTACTTGCTCACTATGTTTTCAAAAATCGTTTGCTTTTCAAGTGTTTGTGGGTTTTGAAAAAGTTTCGTTTTGAAAACTTCTAGGTAACTCTTGTATCAGTCCTCAAGAGTGTGTGAAGTATTTGTTTGAAAACGTTTTGAAAGTGTAAGTGCGAAAAGTTGTTTTTATTTTTGAAAGAGCAAGTACCCAGGAGAAATCTACCTACTCTAAGGAATTAAGCTGTGTAAGAGTCCTTTAGACAGTAATATCCCACTATTGAGAAGCAGGTAGCACCGTCGTTGGAGTTATTCGGGTCAATTCAATTATAGGGACATGTGGTCACCAGAGCAATAGTAGGACGCCTTAGCGGTAACCCTAATGTCCTAGATCCTTTTCATCCGAGGCAACCGTTTCGAGGCAACTGGATCTTTAGACAGGAGGGCGACCTCTAAAACACCCTATACTTGATGACCACCTCGAGGCAACCGAGTGAGGCGTACCCTAGGAGTGGCATGTGCATGTGTGTTGTTTCAGTTTAAATTATCTTTGAACATGCATCATTGTGAGCTACGTTTTGATTTTATTTTTTCAGGTAAGTCTTGCATGCATAATTAACAGTAAATAATTTGCGGGAAATAAAGTGCGGAAAGTAAATCTACGCTATTACAAGGCGCAGGTATATACATCGCCAAAAACATAACCCTTTGGAAAAATAAATGCGAGAAAATAAATAAAGCGATAAAAGCCCTAATTAACTATTACATCCTCGGAGCAATTAAATCAATATAATTAAAATAATGAATTAAAATAAATATGCGCGCAAAAGAATTGAATCGGGACGTCCTTAGGGTTTTGTCCCTTTTTGAGAAAAGAAACATGTTTGGTCCTTTTTTTGCAATTAATTCAAATTAAACCTAATTTACTAATTAATTAAATAATTACAAGAAAAAGCATTTTTTAGTTTTTGATGAAAATAAAAAGAAAAGGTCAAAAGTTAGTAAAAAACCCTAAGTCTAATTTATTTTATTTATTGTAAAAGAAAATTAAAATTAAACCTAATTAAACTAAATTAATTCATGTTAGTGTTTATTTACAAAATAATGAATTAAGATGAAATTAATAATTAATAATAATAAAAAAATATTGTTTTCTGAATTAATTATAAAAATAATTATTTGTTAGTTAAATAATAATAATAGTAATTAATAATAATTAGTAAAAGAAAATAATTAAAAGAAAACTGTGATCGGTGGAAATAGAACTGACTGTTTTTTTAAGCTGCTTCGCAAAATGTCGCGGTAAGCAAGAGTCGCCATCATCTTTTATGTTCTCCAACATGGAAAGCACAAAAGCGCAGCAAAATTCCTTCTTTGAGAATGTTTCTCGGTTCGAATGGTAGATTTATAGAAAGGGAAGGTGTTAGCACCCTTTCTATCCATGGTTACCCATGGGCTCTTAGGTACTTGCTCTTATGTTTTCAAAATTGTTTGCTTTTCAAATGTGTGTGGTTTTGAAAAAAGTTTCGTTTGAAAAATTTCTAAGTAACTCTTGTATCTGTCCTCAAGAGTGTATGAAAAATTTGTTTGAAAACTTTTTGGAAGTGTCAGTGCGAAAAGATTGTTTTTTTTTTAGAGAGCAAGTACCCAGGAGAAATCTACCTACTCTAAGGAATTAGGCTGTGTAAGAGTCCTTTAGACAGTACTATCCCACCATTGAGAGGTAGGTAGCACCCTCGTTGGAGTTATTCGGGTCAATTCGATTATCGGGACAATATGGTCACCGAAGCAATGGTAGGACACCTTAGTGGTAACCCTAATGTCCTAGATCCTTTTATCCGAGGCAACCGTTTCGAGGCAACTGGATCTTTAGACAAAAGGGCGACCTCTAAGACACCCTATACTTGATGACCACGTTCGAGGCAACCAGTAAGGCGTACCCTAGGAGTGGCATGTGCTTGTGTGTTGTTTTTCAGTTAATTGTCTTTGTACATGTTATCTGTGAGCTACAGATTAATTTTATTATTCATATATTCTTTCATGCATTTTTTAACAGTTAGGAGTGCGGAAAATAAATTACGGGAAGGTAAATCTAGCTATTACAAGGCGCGGGTCTATACATCGCCAAAAAACAAAAACCCGTTTTGAAAATAAGAATGCGGGAAATAGTAAATAAAGAGATAAACCTAATTAACTATTACATTTCCGGAAACAGTTACATAAATAATCAAAATAACGAATTGAAACTAAAATGCACGCGAAAGAATGAATCAGGATGGCCTGAGGGTTTTGACCCTTTTTTTAAGAAAGAATTGAATTTTTGTCCCTTTTGCAATTAATTAAAATTAAAACTAATAACTAATTAATTAATTATTTATTAAAAGAAAAAAATGTTTTTTGTGTTTTTTATGTTTTTAATGAAATAAAATAAAAAGAAGAAAAAATGTCAAAAGAAAAGCCTAAATCTACATTTGTTTTTATTTATTATAAAAAATGTATTAAAGTTAACTAATTAAACTAATTTAATTAAATTTACATTTATTTACAAAATAAGTTAATAAATAATAAAAATGTTTTTTTTTGGTTTTTCTGAATTTTATTGTGAAAATGTTAATCAATTAATTAATTAAATAATACTAATATTAATAATAATAATTAGTAAAAGCAGATAAAAAGAAAAAAAGAAAACAAAAAGAAAAATTAATGAATGAACCAGGGGGTATTGGGCCCTGATGGAGGTGCATCTGGAATTTCTGTGGCTGATAACACGATTTTATATCGTATAAATCGACTTAATTAATGCAAATAATTCATGTTTTTATTTAATTTATTTTATTTTATTTCCATATTACGCTGGTATTTCTTTGTTTCAGGTATTTTGCCTTAAATAAGCTTATGTGAAGAAAAATGAAGAAATAGATGCAATTTAGTACAAAAATGAAGATAATTGATTAATGTGGTGCAGAATACTAAATGGGGGTGAAAAGAATGATTTTTTCCAAGGCCCAAAAGACCAAGAATGCGCAGAGGCCCAAGGGAACACACGTTCCCCACTTCAGCTTGAAGGGACCGACCGGCCCACTAAGGGGAACGACCGGTCCGGCCCACTTCAGCTGAGTGGAACGACCGTTCCCTCCCCTTTCCTATTTTCACGCCATTTTCTCCTCACACAGAACGACCGGTCCCAAGTCAATGAAGAAACCAACTTTTGCTATATTTCCGTACACGTCTTCAGCACGTTATGCAACAAAGTCCACTAGCAATATTTTTTGGATATTCAGTTTTACGTGGATTGACCTTTTGGGATACAGTTATTTTACAAGCATTATAAATAGAAGTGAAAGCCAAATCCCAAAGGTCGGAGAATTTTTGCAAGATCGTACTATTTTCAGCAGAGCAAATTTCCTTCCATTTTAATTTTTGTTCTTCCCTTTTCCTTTATTTTTATTTCATCGCATTGTTTTTATTTTCTTTTCTTCTCCAGTTTTCTGCCTTTATTTTTCGTACAACAATTTCTACACCGGGAATTGTTGTGCAATTTTATCCGGTTTAACCTTACGTTAGATCCGGTATTTTTACTTTTCTTGTTGTTACGAAATTCAAGATTCGAAGGGTAGATCCAGCCGACTTGTGGTGGAATACTCGAAGGATTTGAAGAACGAATATTTACTTGAAGCTATTGAAGTATTTCTACATTTTCATCAGGTTTTCATTTATACGCTTTATTTAATATATTTGTATGATCTCTGTTCTGAGTATGTTTTTATTTCGCCGTTTCCTAATTAATAAACCTTGCATGATTAATTGTATGAACATGTCTGGCTAAACCGATTAAATATCGGTATGTAAATTAACCAAATAACGGGATCCGAAATAAACTGGCTTAAAATTATTTTGTAAAAGAAACTTCTTTCATGGTTTTAATATTCAATTAAATTGTTTAATATTTTACAAACCAATAGAACGGAAGTGTGAGGTTTTAGAATTGATTAAGGTTTTTACTAATAAAACGGAAGTTTGAGGCTAAAACCAGATAGTGATTATTAGGCATTGTTTTTAAAGAGGCGGAAGCATTTTAAAAACAATTAAATTTTATTCTGTTTTCAAAAATTACTTTTGAATCCGGCGGAGTGACGGAAGCACACGTTAGGGTATTAATCGTATAACCTGAACTAATAGAACGGAAGTGTGAGGGGAAGGTTTTTAGACAAATAAAGTTTGCGTAAAGATAATTTTTGACCAATTTAAGTAAAAGCCAGTGGAAATTCGGAACCCAAAATTTAGGTGAAATACATACCGGTATTTATAATTAAAAATTTTATAACTAAATTTAGTAATTAGATCCCTTTCGTTAATTAAATTAATATTAACCTTAGCTTTACCCAGTAACTAAAATTACGGTAGATCGATTCATAGTCCCTGTGGATTCGATATCTTTTAAGACTACGCGATAGGACTGTGCACTTGCAGTCTCCAGATTTATAGACATACAAAGTCGCGATCAAGTTTTTGGCGCCGTTGCCGGGGACTATTTAAGTCGATATCGTAACTCTTTTAGTTACATCGTAGAGACTAAGGTCTTCTTCTTTTCATCTCTTTCTGATTTGTATGCCAAACAAACGCTCTCAAGGAGAACCTTTGCATCTACAAATCAACGACATCGAGCGTTATCTTCGATTGAGACGCCGAATTCAGGAATATCGTCTACTAAACAATTTACCCCCGACGAATATCCCTGATATAACTGATCTTAGACGAGCTGAGATGGCTGCACCACGACCTCTAAAATCTTACGCAATCCCTTCTCAAGACGAACCTCATAACAGTATTGCCGCTCCGGCAATCGAGGCAAACAACTTCGAGCTGAAACCTTCGCTATTATCTGCAGTTCAACAAAACCAGTTTTCTGGAAATCCAACTGACGATCCGAACCTGCATTTATCCGTATTTCTACAATATGCAGATACCGTAAAAGCTAATGGGGTCAGCACGGAAGCTATTCGTTTACGATTATTTCCTTTTTCCCTTAGAGATAGAGCTAGAGCCTGGCTCCAATCTCTACCTTCTAATTCAATCACTACGTGGGATGAATTAAAGAAAGTTTTCCTAACCCGATATTTTCCACCAAGCAAAACGGCTATGCTTCGAGCTCAAATCAACGGATTTAGACAGAAAGACACCGAGTCTTTATTTGAAGCATGGGAACGATATAAAGACATGATAAGACTTTGTCCACATCATGGTCTGGAGGAATGGTTAGTGATACATACTTTCTACAATGGTCTTTTGTACAACACGAGATTAACAATCGACGCTGCTGCTGGAGGTGCGCTAATGGAGAAACCTTATGTACAAGCCTACGAACTGATAGATAATATGGCCCAAAACCACTACCAGTGGGGAAGCGAGAGAGCTGCCGTTGAAAAACCTCCGACGAAAGGAGGAATGTACGAAATTAGTAGCCTAGATCAAGTAAACGCTAAGGTAGACGCACTAACTCAAAATAGAAAACCTTACATTAACTCCTGCAGCTACCGTAGCTGCAGTGACTCCTGACTGCGAAATATGCGGAACATCTGGTCACGCTCCCGCCGAATGTCAATTTTTGTTAGGTACTCCGACTGACCAAATAAACTACGCTCAGGGAAACCCTTATTCAAATACGTACAACCCAGGTTGGAGGAATCACCCAAATTTTTCCTACAAGAATAATAACGCATTGAACGCACCTGTTCAAGCGCAAACTGCTCCACCTGGATATCAAAAAGCACCTTCTGCCGCACCGAGCGCACCTAGGAAATCTAATCTCGAAATAATGATGGAAAACTTTATAGCAAGCCAAGCGCAAACTCACAAAGAATTCCTAAACTGAGACATACACACTAACGAGCAAATTAAGCAACTATCGAACAAAATAGATGCCTTAGCCACTCACAATAAAATGTTAGAAACTCAAATCTCACAAGTGGCTCAACAACAAGCTCCTGCTGCCGCACCAGCCGGTACTTTCCCTGGACAACCACAACCTAATCCGAAAGGACAAGCTCACGCAATTATATTACGAAGCGGTAAAGAAATAGAAGAACCATTAGATCCAAGAACCGAAAACCCGACCATGCACCAAAACTCTGAAAACCAAGCCGAAGAGGATAACGAACCTAAAAGAAAGGAAGATGGAGAAACAATAGAACAAGAAAAACCTTATGTACCTCCACCTCCCTATAAACCACCTATTCATTACCCTCAAAGACTAGTTAAAACAAAAGACATAGGGCAATTTAAGAAATTTGTAGAACTTCTCAAGCAATTAAACGTAACAATTCCTTTCACAGAAGCGATAACGCAAATGCCCTCATATGCTAAATTCTTAAAAGAAATTCTATCTAATAAGAAAAAGCTAGAATAAAATGAAACAGTTACTCTTACAGCTGAATGCAGCGCAATAATCCAAAATAAGATACCACCTAAACTGAAAGACCCTGGTAGTTTTTCTATACCATGTGTAATAGGAAAATTCGTCATAGACAAAGCTTTATGTGATTTAGGAGCAAGCATCAGTGTAATGCCTTTATCCATCAGTAAGAAACTCGAAATGGGAGAGTTGAGACCAACTAAAATGTCTGTTCAGTTAGCAAATCATTCTGTCAAATACCCCGTAGGAGTACTTGAAAATGTCCCCGTTCGAATAGGTCAGTTCTACATCCCAACCGACTTTATAATAATGGATATTAAGGAAGATACGAACACACCTATCATTTTAGGAAGACCCTTCCTAGCAACTGCCGGTGCCATTATAGACGTTAAAAGAGGAAAACTCACCTTTGAGGTAGGCGAAGAAAAGATTGAATTCATTCTTTCCAAATTTCTAAAAGCACCAGCCATAGATGACAACTGCTACTTTATGGATATGATAGAAGAATGTATAAAAGAAGCAGAAGATCATCCAGATAAAACCTTAGATGAATGCTTAGCAATAACACCCGATCCTACACAAGGTTTACACAAACCAACCATTGAACTCAAAACGTTACCCAAAAACCTGAGATACGAATTCTTAGACCCAGAATTCGAACGACCAGTAATAATCAACGCAAATCTAGGAAAAATCGAGACTGAAAAATTACTACATATATTGAGGAAATATCCAACTGCTTTAGGATACAATTTAACTGATCTTAAAGGAATAAGTCCTTCCATCTGTATGCATCGCATAATGCTAGAGGAAGATAGTAAAACCTCTAGAGAACACCAAAGAAGACTTAATCCTATAATGAGTGAAGTAGTAAAGAAAGAGATATTAAAATTGTTAGAAGCAGGCATCATTTATCCAATATCTGATAGTAAATGGGTAAGCCCCGTTCATGTAGTCCCCAAGAAAGGAGGCGTAACGGTAATCGAAAACGACAAAGGAGAAACCATAACAAAGCGAATCGAATCAGGATGGAGGATGTGCATTGATTATAGGAAACTTAACAAAGCCACCCGGAAGGATCATTTCCCTTTACCATTCATTGATCAAATGCTGGAGCGTCTAGCCAGACACTCATATTTCTGTTACTTGGACGGTTACTCCGGATTCTTTCAAATACCGATACACCCCGATGACCAAGAAAAGACTACCTTCACCTGTCCATTCGGAACCTTCGCATATCGAAGAATGCCTTTTGGCTTATGCAATGCACCTGCAACTTTTCAAAGATGCATGATGGCAATCTTCGCAGACTTTCTTGATAATATTATGGAGGTATTCATGGACGACTTCTCCGTCTGCGGACGTAGTTTTGAAGGATGTCTTGCAAACTTAGAAAAAGTACTAGAAAGATGTGTAAAGGTAAACTTAGTATTAAATTGGGAAAAATGCCATTTTATGGTTCAAGAAGGTATTGTGTTAGGACATATTATATCTAATAGGGGAATCGAAGTAGACAAGGCCAAGATAGAAGTTATCGAAAACCTTCAACCCCCTAGAACTGTCAGAGAAATAAGAAGTTTCTTAGGACACGCCGGTTTTTACCGACGTTTTATTAAAGATTTCTCTAAAATTTCTAAGCCATTAACAGAACTCTTAATGAAAGATGCTGAATTCATATTTAACGAAAAATGCCTTGAAGCCTTTCAATCATTAAAGAAAGCACTAATTACTGCGCCAATCATGAAGACCCCAGATTGGAGTGAACCATTTGAGATAATGAGTGACGCAAGTGACTATGACGTAGGAGCAGTCCTAGGACAAAGAAAAGATAAAAAATTACACGTCATATATTACGCTAGTAGAACCCTAGATGAAACGCAAATGAATTATGCAACAACCGAAAAGGAACTCCTGGCTGTAGTCTTCGCACTCGATAAATTCCGATCTTATTTAGTAGGAGCTAAGATAATAATTTATACTGACCACGCTGCCATTAGATATCTCCTAACCAAAAAGGACGCTAAACCTAGACTGCTAAGATGGATCTTGTTGCTACAAGAATTTGATTTAGAAATCAAGGATAAAAAAGGAACTGAAAACGTAGTGGCTGATCATCTATCAAGAATCGAAAATCTAAAACAAGAACAAATTCCAATCAATGATGAATCTCAATATGATAGATTAATCGCCCACTTCGAAGCAAGTGAATCTCAAAACTATTCTGAAACAACCTTAGCAATCTCATCTGTCCCTTGGTATGCAGATTTCGTAAATTATCTAGCTGCCGGTGTATTACCACCAGAGTTAACGTACCAACAAAAGAAAAAATTCTTTCACGATCTCAAACAATATTACTGGGACGAACCTTTGTTATTCAAAAGAGGACCCGATGGAATTTTCCGTCGTTGCGTACCCGAAGAAGAAGTCGAAAGCGTGATTAAACATTGCCACTCAGCACCATACGGAGGACACACGAGTACTTCTAAAACATGTACGAAAATCCTACAATCAGGTCTTTATTGGCCAACACTATGGAAAGATGTTCATGTCGCGGTCACTAAGTGCGACCGGTGCCAACGCACTGGTAACATTTCAAGACGCGACGAGATGCCATAGAAAGGCATTCTGGAAGTAGAGATTTTCGATGTATGGGGTATAGACTTTATGGGACCATTCCCGTCATCTTTTGGTAACAAATACATACTCGTGGCAGTTGACTATGTATCTAAATGGATAGAAGTTATAGCTTCTCCAACAAACGATACCCGAGTTGTATTAAGGCTCTTCAAAAACGTGATATTTCCGAGATTCGGTATACCAAGATTAGTAATAAGCGATGGAGGTTCTCATTTTATTTCTAAGATATTCGAAAAACTCCTAAGGAAATACGGTGTCCGACATCGAGTAGCTACACCCTATCATCCACAAACGAGTGGACAAGTGGAAGTCTCTAATCGTGAAATCAAGCAAATATTAGAAAAGACTGTAGCAACTTCGAGAAAGGATTGGTCCTCAAAACTATCTGAAGCTCTATGGGCATATAGGACCGCATTTAAGACACCAATAGGAACCACCCCGTTTAAGCTCATCTATGGAAAATCTTGCCATTTTCCGGTTGAATTAGAACACAAGGCCTATTGGGCTATTAAAAATATAAACTTGAATTACACAACCGCAAGCGAGAAGCGCATCCTTGATATAAACGAATTAGAGGAATTGAGACAAGATGCGTATGAGAACGCCAAGATTTATAAAGAACGAACGAAAACATGGCACGACAAAAGAATAAATAGAAAACATTTTAAAATAGGTGATATCGTACTACTGTTTAATTCAAGATTAAAATTATTTCCTGGAAAACTACGCAGCAGATGGTCTGGTCCGTTCACAATAACAAACACGTTTATTAACGGAGCGGTCGAAATCAAAGGAAAGATTTTTGAACCCTTTATAGTTAATGGACAACGTTTAAAACCATATCACAGCGCAGAGAGTAACGAATACTTTCAAGAAATAACTTTAATAGAGCCACCTGCTCAATTAGAAATTTAAAACTTTGATTTTATTTGTCGAGCTTACGACATAAAACAAAGCGCTTAGTGGGAGACAACCCACCTTTTTATGATTAATTATTATATTTACCTTTTTGTTTTATTATTCTTATTATCATTCTTACTATTATTATTATTCTTATTTTTCTCTTTATTCTTCTCATTCATAAACACTTATACACATATCTTCTCTAATATTCTATTTCATCTATATTTCTTCTTCATTCTATCACTATTATGCTTATTCTTATTTTCTTCTTTTCGGCATCTGGCCAAAAATCTGATTAAATTTCCTGTATCTAATTAATTTCAGGCTAACTTAATTAATATAAAAATTAAGCTGACCAACTAACAATGGAAGATACTATGGAAATAGCTTTCAGAGGAAGAGGCCAAAGAGGCAGATACAATTTATTAGCTGCAAGGAATATGTCCCTGACATATTATCCTGATCTTTTTGCTATGACTACTTTGGGAATTCATGATAGTGTTTTGTTTCTGCTGAATCAAATTGGATGGGAAGATGCTCATATTTTGAGGCGGTTCAGTACCTACCGCAAATTGACTCTGGAATTTTTGAGCTCTTTTAACTACCTCCCACATTATGGGAGGGGCCTGAAGAGAGGTCTTATCTTCTTTAGGCTATTTGGAATGGAGTATAGGTATAATCTTCATGACTTTTCTGCTTTGCTGGGATTCCCAGATGGATTTGATACTTTTACATCAAGGCAGGAAGAATTGTTTGATTTCCGCGAGCTCGACATATTCTGGGAATCATTGACTGGGTTGAGTAGCTTTGAGCATCCTGAGCCACATGCGGATTATATTCATAATCCGGCGTTCCGCTATTTTCACCATATTCTGTCACATACCTTGTTTGGAAAGGAACAGAATAACACTATTGTTTCTCGAGATGAGCTGTTTATTATGCTTTGTGCTGTACAGAATCGGCCCGTGAACGGTGTCGCTTTTCTATTAGTTACCATTGAGAAAATGCTTCAAGATGATAATATGCCCATCATGATGGGAGGAATGGTAACAATGATAGCGAATGCTTTGGGTTTGCGGAAACCACTGTTGAGTTGCCATCCTTACGGAGGTATCCGACCAATGGACCTCAGTTTTTGTTTCAACAGAAGATTAATTGGAAACCATGGTCCACGAGAGTTTGAATTGCTGATTAATAATGAGGTAGTTAACCTCTTTACCTTGCCTAGTCCACGCACCAGTGTTCACGATAAAGGTAATTGGCTGTATAATTTGGACGGTTTACCATCTCCTGCTCGCTCCACTGAAACAATCCAGGATTATGAGATACCTGAGATTTATGAAATTGAATCTGATCCTGAGACACCACCTGGGTACCATGACTTTCCTGAGCAACCTTTGTCACCACCTGTAACTCCGGTGATTGAATAAAATAGGCAAGGATCTGAACCCATGAACCAAGAAGAAACAATTAAGGAATTGAAGGAAGAAGTGAAGAATTTGAAAGAAAACCTCACAGCTGCGAACAATGAAGTTAATACACTCCGGATGGATCATTTTGGATTCGTCGACACGGTAGCTATGCAGTTTGATGAAGTGTTTCAACATATCTATTCCATGCAGAAGATTAACGGAGACGATAATAATAAAAGTGGCTAATGAGAGAATTTATTTAATTAGTTAGTTTTAGTTAGTTATTTATTTGATTTGCATTTGGATTTCATTTGAATTATGTTTTGCAATTTGGTTTATTTTATGTTCTTTGTAGTACAATTTGAATTATGCAATTTAAAGTTCAACATTATTTATCTTCTTGTTTTGTTTTAATGTTATTTATATTAGTTATTAGATTATTAAGTGGTATCAAATAAAGCTGAAATGATACTGTTTGCAAACACTATGAATTCTGTGCCTGAGATATATATTATAACATACTGTATCAAAAGAAAACAAAAGGAAAAGTTGAATTTCCCACGCAGGCACAGGACCGGACGGTCCCACGCACACCATGCCCCCTGGACCGACCGGTCCCCTTTTTGACTGAAAAGCAGGACCGACCGTCCCCCTGTCCTAGTACAAGAGGGAACGACCGGCCCCCTGTTGCATGCTGTAAAGCGTGTCTCTTTGTCTCCCACGCCAAATTCAATTCATAACTCATTTTTACCATTTATCTTCTCCATAAAACAACTTCAAACCACTCTTAAATTCCCATTACTCCACTATCTCATTTTTTTCAAATTTTTACCCTTTCCAACTCCCCCATTAACTCTCATTAAATTCTCATTATCACCATTCAACCACCCTCACAATATAAATACCCCTCATTTCTTACTATCTCTTCACACCATTTCTTACTTTCTACTACGTTTCTCTCATATTTATCTTCATCTTCTCTAACTTCCTTCTACATCTACCACCATTTTCTTACCATTACCATGCCTCCGAGAACCATCCGTCCCGAAAGACAACAACCCGACCTTTCAAACATTATCTTCCGCGATGATAAGCAACGCACCATGTATCTCAACTTATACAAACGCTCGGTGGTTCCGACAAAGTATGTAGATATAAATTGTCTACAAACTTTAGGACTCACTGAAAGTGTGTCATGGTTGCTAAATAATACTGGTTTATACAATCTCTGTACCCAACCAAACCCAACCTTTGAACCTCTAGTGTTGGAGTTTTTGAGTTCTTTTTCTTACTCAACAGATATTGAAGATCCATACACTACGGGAACTGCTAGTTTCCGTACGTTCAACAGTGAGTATACGCTAGATCAAGAACAAATTGCTGAGGCACTAGGATTCTCACAAGGGGATGGTATTTATTACAAGCCATTTGAAGCGGAAGATGATATTCCAGCCTGGGAGGAGCAAGGTTTACAATTCTGGGAGGAGATAAGTGGGGAAGCCGCAAATGGTTGGAGACTATTATATGCGTCCCACGTTCATAATCCAGCAATACGGTATTTTCACCGTATTTTGGCTCACACTATCTTTGGACGCACCTACAACCATAAGGTAACCCAAAATGAGTTATTTTTCTTATATTGTGCCTTAACTGGGAGCCGTGTCAACGCCGCACCATTTATGCTATCACACTTTCAACTATGTGCTCAAACCGCCGGAAACAACCCTTTTCTTTTCGGTGGCATTATTACCGCGATAGCTTACTCGCTAGGTTTGGCTGACGAGATCCTAACTATTGCTCAACACCTCATGCCAGCCCAATTTCTAGATGAGGTATACTGCAGAGACTCCCATCTAATCCTCCCAAGGCAAGGTGAGAACAGATTTACTTTATTGGTCAATAAAGTTTTGGTACCAAGCATTATTCTCCCATGTCCCCATCTTATTAATGTGCAAAATCGAAGTCGTTGGTTATTCGATTTAAATGCACCCGAAGCTGAGAATAATGCTCCCATGGATGAAATGGACGAAGAAATGAACAACAATCAACAAAACCATCTCACCATGGAAACTCTCTACCAAACCATGCAACAGATGCAAAACCAACAAAACGCAACATTTGCATTGGTACAACAAATGCATAACAACTACAACACCTTGAATGCAAATGTTATTGACCTTGGAGTTTCTATGCACTCACTTCACCTACGCTTGGACGAATTCGTGCCTCCACAACGCCAAGATGAGCGACGTCCAAGAACTCGAGGAAGAGGACGTCGTCCACATCGTAACGATTAGTTCTTAATATTTCTTTTCTTTTTATTTTTGTATTTTTCGATTCCCCATTTTTAAGCATTGAGGACAATGCTCAGTTTAAGTGTAGGGGGGTCGAATTAACTATTGTTATCTTCAAGTAAGCAAATTTCCCTTTTGTAATTTCCATTTTGTACTTTAAAATTTTAATTAATAAAAATTTGTTATTAAATTAAGTCTTATATACATATATAAATTCATGATTATCCGAATTCGCCAAATTCTTGAGCCATAAAATTTTTTTTTTTATGGTCAGACGCACAATTATACACACTCAAAAAGTGTATCAAAGTTGCTTCTTTAGAAGAAAATATTTATAAATTGAACACGATTGAAATAATATCGTCGCCACTTCAACGCTTTAAAATCTCAGGAAAATGAATTAAAATTTTAGTACCCTTTATATACCGAAAATTTAAATTCTAGGTTTTAAAGTAACCTTTAGTAGTTTATACACGCAGTCAGCACCGTCTAAATAGCAAACTACGTGGAGGATCGATGAATATAAGTGATTGATCAAAAATAAAAAAATAAAAAAATTTAAATTTGTAGAAACGCTCTAACTAAGTTAGATAGTCCTTACCAGACTATTTAGCCCAACGGTCGCGAACCTTATAAATTATCAATTAATGAATTCTTTGTAAATTGGTTCAGCGGTTTCTGGTGTTGAACTTGGTAGGGCGAACTACGGTTCGATTCCCCGCAATTTACACAAGAACAAAAAGGAGTTACCAACTATTAAGTACCAGAACTCCTAGCAGGCTTAAAAGATCAAATTCACTAACCAGTCACTCCACTATGTGCGCGAAAGGGCAAAGGGCTTAATGTGATTGCGCCTGAATGAAAAAGGTGAAACAAAATGTAGGATTTAGAGTTAAGTTATAATGGCGTCACTAGAATTGTTCTTCGAACCTGAGTTTATTTAGTATTGTTACGGTGACTTTAGTATCGAAGTCGAGAGCTCAAGAGCAATGTGCAACTTAATACATTTTTGACTTGTGGCAATTTTTGTTGCGTCTGACCCGCATTTAGAGAGATATATATTTCTTGCTTGAGGACAAGCAAAGGTTCAAGTGTAGGGGAGTTTGATAACAAGATTTTATATCGTATAAATCGACTTAATTAATGCAAATAATTCATGTTTTTATTTAATTTATTTTATTTTATTTCCATATTACGCTGGTATTTCTTTGTTTCAGGTATTTTGCCTTAAATAAGCTTGTGCGAAGAAAAATGAAGAAATAGATGCAATTTAGTACAAAAATGAAGATAATTGATTAATGTGGTGCAGAATACTAAATGGGGGTGAAAAGAATGATTTTTTCCAAGGCCCAAAAGACCAAGAACACGCAGAGGCCCAAGGGAACACACGTTCCCCACTTCAGCTTGAAGGGACCGACCGGCCCACTAAGGGGAACGACTGGTTCGGCCCACTTCAGCTGAGTGGAACGACCGTTCCCTCCCCTTTCCTATTTTCACGTCATTTTCTCCTCACACGGAACGACCGGTCCCAAGTCAATGAAGAAACCAACTTTTGCTATATTTCCGTACACGTCTTCAGCACGTTATGCAACAAAGTCCACTAGCAATATTTTTTGGATATCCAGTTTTACGTGGATTGACCTTTTGGGATACAGTTATTTTACAAGCATTATAAATAGAAGTGAAAGCCAAATCCCAAAGGTCGGAGAATTTTTGCAAGATCGTACTATTTTCAGCAGAGCAAATTTCCTTCCATTTTAATTTTTGTTCTGCGCTTTTCCTTTATTTTTATTTCATCGCATTGTTTTTATTTTCTTTTCTTCTCCAGTTTTCTGCCTTTATTTTTCATACAACAATTTCTACACCGGGAATTGTTGTGCAATTTTATCCGGTTTAACCTTACGTTAGATCCGGTATTTTTACTTTTCTTGTTGTTACGAAATTCAAGATTCGAAGGGTAGATCCAGCCGACTTGTGGTGGAATACTCGAAGGATTTGAAGAACGAATATTTACTTGAAGCTATTGAAGTATTTCTACATTTTCATCAGGTTTTCATTTATACGCTTTATTTAATATATTTGTATGATCTCTGTTCTGAGTATGTTTTTATTTCGCCGTTTCCTAATTAATAAACCTTGCATGATTAATTGTATGAACATGTCTGGCTAAACCGATTAAATATCGGTATGTAAATTAACCAAATAACGGGATCCGAAATAAACTGGCTTAAAATTATTTTGTAAAAGAAACTTCTTTCATGGTTTTAATATTCAATTAAATTGTTTAAGATTTTACAAACCAATAGAACGGAAGTGTGAGGTTTTAGAATTGATTAAGGTTTTTACTAATAAAACGGAAGTTTGAGGCTAAAACCAGATAGTGATTATTAGGCATTGTTTTTAAAGAGGCGGAAGCATTTTAAAAACAATTAAATTTTATTCTGTTTTCAAAAATTACTTTTGAATCCGGCGGAGTGACGGAAGCACACGTTAGGGTATTAATCGTATAACCTGAACTAATAGAACGGAAGTGTGAGGGGAAGGTTTTTAGACAAATAAAGTTTGCGTAAAGATAATTTTTGACCAATTTAAGTAAAAGCTAGTGGAAATTCGGAACCCAAAATTTAGGTGAAATACATACCGGTATTTATAATTAAAAATTTTATAACTAAATTTAGTAATTAGATCCCTTTCGTTAATTAAATTAATATTAGCCTTAGCTTTACCCAGTAACCAAAATTACGGTAGATCGATTCATAGTCCCTGTGGATTCGATATCTTTTAAGACTACGCGATAGGACTGTGCACTTGCAGTCTCCAGATTTATAGACATACAAAGTCGCGATCAGTGGCCCATTTTACTTTTGAAATTGCCTGGAGCATGGGTTGACCAGGAGCATGGTGCTCCTCATCTTTTGGCCTTTGGATCTGTGGGACTGGCCACTTGGCGCCTGGGATCTGGACATGCATGGTGGTCCTGCTTTTGAGAATCTGCACGTGAACATGTAAAGGAAAGAAAAATAAAGACTTTGGGTGGACCTGGGAATCGAACCCAGATCCCAACGATGATCAGCCAGATGCCTAACCACTCCACCACGCGTTTGCTTCTGTTTATATAATGAGTAATAAATATAATATAAAAAACTAACGCTTATGCTGGAATTTTACAAAACGCGCGCATATTATTTGAATGCTCCAACCATAGTTCAACACGTCAGTCATCTTCTTCCTTTTCCCTGCAACATAAAATCAAATAGCGGGGGTTTTAAACCTCCACAACCTGCAACTATCAAATATAGCGAATAGAAATGGGTGCAAGATAAATTGTTCGCGAGGGTCTGAGTGTGTTCGTCTCGTCAAGTCGGTTTCAACCATGGGCATCTCAAGGTCTAATTTTTCTGATACAGCAAAGCCCCAAATTCGCAGCTTGGAAACCCTAGATTTTGACAATGGTATTTTTTGATTCATGACACCATAATCCAATTGAACCACACCATTAGTTTCCTGTGAGCTATAACAACATAAAAAAACCAAGAAATTATATAAATGATGTATGAATTATGAATTACAATTGTGAAAATAAATTCCAAACTGTGTGACTGTAAATGGCGTTTCCTTGAGCTTTAAAGCTTGTTTCTGATTGCAAAATGTTCCTGGGAGTGTTAGAAATATGTTTGAATCTTTAAATTGCTGTGAAAGGGGCTGGAGGATTGAAAACAGTTTTTTTTTTGCTTGATTTTTCAATATTGGTTATGGTGTTTGCAGCAACTTTTTCACGTGAAATGTATTAGATTTTGGTTCAGCATATGTATGGGAATTCATTTAGGTCAGCAGCTGAGCCAATGATCCATTGTATTGATGTCTTGAGATTTTGGTTTATCACCATTAAAGGACTTTCCAAACTTGGTTCAAAACCATGATTTTGTGCACAAAATAGCCTTACACGATTTTGGTAGTTGGCATATGATGTATGAAAGCCATTCAAACCACAAAGATGCCATTTAATTAATTTTTTGATTTTATTTGAATTTTTATGGATTTAAAATGAATTAAATCAATAAAAATAAAATAAAATAGAAAAATGAATGTTTGATCTTGAAATTAATCATGGGACACGTGGGTGGCATGACAAGGCTGAATCAAGTGGAAGAAAGTGGGCCCTTTTGTCAAAAATTGGAGTTTCAAGGATAGTTGACTTTTGCCATTTCACAAAAATTTCCCAACTTCTCCAAAACATATCTTGCTCAATTTTGATCTTATGAACATGTTCTTGGACATTTTGGAAAGGTATTTAAGTCCTCTAACCAATTCCTTTGGTCCCATGTCATTTTGATTTACCAATCTCAAGTTATGGTCTTTGACTTAAAATGCCTTTTTGTTGACTTTTGAAAATGACCTATAATGTTGAAATTGATAACTTTTTGTGAGAGCATTTCTTGGACTTGGAATGTGAAGATGAGTTGTAGTAAATGTCATCCCCTTCAAAATGAGCATTGGATGGGATTTTTCTGATGAACCGTGAAAAAGTTATGTCTTGGTCAAGTTACAGTTGACTTTTCAACTGTCCAAAATGGAAACTTTTGCATCTTGATGATTTTTGAGCCATTCTTATGGAATCATGATCAAGACTTGATCAAATGATGATTGTGGCTTCAAAATAAGATGTTGACCAAAAATTTTGACTTTTAACTGCCAAATGACCATTTTGCCCCTGTAGTTGATTGTGAAGCAATTAGGGTTTTTGACTGTGCAACTTGACCTTGTGAGCCTTGAAACTTGGAATGTAGATGCTTGACAATGTGTATAGGCCTATGGGACTTAATTGAGCCCTTGAAAACCTCAGCTTCCTTGCAAGAACCAAAACCCTAATTTTGACTGGCTTAGGAGGATGGTTTGACTGTGCAATCCTTGAGTAGACTTGAGCAAATTGAGATGATGCTTGTCAAAACTTTGAAGAATATGGGAGGGCAAATTTTGGGGTACAACAGTTGCCCCTGTTCAATCTTCTTAGACCTGAGGATGTAGATTGGCTTGCGTGCCTTTCGTGATCCAAAGGTGGAAGATGATTGAACACTAGAGTGCCCAGAAATTTGCACTCGCATAGTGGAGTATCAGCAGTGTGATGTCGGGAATGGGCTTACAGATGCTAGTTGGAGAGATGATGGATAGGAGGATTGGCTTATAGATGCCATGTGGAAGTGTGACAGAACCTTGTCGGAAATGGGCTTATAGATGCCATTTGGAAGTGTAATGGATAGTCGTGGAGATGGGCTTAAAGATGCCATCGGGGGTATCGATCGCGTAAGAGATTCCTTAGCGAGAACTTGCGTATTTTGAGAAAGGAAGATGGTTTCCTGGCCTGTTAAAGGGGTTGATCTTCAATTCTCTTCATGCAGATATGCCCTGGCTGGATACAGGTATCGAATCTACAATCAATTGCTCACAGATGTGCCCTAGCTAGATACAGGAGTCGAATCTGGAATTAGTCGTCTACAGATGTGCCCTGGCTGGATACAGGTATCGAATCTCTAAGCTCTTCATGCAGACATGCCCTGGCTGGATACAGGAATCGAATCTACAATCAGTTACTCACAGATATGCCCTGGCTAGATACAGGAATCAAATCTGGAATTGGTCGTCTACAAATATGCCCTGGCTGGATACAGGAGTCGAATCTCTAAACTCTTCATGCAGACATGCCCTGGCTGGATACAGGAATCGAATCTACAATCAATTACTCACAGATATGCCCTAGCTAGATACAGGAATCGAATTTGGAATTGGTCGTCTACCGATATGCCCTGGCTGGATACAGGAGTCGAATCTCTAAACTCTTCATGCAGACATGCCCTGGCTAGATACAAGAATCGAATCTACAATCAGTTACTCACAGATATGCCCTGGCTAGATACAGGAATCGAATCTGGAATTGGTCGTCTACAGATATGCCCTGGCTGGATACAGGAATCGAATCTCTAAACTCTTCATGCAGACATGCCCTGGATGGATACAGGTATCGAATCTACAATCAGTTACTCACAGATATGCCCTGGCTAGATATAGGAATCGAATCTGGAATTGGTCGTCTACAGATATGCCCTGGCTGGATACAGGAGTCGAATCTCTAAACTCTTCATGCAGACATGCCCTGGCTGGATACAGGAATCGAATCTACAATCAGTTACTCACAGATATGCCCTGGCTAGATACAGGAATCGAATCTGGAATTAGTCGTCTACAGACATGCCCTGGCTGGATACAGGAATCGAATCTGGAATTGAGACAGTTGATAGTAATCATCTTTGGATTGACCTTTTTCCTGAAAAGGCAAAACATCAGTTGTATGCAATGTCATGATGTATGAAATGCATGATGTCATGATGTTCTCAAAAATAAATGAGATCGTGTGTTATGATGCGTACATGCATGTGTCATGGTGTATGATAATGTAATGTTTATGAATGTATTTTCGTCTAGGAAAATAAATCCTTGACGAATGCCGGGAAGTTGAATCTTGGGCTGATGTTTGAAGAATAAAGTTCTTCATTTCCGTTGGGGATGATGGTTGCAAGAATAAACCGGTAGGAGAGGATGACTCCGTTGGGGAATAAACTTGTTGGAGAGATTACTCTGCGGGGAATACTCTGTGGGAAGAGATACTTCACTGAGGTTTTGATGAGAACTCCGCTGGGGATTCCAATGAAAAGTTATGTTGGGGAATTTTGATGAACTCCGCTGGGGGATAGGAAGAACTTCACCGAGGACGACCTTTCCGTGGTAATTAGCTGAGGATAACCCAGTTATAAGCTCTGGTGAGGAATAACTTTTGAATAAAGCCGGGGAGATGCGTTCGTGCTCTGCAGGGGATAACCTTCCAGAATTTACTGGGGATAAGCTTCCAGAATCTAATGGGGAGATTGATTCAACTCTCCTGGGGAAACTTTTGGATTGTACTAGGGAAGTGGCTCCACTGGGGTGTCTGGTATTCCGCCGGGGAACAATCTTATGTTAAGACTGCCGGGGATGCTTGTTGAGGAATAGTTGTATACTATGTTGGGGAATATTGAGATTTGCTGGGGATATCTAACTTCCTTAAGACTGACAGTAGCCTAACTCTGCTTGGGGAGAGTGTTGCTGACTTGCTAGGGATACTGTGCCTTTTTAGGGCTTATGGGAGACCAACTCTGCTCGGGGGAGAGTATTGTTGATTTGTCTTATCCTGCGGGGAGTGAAGGTATCCTGGTTACATTCTTCAGCTGAATCAACCTTGTACCTGATGGACAGAGCAGCTAGATCACTTAGACAATTCTTATTGCCCCTGTTTCTAATGTCACATGTAATTAGTCCTTCATTTCGTATGCAAGTATTTATGAGTTAGCAATTAGTGTCAAATGCATATATCGAAAATGAACATTGGACGTTCTTTGCAAAACAAAACAGAAAAAGGAAAACAATTGACAATTTGTCTGGAAAAGTGAATTTGTATTGATTTTTGAATTTGCCTGTAAATAGGCGTTTTGTGTACAAGAGGCTGACGTCCTAGTAAGAGCACGCCGCCGAATAACATAGAGTTTATACAATTTTGTGAAAAGAAAACAGAACAGCTATGTGAAAATAATCCCACTGGGTTTCAACTCTGCTATCGCCTTTATGTCTTCAAGCATCTCATCACTTTGCTGCTTAGTTGAAGATGAAGTTGATTGATCGATGCCGTCTGAACCTGATAGTTGATACCGAATTCTGGACGCAAGGTGATCCAATGAGACATAGTATTACGCTTTAATCCCTAACTTTTGCCTGGACTGCCCTTTCGGGTTTTCAGTCCACCGGGATACCCATTTTTGCCCAAGCCGCCTTTTCAGGTTTTCGACTTGCCAAGTGTACATATTTTTTTTCATTTCATCCCTTATTTTTGCCCGAACCCTTTTGGTTCGCCGGGAAGCCCTAATTTTTGCCTAGGTGTGTCAACCTAGCGGGTCTTTAATCATGCGTAGTATCTTTTTACTATGTCTGCATTGGCAGGGTGAGGAAGGTCGTCACCATCCATGGTGGTTAGAATCATAGCTCCTCCTGAGAAGATGTTCTTAACCACAAATCGCCCTTCGTACGTAGGGGTCCATTTGCCCCTGGGATCACTTTGAGGAAGAATGATGCGTTTAATTACCAGGTCTTCGACTTGATATTCTTGTCGTCTGACTTTCTTGTTAAATGCCCTGATCATCCGTTTTTGGTACGTCTGACCATGACAGATAGCAGTGAGTCTCTTTTCGTCAATTAAGTTTAATTGATCAAGTCGAGTCTGGATCCAGTCATCTTCGTTCAAACCTGCATCCTTCATTATCCGGAGAGAGGGTATCTGGACTTCAATAGGCAAGACTGCCTCCATGCCATAGACCAAGGAAAAGGGGGTTGCCCCTGTTGACGTCTGTGCTGAGGTACGGTACCCATGAAGAGCGAACGGTAACATCTCGTGCCAATCTTTGTAGGTCACTGTCATCTTCTGCACAATCTTCTTAATATTCTTATTCGCCGCTTCTACATCCCCATTCATCTTTGGTCGGTAAGGAGAAGAGTTGTGGTGATGTATCTTGAATTGCTCGCAGAGCTCAGTGATCATCTTGTTATTAAGATTGGTACCATTGTTCGTAATGATCCTCTCATGTACACCGTATCGACAGATCAGGTTATGCCGAATGAACCGTGCCACGACGTTCTTGGTTACCGTAGCGTAGGAAGCTGCTTCAACCCACTTCGTGAAGTAATCAATCGCCACCAGGATGAAGCGATGCCTGTTGGATGTCGTAGGTATGATCTCGCCGATCATATCAATGCCCCACATTGCAAAAGGCCAAGGCGTTGTCAAGACGTTCAGAGGGACTGGAGGAATGTGCACCTTATCAGCATAGATCTGGCATTTGTGACACGTCCGAGAATGTTGGTAACAGTCAGCTTCCATTGTGGACCAGAAATATCCTGCCCGAAGGATTTTCTTTGCCATAGTGTGTCCACTGGAATGTGTTCTGAAGGTACCTTCATGTAGCTCTGCCATGATCCTTTCTGCTTCAGTCTTATCCACACAACGCAGTAAGGTAGAATCATGGTTTCGCTTGTAGAGAACGTCGTTGCTGAGGAAGAACTTTGCCACGAACCTTCTCAGAAACTTCTTATCATTAACAGATGCACCCTCGGGGTATTCTTGATCTTCCAAGTACCTATTCACTTCATGTTACCAAGGTTTTTCTGTTACCTCTTCAGCCTCAAGATCACAACAATATGCAAGTTCATCCAATTTCCAGATAATGATCCGGGGAGCCTCGTTGTCCCATTTAACTTTGAACATAGAAGACATTGTAGCTAGCGCGTCCGCCAACTGATTCTCCTCTCTTGGGAAGTGTTCAAAAGTTATCTTCGTGAAATGGGGGATCAATGTCAACACATACTCCTTGTAAGGAATAAGATTTGGGTGTTTCGTATCCCACTCGCCTTTGATCTGGCTGATCACGAGAGTGGAATCTCCGAAGACACTCAGAAACTTGATCCTTAAGTCAATTGCAGCTTGAAGACCCATGATACATGCCTCATACTCCGCCATGTTGTTGGTGCAGTTGAAACATAACCGGGCAGTAAGTGGAGTATGAGTGCCTTTAGGGGATATGATCACCGTGCCAATACCTTTACCCAACGCGTTTGAGGCTCCGTCAAAGTGCATAGACCATCGGGATCCTTCCTCAGGTCCTTCATTTGGTCCAGGTACTTCACAATCAGTCACTACCATGATATCCTCGTCTGGAAATTCAAAGTTCATAGATTGGTAGTCGTCCACTGTCTGGTTTACCAAATGGTCTGCCAATACACTTCCCTTGATTGCTTTCTAAGTCGTATACTGGATGTCGTATTCTGTCAAGATCATTTGTCATCTTGCTATTCTTCCAGACAAGGCGGGCTTTTCGAATATGTACTTGATTGGATCCATTTTTGAAATCAACAAAGTAGTGTGAGTCAACATATACTGTCTCAGCCGGCGAGCAGCCCATACCAAAGCACAGCAAGTTTTCTCAAGCAGTGAGTATCGGGTCTCACAGTCGGTAAAATTTTTGCTAAGGTAATAAATGGCGTGCTCTTTTCGGCCAGACTCGTCATGCTGCCCCAGCACATACCCCATTGAGTTGTCAAGTACTGTCAAGTATAGTATCAGAGGTCTCCCTTCAACCGGTGGCATAAGAATGGGTGGTTCTTAGAGGTACTCTTTGATTCTGTCGAAAGCGGCCTGACATTCATCGTTCCAACGTACTACTTGATCTTTCTTCAGCAGCTTGAAGATTGGTTCACAGGTAGCAGTTAGATGCGAGATGAACCGGGCAATGTAATTCAGACGTCCTAGAAAGCCTCTGACTTCTTTCTCTGTCTTAGGAGTTGGCATCTCTTGTATGGCTTTCACTTTGGCAGGGTCCACTTGAATACCTTTTTCGCTCACGACGAAACCTAGTAGTTTTCCAAATCTTACCCCAAAGGTGCACTTGTTCGGGTTCAGCCTCAGTTTGTACAACTTCAGACGGTCAAACAGCTTCTGCAGATGGTCAAGGTGTTCCTCCTCAGTTTGGGACCTTGCAATCATATCGCCGACGTAGACTTCAATCTCATGATGGATCATGTCATGAAACAGAGCAACCATGGCACGTTGGTAGGTTGCCCCAGCATTTTTCAAACCAAAAGGCATGACCTTGTAGCAAAAGGTGCCCCATTGAGTAACAAAAGTGGTCTTCTCCATGTCTTCAGGAGCCATCTTGATCTGATTATAACCTGAGAACCCATCCATGAAGAAGAACACCTTGTGCTGAGCAGTGTTGTCAACCAGAACATCGATGTGAGGTAGAGGGAAGTCATCCTTGGGGCTTGCCCTATTCAAATCCCTGTAGTCAACACACATTCGGACCTTACCATCTTTCTTCGGCACTAGAACCACGTTGGCAACCCATTGAGGGTAAGAAGTCACTGCTAGAAAACCGGCATCAAATTGTTTCATAACCTCAGCTTTGATTTTCTCGGACATCTCTGGACGCATACGGCGGACCTTCTGTTTTACCGGAGGGCATTCTTCCTTGGTAGGCAGGTGATGAACCACAATGTCGGTGTCCAACCCAGGCATGTCTTCGTAAGACCAGGCAAAGATTTCCACATAATCATGCAGCATCTGAATCAACCGTTGCTTCACACTGAGCTCTAGATTGGCACCAATCTTGACTTCTTTTCTGTCTGTCTCAGTACCCAGATTTACCGTTTCCACTGGCTCTTCATGTGGCTGAATGGCCCTCTCTTCCTGGAGTAACAGTCTTGCAAGCTCACCAGGCACTTCGCAATCATCTTCACCTTCGTCTTTGGCTAAGTTGATCGGATTTTCGAAGTCATAACTGGCAGTAGCAGATTCGTTACCAGTGGGATCCAGAGTGGATTGGAACCTGTATAAGCGAGTGTGTGTAAATATACTTGTTTTGCAATATATAATAAAGAAAGAAAAGGAGCGCAAGATTTGAAATGTAAAAAAACGTCCAATGCTTTTATTCATGATATATGAAGGTGACAAATAACAAGCCCTCACAAATGAAACCACGGTGCCCCGGGTAAGACACCGGGCCATAAAGTTTAGTAATTATTGTTCGTTACAAATTCAAAACAAAGGAGTTCATTACTGAGTGACAAAAGTAATAGGTATGAAATCTTTCGCCGTCCAGTTGCTTGGTCCACCGTTGGTCGTTGGGTAGATCCAGCTGTCGAATTCGGATTCCTCCATGTCGTCCTCAATAGCATTTACTCCCGGGTTGGTGATGAACACAGGAGGTCTTCCAATCCTTGCTTTACGCACAGCCTTCTGAGCCTCTGCAGTGAAACCCAAACCAAACTTTTCAGTCTTTGGAGTGAAATCAGGAAGTCAGCCCTAGTTTGCACACTCACCCTTCTCAATCACAGCCCGGGCATCTTTCAAGGAAGCCATCTTCAAAGGAGAGTCTTCTTCAGTTACTGTCTCCGTTGCTGCCAATGTCTGAGGCACCTCTTCAAAATGTTGAAAGGGGGTCTCAATGAACTCCCCATCCATTTCTATGTACCTGAACGAGTTGAGGTGGCTGACCATATATTCCTCTTCCCCTTGAACTGTTACGATTTTCCCTCTGACCGGGTACTTAAGCTTTTGATGCAATGTGGAGGTCACAGCTCCAGCCTTGTGGATCCATGGACGACCCAGCAAACAAGAATAGGATGGTCGGATGTCTATCACATAGAAAGTTGAATCAAAAACTTGAGAACCAACCCTGATTGGAATGTCAACTTCGCCATGTACCATCCTCTTGGACCCATCAAAGGCCCGAACAATAATGTTACTAGGCTTGAGCTCTAAACCCTCACAATCCAACCTATCTTGGGCCTTCTTGGGCAATACGTTCAATGAAGAACCCGGTGTCTACCAACACATGGGCAAGAGTAGTGCCCCTGCATTCAATGGAGACATGCAGGGCATCATTATGGTTCTTTCCCTTGGCGGTCAGATCAGCGTCAGAGAAACCCAACCCATTATCAGCAGTCAAGTTGGCCACACAATCGGTAAATTGATCAGCAAATGTTTCTTGTGGCACATGGGCCGTCTTCAGGAAGGAAATCAAGGCCTTGGCATGGGCCTCTGAACACAACAAAAGTAATAGCATAGAGATCTTAGAGGGGGTATGCCCCAGCTGCTCAACTACATTGAAATCACTCTTCTTGATAATTTTAAGAATCTCTTCCATCTCTTGCTTGGAAGCTTCAACATTGGTCTTCGGTGCCTCCGTCCGGGCAGGCACATCAGTAGCAACCCCTTTTCCCCGAGCGTCAGATGACTCGGCAGCAGGGGTAGAAACAGGAACTTGATCAGGAAGGGAAGCAGGCACACTGGCAGGTGTGATGACAAGAGGTCTCTGAATTACTGGAGGTGCAATGTCTATGAGAACAGTCTTCCACTACGAGTGACTTTAGCAGGCCCGGTGATGTTGGTGACATCGGTACTAGTATCAAACTCTTATTTCACTCCCAGAACATAAACATTTTCCCCATAGTGCCACGGGACAGCTTTGTCAGACTTATAGGGGATGGGCCCCGAAACAGTGATGATGATAGGAGCAATCTTGTGAACAGGCATAATTTTGACAGGCTTCTTTGAGGGAGCCTTAGGAGGGTTGTTGAAAATGGTGACAATAGAAACTTCTTCTGTACGGACAGCAAGAACAACAATCTTCTTGAACAAGATCTCTTTGCTATCCATCAGGTTTTGGACGCCTGACTTCAGCAAAGGACAACCAGCAGGTGAAACAGCACATAGAAGGCAACCTTTACTACATCCCGGAAATAAACCGGCTAGCAACAGGTTCCTTTTGACGGTCAACAGCGGAGTGACAATATCATCCACAGAGGCTACATACAGGTCTTCTTCCACAGCATTTACTCCATGCTGGGGCATGGGAGCAGTCACAACATTGGGCCTTTCGGGCGTCTCGAACTGTATTTCCTTAGCATCAATAAGGTCCTGAACCTTATTCCTTAGAGCCCAACAATCATCAGTAGAATGCCCCGGGCTATCAGAGTGATAAGCACAACGGGCGTTGGGGTTGTATTTTGGAGAGGTTGTGTTCACTACCTTCGGAGCTTCTTTGACAGTTACCAGATTGGTTGATAGCAGTTGCGGCAATATCTGAGAGAGGGTCATACTGAGCCGAGTGTACTGGCTTTTGGGCCTCTCACCTCTTGGCTGGTTGTATTGCTGAGGAGCAGCAGCAGGCTTAAAAATTACCACCGCGTTGACAGCTTGGCAGCGTTCCGGTTTGTTCTGTCTCCTGGGACCATACACAGCACTAGCTTTCTTCTTGAAAGGCTTCTTTTCAGTACTCGAGGAGGCACCTTTCTGTATCTTCCCCGACTTGATACCAGCTTCGATCCTCTCACCAGTCAGGATCAGGTCTGTAAACCCAGCAGAAGAATTACCGATCAGGTGGTTGAAGAATGGACCAGACAGGGTCCCCAAGAACATGTCCACGAGTTCACAATCCGTCAATGGTGGCTGCACCCTTCCAGCCAGGTCTCTCCATTTCTGCACGTACTCCTTAAAACCTTCACCCGTCCCAAGTGACATACCCTGGAGTTGGGTACGCGTGGGAGCGAGGTCGGAATTATACTGATACTGCTTATAAAACGCAGTAGCCAAGTCCTCCCAGTTACGAATATTGGTTCCATCCAGCTGATAGAACCATTCGAGTTGAGTCCCTGAAAGACTCTCCTGGAAGAAATGGATCCATAGGTTCTTGTCCGCAGTGTAAGGCTGGATCTTCCTTACATAAGAACGGAGGTGCGGTTTAGGACAGGAAGCCCCGTCGTACTTCACAAAGGCAGGTGCCTTGAACTTGTGTGGGATCACCACCCCAGAAGATAACCCTAAGTCTCCAAAATCCAACCCAGGCACACGTTGAATCTCCATAGCATTTAACCGGTCCTTCAGCTGTTTGTACCTGTCCTCAGCAGGAGGGTGTTGTTCATCATTGAAATCTGTCTCGGTGTCAGAGACCACGGGACTAGGAACTCCTCCCTCTTGGTGACTGCCTTCTCCAACAGATGGAGTAGTCAGCTCAGCTTCATTCTGCAGTGTATTCCCGAGTCTGCGTCCAGTGTTGAACAACACAGTCCTCTTCTTCTTCTTCTTCTGGAGCAAAGCCTTCAACTCCTGTTGTCCCTGGGCTAAGTTCATGACCAGCTCTTGAAATTGGGCGTTCTGGGCCTGGAGGGCCTTGATAGCTTGCTCGGTAGTAGGTTCAGGATTCATGATGACTGAGTGCTAAAATAAACAGCGAAGAAGATTAAGCAACCTGTAGAAAAAGGGTACCTGTTATGCACATGATGCATGATATGCTATTTATGCAATGCATTCAAGGGTTCGAAAGTTCAAATTCGTTGTAGACAAAAAGGAACACACGTCATATTAAGAAATAATATGTTCATTACATCAGGGCCTCATGGGCAAAACATTACAAAATAATTAATCCCAAAAGACACTGCGCATCCTCTTTGGAGCAATGTAAGTGTTCAGAGTCTTTTCCTCATGAAGTAGACGGGTGAGCTCCAAGACCTTCTTCTTACTGGCATGTAAACTGGTTTCAAGAGAATTCCGTTCTTCCTTGAGTTAGATCCAGCTCTTTTGCATTTCTTCCCAAGAAGTTGGCATGTCAGGATGTTGGATGGTGTGTGGCACCTCTCCTTCCAAAACTGGCTCTTTGATCACAGGGAGAACATGAGGGTATGGCATCACAAGCTTCTGAGAGCGGGCTCGTACCCACTTGAGATAAGGTTCAAGGGGGATGGAGTTCTTGTGCCCCAGTGTCTTGCTATCTACCCTGTTGGGCATCCTCCAAGCTCTGATGAATCTCTGGCGAAGTCCTTGTGCATCGTTGTTGAAGTCAAAAACTATGTCAGGAATCAACATGTCATGAGGGCCATCCCTCCGAGCATATCCAAACTGCCTCAAAGCCATACATGGGTTGTAAGTAATGCCCCCTCTTATTCCAAGTAAAGGAACATTAGGATACTCTCCGCAACGATCAATGATAGTGACATTTTCTCTGGACCGAGAACACCAATGTATATCAGCATGTGTAAGAGTCATTAATCGTTGTGACCATCTCAAACCCCGCTCGTTCTTCAAAACCGATTGTGGAAGGTGTGAAATAAACCACCTTTCCAGGAGAGGAGTGCAGCACATAAGAACACCTCTTTTTCTCATGGTTCGAGTGTAACATGAGTGAAGGATGTCCCCAAGCAACGTAGGTATAGGATTCCTGGACATGAAGATCTTGACAGCATTGATATCTATAAGATGATCTGGATTCGAGAACAACACCAACCCATAGACAAGGAGAGCCACAACCTCTTCAAAGGCTTGTAGGTCAAGGGAATTCCAACATTCTTGGGCCTTCTCAAACAGGGACTTTGCTAAGAATGCTTTGATACCACTTCTGGTTTCCCAATGCCCCTTGATGTCAGATGGTTGTAGGCATAATGCTTTAGCAACCTCTTCAAGTTTTGGTTCCTTTTCTGTACCGTTGTAGGGTAGTTGACTAAGGATAGGAATCTTCAGAAGCTGGGAAAACTCTTCCAAGGTAGGCACCAATTGATAATCCGGGAAAGTAAAACAGTGGTGCAGAGGGTCAAAGAACTGGAACAACACTTTCACCATATCCTCTTCATTGTTGGTGTTAACCAAGCTGATGAGTCTACCATGCCTTTCACTGAAGGAAGAGTTCTCGGGAATCCTGGATGTAAGCTCCTTAAGCTGAGGAGGGACCCTTACAAGGTTGACCTGAATTGTCTTTCTACGGAGAGATTCCATGTCCTACAAAACAAGAACAAAGATGAAGATTTGAACCCTTGAAGTGGTTAGTAAATGCATATGATGCTGTATGATGTTATGATGCTATGATAAAACACACCACAAGTATTCACAAAAAGCAAACATGATAAGGCACACAAGTCACACCAGACAACCCTTAGAGTTTTAGGCCAGCATGAGGTTTGGGGTTCTACCCTCTTGAAGTTGGTGGGCTCAAAAACCTGTCCTATCAAAAGTAACCGGGTTCTAAGGACCTCAATATCATTGGGTTGTTTTCTGTGTTCATTGTTTTGATTTAGCCACTGGACTGGCGATCAAAATATTCCAAGAAAACAACCCTCAATTAGTGTAGTATCGAGTATCAACCAACTTCGGACTGCACCAAAGTCAGTCATCTCACTACCCCTAAAGAGGCCAAGATGGTTCAAGTAAGGTTCCTAAGGTCAGTTGATGCTTCACGACACCACGCGGCGGCCCCGTACTCTCCTTGACTTGACTCAAGGGTTACCGATACTCACCAAAGTGCCACATCAACGTAGCAAACTGCTTCAACCGTGTCGGTATACCCCGCACAGTTCCCTCACAGTTTGTTGCTACTTTCTAAAAGGTATCCCCCAGATCCGGGTTAGGATCTATGAAACTCCCAAAACAGGCCCACAATATTAAATCAAGCAAAGCAAGCAATTAAAAACATGATGATGAGCTATTCCTAAGGTACACCCCACTTAAAAAGAATCCCTAGCAGAGTCGCCAGTTCTGTGATCGGTGGAAATAGAACTGAGTGTTTTTTAAGCTGGTTCGCGAAATATCGCGGTAAGCAAGAGTCGCCACCGTCTTTTATGTTCTCCAACATGGAAAGGACAAAATCACAGCAAAATTCCTTCTTTGAGAATGTTTCTCGGTTCGAGAGGTAGATTCATAGAAAGGGAAGGTGTTAGCACCCTTTCTATCCATAGTTACCCATGGGCTCTTAGGTACTTGCTCTTATGTTTTCAAAATTGTTTGCTTTTCAAATGTGTGTGGGTTTTGAAAAAAGTTTCGTTTGAAAAATTTCTAAGTAACTCTTGTATCTGTCCTCAAGAGTGTATGAAAAATTTGTTTGAAAACTTTTTGAAAGTGTCAGTGCGAAAAGATTGTTTTTGTTTTTTTTTTTGAGAGAGCAAGTACCCAGGAGAAATATACCTACTCTAAGGAATTAGGCTGTGTAAGAGTCCTTTAGATAGTGCTATCCCACCATTGAGAGGTAGGTAGCACCCTCGTTGGAGTTATTGGGGCAATTCGATTATCGGGACAATGTGGTCACCGAAGCAATGGTAGGACACCTTAGTGGTAACCCTAATGTCCTAGATCCTTTTATCCGAGGCAACCGTTTCGAGGCAACTGAATCTTTAGACAAAAGGGCGACCTCTAAGACACTCTATACTTAATGACCACGTTCGAGGTAACCAGTGAGGCGTACCCTAGGAGTGGCATGTGCTTGTGTGTTATTTTTCAGTTAATTGTCTTTGTACATGTTATTTGTGAGCTACGGATTAATTTTATTATTCATACATTCTTTCATGCATTTTGTAACAGTTAGGAGTGCGGAAAATAAATTGCGGGAAGGTAAATCTAGCTATTACAAGGCGCGGGTCTATACATCGCCAAAAAACAAAAACCCGTTTTGAAAATAAGAATGCGGGAAATAGTAAATAAAGAGATAAACCTAATTAACTATTACATTTCCGGAAGCAGTTACATAAATAATCAAAATAACAAATTGAAACTAAAATGCGCGCGAAAGAATGAATCGGGATGGCCTAAGGGTTTTGACCCTTTTTTTAAGAAAGAATTGAATTTTTGTCCCTTTTGCAATTAATTAAAATTAAAACTAATAACTAATTAATTAATTATTTATTAAAAGAAAAAAATGTTTTTTGTGTTTTTTATGTTTTTAATGAAATAAAATAAAAAGAAGAAAAAATGTCAAAAGAAAAGCCTAAATCTACATTTGTTTTTATTTATTGTAAAAAAGGTATTAAAGTTAACTAATTAAACTAATTTAATTTAATTTACATTTATTTACAAAATAAGTTAATAAATAATAAAAACGTTTTTTTTTTGGTTTTTCTGAATTTTATTGTGAAAATGTTAATCAATTAATTAATTAAATAATACTAATATTAATAATAATAATTAGTAAAAGAAAATAAAAAGAAAAAAAGAAAACAAAAAGAAAAATTAATGAATGAACCAGGGGGTATTGGGCCCTGATGGAGGTGCATCTGGAATTTCTGTGGCCCATTTGACTTTTGAAATTGCCTGGAGCATGGGTTGACCAGGAGCATGGTGCTCCTCATCTTTTGGCCTTTGGATCCGTGGGACTGGCCACTTGGCGCTTGGGATCTGGACATGCATGGTGGTCCTGCTTTTGAGAATCTGCACGTGAACATGTAAAGGAAAGAAAAATAAAGACATTGGGTGGACCTGGGAATCGAACCCAGGTCCCAACGATGATCAGCCAGATGCCTAACCACTCCACCACGCGTTTGCTTCTGTTTATATAATGAGTAATAAATATAATATAAAAAACTAACGCTTATGCTGGAATTTTACAAAACGCGCGCATATTATTTGAATGCTCCAACCATAGTTCAACACGTCAGTCATCTTCTTCATTTTCCCTGCAACATAAAATCAAATAGCGGGGGTTTTAAACCCCCACAACCTGCAACTATCAAAAATAGCGAATAGAAATGGGTGCAAGATAAATTGTTCGCGAGGGTCTGAGTGTGTTCGTGTCGTCAAGCCGGTTTCAACCATGGGCATCTCAAGGTCTAATTTTTCTGATACAGCAAAGCCCCAAATTTGCAGCTTGGAAACCCTAGATTTTGACAATGGTATTTTTTGATTCATGACACAATAATCCAATTGAACCACACCATTAGTTTCCTGTGATCTCTAACAACATAAAACAACCAAGAAATTATATCAATGATGTATGAATTATGAATTACAACTGTGAAAATAAATTCCAAACCGTGTGACTGTAAATGGCGTTTCCTTGAGCTTTAAAGCTTGTTTCTGATTGCAAAATGTTCCTGGGAGTGTTAGAAATATGTTTGAATCTTTAAATTGCTGTGAAAGGGGCTGGAGGATTGAAAACAGTTTTTTTTGCTTGATTTTTCAATATTGGTTATGGTGTTTGCAGCAGCTTTTTCACGTGAAATGTATTAGGTTTTGGTTCAGCATATGTATGGGAATGCATTTAGGTCAGCAGTTGAGCCAATGATCCATTGTATTGATGTCTTGAGATTTTGGTTTATCACCATTAAAGGACTTTCCAAACTTGGTTCAAAACCATGATTTTGTGCACAAAATAGCCTTACACGAATTTGGTAGTTGGCATATGCTGTATGAAAGCCATTCAAACCACAAAGATGCCATTTAATTAATTTTTTGATTTTATTTGAATTTTTATGGATTTAAAATGAATTAAATCAATAAAAATAAAATAAAATGGAAAAATGAATGTTTGATCTTGAAATTAATCATGGGACATGTGGGTGGCATGACAAGGCTGAATCAAGTGGAAGAAAGTGGGCCCTTTTGTCAAAAATTGAAGTTTCAAGGATAGTTGACTTTTGCCATTTCACAAAAATTTCCCAACTTCTCCAATGCATATCTTGCTCAATTTTGATCATATGAACATGTTCTTGGACATTTTGGAAAGGTCTTGAAGTCCTCTAACCAATTCCTTTGGTCCCATGTCATTTTGATTTACCAATCTCAAGTTATGGTCTTTGACTTAAAATGCCTTTTTGTTGACTTTTGAAAATGACCTATAATGTTGAAATTTATAACTTTTTGTGAGTGCATTTCTTGGACTTGGAATGTGAAGATGATTTGTAGGAAATGTCATCCCCTTCAAAATGAGCATTGAATGGGATTTTTCTGATGAACCATGAAAAAGTTATGTCTTGGTCAAGTTACAGTTGACTTTTCAGCTGTCCAAAAATGGAAACTTTTGCATCTTGATGATTTTTGAGCCATTCTTGTGGAATCATGATCAAGACTTGATCAAATGATGATTGTGGCTTCAAAATAAGATGTTGACCAAAAATTTTGACTTTTGACTGCCAAATGACCATTTTGCCTCTGTAGTTGATTGTGAAGCAATTAGGGTTTTTGACTGTGCAACTTGACCGTGTGAGCCTTGAAACTTGGCATGTAGATGCTTGACAATGTGTATAGGCCTATGGGACTTAATTGAGCCCTTGAAAACCTCAGCTTCCTTGCAAGAACCAAAACCCTAATTTTGTCTGGCTTAGGAGGATGGTTTGACTGTGCAATCCTTGAGTAGACTTGAGCAAATTGAGATGATGCTTGTCAAAACTTTGAAGAATATGGGAGGGTAAATTTTGGGGTACAACAAAAACAAAATAAAAAAAGAAAAGAAATAATTAAACCAGGGGGTGATGGGCCCTTTTGGAGGTTTTGTTAGCAATCTGAAGCCCATTTGTCTATCAATCCGTTTGACCTTTTGCAATTGTCCATGGCATAGTTGACTGGGAACATGGTGTTCTTCCATCCTGACCATTGGATTAATGGTTGTGTCCACTTGGCATGCTGAGGCGTGAGGGACATGATGCTCATCATTTGGAAGCCTGCATAGGATCATATAAGAAAAAATATAAACAAAGGTTTGGGGGGACCTGGGAATCGAACCCAGGTCCCAATGATAACCAGACAGATAACCAACCACTACACCATGCTGCATGCTTTGTTAATATAGTGATAATTAATTATAATATATAAAACAAATAACATCCTGAAAAACAAACAAAACGCGCGTTGTTTTTTGAATGGCCCAACCATGAAGCAGCACGTCATCATCGTCTTCCTTTTGCCTATAAAATAAAAGTCAGATAGCGGGGGTTTTTAACCCCCACAAAGCAGAACGAGGAAAAATAGAGAATAGGCGTGTGAGCAAGATAAATATTTCGCGAATATGGATTCTGATTCGTCTGGTTGTAACGAATTCAACCATGGGTCTTAGGAGGCTTGATTTTTCCTATACTGAAAAGCCCCAATTTGGAAGCTTGAAAACCCTAGGATTCGTTCATGGCAACTTCTGATTTAGGACATCTTAATCCAATTAACTTATGCAAAAGGCTTCATATGATTGCTAACAACACAAAACAAACAAAAAATCACGTTAAATGCTCATGAATTGGATGTTACGATTTTGAATAAAAGTGTCAAACCGTGAGACTGTTTGCAACGATTTCTTGAGCTATGTGGCTTGGTTTTGATTGCAAATCGTTCCTGGAAGTCCTAGCAATGTGTTTGAATCCTCAAATTGCTTTGAATCGTGCTGGAACTTGGAAAACAGTTTTGAGTTTTCTTTGATTTTTTTCAATGTTCTTATGGCTTCTCTCCAGCAATTCTCACGTGTGCATGATTAGGTTAAGGTTGTGTACATATAGAGGATTGAATTAGGTTAAATCTTTGGGAAAAAGATCCATGGAATTATGATTTGTATATTTGATTTTCAATCACATCTTTTTGCATCTTTTTGATTGAGAAAACTTTCCAAACATGGAGATTTTTGTCCCCTTGATTGATACATGAAATCTCCAGCATATGTTGACCACTTTTGCTTCACAAAAAGATTGAGAAATCATATCTTTGAATTTCCTACATTTTAAATTAATTAAATGAATTAAAAATCAATTAAAAATCCAATTGATTAATAAAAATAAGGAAATAATTCAATTTAATCTCAATGGGTCATGCATAAGCCTTGGACAAAGTTTCAAGAATGAATTTGAGGCCCATTAGCAAAAATGAGGTGTTTTGAGGAAAGTTGACTTTTGCAAATTCACAAAAATTTCCCAACTTCTCCAATGCATATCTTGCTCAATTTTGATCCTATGAACATGTTCTTGGACATTTTGGAAATGTCATGAAGTCCTCTAACCAATGCCTTTTGTACCATGTCATTTGGATTTACCAATCTCAAGTTATGGTCTTTGACTTAAAGTGCCTTTTTGTTGACTTTTGAAATTGACCTATAATGTAGAAATTGATAACTTTTTGTGGGAGAATTTCTTGGACTTGGAATGTGAAGATGAATTGTAGGAAATGTCATCCCCTTCAAAATGATCATTGGATGGGATTTTTCTGATAAACCATGAAAAAGTTATGCCTTGGTCAAGATACAGTTGACTTTTCTACTGTCCAAAAATAGTAACTTTTGGCATCTTGATGAGTTTTGAGCTATCCTTGTGGAATCATGATCAAGACTTGATCAAATGATGATTGTGAGCTCAAAATAAGACGTTGACCAAAAATTCTGACTTTTGACTGTAAAATGACCATTTTGCCCTTGTAGTTAACTGTAGATCAAATGGGGCTTTTGACTGTGCAAATTGGCATTGTGAGTCTTGGGACTTGGCATGTAGATGCTTGAAAATGTATATAGGCCTATGAGACTTGGTTGAGCCATTGAAAACCTCAAATTCCTTGAAAGAAACAAAACCCTAATTTGGACTGGCTTAGGAGGCATTTGGATTGTGCAACCCTTGAGCAATCTTGAACCATTGGAAGATGATTCTTGACAAAACTTGAAGAAATATGGGAGGGAAAATTTTGGGGTAGGGAAAATCTTGGCAAATATAGAGTGGTTACCAACTTTAAACATGCTTATCTGAATTTATAGAGGAAGTTTGTGCAGAAGGAAGAAGTGTAAAGCTCAATGCAAGTTGACTTTGCATAAAGCTTGCTTTATGTAAATGGCAATGGTGCCTTTGTGCCATTAATGGAAAATTATCTTGGATAAAGCTTGAATCAAATGGATAATAGCTCAAAAGCAAGTGTAATATTCTGATTAGGGAGAGATCTTGAGGTTTAGAGGCCTGCAAAGCAAGATTGTGCATCATAGGTTTGAGATTTGAATTTTTTTCATCACAAAATTTGCCTTGTAAAACAACTTGAAACCCCAACTTCTGACCTTTGATTCTCCTTGCTCACAAATGATCTCAAGGAGTTATTTGATATTTTGGAAAGCTTGTAATATGATCTACAACCCTTCTTTGAATCCATTTTGAAAAATCCAAATGGAGCTATGTGAAACTTGGGTCAGAAGTTAGGTCAAAATCCTGACCTAAAATGCTCAAAATTTCACTAAGTGTTTTAGTTTTATGACTATGACTTCATGGATTAATAACTTGAGATCAAAGCATTTATAGGAGAAGTTGTGTATAGAAATGTTGTAGATCTACTTTCATGTTTAAAGTTTCTTTTGAATCATCTTGCATCATGGTGAAAAATTGGCTCAAAGTTGTGAAAAAATATGAAGTTTTCAACACTTACAAAAATTTCTAAGTTTGAAAACTTTGACTTTTCAAAATGAAATCTTGACTTTTTGATTTCCTGATGAACAAGTTTCATATTTTAATAGGTTTTGATGAATTGTGATCCTTGGCACTTGATTTTGACCAAAAAGTCAAAGTTTGACTTTTTAGTGTACAGTTGACTTTTGATCAATTGACTGAAAATCAACTATCAATCAATTGATCTTGAGAAATGTTTTGAGTCATGCCATTAGGTAAAAATGATGCAATTGGACTCTTGAGATCATGCCTCAAACCAATTAACCATTTGCTAGGTCAAAAATCAGAAATTGCCCTTTCTCATCAAAACCCTAATTTTGACCATTTTGCCCTTTTGATGATTTGATCAAATTTCTTGAGGAATTATGGTCCAAACTTGATCAAATGATACATATGAGTTTATAATGTTGATATGGATCAAAAATTATGAATTTTGACTGTAAATTGGCCACATTTGACTTTTTCCCCAATACAGTTGATTTTTAGGTCAACTGCTCAAATGACTGGGCAAAAATGTGATCCAAGACTTAAAACTTGACATGAGTAATCTTGGGAGTCCATAATGATCCATGAAATTAATATGAGGCATTCAAAGTTCAATTATCCTTGTGCAATATCAAACCCTAATTTCAGTCATCAGTGCTTAAGGAGGTGTCTTGAGCTGATCAAACCTTATGCAGTCTTGAATCAAAGGAGATCTTGTGAGAAAAATATTTGATAAATGAGAGGGAAAATTTAGGGATATAGAAACTGGCATATAAGATTACTGATATTTGTAAGGTTACCTGGAAACATTAATCAGGTGATTGGAAATTGAACAATCAGTAAGGTTACTGGCATCGGTAAGGTTACTAGGAAACATCAATTAAGTGATTGGAAAATGAATAATCAGTAAGGTTACTGGAATCGATAAGGTTAACGGGAAACATCAATCAGGTGATTGGAAAATGAACAATTAGTAAGGTTAGTGACATCAGTAAGGTTACCGGGAGACGACAATCAAGTGACTGGATTAGGGATTTATGCTATGTGTTATGATTTATGATTATTTGACGTGCATTTTGATTGATGCGTGAAATGTAATGGTTGACCAATGCATGTAATGAGTGAATTGGATATGTATAATTGGATGCTGGATTTGATATGCCAATGAATGATTGTGCTTTTGGTATGTAGGTGTTCGGTGCCAATTAAGGTTGGGCTTTATAAGATGCCAATCTAGGTTGGGCTTTTTAACTGTTCATCCTTGGATTACAAGGCTTCTTGATGATGTAGGATTAATATGATGAGAATATTAATAAGGTGATATCCATGGCTTGATACTAAAGTGAAACGACCTAATGAATGCATGATAATGATTTATGATGACCCAAATGCTTTTGAATGGTTCCCCTATGGTGGGAAATAAAATAATTAAGACTTAGAGAGGTTACCATTGTCACAAGAAAGATTTTTGAAAGGTGGTAGGGTATTTGCTAGCATTATTTTCTAATACTCATTTAGAACTCGAAGATTGCTGACGTAGGAGAGAGCTTCACTGGGGATCATGAAAATAAGAAGAGAGTTTTCCTCTTTGTGGCATGTCTTTACCCAGTCTGTTAGGCCTTTAAAGAGATTCACCTCAATGAGAGTTTTGAAGTAAATTGTCCATAATGTGCACTTGAGACGTCTAGTCCCACCACCATGCACTTTGAAACCTCTATGTCTCATATTAACTTGATCTTGGAATGATTTTCCCATGATGAACCTATTTCATAAGATCGAGCTTTGCAGTGGTATGCCCCAAATTTGATCTTGAAAGGTGTGTCATTGATATTTAGGGTCTGGAGGAATCATCCTTAGAATGAATTTAGTTCTCACTATGATATGATATAAACTTAATATGGACTGTCCCCTAGAATCTAGATTTTCGAAAGGTATTCCCCTGATTAACTGGTGCTTGGAAGAGTGTCGTGAGAAGGAACTTGGATCTTGCCATGTTGTGATATGAACTTGATAATTACTTCCCCAAAATTTTAGTCTTGAAAAGTATGCCCTTGATTAGTTGGTGCTTAGTCGACCAAATCTTAGAATGATTACCCCTTAGTCAATAGGATCTTCATGTGATCATTAGGATTTGTTCCTTTGGAGCAGTGGGATCCCCATAGATGCTTTGCCTCTAGTTAGGAGCTTCTTGAAATGGTGCCCTTGATCAAATCTTTCTTGAGATTTCCTTTATGCTAAGTATTGATTCACACATAAGATTATACCTTTCGAAAAGTAATTCTAACATTATGCACATCAAGTTTTGAATTCGAAATTTGTTATGGAATAGAAATGGATGATTAGAGATGAATATGTGAAAAAAATTGTTAACAATTAATTAACAAACATTCGGAGTCAGTTTAACACAAATTTCGCTGAGTATGCTTTCATAGTGAACCTTGCCTCAATTAGGACTTTTGAAGGTTGTAATGTGGCCTGGTTCACGGTTTAAGAAACAAATGATAAAAGGCTCGAAATTTGAAATTTAACCCACACCATTCTCATTGATATTCTCCATTCCTAAGTTCAATTAACTCAACCGATACGTTCAACCTACAAGAGAATTTTCATAGACGTAATGATGATGAGAAGCATTGACAAGTTTCAAGCAATTGATGAGAAGCTTTGATGATTTTTGAGGTGGCAGACCGACTTTCGTTTACAAGCTTGCTTCCATTTTTTATTTCAATCCCTTATTTTTTCATGGGCGAATTCTTTTTGAATTTTTCAGTCCATCGGGATGCCCTAACTTTTTCCTAAGTCAATTTTTTATTGTTTTTTTGGATTTTTCCTTTTGACTTAGCGGGCACTTTTTGAAATAGTTATTGTGAAAATTTTCTTTTGATTCATAATAGTTGTGACTGCCATGTTGACCTTTGTGAGCTTCATCTTTATTGCTTTCTCGATCTTGGATGTTGTATGTGAAGAAGAAGATCATGAGAGGTTTATCTTCATTGATTCCTTGATCTTGAATGGTGAATGCGAGGTAGAGGATGTGCTTGAATCGCTTGCTTAGATAGACTAATTCTCTTGAGTTAGAATTCATCAATGAATTAATTGAAAGACTACCCTGCCCCTAGTTAAAATTAAGGGTTTTTTAAAAAATAGAAAGAATTCCAACTTCAGGCTCAAGGGGGGTTAAGTAGGGATTATCTCCTTATATCTCCAGTGTATGGAGAGTGAAATAATGCCTTTCATCGTCAGCTAAGTCTTACTATTAAAAATCACACGTCAGTGTATTTAGTTATTTTGTTTACATCATTCTCCCTTAAGTTTGTTAAATGTAAAAGATGAAAATGGAAATGTGAGAAGTGAAAATGGAAAGTCGTTGATGTTTATAGATTTGGAAAGTGACAGTGAATAAAGAGTGAATACAAATGGATTTATTTAAAAAATATGCATGATTATTTTATTAGAAATAAAACTAAAAGAGTACAAAGTTTACAACCAATATCACTTAGCAACAAAGAAATTAAAATTTGGAAATGATAAAGGCCTAATGATCCTAAAGATGAGCTTCTTTGTTGATGCACTGGCTTTAGGAGATGCTTCTTAGTTCTTGGACTTGTCAAAGTAAGGGCTGACCTTTGTCTTTTCTTCATATGGGCATACCTCTTTTACTAATAGGGTAATTTCTCTTGACATTGTTGCCTTTGATGTAGTGTAGTTACCCTTAGTAGTGGTATCTGAGGCGTTATGTAGGCCTGTAGTTGTCATGGTGAAGGGATGACTTTTCTCTCCAATAGGATTTGTATCTCTTGAGTTTTTCCATAGCTCTTTTTTAGTTTACTTGTGAGTATCGGGAAACATGTTAGGTGGATGGTTGGATAAGGGCGAAAGTGGAAATGATATGAACTTTATGCAAATGTTTGTACGAGATGTATGAAAATGTATGGGTATGCAAAAATATTTTTCGTTTTTAGGATATGCTAAAATATTTTATGATGCAATGCAATGCGGGAAAAAGATGGACCTAAAGAAAAAGAATAATTAAACCCTTACGGGTTTGAGATAGTGTTATGCAAAAGGAAACACCTACATGCTAGGGATTATGACAGATAAATTGAAACCCTAAGGGCTAAACAAAAGAAGACCCTTACGGTTTTAGAGGATAGTAATATACAGAAGGTAATACTTACGGGTGTAGGGATAGTGATAAGATGTACTTCGCGGGAAGGTTCCCTATGAATGATAATATGTAAATAAAATATCCTATAGGAGGGCTCCTATGGGAGGTTCTAAGTTTTTCTATCCTTCCCCGTAAGGGCGGTTCCTTAAGGTATCATGGATAACACATAAGGACAAAGGCACAAGGTCCTCCCTTAAGTGGAGCCTCTATGTAGACCAAGACTTTCGTCTTGTAGGTCATACAAGGTCTCACCATGAGATTTTATTTTTGGGGTTATTCCTAGAGTCATTGATCAGATCCAAATTCCTATCTCCAAGAGAGGCTAGCCATCCAAAGATGTTTCTCGAAATTCGATCCACTTTAAGCGAAGTTGTCGCAAAAACTCATAGAGATGTTAAGCCCCCTTGGCCAATTGACAACCCCTTATCTAAGGTTTATGTCAAGTGAATAAAATATCACCACCAAATATAGTAATATGATAACAGATAAATAACAATAAATGACGAACAAGTAAACAAAAACAAATAAGAAAATAACAATATACAATAAATAGAAAAACCCCAAAAATCTTAAACCTAAAGGTAGGATAAACTCTAACTTAAGTGTTATATCCCGAACAAAGTCGCCAATTGTCGTAACCGGAAAAAAATAAAAGAGTCGCCACCACTACTTTTTGTCCTAAGGACAAGAAAGGAACGAAAAACCCTAATTGTTTCAGAGATTACTATGTTCACGAGTTAATTAGATAAAGGGAAGGTGTTAGGTACCCTTTATCTCTCTTATATTCAAGGGGATCCTTTTTAGCTCTAGGACTTATGGGGACTATTTCTTTATTTATTATCATATTATCATATATAATAAAACGATGGAAAATTAAGTTTTTAGTTAGAGGATTCGCCTTGATTTTTCAACCGTGTGCCTATGTATCTTCTTAAGAAGAAATCAGAGTCCTTTGTAGTTCCAATAATGATTGGTTGGTTGATAAAGAGTTGATCTTTATTAGATTAAATCACGTGAGGCGGAGAAATCAATTAGTTGATAAAGAGTTGATCTTTATTGAAATTAAATCGCGTGGAAAGAAGAAATTGATTTGTTCATCGCACAAGGGCGAAGGACAGTGTTTGATTATCACGTGGAGCGAAAGCTTGAGTGTGTGACATGGATTTTAGTGGTGAATTATTTTTGTTCTTTGGATTTCTTAGTTAGTAATTAGTGATTTATGCACATGTTAGTTTATTTAGAAGTTGATTTCTTTTTGTTATTTTTGAATTGAATGAAAAAGAGCTTATTTTTTGTATTTTAGTTTTTATTATAAAAATAAATTACCTAAGTTAAAAAATATAAACTAAGTATGAAACTGATGTATAGAAAACTCAGGAAAATATGTACATAACATTTAGCAATTGAGCCTAAATATACTAACCCAACATTCAAATCTCATTAAAAATTAAAATTAAAATTAAAATAAAATAAAATAAAAATAATAATAATAAATCAAAACACTAATAAGAAGGGGTCCGCCCCTTTGTTCCTATTAATCTCTAACAAAACTAATCAATAAAAGTCTAAAATGCATGAAAGTGGGCCAAATAATGAACAAGTCAAAATGGATGAGAATTAAAAAAATGAAATAAATCATAGTCAAGGAAATGTGATCCTCCTCCCTCCCTATAACTTCACGTGAAAAGATAAATAATGAGAATCAAGTGAATTGAGTACAACCAATTTTAATTTAGTCAAAACAAAGAGTGGGGACCACAAGAAGTCTGGACCCAATGTGACATACCATTCCGAACATGCTTTGAATTCCCGCTACATCACTTCATGTTTCTACTAGTCAAAAAGTGTAAAATAAATGATCTAACCCTTCGATTTCTTTAATAAATCAAGGGATAAATAATCCGATTTTTACTATAAAAATACTCATTGAACAAATTTAATCCTAATGCTATCTTATTTGTAGCCGCTCCACCATTTTTTTAGATTGCAAAACTGAAAAAATATTCTTCTACCTGAGCAAATTTATGATCTATTCGTCATTATCGATGGATTGTAAGTGCAGAAAAACAATTTCCAATATTTGCAATAGACACCTTATTAAAAGTTAGAAGCATTCAAACACATTGCATACGCTAGTGAAGACAGTGATAATGATAGTGTAACGCTCCAAAATAAATTGTTAGAATTACTTTAGATAATTGATTTTGTGTTGATTTATGCTTACATGTGTTATGGGTGTGTTAGAGGTTAGAAGGTCTAGGGAAGGATATTTTCCTTAAAACTATAGGGATGTGTAGTATTAAAAGGGGCGTGTGAGTAAAAGTGTAGAAACATGGGTGTAGGGAGAATATTACCTTATTATTATTATTATTATTATTATTATTATTATTATTATTATTATTATTATTATTGTTGTTATTATTATTATTATTATTATTATTATTATTATTATTATTATTATTGTTGTTGTTGTTGTTGTTGTTGTTGTTGTTGTTGTTGTTGTTGTTGTTGTTGTTGTTAGAATAATGATTATAATAATGTTAAATAAAATTATTAGTAATAATGGAGTGAGGGTGTTATGGTAAGAGTGAGTGAGCTAAGTAGGGGCATAAGGGGAAAGTCCTTATGAGAGTTATTTGTAAAACAAGGAAGAGAAGAGAATTAGATTCATTGTAACCGATCGTAGAATTTTGGAGGAACAGAGAAGAGAGAAGAGGCAAGGGAAGGCCAGGTCAATGGTTCTTCCACCATTATTGAGGCAATTAAGCTTTAGAAACCAAGATAAGGGGGTTAATGGGTTCTCTAATTTGGTGATTATAGCATGAGAGGGTAGTGAGGGTTCATTTCCCTCTTAGGTTTTCTTGATTTTATTTCCTTGTGTGTCTTTTGATTGTGATGATAAATATTGTGATTCCGTTTGTATGGAATTGTATTGGAATAATTGTAAAAATTGAGATGTGGGATTCATGATTATTGTAGATTACTATGGGAAAAACATTAAAAAGAATATATTAGAGAACATAGATTTCACTTCGATATTGGTTTGTATACCCTTAAAATTGGTAATAGAATGCACTAATAGTAACAATAGTAAAGGCCTATGTTAGAATGCTTAAAATTATGATTTTGAGGCCATATTGTGTTGGATTCGAGTGGAAAAGGGTCAGTGTTAGTGTAGAAATTCGTAGAAGAAAAATTCAGCACAAAACAACATGTGTCGACTCGAAGGGGTAATGCATCAACTCATGCAGGTTCAAGACTCAGTATGCGTCAACCTAAGGGTTGACCTGAGCACACCCGAGACAGACACAATACTGATGCGTTGATTGGAAGGGGTTGTGCATCGACTCATGCAACCCAATTTTGACTGGTTTTTATAAAGGCTACAACTTGAGTTTCCGGACTCCATTTGATGTGTCGTTCGAAGCATTGGAAAGCTAATGAAATGAACTATACCTTGGAAGAATAAAACAATTAATAGGATGTAGTTTTATAATGCTTAAATTAGGTTTAAGAGATAAACTATTTATTGCTACATAATAAGTATCCCTTTTGCTATGAATTGACTTAACCATGTTTTGATACAATTTCATAGGTGCTTTCTTTATGATGACATGGTGTCATTGTAATAATGATGTATGCTTCCATTGATGTTTTGATGATAATGGTGAACTATTCTTCATTGTGAATTCTTTTGATGCCTATGTAATGGTTAGTGATTGTATGGACATTCACGAGGAATGTCAGTGATTCAGAAGGAATCGTGGTGAGTATGTGAATCACGGGTGATCATGAGGATCGTATGTTATGAAATAATATTTGTGGGTGTTTATTCATATTATCTATATATGTCATGCAATCATTGTGTCGTGTTGTGATGAGATGAGCCTAGGTGGGAAACCTTGTTGGGTGCCTAGTCTCTTCCGGACTCTTAAAGAGAGTTGAGTGGAGATGAGTCAAGTTCAAGAGTAATATGATTGGATCATCTAGATTCCAATGGGAATCAGGTTCATATGAATGAACCGTATTGGTTGTGTTGGTACCGCATGCATGGTGTACAGTCCATGGAGTTATATTGCATAATGTGATGAGCTATGTGTAATTGGTAATTGGGTGTGCATTGTAACGATGTGATTGTATGTGTATTTATTTACTACTCCTTAGCATGGGATTTCTTGTCGTTTAAATTATTGAATGTAATTCTCACCCCTTTTCTGTTTTTGCGTCTGTGCTCCTTGGGGAGTATAGATAATCAGGTACCTGAGTAGTTCCTGGATGCTTGTATTGCTTTTTGATCGAGTCATAGGAGTCTCTCTGATACGTAACACCGGGATGGGAATTTAGTTCTATGTTGTTTCTTTTGATTTATTGTTATGTATCTTTATTTTCCTAATTTTGTTGGACCACCAAGGAGTGAGAGTTTTATTTGATTTGGAGCCTTGAGGGCGTGATGTGAATTATTTGAAAATATTTCCCGCTGTTATAATCCAATCGATTAAGATCCTATGCTATGAAGTGAAATAATACTTCTATTATTTTGTTTTATTTGAGGATGTGACATCCCACTGATGAATACTCTGATTTGTCTACAAAAATATTTTTATTTGAAATTCTAGTTATTTATTGATTTAGTTATAAATGGGAAAGTGGGGTGTTACAATTGGGATCAGAGAAGTTCAATCCATCCGGCTAAGTTATAAAGTCAAGATATTATGATAGTTGATAATATCGATGTGTTGTTCCTTAGTACGCTAAATATGTGTGAAACACTATCTGTGCTTTCTTGCTTTTCTAATCACTTGTTTGCTGGAGTGGGATTGAAACAAGTAGAGGAGAAGCTCGTGCTTCTCTGATATGGTTCAGGTGTGAATCGTTGTTTCAATGTGCCGTGAATTACATAAGTGCAAAGGTCAGTGAGATTACGTTGCTTTCTGATTTCGAAGAGGTACAGATTCTGGAATTGTATCTAGCATTAGGTAAAAGTTTTCTTGAGAGGGAATGATCATGTACTCGTGTATTCGCATCTCTAAGAGTGGAGGGCGATGTTACGGCTAATGAGTGGCTAGTTGTGTACGAGTCTCGATAATTTCCGGGAATAATTGCGACTTATCATCAGAATGAGAGGTGGGAGAACCTTGACGTTATCCTTGGGGTAAACTGTTTGAAGTTAAAATAATTGATTACGAATTGTTGTGATGAGTGAATGCATAATTCCAATTCCTGAAGATAATACGAGGTCAAGGTTCCTGTTTATTGGTCAAGTAGGGACGTCTCTGAGGGAGGACGAACATGTATTATTGAAGGTTGTTTCCCAGGGAATAAAAATCAATGTGGTGGCTATTGATTTGTAAGTGGTGTGTAATTTGCTAATGTTTTATGAGGATATCTGTCGAGCAGGTAGGATAACTCCTAGAATAAGAAGCTTAAGTAGTCACAATGCTTCAACACTGTCGGTCGATCTGGAGTTGTCAATGTTGAGATACCATTGTGTGTGAAGTCGATGTTTTGAATGGAGATAGGGTGAGGAATTGCTATAAACTTTGTATTGAAATCACATAAGTGATTTTTGAAATGTTGTTGATTTTATTAAGTGTTTGTGAATTGCGAGCCAGAGTTAGAACTCGAAGATATAAGTAGTTTTGTGAAAAGGACTGGAGTCTTGGTGGTTTGAAAACAAAATTTTTGGCAGATGAATGTGTCTCTCGAGTTATAAGAAGAATGGGGTTTTGGAAATGTGTTGGAATGGGTTTTGTACATAGAAATTTATGGAACACTGCTTTTGTTCAACCTGTAGTCAGTTAGCAATATATGGGTACCCGAGTGTGCTGGGATGAAAATCAGTAGAACTTAAGAAATTCATAACTTGAGTTCCGGACGTCTGATTTGAATTATGTTCGAAGCATTAGAAGGCTAACCTAACAAACTTCTTTTTAAAAAAATGGTCCTAGTACCAGGAATTGATTTGTTTGTCTCATAGTGATATTGGGTGAGATGTGGAGTTTGTTATTGATCTTGTCCTTGGTACCAGACTTGTTTCCAGGGAATCATATAGCACATTAGTCTCAAAGTTGGGTGAACTAAAGAAAATTTTATAAGATTTATTGGAAAAGAAGGTTGTGAGATCGAGTACATAACTTGGGGGGGGGGGGGGGGGGGGGGGGGCTCCGGTGTTGTTAGTTAAGAAGAAAGAAGGTGGTACATGATTGCAAGTAGAATGCCAACAGTTGTCTAAGGTAACAATTGGGATTAAATGTCCACTACAAAAGGATTGACAATTTGATGGATCGACAAGTATATGAGTATGTCTTTAGTATAATCAAACTAAGGTTAGATTACCTTCAGATTCGGGTGAAGGGTGAGGATAGTTAGATGATACCTTTTAGAACTCGGTGTAGGCATTATGAATAATTGGATTAGTTTTTACGGTGTTTATCGAGGACTTTTTGATTCAGTCTAAGTTAGAGTATATACATGTTGAAAGTTACGATTTGAATTTTGGTGCCGAATGGGAGGAAACTTTATGCTAAGTTGTCAAGGTGTAGATTATGGTTTGAAGGAATGAGTTTTCTTAAACATGCTATTTCTGGTGATGGTATTTGTGAGTCCATCCAGAGTAGATGCAGTTCTACATTAAGATCCCTGAAGTCAGTTATGTATACTAGAAGCTTTTTGGACTTAATTGGTTATTGTCGTAGTTGTTTGAGACGAGGTCAAGTACGATAAGTTGTTAGCGAATGAGTTGAGGGAATGTGGTGTTTGGTGTTAGGAAGGATGTGAAAGTATTAAAAAATCACATAGAAGTGCAACTTATGCAAATGGAGAATGTTTAAGAATGGAGAAAGTTTGAGGAAAAGAGAAAGTTAAATCGTAAAGTAGATCGTGTATCATTGATAACATATATTGACATGTGTCAGGAAAATCTTGGAAGTTCCTACCACCAACGGGATGATGATATTGTAGTATTGAGATTGTGGTTGGTATGAGGTTCATGTGAAAATATATGGATCCTCGATGTTGTGAGATTTAAAACTAAAAATTCATGAGCGTTGCTAAAGTTCTTTACATGGATAAAGACTCAAATTTGGAACGAAAATGAATTGTAATGTAATGGGCATATTAGAATTTTCTTGAGTCGGGGATACTTAACTTTCATGTGATGCTAAGTGTGTGTGGAGTAGACTATGTAATATGTCTAGGCGATAGTGTCTTATCGATGAGATCGAATGATAAGGAAATTATGGAAGGATTTGAAGACCTCAAAGGAGATTGTTGGGCCATGGTGCTTTAGGTGACCTTGAGCACATGTTCTAAAGGAACACTATGATAGTTTGGTAACAATGGTTTATGCTCTAGCATGGTTGTCGGCTATTTATTGACAAACTTAGGAAATGATCACCCTTAATCCCTTGTTGATAGTAGACGGGATCGTGTTGGATGGAATAGGCTTGTCTTGCCAGCTTGATAGGGTTTAACGTGATTGACGTTCTATCGAGAGGATAGTCGTTCACTACTTCGCGTGAACTAGAGGGAAAAGTGGCTATGAAAGAGTTGGGATTTATTGAACCATTCATAGACTTGAGTTTGTATGCGAGCTAATGCCCCAGAGTTGAAAGTTGAGGATATCAAAAGGGAATAATGATTTTTTTGGAGGATGTTAAAGAGAGTCAGAAGCTTAATGTGAAACTTGTAGATTCGATGGTTGGTGGAAATCAAAATGAGAAGAGTGACTTGAGACAAAGGATCGGGGTGAAGCAGCGGAGGCGTGATGTAACACAGTGGGGCTGATGCAAACCATTGGGCATAGTAGAATGGGAGCGATACGTGCGAAGTTCACATATTATTTGAGTTGCATCAATCTCAATGGATGTATTGATTTGTGTGTTCGATTAATGAGACATAGTGTTATGGTACTAGTGTGGTATGTCAATTTTTATCGATATTATGGTTATGTGGATGTGCTTATGACAATGTTGCGGCATAATGAGAAGTTAGACCTTATATCCTAGATAGATAGGGCAAGGAGTGAAAATAATCAGTGCATTTATAACACGTTAGCAAGGCATTTTGTTGGAATTTTGTGGTTGACTATGGGGAATGTTGGTTAGTGGTATTCGAAACACATTTCCAAGTGAGGTGTGGGATTCGAGAGTCGTATTCAGAGTTGTTTGTATCGGATAATTTTCGAGGACGAAAATGTTCTAAGTGGGGGAGAGTTGTAACGTCCTAAAATAAATTGTTAGAATTATTTTAGATAATTGATTCAATGTTGATTTATGCTTGTATGTGTTGTGGGTGTATTAGATGTTAAAAGGCCTAGAGAATGGATATTTGTTGCACGCTTCATATAGCTATCGATTTTTTCTATATTGAGGTAATAAGGTATTCATTTACCTCTATTTATATGAAAAACGAGGGGTTTAATATGAAGCTTTTTGGATATATTTATCAATTTCATTGGCCCCCTGTTTCAGTTTTTGCTTGTATCATTTTCATTGGCCTGTATCATATTATTATAATAAATCTATTAGCTTGCCAGCATTATTTTTTACACACAAACTACAAAATATGTAACAGAATATCATATATCATTCCAAACCAAGTGTTCAAATTAACATTGTTATCATCAAGACAAAATAAGAAAACCTTTTCTTCATATATAAAATAATATTATAGCAACCAACATAAACTATTGTTCTTATTCACGAGCTTCATAATAAGATAAGAAGACATTGACCCAACGTGATCGGATGTCATCAATTTTCTCTATTGAATATGGTTTTTGGTTAATAAGCTCCTACAATTAGAACAAAATTTAAACTATGATTAGCTAAAAACAAAAAAAAAAGTTTAAGAAGTATACATAACATGGATTAAGCTAATACCTTATTCTTCATCCATCCTTGTGTAATGCCATCAGAGACAATATGAAGCATATATCTCATAACATAATATCCACAAGAATGGGCGTTAGTTTGTTTTTGCCACTACAAATAATTTTCATTTATTAATGTCACACTAATACACACAATTAATATAATGTCAAATACCACAATTACTATACTTACTCTTGGTAATACAAGTTTGGCTTTTCACCCATAATATTTTATATTTGCGCATTATATTTCTCCATCGCTCTACACGTGTAGGTTAAAAATAAACATGAATAAAAACTATTTGATTCTAAAGTTAAATTTTAGTTTAAGAAATAATACAACTTAACCACTCAAAGTGTTGATCACAATGTCAGGCAGTGTCGAGTGCACCGAGCAAAACATAACTATACTATTTTTCTTGGGACATATGACAAGTAATTGCCAATGTCGGTTGCATAAACATTCAGAATAATTAATAATATGGATAAAATTGATTTATAAATGAAAACACAAATTAATATATACTTACTTTCAATAAAACGGGGCCACATATCAATCTTTGATGATCCCTCTCTCCATCAACTTATCTTGTAAGTAAATTCTGACTTCGTGACCTGGAGAATCATGAGTAAGAGCAATCTTTGCAGCATCTAAGATACAATACTTGTTTAGAAGAGTCCTTTTTGAACATAACTCATGGATGTACTTGAAAGGTCAAATCTTTATGTTAAAGTATAATAATGTATGTATATAAATAGAAATCAACATAAAATTATACTTACGATGACCAAGTTTGCAATATGAACTCGTCTAGTTCCTCATCTCCCTTTAAAAGTTCATGTAACGAAATCTGGTTAAGAAACACCGACTAATATGGATCATGACTTAATTTAATACCCATAGTAATGGGTTTAAAACTCGGCATCATCCTCTATAGTCTCCGAAGGCTATCTTGATTTGGTGGTGAGGATTCAATACTACCCTAGTTGGAAAAAAATATATGTGTTGCGCTTGTACCACTCGTAACTTTCTCAACTACATTATCTCGAATTTCTATTTGATTTGAATTTGTGTGGCTAAGTATACCTATAATACGGTGGGATAACTGACTTGTTTTATGTTTTATCGCAAATGTTGCGGTTAGCAAGAGTTGCCACCGACTTTTCTTTTATCCAATAAGGAAAGGGTGAAAAGAACAGGAAAGACCTTTAAAGATTTTGAGTTCGGGGGGTAGGTTATAAAAAGGGAAGGTGGTAACACCCTTTTCATCCATAGTTATCTATGGGCTCTTAATCGCTTAGCTCACTTTGAAAATTTTCTTTTTGTGTGTGTTTGAAAATATTTTGAAAATGCCAATCTAAGGAGAACTTTGTAATGATTCTTGTATCGGTCCTCAAGAATGCGTACAAAGTGTTTTTAAAATATCTTTGAAAGTGTTTGTGTGAGATGCTTTTGTTTTGAAAAGTGTGAGCAAGCGATTAATAGTATTCTACCCACTCAAGGTCTTTCCTATACTTTTCCTTCTCCTTTAGATAATGTTATTTGTACCATTAGTTAGTAGGAAGCCCTATCATTGGATGTGAAGGGACAGGCGAAGGGTCATCGTACATTCATTGAAGGCAACTTGTAAGGATGCTTTAGCAGTTTTGTAAGGTATTAGATCATTTTTCAAAAGACAACGTCGAAGGGTCATCGAGGGACTATGATCTCTTTTCAAGGGTCTTTGCTAAAGCGTCCCTACGTTTGAGGGACATGACCGTTATTTTTCCGAAGGCAATATAGGGAGGGTACCCTAGAGGTGCAAGTGCGTTGATTCGGTTATTTTATCTTTCATTAGGATTTTCTAGCGTTTCATTATTATCTTGCCATACAATCCTATCAGCTAACAATTATACATACATATGAGGCATATAAATCATAAGCGCAAGAAAATAAAATGTGGGAAAGTAAAGACCTACAAATATTACATGGCTTTGGGAGATTTACAATATTTACAACTTTGCGGGAATTTTAAACGCTAAGCTATTACAAAAAAACACTTATGCGACCTATACAATAATTTCTAATAAAATAAATGGCGAAAGTAAACAAAATATTTGCAAAAAAATATTTCTTAAATCTTAACATCTAAGAGATTAGAAACTAATTTTTTTGTGCATTTTTGGTTGGATTTGAATGATAAAATAAATTGATTTAAAACGTAAATTAAACATTTAATTAATTATAAAAAAATCTATGTCTAATTAATTAATTAAGAAAATATTGTCAAAAATTAAATTAACCTATTAAAAGTCTAAATCTGATGTTATTATATTTTTTATGATTTTTATTTATTGACTAAAACTGATTAAAAGAAAATTAAAATTAAATAAACAAAAGCAAAATAAAATAGGAGAAAAGTTGAAAAATGTTGAAGGAAAAAAAATTGGGTGCAGATGCTGGGGTTTGAACTCATTCCCTTCCCTTTACAACCTTCATCCTTTGCCATCTGAGCCATGCACGCTTGGTGTTAGAAAAATAGGATTGAATCATTATAATATAAACCTGCAACAATTTGGAAAAAGAGAAAAAAATATTGCAAACGCATGGATCGAACCCACGCCCCTACATTTACAAACCTTCTCCTTGACCAGCGGCGCTACGCTCTCATCCAATCATTTAACACAAATAAATAAATATAATATAAAATGAATTAAAAATATAAATAAAAAAAAGTAAAACGCGCGCACTGAGAGTGGGGTCCAAATGATTTTGAATGGACAAACAAGATGCACCATTGTGCCACACATGCCCTCGGGCGAGTCCAACCACACCTAACAGTGGTCAACTTCATCTTCTCCGACGAGCAAGAAATTGGAACATGCGAAATATGAACAATCAAAACAAAATAAAGACCCTATCCACCTAATTTGGATATTGAGAATTCAATGGTGGTGTCCCCTTGCTCCGAAAGTGCCTGCAAATAGAGATACCAACAAACATAAATCTTGTGACCTATCAATGGCACTAGCGCATAGGGCATTTATCTTCACATGTGATCGTCCCAACCTGCTCTAAATGGTCCAACAAACACATATCAATTCACAAAAATAATTTATATGTCATAAATATAAATTTTGAGATCCAAGGATATGATCCAACTGGAGTAACGTGGTTGGTGAGTTATAGTGCGTTTGAACTTGAGTCAATGACTAGAACAGATCCCTGAGACTCCCAAGAGACTAATGCACTGCTTGTTTTTTCTTTAGAAGGATTAGAAATAAGGTTTTGCTTCTTCCCTAGCTTTAAGAAAATTTTGGAGAGTTTCGGTCTGTTTTGAGAGTAGCTTTGTGTGTCCTTTGTAGTTGAGTGTTGCATGTATTTATAGAGGAAGGAATGGGTCAAGATAAAGAGGAAAAGATCAAGTGTTCACTGCCTTTCCAAAACACAACAAAACATGTTTTCAAATATTCCAATTTGAGAGGATTATGTCTCAACTCTTGCCTCCCACGGTTTGCATGGTTATCCAAGGGTCTTTGGGCCTCAAATTTGATCCAAGAACCAGGCCCATATGCCTTGGTCCATCATTTACTATTTTATTTAATTTATTTTGTATTTAATTGAATAAAAAAAATAAATGAAATAAAAATAAAATATAAGGCATGAATGGATTTATGGGTCTCTTATCATGTCATGAACATGTTTGAACTTAAAAAAATTAGGTCCATTACCCAATTTCAAAATTGATCAATATAAGTTTCATTCATTTCTCAAAATTGGCTCAACTTTCACCAATCATAACTCTCTCAAATTTCATCATTTGAAGGTGATCTTGGACTTTTTGGAAATCTCAAGATGTCCCTTACAATCTCTAGGTTTATCATTTTTTAATTTGAATAATTTATCTTGATGTAAGTTGCCTTGACAAAAAGTGTCTTTTTGTTGACTTTTTAAATGACCTATAATGTTTTGACCCATATCTCCCAAATGAAGCATTTTTTGGACTTGATCTTAGAGATTCATAGTTGTAGAAGATTGAATTTATTTAAAAATGTGCTTTGATTGAGAAAAATCTGATGAAGCATGTGAAAGTTATACTTGGTCAAAGTTCAGTTGACTTCTCCTTAAGAAAACCCTAATTTGGTAACTTTTGACTTTTGATGATTTGAGTGTTTTCTTGATGAATCACGACCAATCGTTGATCAAATGATGAATGTGACCTCAAAATATTGATTTTGACCAAAAATATTGAAGTTTGATTGTATGTTGACCATAATTGACTTTTGTTCAATACAGTTGACTTTCACTCATCTGAGTAATTGACCGAGTAAACATGTGATGCAAGGCTTAAAACTTAACATGAGGATTCTTTGAAGTATACAAGGAAACATGAAACTAAATTGAGGCATTAGAAGCTCAATTTTCTTTGAGAAACATAAAACCCTAGTTGTAGGTCAATTGCTTAGGAGAGGTGCTTGTATGCTCAAACCCTTGAGTATTCTTGAGCAATTAAGAACCCTAGGAGCATGAGGAGGTGTCTTGAATTAATTGTCCTAAAAAATGGGAGGATAAATTTTGGGGTACAACAATACCCAACGAACTCAATTTCTGCATCATAAAAACAACATAATTACAATCCAAAACTGAAATATGCAGACAATAATAACAACAAAATACAGCTTATACCTTAAGAACATCGGGAGTACACTTCTCGATCCTCTTCTTCTCATTCATCCTCTTTCGCTCCTCTTCCTCCTTCAAACACTCTCATATAACATTTGTAAAAACTTCTCCCCCTCCTCCTCCAAAAACTTCTCATGCATCATTTGCAACAACCTCTCCCTCTCCTCCTCTAAGAACTTTTCATGCACCGTCTCCCACAACCTCTTCCTCTCCTCCTCCAAGATCATATCCCACTTCTCCCTTTCCTCCCCCAACTTAACAACAACAATCTCTTCAACCTCTATTTTAATCATTTTCTCTCTAGATTATTGAGAGTGTCCAATATATACCTTGAAGCCAATGCCTCTAACAAGACCACAGACACGCCCAAAATGCTCCTCGATTCCAATCGCTTATACCAAGATGTCATGACGACCTTGTGAAGTGAAGAGGCTGGCTTTGGTTTGTTCAACAAGATCATCCTACAACACATTAAATTTTATCTTTACAAAATTGATTTAACTAAATAAAATATTCTTGAAAAAAGTATATACTTAGAATCCTTTGAGCCACTTCGCGTGTAGCATCTGATGTGTACTGACGTCTTTTCTTTGGCGTGCCCTCTTCTATTTCTTATGGTGTGATGGTGGAGATGGACTTCAATTAAGACTTATAGAATCTCCCAAATCTTCTTCCATTTTTTTCTTTTTTCGTCCATCAAAATTTTTTCAATTCTTTGATATCCTCCACGAGACAACCTATGTGGATATATATTTCTAGCTCGATTTTCCTTTCCTTTTTGGATCTTTTTCAAGAAGTCAGAAGTTTTGTGAGACTCTACAAATTTCTCCCAAGTATCTCGATCATTAAATGAATATACCTCATATGTAGGTGGTTCTTTATGATGTTTAATATAATCATGGGTGAGCTGTGTCTTAAACCCCCTCCAACGCTCACCATAATAAGCAAGCATTTCCTTTTTCACGTACTTATTATTTGGAGTAACAATGAAGAGATCCTATGTTTACACAATAAATATGTTATTAGTATTGCACAAAAAAATATATTTGTAAAACAAATGTTAGGATACAAGATAAATACCGTCATATCAACTCATGTCGTTTTTAAATTCATCGTCAATGTCATGCCAACTATTTACCAAAATTCTCACTTTACTTCTACCTTGTAACACAATGTAATCCAAAACATCATCAGCATGTTCACCTTTAACCTTGTCGGTTTCTGCATCAACTCTAATCGGATGTCGAATACCAGATTCGTTGGCTTTTTTTACCTTTGTATACATCGTGGCACCTCTAGTTTTTTTCTTTTTCGACTTTGTGTATTAACAAAGTTTGCAACAGATGTTGTATGGGAGGTGCTTGTTGAATCGACCTTGACTATTAACATGAATAGACAAAGTAAAAAACTAACGTTGATGAATATAGAAATGGAAAATAATAGAAACAAAATGATCAATAGACAAAGTAATGCAGAAAGCCTAAACAAAATGATCAATAGACAAAGTGAAAAGCTAACGTTGATGAATATACAAACTAACAATTCGGTGAAGAACAAACATGTCGCAAAAATGATACTTGATGAATATCTATTGGAAGAGTTTTGATATCGCACAGGGTTTTTACGAAATGAGAGTGAAGAACTGACGTTTGAGTGTTGATAGGTAAATGAAAAGTTAGAAACTAGCTAGATAGTTCTATGAAGTATTTCATGCAAAATAAGTTTCATCTCGGTTTTACAAAAATACGAATGTGGTTGTTTTATTAAAAATATAAAATAGAAAAATAACTTTATAGCACCATATTCTAGGAATTCATTTAAAATATATATCATGTCAGATATTAAGGAAAATCGAGGGGTTAAAATATATCAAATAAAGTATTAAAATAATATTTTAAAATTAATATTATGAAATTGTTAATCAAAACACTACAACAAATAGTGTTTCATGACGAAGCTTTCACGTCATCTTAGGAAAAAACTGAGGTTTTATACTAAGGCGCCCCATATATTTATTTTTAAAAAAAATTAAGTCGATCTCTCGTTATTTAGAAAGTCGAGGTGACATACCATTCCAGACATGCTATGTGTCCCTGTTACTCCACTTTATGTTTCTACTAGTAAAAATGTATAAAATAAATGATCTAATCCTTCGGTTTCTTTAATAAACCAAGGGATAAATAATCTGATTTTTACTATAAAAACTCTCATTGAACATATTTAACTCTAATGTTATCTTATTTGTAGCCGACCCATCATTTTTTTAGATTGCAAAACTGAAAAAATGTTCTTCTACCTGAGCAAAACTACGATATATTCGTTGTTACTGATGGATTCTAAGTAGAAAAAAACAATTTCCAATCTTTGTAACAGACACCTTATTAAAAGTTGGAAATATTCAAACACATTGTATATGCTAATGAATACATTGATAATGATAGTATAACGCCCCAAAATAAATTGTTAGAATTACTTTAGATAATTAATTATGTGTTGATTTATGCTTGTATGTGTTATAGGTGTGTTAGAGGTTAGAAGGCCTAGAGAAGGATATTTTCCTTAAAACTATAAGGATGTGTAGTATTAAAAGGGGCGTGTGAGTAAAAGTGTAGAAACATGAGTATAGAGAGAATATTACCTTATTATTATTATTATTATTATTATTAATATTATTATTATTATTATTATTATTAGAATAATGATTATAATAATGTTAAATAAAAAATTATTAGTAATAATGGAATAAGAGTGTTATGGTAAGAGTGAGTGGGCTAAGTAGGGACATAAGGGGAAATTCCTTATGAGGGCTATTTGTAAAACAAGGAAGAGAAGAGAACTAGATTCATTCGAATCGATCGTAGAATTTTGGAGGAACAGAGAAGAGAGCAGAGGCAAGGGAAGGCTAGGTCAAGCTTTGGAAACTAAGATAACGGGGGATAATGGGTTCTCTAATTTGGTGATTATAGCATGAGAGGGTAGTGAAAGTTCCTTTCTCTCTTAGGTTTTCTTGATTTTGTATTCCTTGTGTTTTTCTTTTGATTGGGATGATGAATATTGTGATTTCGTTTGTATTGAATTGTATTGGCATAATTGTGATAATTGTGATGTGGGATTCATGATTATTATGGATTACTATGGGAAAAAAATTAAAAAGAATATATTATAGAACATATATTTCACTTAGGTATTGGTTTGTAAACCCTTAAAATTGGTAATAGAATTCACTAATAGTAACAATAGTAAAGACCTGTGTTAGAATTCTTATAATTATGATTTTGAGTCCATACTGTGTTGGATTCGAGTGGAAAAGGCTCGGTGTTAGTGTAGAAATTCGTAGCAGAAAGATTCAACACAAAACAACATGCATCGACTCGAAGGGGTAATACATTGACTCATACAAATTCAGGACTCAATATGCGTCGACCTGAGCACACCCGAGGCAGACAGAATACTGATGCGTCGACTCAAAGGGGTCATGCGTCAACTCATGCAATTTAATATTTTACATGTTTTTCTAAAGGCCATAACTTGAGTTTCCAGACTCCATTTGATGTGTCATTCGAAGCGTTGAAAAGATAATGAAATGAACTATACCTTAGAAGAATAAAACAATTAATAGGATATAGTTTTATAATTCTTGAATTAGGATTAAGCGATGAACTATGTAGTGCTAACATAAGAAGTATGCCCTTGGCTATGAATTGACTTAACCGTGTTTTGATACAACTTGATAGGTGTTTTCTTTATGATGATATAGTGTCATTATAATAATTATGTATGCTTCCATTGATGTTTTGATGAAAATGTGAATTATTCTTCGTTTTGAATTCTTTTAATGCCTTTGTAATGGTTTGTGATTGTATGGACATTTATGAGGAATGTCGGTGATTCAGAAAGAATCGTGGTGAGTATGTGACTCACGAGTGATCATGAAGAATATTTGTGGGTTTTTGTTCATATTATATATATATATATATATATATATATATATATATATATATATATATATATATATATATATATATATATATATATATATATATATATATATATCATACAATCATTATGTCATGTTATGATGAGATGAGCCTAGGTGGGAATCCTTGTTGGGTTCCTAGTCTCTAAAGGACTCTTAAAGAGAGTCGAGCGGAAATGAGTCAAGTTCAAGAGGAATATGATTGGATCACCCGGATTCTGACGGGAATCAGGTTCATATGAATGAACCGTATTGGTTGTGGTTATACTGCATGCATGGTGTGGAGTCCATGGAGTCATATTGCATAATGTTATGAGTTATGTGTAATTGGTAATTGGATGTGCACTATAACCTTATGATTGTATGTGTATTTGTTTACTACTTCTTAGCATGCGATTTCTTGTCGTTTAAATTATTGAATGTAATTCTCACCTATTTTCTGTTTTTGCGTCTGTGCTCCTTAGGGAGTGTAGCGGTAGAAATGTTTAAGACTAAGCCATTGGATTGACTAGACTTTATACAAATCAAAATAAAAATCGCCACCGCGCTTTATTGTTTCCAAAGGAATGGGGAAAGAGCGAATAACCCAAAAATAGGGGGAAAGATTCAAGGTAAGGGGGTTGGTTATGCAAAGGGAAGGTATTAGCACCCTAAACATTTACGGTACTCCGTAGGAGCCTCTTTGTAAAATATGTATATTTTGGCTATAAAAACTGTTGTATATAAAAAGTGGATGGTGGAGGTGAGGAAAGAAGCGTATTTATTTTATAATTTTTGCACCCGCCGGGTTGAGAACCTTTAGTGCCTACGTACCACCTTTTGTGCAATTGGGGATCAGGGTACACGTAGTTCCTCTTTTAAAATTTAGAAACACAAATGAGTTAGTTAATTTTTTGAGATAAAACATCATCGTCATTGTCCGTGTGGAAAACATACCTACTACCCACAACCATGAGAAAGGAGAATTTGCATCATCTCAAAGTGGATGATATGACTTGAATTTTAAAATCAACAATGCCTCACTCAACACTCAAGTGGAAAATATATCTCTTCACTATATATTGTAGAAGTATAGTTGTTTGCATCACTACAAGGATTGACAAGAGTCTAATATTTTGAGAAAATTTTAAAGATAAAAAGCCAAAATGGCAAGATGGTTTGAAATGATATTGATTGACTTTTAGTCTTCTCACAAAAAAAGTCAAGGTATCATTAAGTTGATTGGGGTTTATTTATGAAAATGTTTTGAAAATACATGGACTTAAGTCCAAGTTTATTATAAAAGTGGTTCAAGTTCAAAAACAAGAAGAGTTTTTTTTCAAAAAAAAAGGAGGAAGAAGATTTTTGAAATTGAAGAAGATGGGAGGAGAAGAAGGGACTATCCTAAAGCATAAAATAAAAGCTAGGGATAAGAACCATCTAACCAACAAGAAGCCAATACTTGACATTATGAGCCAAGATAGAATTCCCATTCCTTGGATTGAAACCAAGCAAGAAAAAATACTAGACCTCTTGAGAGAACCAAACTTCAAGTGTATTAAGTCTTCACAAAAATTGGGCAGAGTAACGGCTGTATACGGGTGAATTCCATATTACAAACAGAGGGTGTAATCACAAAAACCTGCACACAAAAACAAACAAGCAACCCATTGTCTTGAGGTGAACCTCAAGAACTCCAGACAAAATAATCAGATAAGGTCTCAAAGTCTCCAAGATAGGCCAAAGTTTCTAATTCCAATTCCAAGAAAAGTCTCATGCTCCATAATGCCAAGGATAGTAACCAAATAGTCCAAGTACCATTAAATTTTTTTTAGGGTTTATATTGATTATTAAGTATCTTAATAAAGGAAAAGAAAATCTCAAGTGAGCAAAGTAAAAATGGCAAGAAAGTAAATGCTCAAATGAGCAAAGATGAAAATGGCATGAAACGTAAATGCTAAAAGTAAACGGTACATAAAGCATAAAAAATAATGAAAGCATAAGGTAAAACAAGTCAATAATTAGTCGTTAGTTGGATGACCATCTTGAAGCTTGCATTTGGAACTCATTAGATGATTGGTAGAACCAAAGCCTCCACACAACAAATTGCATTTGCTTTTTGTCAAGTATATCATCCATTTGGAATTCTCATAAGTACCATTTAATGATCAACAGTGTTTAAGTGATTTGCATTGACCAAAGCTGTTGTAGATCCATTAGAGGATTGGTAGAACCAAAGCCTCCACACAATGAATCTCAAGGTTATTGGATCAAAGAGATCACATTAGCATACTTGGGCTTGCAATCATAAGTTTGGGCCACGAATGATCATTTATTCGAATCCGTAAAAAATTTAGCGTTATGTTAAGCAATCGTAAGTGGACTTATATAGAAGTCGCACCTATTTTGAGATCGGTCAATAGCAATCTATGCACCATTTGTTTTGAGACATGATATAGAGATCATGCTCCAACAACATCTAGTGCAATAAGAAAGGGATGAGATGAAGAGGGATGGGAAAAAATATACAAACCACATTTGAATTAAATTTTAATCAAACTATTATTAAAATCATTCATCCATTTTTGTGGAGTTAAACTCAACACCATGGATCCAATGATGTTAATAAAGTTCATGATCCAAAATCTAACCCAAGATCATCCAGAAAATAGTCACAAAATATATCACATTTTAATATACATAAAAGGGTTTAAAAAAATGTTTAAAAATAGAAAATAAAGAGAAAAATATCAACTATGTTCAAATTAATCAAGAAATAAAAAGTAAGACCATAGAAAAATCAGAAAAAAGCTCAAATAATTTTACAAATTTTTTGGTAATTTTTTAAAGTAAGAAACTATTTTTAAAATTAAAATAAATGGGTAAAATAAACAAAAAATAGTAAAAAATAGTAAAGTAAGAAACAAAAATAAAATAAGGTCACTAATATTTGTCACAATATTATTGGATCATTCCATAATTTTTTCAGAATTTTAAAATGTATAAAAGTATTTTTAAACATTTAAAACAAATCAAATAAGTGTAAAATTTATAAGAAAATACCAAAACACAAAATTAAATTGTGAAAAAATAAAAATCAGAAAGGGAATAATCAAAAATATTTTTCATGATCTTTTTAGATTTTTTGGACTAAAAATGAATTTTCTATGATTTTTTGAAATTTAAAACAATTAAAATATAAAAATCAGAAAAAGAAAATAAAAGTAAAATATGTGGACCATTGGATGAGAGTCAAAACGCATTAGTAATCAAATCCAAGGGATCTGACGCGTTGTGCATAACATGGTCATTAGTGATATTGTACATAATCATTAATTAAATCAGGATTTAAAAAATATAGATGGCGCGCCTTTATTGGTTGGAAGATGACATGTTGGTCATCTTCAACCTCCAGCCATCACGAATTGCAGGTCTCTCAAAATGTAAAATCAGAAGCTCATACCTACGCCATTCGCTTCGGCTCTTCAAGACGAAGACAACCACACCCTCGCGCCAAATTTATATAAACTGTAGCTCAAGCAATTTGGAAGGAAAGTTTTGAAAAGGGATTTGAAATTTCATGGTCAAAACGTGTTTCCAGTAAAAGGTATGTGTTGCAACTAGAACCAAGGCAATGAGAGCAACACAATGATATCAGAGTTTTGAAGAATTAATGAAGGAATCTACCTATTGAAGTTGAGTTGCAGAGCTCTGAAACTGAACTTCTATGGAGCAGTATAGGGCACGATTCTTGAATGTAATTATGTGGTTAGCTTCAGGGAAGATCAAGGAAGGTGAATTGATGGAAAAATTGGATTGAAAAAGGCTCGAGAATGGATTTTGAAGTTACAGAAAATTGAGTTATGGATCAAGTTTGGCAGGGTGATTCTGGCTATCCAAGCTTGGGAAAATGAATGGGATAGTTCATGTATTTATAGGAGAAGCAAACAGGATCAAAAGTAAGAGTGAATGATGCATTTTGGAGGGAATTCATGCAAACCTGATGCACGAGTGAAGTGTGATCCAAACTTCACCAAAACTCATCCAATTCTTGCGTTTTGATGCACTAATCCACTTGGGAAAGTTGGCTAATCATGTTTAGACCCAAAACGCGTGTTAATTTCAAATTCTGACTTGCAAGGAAACTTCAATTCCAAGTTACCATTTTTGAAACTATGGCATTCTCAGCTCAAGGGGTCTTAAGGCATGATTCTTGATGCTTTAGAACGATGAGGTTACAAGCTTTGCAATGGAAAAATAATGGAGTTAAATAGATGCTTGAGCTGAAAGTTATATTGAGTTAAAGTTGAAGAAAAAAGTTTGACTTTCCATACTTAGAAATATTTCAAATTCTTCATCAAAAATGTTCTATAATGTATTGCATACAAACATGGCCTTCCACTTGGAATTTGCTCTTGATCAAAACAGATGGAAGGAATTAGATCTCTTGAATGACATTTTGAAACTTGAATCATTGAAAATCTCCAAAATTTGAGCAAGTTATGACTTGTTGAAGTTGGCAAAATTTCATGAAATGACCTATAATATTTTGCATCTTTAAGGCAACTTCCATTCATTTTCCCACTTTTCACATAAAAGAAGGCATAAATTTGACATCCTCAAGATCATTTTGGAAAAATAATGAGCTCAAGGTGATAAAAATTGACCAAGTTATGATCATTTGAAGTCACACATGGAAAATTGGGGATTCATCTGGAGGACTTGTAATCTTTCTTCTTTACCAAGTTTCTTCCACATGAAAACTCTTTGTAACTTTTGAATTTATTTGTTGACAACCCTTTAAAGAGAAGGATGTCTTTGGAATCATTCAAAAATACCAAAAGGTGAGCAAGATATGCTCCTTTGAAGTTCAAAACCCTAGCTCCTAGATCAAGAAAATGCTTTGAAGAACTTTGACAAGCTTAAACAAACTTCTTGTACCAATATTCTTGCTTTGTGAATATAAGTTGTTGAGGTTGTCTCACTGATGAGTACTCTGATTTGTCTACAAAACTATTTTTATTTGAAATTCTAGTTATTTATCAATTTAATTAGAAATGGAAAAAAGGGGTGTTACGATTGGTTATCAGAGCAGGTCAGTCCATCCTACCAAGTTATCGAGTCAGGATAGTATGACAGTTGAATACTATCGATGTGTTGTTCCTTAGTATGTAACATGTGTGTGAAACACTATCGGTGCTTTCTTGATATTCTAATCACTTGTTTGTTGGAGTGGGATTGAAACAAGTAGGGGAGAAGCTTGTGCTTCTATGAGATGGTTCAGGTGTGAACCGTAGTTTCAGTGTGTCGTGAATTGCATAAGTGCAAAGGTCAGTGAGACTGTGTTGCTATTTGATTTTAAAGAGGTACGGATTTAGGAATTGTATCTAGCGGTTAGGTCGAAGTGTCCTTGAGAGGGAATGATCAACTACACGTGTATTCGTATCTCTAAGAGTGGAGGGTGATGTTACGGATAATGAGGGGGAAGTTGTGTACGAGTCTCGATGTTTTTCTAGGGATAATTGCGACTTATCGTCAGAATGAGATGTGGGAGTACCTTGACGTTATCCGTGGGGTGAACTGTTTGAAGTTAAACCAATTGATTACAAGTTATTGTGACGAGTCGATGCATAATTCCTATTGTTGTACCCCAAAATTTGCCCTCCCATATTCTTCAAAGTTTTGACAAGCATCATCTCAATTCGCTCAAAGTCTACTCAAGGGCTACACAGTCAACCATCCTCCTAAGCCAGTCAAATTAGGGTTTTGGTTCTTGCAAGGAAGTTGAGGTTTTCAAGGGCTCAATCAAGTCCCATATGCTCATATACATTGTCAAGCACCTACATGTCAAGTTTCAAGGCTCACAGCATCAAGTTGCACAGTCAAAAGCCCTAATTGCTTCACAATCAACTATAGGGGCAAAATGGTCATTTGGCAGTCAAAAGTCAAAGAAATTTGACAACATCTTATTTTGAAGCCAAAATCATCATTTGATCAAGTCTTGATCATGATTTCACAAGAATGGCTCAAAAATCATCAAGGTGTCAAAAGTTTCTATTTTTGAACAGCTGAAAAGTCAACTGTAACTTGACCAAGGCATAACTTTTTCATGGTTCATCATAAAAATCCCATCCAATACTCATCTTGAAGGGGAAGACATTTCCTACAACTCATCTTCACATTCCAAGTCCAAGAAATACTCTCACAAAAAGTTATCAATTTCAACATTATAGGTCATTTTCAAAAGTCAACAAAAAGGCACTTTAAGTCAAAGACCATAACTTGAGATTGGTAAATCAAAATGACATGGGACCAAAGGCATTGGTTATAGGACTTCAAGACCTTTCCAAAATGTCCAAGAACATGTTCATATGATCAAAATTGAGCAAGATATGCATTGGAGAAGTATGGAAATTTTTGTGAAATGGCCAAAGTCAACTATCCTTGAAACTTCAATTTTTTACAAAAAGGGCCCACTTTTTCCACTTGATTCAGCTTTGCCATGCCACCCACGTGTCCCATGATTTATTTCAAGATTAAAAATTAATTTTTCTATTTTTATTTAATTTTAGTTGATTTAATTCATTTTAAATCTTTAAAATTCAAATAAAAATCAAAAAAATTAATTAAGGGATATCTTGTGGCTTGAATAGTTTTGATACATCACAATCCACCTACCAAATTCGTGTACAGTCCATTTCAAGCATGAAATTCAAATTTGGACAAAAATGGCAAATGCTTTAATGGTGATAAAGAGGAAATCTCAAAACTTCATTGCAAGGCTTAAAGGCTCACATTATTGATTGATTCTTATTCAGAGACATATATGCAAGCCTCCCATACATCATTCACGACCTAGAACTCTCTCAAACGGCCAAACTACATTCCAAAAAACTTGAAAAAATTTGCAAACTGAAAACCGCTTTCCAGCATAATTCAAACCTCTCTTTTGATCCAAACACATTCCCAGCATTGCCAGGAACGATTTGCAGTCATAAACCAACCCCAACACTCAAGGAAACGGCCAAACAGAACCACGGTTTGAGCAAACTTTTCCATAATCGAAACTCCATTTTTACGCATCATTAATACATTTTGATCACTGTTTTGCATTGCTGACATTCATACGAAGCTTTCCATATAATTTAATTTGATTATGATGCTCTAACATGAAAGTTGCCATTGTTAGGTTCTAGGGTTTCAAAGCTTTTGAATTGGGGTTTTTCCCATATTGTAAAATTAACCCTCCAAACACCCATGGTTGAAATCAGCAGGATGAGACGAATCCAAAACATACCTCGCACCCTTTTTATATTCACTATATAGCTACTCGCTATTTTCCACAGTTTTGCATTGTGGGGGTTAAAAACCCCCGCTATCTTGTTTCTTTTTTGCAGAATAAACGAAGACGGTGATGAGGTGTCCATGCCCGGCTGGTCAATTCAAATGGGGGCACGCTTTTCCTTTTATTTAGCATATAGGGTGTTTATTTCATATTATGTTTTTTTCTTATTATTCTAACACACGCGCATGAGTGGTTCAGTGGCTGGAGACGTGGCTAGGCATCACTGGGACCTGGGTTCGATTCCCAGGTCCCCCATAATTCCAATGTTATTTTTTCTAAATGCATTCTTGTGCAGATTCCCAAATGATGAGCACCATAAGCCTCACATCTCAGCTTGCCAAGTGTCCCTCAAGCAGATCCAAGGGCCAAGAGGTGAGGAGCACCATGCTCAGGAGTCAACACACGCGCAGGCAACCTCCAAAGTCAAACAAAGCTGGATTCAAATGGGCCTCACAATTCAATTCAGAACACCCCATTTCTGGCCCATACCTCCCTTTGGTTTTATTATTTCTTTTAATCTCTTTATTTTTCTTTTCTTTTATAACCCTTTTTTATTATTAATTATTAGTATTATTAACTCAATTAATATTTTTCATAAAAAATCAAAAAAAGAACTAACATTATTATTATTATTATTATTATTATTAATTTCATCTTATTTTTGTAATTAAATACTAATAAATTGAATTAATTATTAATTAGGCAACTTTAACTCCTTTTTTCTTAATAATTAAAATAAGTTTAGAATTAGGTTTTTATTAACTTTTAATTTTAATTCCTTTATTTTATTTTCATTAAAAAACATAAAAATAAAAAAAAAACATTTTTTTTCTTTTATTAAATTAATTAATCAATTTAATCATTAGTTTTAATTGCATTTAATCACAAAAAAGACAAAAAATTCATTTCTTTTCTTAAAAGGGTCAAAACCCTTAAGACATTCCCGATTAATTTTTATTCGCGCGCATTTATTTTATTTTGATTATTATGTAACTGCTTCAAGAATGTAATAGTAATTAGGTTTATTGCTTTCTTTACTTTCCGCACTTTATCAAAACAGGTCTTTGTATTTTTGGCGATGTATAGACCCGCGCCTTGTAATAGCATAAAATTTATATTTCCGTAATTTATTTTCCGCACCCCTAACTGTTAACAATGCATGAAAGAATGTATGTAAATAAAATTAATCCGTAGCTCACAAATAACATACAAGATAACCTTAACTGAAAAACAACACACAAAGCACATGCCACTTCTTAGGGTACGCCTCAGTGGTTGCCTCGAACGTGGTCATCAAGTATAGGGTGTCTTAGAGGTTGCCCTTCTGTCCAAAAGATCCAGTTGCCTCGAAACGGTTGCCTCGGATACAAAGGATCTAGGACACTAGGGTTACTTCTAAGGTGTCCTACCATTGCTTCAGTGACCACATTGTCCCGATAATCGAATTGACCCGAACACCTCCAACGATGGTGCTACCTACCCCTCAATGGTGGGATAGCACTACCTAAAGGACTCTTACACAGCCTAATTCCTTAGAGTAGGTAGATTCTCCTGGGTACTTGCTCTTTTCAAACAAACAAAACAACTTTTCGCACTCACACTTTCTAAAAGTTTTCAAACAAATGTTTCATACACTCTTGAGGACTGATACAAGAGTTACTTAGAAAATTTTCAAACGAAACTTTTTCAAAACCCACACACACTTGAAAAGAAAACAAATTTTGAAAACATAAGAGCAAGTACCTAAGAGCCCGTGGATAACCACGGATAGAAAGGGTGCTAACACCTTCCCTTTCTATAAATCTACCTCCCGAACCGAGAAACATTCTGGAATAAGGAATTTTGCTGTGCTTTTGTCCTTTCCATGTTGGAGAACATAAAAGACGGTGGCGACTCTTGCTTACCGCGACATTTCGCGAAACCAGCTAAAAACAGTCAGTTCTATTTCCACCGATCACAGAACTGGCGACTCTGCTGGGGACATATAAGTGGGGTGTACCTTAGGAATAGTTCATCATCATGTTTTCAATTACTTGCTTTGCTTGATTTAAAATTGTGGGCCTGTTTTGGGAGTTTCATAGATCCTAACCCGGATCTGGGGGATACCTTCTTAGAAAGTAGCAACAAACTGTGAGGGAACTGTACGGGGTATACCGACATGGTTGAAGCAGTTTGCTACGTTGATGTGGCACTTTGCTGAGTACCGGTAACCCTTGAGTCAAGTCAAGGAGAGTACGGGGCCGCCGCGTGGTGTCGTGAAGCATCAACTGACCTTAGGAACCTTAATTGAACCATCCTGGCCTCTTTAGGGGTAGTGAGATGACTGACTTTGGTGCAGTCTGAAGTTGGTTGATACTCGATACTACACTCATTGAGGGTTGTTTTCTTGGAATATTTTGATCGCCAGTTCAGTGGCTAAATCAAAACAATGAACACAGAAAATAACCCAATGATATTGAGCTCCTTAGAACCCGGTTACTTTTGATAGGACAGGTTTTTGAGCCCACCAACTTTAAGAGGGTAGTAACCCAAACTTCATGCTGGCCTAAACTCTAAAGGCTATGGTGTGATTTGTGTGCCTTATCCTGTTTGCTTTTTGTGAATACTTGTGGTATGCTCTTATCATAGCATCATAACATCATACAACATCATATGCATCCACTAACCACTTCAAGGGGTCGAATCTTCATCTTTGTTCTTGTTTTGTAGGACATGGAAACTATCCGCATAAAGACAATTCAGGTTAACCTTGTAAGGATCCCTCCTCAGCTTAAGGAGCTTACATCCAGGATTCCCGAGAACTCGTCATTCAGTGAAAGGCATGGTAGACTCATCAGCTTGGTCAATACCAACATTGAAGAGGATATGGTGAAAGTGTTGTTCCAATTCTTTGACCCTCTACACCACTGTTTTACTTTCCCGGATTATCAATTGGTGCCTACTTTGGAAGAGTTTTCTCAGCTTCTGAAGATTCCCATTCTCAATAAACTACCCTACAACGGTACAGAAAAGGAGCCTAAACTTGAAGAGGTTGCTAAAGCATTATGCCTACAACCATCTGACATTAAGGGACATTGGGAAGTTAGAAGTGGTATCAAAGGGTTCTTGGCCAAGTTCCTGTTTGAGAAAGCACAAGAATGTTGGAATTCCCTTGACCTACAAGCTTTTGAAGAAGTTGTGGCTCTCCTTGTCTATGGATTGGTATTGTTCCCGAATCCGGATCAGCTTATAGATATCAATGATGTTAAGATCTTCATGTCCAGGAATCCCATACCTACGTTGCTTGGGGACATCCTCCACTCATGTTACACTCGAACCATGAGAAAGAGAGGTGTTCTCATGTGCTGCACTCCTCTCCTGGCAAGGTGGTTTATTTCGCACCTTCCACAATCAGTTTTGAAGAACGAGCAGGATTTGAGATGGTCACAACGATTGATGACTCTTACACATGCTGATATACATTGGTGTTCTCGGTCCAGAGAGAATGTCACTATTATTGATCGTTGCGGGGAGTTTCCTAATGTTCCTTTACTTGGAATCAGAGGAGGTATTACTTACAACCCCTGTCTGGCTTTGAGGCAGTTTGGATATGCTCGGAGGGATGGCCCTCATGATATGTTGATTCCTGACATAGTTTTTGACTTCGACAATGATGCACAAGGACTTCGCCAGAGATTCATCAGAGGGGTAGATAGCAAGACACTGGGGCACAAGAACTCCATCCCCCTGGAGCCTTATCTCAAGTGGGTACGAGCCCGCTCCCAGAAGCTGGTGATGCCATATCCTCATGTTCTCCCCGTGATCAAAGAGCCAGTGTTGGAAGGAGAGGTGCCCTACACCATTCAACATCCTGACATGCCAACGTCTTGGGAAGAAATGCAAAAGACCTGGATCCAACTCAAGGAAGAACGGGATTCTCTTGAAACCAATCTAGATGCCAGTGAGAAGAAGGTCTTGGAGCTCACCCGCCTACTGCACGAGGAAAAGACCCTCAATACTTACATTGCTCCAAAGAGGATGCGCAGTGTCTTTTGGGATTAATTATTTTGTAATGTTTTGCCCATGAGGCCCTGATGTACTGAACAAATTATTTCCTAATAAAAAGTGTGTTCTTTTTTGGTTACAACGAATTTGAACTTTCGAACCCTTAAATGCATTGCATAAATAGCATATCATGCATCATGTGCATAACATGTACCCTTTTTCTACAGGTTGCTTAATCTTCTTCGCTGTTTATTTCAGCACTCAGTCGTCATGAATCCTGAACCAACTAACGAGCAAGCTATCAAGGCCCTCCAGGCCCAGAACGCCCAGTTTCAGGAGATGGTCATGAACTTGGCCCAGGGACAACAAGAGTTGAAGGCTTTGCTCCTGAAGAAGAAGAAGAAGAAGAAGAGGACTGTGCTGTTCAACACTGGGCGTAGACTCGGGAACACACTGCAGAATGAAGCTGAGAGGACTACTCCATCTGTTGGGGAAGGCAGTCACCAAGGGAGAGAGGTTCCTAGTCCTGTGGTCTCTGACACCGAGACAGACTTCAATGATGAACAGTACCCTCCTGCTGAGGACCGTTACAAACAGCTAGAGGACAGGTTAAATGCTATGGAGATTCAACATGTGCCTGGGTTGGATTTCGGAGACTTAGGGTTATCTTCTGGGGTGGTGATCCCACACAAGTTCAAGGCACCTGCCTTTGTGAAGTATGACAGGGCTTCCTGTCCTAAAATGCACCTCCGCTCTTATGTAAGGAAGATCCAGCCTTACACTGCAGACAAGAACTTATGGATCCATTTCTTCCAGGAGAGTCTTTCAGGGACTCATCTCGAATGGTTCTATCAGCTGGATGGAACCAACATTCGTAATTGGGAGGACTTGGCCACTGCTTTTTATAAGCAGTATCAGTACAATTCTGACCTCACTCCCACGCGTACCCAACTCCAGGGTATGTCACTGGGAACGGGTGAAGGTTTTAAGGAGTACGCACAGAAATGGAGGGACCTGGCTGGCAGGGTGCAGCCACCGCTGACGGATCGCGAACTAGTAGACATGTTCTTGGGGACCCTATTTGGTCCATTCTTCAACCATCTCATAGGTAATTCCTCTGCTGGGTTTACAGACCTGATCCTGACTGGTGAGAGGATCGAAGCTGGTATCAAATCGGGGAAGATACAAAAGGGTGCCTCCTCAAATACTTAAAAGAAGCCCTTCAAGAAAGAAGCAAGTGCCGTGTATGGTCCCAGAAGGCAAAACAAACCAGAACGCCGCTAAGCTGTCAACGCGGTGGTTATTTCTAAGCCTGCTGTTGCTCCTCACCAGTACAACCAGCCTAGAGTTGAGAGGACTAGAAGACAGTATACTCGGCTCAACATGACTCTCTCTCAGATATTACCGCAATTGCTGTCAACTAGCCTGGTAACTGTCAAGGAAGCTCCAAAGGTTGTAAACACAGCATCTCCGAAGTACAACCCCAACGCCCGTTACGCTTATCACTCTGATAGCCCGGGACATTCTACTGATGATTGTTGGGCCCTAAGGAATAAGGTTCAGGACCTCATTGATGCTAAGGAAATACAGTTCGAGGCTCCCGAAAGGCCAAATGTTGTGACCGCTCCCATGCCCCAGCATGGAGTGAATGCTGTTGAGGAGGATCTGTATGTAGCTTCTGTGGATGATGTTGCTACTCCGCTGCTGACCGTCAAGAGGAACCTGTTGCTAGCCGGTTTGTTTCCGGGATGTAGTAAAGGTTGCCATTTATGTGCTAATTCACCTGCCGATTGTCCTTTGCTGAAGTCAAGCGTCCAAAACCTGATGGATAGTAAAGAGATCTTGTTCAAGAAGATTGTCGTTCCTGCTGCCCCTGTTGAAGAAGTTTCAATTGTCACCATTTTCAATAACCCTTCCAAGGCTCCTTCAAAGAAGCCTATCAAAATTATGCCTGTTCACAAGGTTGCACCCATCACCATTACTATTCCGGGGCTCATCCCCTACAAGTCTGATAAAGCTGTCCCGTGGCACTATGGGGCAGATGTTTATGTTCTGGGAGTGAAACAAGAGTTCAATACTAGTACCGGTGTCACCAGCATCACCGGGCCTGCTAAGGTCACTCGTAGTGGAAGACTGTTCTCACCGGACATTGCACCTCCAGCAATTCAAAGACCTCTTGTCATCACACCTGCCAGTGTGCCTGTTTCCCTTCCTGATCAAGTTTCTACCCCTGCTGCCGAGTCATCTGACGCTCGGGGCAAGGGGATTGCTACTGAAGTGCCTGCCCGAAAGGAGGCACCGAAGACCACTGTTGAGGCTTCCAAGCAAGAGATGGAAGAGATCCTCAAAATTATCAAGAAGAGTGATTTCAACGTTGTTGAACAGCTGGGGCACACCCCCTCTAAAATCTCTATGCTATCAATGTTGCTGTGTTCAGAGGCCCATGCCAAGGCCCTGATTGCTTTCCTGAAGACGGCCCATATGCCACAAGAAACGTCTGCTGATCAATTCACCGACTGTGTGGCCAACTTAACTGCTGATAATGGTCTGGGTTTCTCTGACGCTGATCTGACGGCCAAGGGGAAGAACCATAATGATGCCCTGCATGTCTCCATTGAATGCAGGGGCACTACTCTTGCCCATGTTCTAGTTGACACTGGTTCTTCATTAAACGTGCTACCCAAGAAAGCTCTAGACAGGCTGGACTGTGAGGGTTTAGAGCTCAAACCAAGTAACATTGTTGTCCAGGCCTTTGACAGGTCCAAAAGGATGGTACACGGTGAGGTTAACATCCCAATCAGGGTTGGTTCACAAGTATTTGATTCAAAATTCTATGTGATGGATATTCGTCCATCCTATTCTTGTTTGCTGGGTCGCCCATGGATCCACAAGGTTGGAGCTGTGACTTCAACTTTACATCAGAAGCTCAAGTACCCGGTCAGGGGGAAGATCGTAACAGTGCAAGGGGAAGAGGAATACATGGTCAGCCACCTCAACTCATTCCGGTACATAGAGATGGATGGGGAATTCATTGAGACCCCCTTTCAACACTTTGAAGAGGTGCCTCAAACATTGGCAACAGCAGAGGCAATGACTGAAGAGGGTTCTCCTTTGAAGATGGCTTCCTTGAAGGATGCCTGGGCTGTGGTTGAGAAGGGTGAGTGTGCAAACTGGGGCAGACTTCCTGATTTCACTCCAAAGACTGACAAATTTGGCTTGGGTTTCACTGCAGAAGCTCAGAAGGCTGTGCGTAAGGCAAGGATTGGAAGACCTCCCGTGCTCATCACCAACCCGGGAGTGAATGCTATTGAGGATGACGTAGAGGAATCCGAATTTGACAGTTGGATCTACCCAATGACCAACGGTGGACCTAGCAACTGGACTACAAAAGACTTTACACCTATTACTTTTGTCACCCAGTAATGAACTCTTTTGTTTTAAAGTTGTAACAAACAATATTACTAAACTCTATGGCCCGGTGTCTTACCCGGGGCACCGTGGTTTTATTTGTGAGGGCTTTTGTGTGTCACTTTCATATATCATGAATAAAAGCATTGGACGTTTTTCACATTTCAAATCTTGCGCTCCCTTTCTTTCTTTATATATTGCAAAACAGCTATATTTACACACACTCACTTATACAGGTTCCAATCCACTTTGGATCTCACTGGTAACGACTCTGCTACTGCCAGTTATGACTTCGAAAGTCCGATCAACTTAGCCGAAGACGAAGGTGAAGATGATTGTGAAGTGCCTGGCGAGCTTGCAAGACTGTTACTCCAGGAAGAGAGGGCCATTCAGCCACATGAAGAGCTAGTGGAAACGGTAAATCTGGGTACTGAGACAGACAGAAAGGAAGTCAAGATTGGTGCCAATCTAGAGCTTGGTGTGAAACAACGTTTGATTCAGATGTTGCATGAATATGTGGAAATCTTTGCCTGGTCTTACGAAGACATGCCTGGGTTGGATACTGACATTGTGGTTCATCACCTGCCTACTAAGGAAGACTGCCCTCCGGTTAAACAGAAGGTCCACCGTATGCGTCCAGAGATGTCCGAGAAAATCAAGGCCGAGGTTATGAAACAATTTGATGCTGGTTTTCTTGCAGTAACTTCTTACCCTCAGTGGGTTGCCAACGTGGTCCCGATGCCAAAGAAAGATGGTAAGGTCCGAATGTGTGTTGATTACAGGGATTTAAACAGGGCCAGCCCTAAAGATGATTTCCCTTTGCCTCACATCGACGTTCTGGTTGACAATACTGCTCAGCACAAGGTGTTCTCCTTCATGGACGACTTTTCAGGTTATAATCAGATCAAGATGGCTCCTGAAGACATGGAAAAGACTACTTTTGTTACTCAGTGGGGCACCTTCTGCTACAAGGTCATGCCTTTTGGGTTGAAAAATGCTGGGGCAACCTACCAACGTGCCATGGTTGCTTTGTTTCATGACATGATCCATCATGAGATAGAAGTGTATGTCGACGATATGATTGCAAGGTCCCAAACTGAGGAGGAACACCTTGACCATCTACAGAAGCTGTTTGACCGTCTGAAGTTGTACAAACTGATGTTGAACCCGAACAAATGCACCTTCAGGGTGAGGTCTGGCAAACTGCTAGGTTTCGTCGTAAGCGACAAAGGTATTCAAGTGGACCCTGCCAAGGTGAAAGCCATACAAGAGATGCCAGCTCCCAAGACAAAGAAAGAAGTCAGAGGCTTTCTAGGACGACTGAATTACATTGCCCGATTCATCTCGCACCTAACTGCTACCTGTGAACCAATCTTCAAGCTGCTGAAGAAAGATCAGGTAGTACGTTGGAATGATGAATGTCAGGCCGCTTTCGACAGAATCAAAGAGTATCTCTAAGAACCACCTATTCTTATGCCACCGGTTGAAGGGAGACCTCTAATATTATACTTGACAATACTGGACAAATCAATGGGGTGTGTGCTGGGACAGCATGACGAGTCTGGCCGAAAAGAGCATGCTATTTATTACCTTAGCAAAAAGTTTACCGACTGTGAGACCCGATACTCACTGCTCGAGAAAACTTGTTGCGCTTTGGTATGGGCTGCTCGCCGACTAAGACAGTATATGTTGACTCACACTACTTTGTTGATCTCGAAAATGGATCCAATCAAGTACATATTCGAAAAGCCTTCCTTGTCCGGAAGGATAGCAAGATGGAAAATGATCTTGACCGAATACGACATCCAGTAATCAACTCAGAAAGCAATCAAGGGAAGTGTACTGGCAGACCATTTGGCGCACCAGGCAGTGGACGACTACCAATCTATGAACTTTGAATTTCTAGACGAGGATATCATGGTAGTAACTGATTGTTAAGTACCTGGACCGGATGAAGGACCTGAGGAAGGATCCCGATGGTCTATGCACTTTGACGGAGCCTCAAACGCTTTGGGTAATGGTATTGGCGCCGTGATCATATCCCCTAAAGGCACTCATACTCCACTCACTGCCCGGCTATGTTTCAACTGCACCAACAACATGGCAGAGTATGAGGCATGTATCATGGGTCTTCAAGCTGCAATTAACTTAAGGATCAAGTTTCTGAGTGTCTTCGGAGATTCCTCTCTCGTGATCAACCAGATCAAAGGAGAGTGGGATACGAAACACCCAAACCTTATTCCTTATAAAGAGTATGTGTTGACGTTGATTCTCCACTTCGAAGAGATAACTTTTGAACACTTCCCAAGAGAGGAGAATCAGTTGGCGGACACGTTAGCTACGATGTCTTCTATGTTCAAAGTAAAATGGGACAACGAGGCTCCCCGGATTATCATTTGGAAATTGGATGAACCTGCACATTGCTGTGATCTTGAGGCTGAAGAGGTAACTGAAAAACCTTGGTATCATGAAGTGAAGAGGTACTTGGAAGCTCAAGAATACCCCGAGGGTGCATCTGTTAATGACAAGAAGTTTCTGAGAAGGTTCTCCGCAAAGTTCTTCCTCAGTAATGGCATTCTATACAACCGAAACCATGATTCAACTTTACTGCGTTGTGTGGATAAGACTGAAGCAGAAAGGATCATGGCAGAACTACATGAAGGTACCTTCGGAACGCACTCCAGTGGGCACACTATGGCAAATAAAATCCTTCGGGCAGGATATTTCTGGTCCACAATGGAAGGTGATTGTTACCAACATTCTCGGACATGTCATAAATGCCAGATATATGCTGATAAGGTGCACGTTCCTCCAGTACCTCTGAATGTCCTGACAGCACCTTGGCCTTTTGCAATGTGCGGCATTTATATGATCGGTGAGATCAGACCTACGGCATCCAACGGGCATCGCTTCATCCTGGTTGCGATTGATTACTTCACGAAGTGGGTCGAAGCAGCTTCCTATGCTATGGTAACCAAGAACGTCGTGGCACGTTTCATTCGGCACAACCTGATCTGTCGATACGGTGTACCTGAGAGGATCATTACGGACAATGGTACCAATCTCAACAACAAGATGATCACTGAGCTCTGTGAGCAATTCAAGATACAACACCAAAACTCTTCTCCTTACCGGCCGAAGATGAATGGGGCCGTAGAAGCAGCTAATAAGAATATCAAGAAGATCGTGCAGAAGATGACAGTGACGTACAAAGATTGGCACGAGATTTTACCGTTTGCTCTTCATGGGTACCGTACCTCAGCACGAATGTCAACAGGGGCAACCCCCTTTTCTTTGGTCTATGGCATGGAGGCAGTCTTGCCTATCGAAGTCCAGATACCCTCTCTCCGGATAATGAAGGATGCAGATTTGAGCGAAGATGACTGGATCCAGACTCGGCTTGATCAATTAAACCTAATCAACGAAAAGAGACTCACTGCTATTTTTCATGGTCAGACGTACCAAAAACGGATGATCAGGGCATTTAACAAAAAGGTCAGACGACAAGAGTATCAAGTCGGAGATCTGGTAATCAAGCGCATCATCCTTCCTCAAAGTGATCCCAGGGGAAAATGGACCCCTACGTACGAAGGGCCATTTGTGGTTAAACATATCTTCTCAGGAGGAGCCATGATTCTAACCACCATGGATGGTGACGACCTTCCTCACCCCGCCAATGCAGACATAGTAAAAAGATACTACGCATGAATTAAAGACCCGCTAGGTTGACTGGCCTAGGCAAAAATAAGGGCTTCCCGGCGAACCAAAAGGGTTCGGGCAAAAATAAGGGATGAAAAATGAAAAAAATCTGTACACCCGGCAAGTCGAAAACCTGAAAAGGCGGCTTGGGCAAAAATGGGTATCCCGGTGGACTGAAAACCCGAAAGGGTGGTCTAGGCAAAAGTTAGGGATAAGCGTAATACTATGTCTCGTTGGATCACCTTGCGTCCAGAATCTGGTATCAACTATCAGGTCCAGACGACATCAATCAATCAGCTTCATCTTCAACCGAGTAGCAAAGTGATGAGACACTCGAAGACATAAAGGCGATAGCAGAGTTGGAACCCAGCGGGATTATTTTTCACACAGCTGTTTTGTTTTCCTTTGTACAAATTGTATAAACTCTATATTGTTCGGCGGCATTCTCTTACTAGGACGTCAGCCTCTTGTACATAAACGCCTATTTACAGGCAGATTCAAAAATCAATAAAAATACACTTTTCCAGATGAATTGCCAATTATTTTTCCTTTTTCTGTTTTGTTTTGCGAAGAACGTCCAATGTTCATTTTTGATATGTGCATTTGACACTAATTGCTAACTCATAAATATTTGCATATGAAACAAAGGACTAATTACAGGCGACATTAGAAACAAGGGAAATAATGAGTTGTCCAAGCAATCTAGTTGCTCCGTCCACCAAGGTACCAAGGTAAGTTCGGCTGAAGAATGTAACCAAGATATATTCACTCCCCGCAGAGTAAGATAAGATTCAGCAATACTCTCTCCCGAGTAGAGTTGGTCTCTCATCAGCCCTGAAAAGGCACAGTATCTCCAGCAAGTCAACAACACTCTCCCCAAGCGAAGTTAGCCTACAGTCAGCCTTATGGAAGTTGGATATCCCCAGAAGATCTCAATATTCCCCAACGGAGTATACATGTGTTCCTAAATAAGCATCCCCGACAGTCTTAATCTAAGATTGTTCCCCGGCGGAATACCAGACACCCCAGTGGAGCTATTCCCCAGTGCAGTCCAAATTCTCCCCAAGAGAGTTGAGTCAATGTCCCCAGTAGGAAGCTTATCCCCAGTAGATTCTGGAAGCTTATTCCCCGTAGAGTACGAACGCGTCTCCCCGGCTTTATTCAAAGGTTATTCTCCACCAGGGCTTATAACTGGGTTATCCTCAGCTAATTACCACGGAAAGATCGTCCTATCCCCGGCGGAGTTCATCAAATCTTCCAACAAAGCTCATCAACAGAATCCCCAGCGGAGTTATCATTAAACCTCAACGAAGTATCTCTTCCCACAGAGTATTCCCCGCAGAGTAATCTCTTCAACAAGTTCATTCCCCAACGGAGTCATCTTCTCCTACCGGTTTATTCTTGCAACCATCATCCCCCAGCGGAAATGAAGAACTCTACTCTTCAACATCAGCCGAGGATTTAACTCCCGGCATCCGTCAAGGATTTATTTTCCTAGACAAAAACACATTCATAAACATTACATTATCATACACCAAGACGCATGCATATACGCATCATAAACACACAATCTCATTTATTTTTGAGAACATCATGACATCATGCATTTCATACATCATGACATTGCATACAACTGACGTCTTGCCTTTTCAGGGAAAAGGTCAATCCAAAGATGATTACTATCAACTGTCGCAATTCCAGATTCGATACCTGTATCTAGCCAGGGCATATCTGTGAGCAATCAATTCCAGATTCGATTCCTGTATCCAGCCAGGGCAAGTCTGAAGAGTTTGAAGATTCGATTCCTGTATCCAGCCAAGGCATATCTGTTGACAACTAATTCCATATTCGATTCCTGTATCCAGCCAGGGCATATCTGTTGACGACTAATTCCATATTCGATTCCTGTATCCAACCAGGGCACGTCTGAAGAGTTTGAAGATTCGATTCCTGTATCCAGCCAGGGCATATCTGTTGACGACTAATTCCAGATTCGATTCCTGTATCCATCCAGGGCACGTCTGAAGAGTTTGAAGATTCGATTCCTGTATCCAGCCAGGGCATATCTGTTGACGACTAATTCTAGATTCGATTCCTGTATCCAGCCAGGGCACGTCTGAAGAGTTTGAAGATTCGATTCCTGTATCTAGCCAGGGAATATCTGTTGACGACTAATTCCAGATTCGATTCCTGTATCCAGCTAGGGCACGTCTGAAGAGTTTGAAGATTCAATTCCTGTATCCAGCCAGGGCATATCTGTTGACGACTAATTCCAGATTCGATTCCTATATCCAGCCAGGGCACGTCTGAAGAGTTTGAAGATTCAGTTCCTGTATCCAGCCAGGGCATATCTGTTGACGACTAATTCCAGATTCGATTCCTGTAACCAGCCAGGGCACGTCTGAAGAATTCAAAGATTCAATTCCTGTATCCAGCCAGGGCATATCTGTTGACGACTAATTCCAGATTCGATTCCTGTAACCAGCCAGGGCACGTCTGAAGAGTTCGAAGATTCGATTCCTGTATCTAGCCAGGGCACATCTGTGAGCAACTAATTGTAGATTTGACACCTGTATCCATCCAGGGCATGTCTGCATGAAAAGTTTGAAGATCAACCCCTATAACATGCTAGGTAATTATCTTTCTTTCTCAGGTACGCAAGTTCTCGCTAAGGAATCTCTTATGCGATCGACATCCCAGATGGCATCTATAAGCCCATCCTCCTATCCATTACAGTTCCAAATGGCATCTATAAGCCCATTCCCGACAAGGTTCTGTCACACTTCCAGATGGCATCTATAAGCCCATCCTCCTATCTCCAAATGGCATCTGTAAGCCCATTCCCGACATCACGCTGTTGATACTCTACTATGTGAGTGCAAATTTCTGGGCACTTTAGTGTTCAATCATCTTCCACCTTCGGATCACGAAAGGCACACAAGCCAATCTACATCCTCAGGTCTAAGAAGATTGAATTGGGGAAACTGTTGTACCCCAAAATTTGCCCTCCCATATTCTTCAAAGTTTTGACAAGCATCATCTCAATTGGCTCAAAGTCTACTCAAGGGCTACACAGTCAACCATCCTCCTAAGCCAGTCAAATTAGGGTTTTGGTTCTTGCAAGGAAGTTGAGGTTTTCAAGGGCTCAATCAAGTCCCATATGCTCATATACATTGTCAAGCACCTACATGTCAAGTTTCAAGGCTCGCAGCATCAAGTTGTACAGTCAAAAGCCCTAATTGCTTCACAATCAACTGTAGGGGCAAAATGGTCATTTGGCAGTCAAAAGTCAAAATTTTTGGTCAACATCTTATTTTGAAGCCACAATCATCAATTGATCAAGTCTTGATCATGATTTCACAAGAATGGCTCAAAAATCATCAAGGTGTCAAAAGTTTCTATTTTTGGACAGCTGAAAAGTCAACTGTAACTTGACCAAGGCATAACTTTTTCATGGTTCATCAGAAAAATCCCATCCAATCCTCATCTTGAAGTGAAAGACATTTCCTACAATTCATCTTCACATTCCAAGTCCAAGAAATGCTCTCACAAAAGGTTATCAATTTCAACATTATAGGTCATTTTCAAAAGTCAACAAAAAGGCACTTTAAGTCAAAGACCATAACTTGAGATTGGTAAATCAAAATGACATGGGACCAAAGGCATTGGTTAGAGGACTTCAAGACAAAATGTCCAAGAACATGTTCATATGATCAAAATTGAGCAAGATATGCATTGGAGAAGTTGGGAAATTTTTGTGAAATGGCCAAAGTCAACTATCCTTGAAACTTCAATTTTTGACAAAAAGGGCCCACTTTTTCCACTTGATTCAGCTTTGCCATGCCACCCACGTGTCCCATGATTTATTTCAAGATTAAAAATTAATTTTTCTATTTTTATTTAATTTTATTTGATTTAATTCATTTTAAATCTTTAAAATTCAAATAAAAATCAAAAAAATTAATTAAGGGATATCTTGTGGCTTGAATAGCTTTGATACATCATAATCTACATACCAAATTCGTGTACAGTCCATTTCAAGCATGAAATTCAAATTTGGACAAAAATGGCAAATGCTTTAATGGTGATAAAGAGGAAATCTCAAAACTTCATTGCAAGGCTTAAAGGCTCACATTATTGATTGATTCTTATTCAGAGACATATATTCAAGCCTCCCATACATCATTCACGATCTAGAACTCTCTCAAACGCCCAAACTACATTCCAAATAACTTGAAAAATTTTGCAAATTGAAAACCACTTTCCAGCATAATTCAAACCTCTCTTTTTATCCAAACACATTCCCAGCATTGCCAGGAACGATTTGCAGTCATAAACCAACCCCAACACTCAAGGAAGCGGCCAAACAGAACCACTGTTTGAGCAAACTTTTCCATAATCGAAACTCCATTTTTACGCATCATTAATAAATTTTGATCACTGTTTTGCATTGCTGACATTCATACGAAGCTTTCCATATAATTTAATTTGATTATGATGCTCTAACATGAAAGTTTCCATTGTTAGGTTCTAGGGTTTCAAAGCTTTTGAATTGGGGTTTTTCCCATACTGTAAAATTAACCCTCCAAACACCCATGGTTGAAATCAGCATGATGAGACGAATCCAAAACATACCTCGCGCCCTTTTTATATTCACTATATAGCTAATCGCTATTTTTCACAATTTTGCATTGTGGGGGTTAAAAACCCCCGCTATCTTGTTTCTTTTTTGCAGAATAAACGAAGACGATGATGAGGTGTCCATGCCCGACTGGTCAATTCAAATGGGGGCGCGCTTTTCCTTTTATTTAGCATATAGGGTGTTTATTTCATATTATGTTTTTTTCTTATTATTCTAACACACGCGCATGAGTGGTTCAGTGGCTGGAGACGTGGCTAGGCATCACTGGGACCTGGGTTCGATTCCCAGGTCCCCCATAATTCCAATGTTATTTTTTCTAAATGCATTCTTGTGCAGATTCCCAAATGATGAGCACCATAAGCCTCACATCTCAGCTTGCCAAGTGTCCCTCAGAAGCAGATCCAAGGGCCAAGAGGTGAGGAGCACCATGCTCAGGAGTCAACACACGCGCAGGCAACCTCCAAAGTCAAACAAAGCTGGATTCAAATGGGCCTCACAATTCAATTCAGAACACCCCATTTCTGGCCCATACCTCCCTTTGGTTTTATTATTTCTTTTTATCTCTTTATTTTTCTTTTCTTTTATAACCCTTTTTTTATTATTAATTATTAGTATTATTAACTCAATTAATATTTTTCATAAAAAATCAAAAAAAGAACTAACATTATTATTATTATTATTATTATTATTAATTTCATCTTATTTTTGTAATTAAATACTAATAAATTGAATTAATTATTAATTAGGCAACTTTAACTCCTTTTTTCTTAATAATTAAAATAAGTTTAGAATTAGGTTTTTATTAACTTTTAATTTTAATTCCTTTATTTTATTTTCATTAAAAAACATAAAAATAAAAAAAAACATTGTTTTTCTTTTATTAAATTAATTAATCAGTTTAATCATTAGTTTTAATTGCATTTAATCACAAAAAAGACAAAAAATTCATTTCTTTTCTTAAAAGGGTCAAAACCCTTAAGACATTCCCGATTAATTTTTATTCGCGCGCATTTATTTTATTTTGATTATTATGTAACTGCTTCAAGAATGTAATAGTAATTAGGTTTATTGCTTTCTTTACTTTCCGCACTTTATCAAAACGAGTCTTTGTATTTTTGGCGATGTATAGACCCGCGCCTTGTAATAGCGTAAAATTTATATTTCCGCAATTTATTTTCCGCACCCCTAACTGTTAACAATGCATGAAAGAATGTATGTAAATGAAATTAATCCGTAGCTCACAAATAACATACAAGATAATCTTAACTGAAAAACAACACACAAAGCACATGCCACTTCTTAGGGTACGCCTCAGTGGTTGCCTCGAACGTGGTCATCAAGTATAGGGTGTCTTAGAGGTTGCCCTTCTGTCCAAAAGATCCAGTTGCCTCGAAACGGTTGCCTCAGATACAAAGGATCTAGGACACTAGGGTTACTTCTAAGGTGTCCTACCATTGCTTCGGTGACCACATTGTCCCGATAATCGAATTGACCCGAACACCTCCAACGACGGTGCTACCTACCCCTCAATGGTGGGATAGCACTATCTAAAGGACTCTTACACAGCCTAATTCCTTAGAGTAGGTAGATTCTCCTGGGTACTTGCTCTTTTCAAACAAACAAAACAACTTTTCGCACTCACACTTTCTAAAAGTTTTCAAACAAATGTTTCATACACTCTTGAGGACTGATACAAGAGTTACTTAGAAATTTTTCAAACGAAACTTTTTCAAAACCCACACACACTTGAAAAGCAAACAAATTTTGAAAACATAAGAGCAAGTACCTAAGAGCCCGTGGATAACCACGGATAGAAAGGGTGCTAAAACCTTCCCTTTCTATAAATCTACCTCCCTAACCGAGAAACATTCTCGAATAAGGAATTTTGCTGTGCTTTTGTCCTTTCTATGTTGGAGAACATAAAAGACGGTGGCGACTCTTGCTTAACGCGACATTTCGCGAAACCAGCTAAAAACAGTCAGTTCTATTTCCACCGATCACACCTATGTCTGAAGATAATACGAGGTCAAGGTTCTTGTTTGTTGGTAAAGTAGGGAAGTCTCTGAGGGAGGACGAACATGTATTATTGAAGGTTGTTTCTTAGGGAATAGAAATCAATGTGGTGGCTATTGATATGTAAGTGTTTAGTAATTTCCTGATGTTTTATAAGGATATCTGTTGAGCAAGTAGGATAACTCCTAGAACAAGAAGCTCAAGTGGTCACAATGCTTCAACATTGTCGGTTGATCTGGAGTTGTCAATGTTGAGTTACCATTGTGTGTGAAGTCGATGTTTTGAATGAAGATAAGGTGAGAAATTGTTGTAAACTTTGTATTGAAATCACATAAGTGATATTTGAAATGTTTTTTATGTTATTAGGTGTTGTACCCCAAAATTGGCCCTCCCATATTTCTCAAAATATTTCAAGAAAGATACTCAAGTTGCTCAAGGTAAAATTGGGCCATGAAAGGAGCACCATTGTGCTCAGCAGGTCCAGATTAACTGATTGATGGCCTTAGGGTTTATTTATTTTGCCTATGTATTGACTCATCTTGTTGAGCATAACTAGCATGTGTCGACACATGCATGTATGTATCGACTCATCCAGTTTTGATTAACTTGCATGCGTCGACACATGCATGTATACATCGACTCATCCTGTTTGAATAACTTGCATGTGTCGACACATACGTGTTATGTATCGACTCATGCAGTTTGTGTGGTTCTGTAATGAGTTGGATTAACAGTATGTATCGACACATAGAGGCATGTATCGACACATGCTATGTTATACATCCAGGATGTATCGACACATACCACTTATGTATCGACACATAACAGCAGAATGCACGTGTTTTTTGAGAAAAGCCAGCAAATTCAAACTTTTATCATTTTGGCTCCAATTTTTTCAGCATAATTTGAAATTATATCATTAATTCAAATTTGGCTCCAAGATTCAATTACCAAATTACCACTAATCCCAATCCTAAAAATCTATAAATAGAGCCCTCATTTCATTCAAATTTCAAGCTTTTGATAGCCAAAATCACTTTGCTAAAAAATCTCTCAATTCTCTCCATCTACCAAATTCACTCAAAGCTCTATTTTCAAAAAGATAGTAAGCTTTGCATTGAAGCTTACTAATCTTTGAGCTAAACCTTCATCCAAACACTTTTATCCCATCAATTCTCTACATCCAAGCTTGATTAATTGATTCTTGTGGTTGAATTGGAGAAAATTCTGAAGTTGTTTGATAATTCTCAAATTCTACCTTTGGTAAGTTGGATCATCATCTTTCATAATGTGATCTCTTATGGATTTCTGGTTTTGATTCATTGAGCACTGCTTTTATGACTCCATTAATGCTATTTTCTCAAAATTTGCTGGAATTTTCATGCTCAATTGGATCCATGATCATAAGGTGTTTGATGAAAAGTTGGAACAAGAACTTGATCTTTAAAATTTTGTTTCTACTGCTTTTTAACAGGTTGCAATCAATTGTTGCAACATTGCAATTGATTGTCACAGAAAATTGATTTGGTAAAAAACTGCACGGATGTAATAGGTTGTTGTCTAAGCACAATTGATTGTAACAGTGCCAAAAACACTTTTGCTGCCTTATTTTGGGGTTGTTTTGACTCAAATATTTTTCTGCACACTCTCTTTGATGGATAATTTGGATTGCAATTTTAAATGTTCAATTTGTTTATAAAATCATTGGACTTTTTGATGTAGATTAAGTTGGATAAATGTTCATCAATGCAAATCTACCTAAGAATGAATTATTTAATTCATTCTTGGTGCTTTGGATTAATGATATGTTTAGTGCTTTAATCTATCTAGAGGAGTGGTTAAATTTAAAGATGAAAGAATTTTGAAATGGTGATCCAAATTAGCTTATCATTCCCCTCCCTCTTCATCTTATCCCTTTATTTTTTAATTGTGCTACATGTTAAAGGATGGTGATCTCTATATCATTTATCCAAACATGAAGTACATAGATTACTATTGACCGGCCTCAAAATAGGTGCGACTTCTACATAAGTTCACTTACGATTGCTTAACATAGCGCTAAATTTTGTCCCGGTTCAAATAAATGATCATTCGTGGCCAAAAGTTATGATTGCAAGCCCAAGTATGTTAATTTGATCTCTTTGATCCAATAACCTTGAGATTCATTGTGTGGAGGCTTTGGTTCTACTAATCCTCTAATGGATCTATAACACCTTTGGTCAACGCGGATCACTTAAACATCATTGATCATTAAATATTACCTTTTGAGAATTCCAAAATGGATGATATACTTGACAAAAAGCAAATGAAACTTGTTGTGTGGAGGCTTTAGTTCTACCAATCCTCTAATGAGTTCCAAATGCAAGTTTCAAGATGGTCATCCAACTAACCACTAATTTCTAACAATTGACTTTACTTTATGTTTTTGTTTTTGTTTTTTTTATGCTTTGTGTACCATTTACTTTTAGCATTTTACATTTCATGCTATTTTCATCTTTGCTCACTTGAGCATTTATTTTTATGTTTTTAATAATCAACATGAACCATAAAAAACTTTAGTGATACTTGGACTATTTGGTCACTATCCTTGGCATTATGGAGCATGAAACTTTTTCTTGGACTTAGGATTAGAGACCTTGGCCTATCTTGGAGACTTTGTGACAATGTATAGCATTCTACTTTCGGCCTGAGGCTACTGTGTTCCACTTTATTTGTGGAACACAACTTATTACACTGACACTGTTTTTGTATTTGGCATGTTTGATATTCCATGTAGGATATATACATGATATTATGAATATATACATTGCCCATGAGGATCTGTTCATATCTGATAATCTCATTACTTACATCCTTATGGCGTAATTTCTGACTTGATTCGTCTACTAATGCCAGCTTGCTTGAAGTTCTATGGGTTTCTTTTTATTCTTGCTCGGTTGCTACGGATAGTTATCCGTTTGGTATTGCACTATTTCCTTTCTTCCATTTTCATTTTGCATAGTTCTCTGATTGCATGATGGGACCTCCGTTGCTGATATATGTCAGGAGGCCCTCTGTTTTTTTGTCTAATACCTATGTTATGTTTGTGTTGATCGATGAGTCACTTAATTTAGAAATTGAGATCACGACTTCGCTCTCATTGCATGTTCCCTATAGGATGTTTATTGCTTTTCTTCTTTAATTGTTGATTGATGAGTCACTCAATTTAGAAATTGAGATCACGACTTCTCACTCATTGCATGTTCCCTATAGGATGTTTGTTGCTTTTCTTCTTTAATTGTTTATCGATGAGTCACTCAATTTAGAAATTGAGATCACGACTTTGCTCTCATTGCATGTTCCCTATAGGATAGTTTTGTTAAGCTTCCTTTAGCATGTTAATTAAGGTAGGAATCCATGTATGCCAACATAGGATAGGATTTTCCTTTATCCTCAACCTTAGGGTCAATCATTGTATGATAACACTAGGGATAGTACTAGGATAGTTTCCCTTAGTTGTTTTTCTCTCTTTGCATCTTGCATCCTAAAATAAAATTTGTTTCCTTGGCAAATCATAAGACACCTCTAATGAACCCAAACTCTTCTTCAAAGTAAAAGATACAAACCAATCTTACTTTGTTTATGTTTGAAGTCGATGTTTCGCCATCTCACATGTTTGTTATCCTACCTTGATTCTCAATATCATTGTTAGGTGTGATGTTTTGTCATCTATTTTATCGATGTTTCGCCATCTTTGCCATGATTTCTTGTTATCCTGTTAGCCAATGTTTCGCCATCGCACATTTGTTTGAAGTCGATGTTTCACCATCACACATGTTTGTTATCCTACCTTGATTCTCAATTCATTGTTAGGTGTGATGTTTTGTCATCTGTTTTATCGATGTTTCGCCATTTTTTCCATGATTTCTTATTATCCTTTTAGCCGATGTTTCGCCATCGCACATTTGTTTGAAGTCGATGTTTCGCCATCGCACATGTTTGTTATCCTACTTTGATTCTCAATATCATTGTTAGGTGTGATGTTTTGTCATCTATTTTATCGATGTTTCGCCATTTTTTGCATGTTATCTCTTGACTGATGATTCGCCATCGTGCATTTGTTTAAAGCCGATGTTTCGCCATCACACATTTTATTATCCTACTTTGATTCTTAATATCATTGCTAGGTGTGATGTTTTTCCATTCATTTACCATTTGATGTTTCACCATCTTTGACATGTTACTTTGCTATTACTTAGCCGATGTTTTTCCATCTCATTTGTTTGTTTTTTTATTCGATGTTTTGCCATCTTGTTTGTCTTTGTTCGTCTTAACTAAAAAACACAAACCAACCAAAACACTTAAGCCGAACTACGGCTGCTCTGATTCCTTAAAAGGGATACGTAGGCATTGGGGTGGGGGCCAACCGAGGAGTACTACGGGTGCGTGGGGTGCTAATACCTTCCCCTCGCGTAACAGACTCCCTTACCCGATCTCTCGGTCGAAAGACCGTGATTTCTCCCTTTTCAGGTTTTCTCGATGTTTACCTTTCCCTCTCGGCGGGATAAAAGACGTTCGATGGCGACTTCATTGTTTCGATGATTTTCAATCGGCGGTTTCAGCGTGATGTAACAGTGGGGCTAATACAAACCATTGGACATTGTAGAATGGGAGCGATAGGTGTGAAGTTCACATATTATTTGATTTGAGTCAATGTCAATGGATGTATTGATTTGTGTGTTCGATTAATGAGACGTAGCAATGTGGTACTAGTGTGGTATGTCAATTTTTATTGATATTATAGTTATGTTGGTGTGATTATGACAGTGTTCCGGCATAATGAGATGTTAGACCTTATATCCTAGATAGATGGGACAAGGAGTGAAATGAACCAGTGTGTTTATAACACGGTAGCAAGGCATCTTAATGGATTTTTATGGTTGACTATGGGTAATGTTGGTTAGTGATATTCTAAAAACATTTCCAAGCAAGGTGTGGGATGCGAGAGTCGTATGCGGAGTTGTTCGTATCGGATGATTTTTGAGGATGAAAATATACTAAGTAGGGGAGAGTTGTAACGTCCCAAAATAAACTGTTAGAATCATTTTAGATAATTGAATATGTGTTGATTTATGCTTGTATGTGTTATGGGTGTGTTAGAGGTTAGAAGGCCTAGAGATGGATATTTGCCTTAAAACTATAGGGATGTGTAGAAACATGGGTGTAGGGAGAATATTACCTTATTATTATTATTTTTAGAATAATGATTATAATAATGTTAAATAAAATTATTAGTAATAATGGAGTGGGGGTGTTATGGTAAGAGTGAGTGGTCTAAGTAGGGGCATAAGGGTAAAGTCCTTGTGAGGGCTATTTGTAAAACAAGGAATAGAAGAGAATTAAATTCATTCTAATCGATCGTAGGATTTTGGAGGACCAGAGAAGAGAGAAGAGGCTAGGGAAGGCTAGGTCAAGGGTTCTTCCACCATTGTTGAAGCAATCAAGCTTTGGAAACCAAGGTAGGGGGGATAATGGATTCTCTAATTTGGTGAATATAACATGCGAGGGTAGTGAGGGTTCCTTTCCCTCTTAGGTTTTCTTGATTTTGTATTCCTTGTGTGTTTCTTTTGATTGTGACGATGAATGTTTTGATTTATTTTGTATTAAATTATATTGGAATAATTATGATAATTGTGATGTGGGTTCATAATTATTATGGATTACAATGGGAAAAACCTTAAAAAGAATAGATTAGAGAACATAGATTTCACTTAGGTATTGGTTTGTAAACCCTTAAAATTGGTAATAGAATTCACTAATATTAACGATAGTAAAGGCCTAGGTTACAATGCTTAAAATTAGTATTTTGAGGCTATATTGTATTGTATTCGTGTGGAAAGGGTCGGTGTTAGTGTAGAAATTTGTAGCAGAAAAATTCAGCACAAAACAACATGCGTCGACTCGAAGGGGTCATGCATGTTCAAGACTCAGTATGCGTCGACCTAAGGGTCGACCTGAGCACACCCGAGACGGAAAGAATACCGATAAGTCAACTCGAAGGGATCATGCGTCGACTCATGCAATCGAATTTTTGATAAGTTTTTCCAAAGGCTATAACTTGAGTTTCTGGACTCCGTTTGATGCATCATTTGAAGCGTTGGAAAGCTAATGAAATGAAATATGCCTTGGAAGAATAAAAAAAATCATTGGATATAGTTTTATAATGCTTGAATTAGGATTAAGCGATGAACTATGTAGTGCTAACATAAGAAGTATGCCTTTTGCTATGAATTGACTTAATCGTGTTTTGATACAACTTGATAGGTGTTTTCTTTATGATAATATGGTGCCATTGTAATAATTATGTATGCTTTCATTGATGTTTTGATGATAATGGTTAATTATTCTTCATTGTTAATTCTTTTTATGTCTTTGTAATGGCTTGTGATTGTATGGATATTCATGAGGAATGCCGATGATTTTGAAGGAATCGTGGTGAGTATGTGACTTACACGTGATTATGAGGATCGTATGTTATGAAATAATATTTTTAGGTTTTGTGCATAATATCTGTATTTGTCATGCCATCATTTTGTCGTGTTTTAATGATATGAGCCTAGATGGGAATCCTTGTAGGGTGCCTAGTCTCGTTCGGACTCTTGAAGAGAGTCAAGTGGAGATGAGTCAAGTTCAAGGGGAATATGATTAGATCATCCAGATTCCGACGGGAATCAGGTTCATATGAATGAACTTTATTGGTTGTGTTGGTACTGCAAGCATGGTGTAGAGTCCATGGAGTCATATTGCATATTGTGATGAGTTGTTTGTAATTTTTAATTTGGAATGCATTGTAACCATGTGATTGTATGTGTATTTGTTTACTACTCCTTAGCATGCGATTTCTTGCCTTTTAAATTATTGAGTGTATTACTCACTCCTTTTCTATTGTTGCGTTTGTGCTCCTTAGGGAGTACAGATAATCAGATACCTGAGTAGTTCCTAGATACTTATGTTGCTTTTGGATTGAGTCATAGGAGTCACTCTGATACATAACATCGAGATGAGAATTTAGTTCTATGTTGTTTCTTTTTTTTTGTTATGTATCTTTATTTTCATTATTTTGTTGGACCCCCAAAGAGTGGGAGTTTTATTTGATTTGGAGCCTTGAGAGCGTGATGTGAATTATTTGAAAATATTTTCCACTGTTTTAGTCCAATCAATTGAGATACTATGCTATGAAGTGAAATAATACTTCTATGATTTTTTTATATTTGAGGATGTGACATCCCACTAATCAGTACTCTGATTTGTCTACAAAACTATTATCATTTGAAATTCTAGTTATTAATAGATTTAATTAGAAATGGGAAAGTGGGGTGTTACAGATGGTGCAACCATCAATCTTTGATGCAATGATAATGATAGCACAACAACCAATCTTGGATCTCTAACATCTTGTATGGGACCCGGACATGATGTATTTTTAATATTTTGGGTAAACAATGTTACCATTTTAAAAAAATTAATGTAACCCCTTGATTTTATTCCAAAACCAAGAGGTTAGTTAATCTAACCCCTCAGTTTTATTCCAAAACCGAGAGGATATTTAATTCTGAAACCTACACTTCATTAACAAACAAGGCCAATACATAGATTTCATACCAAAGTAAATATTCCATAACAAAGTAAACATTATACATAAAAAAGATAACAAAATATATATGTCGCGTATGGGATTTTCTTTGAAGCGTGAAACAAAGGCGAAAAGGAACAAAAGAGTCACCATCAATGTTATTTATCCCAAGAGAAGGAAAGCAAACACTGAGTAAACCTAAGGGAAGGAAAAGGAGAATGGTCTCACAACCAAGAGAAAAAGGGTAAGGAAGTGGGTTACGCAAGGGGGAGGTATTAGCACCTCTCATATTTGTGGTACTTCACAGGATCCACTTAAGTTTGTTCTATTCTAAGGGTGTATCTAATCTTAATCTAAGGCTTAATGCTAAAATGTAAAATGAAAAAAGGGAAATCATACAAAAGAAAACACATGGAAAAGAAATAAATATTTACAAAGTTTCTCTCGACTGAGTCCCGTGACCAGATCCCTACATATCCCTTTTAAGGAATCAGAGCACTGTAGTTCCGCTCAAAAGTTTTCATGTGTTGTGTGTTTTTTATAGAAGATGCTTGTGAATCATGACCTTTTTTTAAAAGGTTTTAAAAGAAAAAGTCTGAAGACAAAAAGGTTTGCATTGGTTTGTACTTTTTACCTTGAAAAAGGGTTTGAGATTTGAATCACACTAAAGAATAAGAACGAAAGAATGATAAGATCAAGAAGAAACCCGCTTATCATTTCCCATACTTAGTAAAGAGTGTAATTCTCATCAATTGTTATGAATTGTTTTGAAAGTTTGAATAGAAAAAGAAGTTTTAGTCTTAATGCGAGGCAAAATTATAAGGGAGACTAGAAAAATAGTCCTAAAGTTATAATGCAATTTTGATCCTATAGTTGGGATGGGAGGGAAGTATCTAACTAATGTTGTCGTGCATGGATAGCCAACTTAAGGTCTATTTAGTTCAAACTTAGATAAGAGTGAACTAAAGATCATATGGGGAGCATATAAAAGGAGAAGCAAGCAAAGATGTGAAATGAATGATAAAACATCATACAAAGATGACAAAACATCAAGATATAAGAAAGAAATGACAACACATCACAAAGATGACAATACATCATGAAGATGACAATATATCACAAAGATGACAATACATCAAAAAGATGGCAATACACCATATAGTTGGAAATACAACACATAGATGATAATACATCATAAAGATAAAGATACATCACAAAGATGACAATACATCAAGCAAGAGGGAAGATGATAAAACATCATACAAAGATGATAATACATCAAGTAGGACAAATATGGAAATACATCAAGTAAGAGATTATAGGACATCAAAAACATAAAGTAATGTGATAAAACACATAAGAGAAGAGATGGTAAAGCATCACATAAAGATGGTAAAACATCAAGCATACATGTATTAAGATGACAAAACATCAAGTATAGAGTGAGAGGATAAAAACATCACATAAAGAGGGAGATGACAAAACATCAATCATAGATGATAAAACATCAACAAATAGGATGACTAAAACATTAAGAAATAGGATGAAAAATTATCAAGAAATGGGATGATAAAACATCAAGAATGGATGACAAAACATCAAGAATAACATCCATTATAGATAGAAAAACATCATACATTCATGTAATAAGATGAAAAAACATCAAGTAATATGAGATAGATGAAAAAACATCAAAATGAAAATAAGATGATGAAACATCAAGCATACACAACACCCATGTGATGAAACACATACAAGAGATGAAACTCTTGAACACCCTTGAAGAAGTGGAGAAGGAGGAGTAGAAAGCAAAGATAAACACTTAAGGAAGCATGTCATGAGAGGGTGAACTGAGGTGAGAGAAATGAAATAGCACAAAAGTCAGAAGTGAACACATATGAAACTCATCATCATCATACACATAAGCTTGAGAAATATTTACAATCAAATCATACAAGGAAAATTGGATGAAACCCTAAGTGGACATAAATCCTCATGCAATGCTAACAAGAAAATATGTGAGAAGAAAGAGGTGGTGTGGAGAAGAGAAATTAAACATGGACATGTTATACACTCAACACATACAAAATAATCAAGGTAAAACTCAATTAGACATGAAGATCATGGTACAAATACCAAAGCATACAAACTAGGTCAAAACAAAATTGTAAAGTGAAGTGCAAGTGAGTATCTGATTGGACAATCATGTTGTAATATGTCAAGTATGTGTGAAGTCAGAAGCAAACACATAAGGTTAAAGTATTAAAAAAATTCTATGAACCCCAAGACAACCTTGCTAAAGCATGTTTAAAAGTTAACATAAGAATAGGTCAATACCATACCAAAGTCAACCATAAAGCAAAAGAAGGATCAAGAAGAGAATAGATGAAGAGTGAACATGTTTAGAGGGTGTCTAAAGAATACATGTAAGTAGCATATGAGCTTTAACAAACCATATATAAATACCATAAGTCATGGAAGAAGATTGCACTTATATAATATAACAGAAATGATGCAAAGAGACAAGAATCAGCAAGTTTAAGTTGGAAGAGTAAATATGAAGTAAGTAGATAATAATTTGAGAATTATGACATGTGTGATTTGTGTTATAATTTGAATTAAGATGATGTTCAAAAGTAACACAACATGAAGATGAAACTTCATACACAAGCAAAGTCAGAAGGTTTGATAATAAACATCACAAAAGATGGAAACATTTTCCTTAAACCAAATGAAGTTGCTAAAGATCAAATTAAATGAGAGAGAATGATACTTATAGGTTATAGGGAAGTTACATGATCCCTCCTAAAGTACCTATCATGAAATTGAAACTTTAAGCAATGTCATTGATGTGACATGCTCAAATGTCATGACAACTTGTAAAAGTTGTAGTCTCTAATGCATGCAAGCATAGGTGATCTAAAAAGATCAAACCTAAAGTTATTAGATGTTATAGGCCAATTCAAACATAAGTATATCTCAATGATACATAGCACAAAGATTATGAGGCAACCATTAGACATGGTGCTCAAGGAAGGCAAGTAAGAATGCAAATGTAGCTCTCATTATGTCACCATGTTATTTGACAAATGAGTGTCAACTAAAAGGATCATAAGAGAATAAGGAATTGAGATGATAAGGGAATTCAAGATCAAAACTTACATATTAAAAAGAATGTATTCAAAGTTCTCACCAAACTTCAACACACATCAAGCATACACTTAGGTCAAAACAAAAAGTGAATGTGGAGTAGAATGAAGTGTATGATGGGTTAATCATGGCATGTGGTGTAAAATAGAATTGAGGTCAGAAGTGAGCACATCATATTAACACACTCTAAAACTTCTAATCATCCTTAAGGCATCAATACATTGACACACACACACACACACAAAGTAGTGCAACAACTAGGTCAAAACATTTCTTATCATGCTCCTAAGTACAAATGAAATTCAAGGAGGAATATGGATGAAGAGTGAACATGATTTGATTATGATGGCATGCAAAACAGTAACACAAAAGCTTCTAAGGTAAATCATTCAAGCATCACAAACAATGGAGAAAGATTTCACACAAAGCATACAAGAAAGAAGGCCATGAGAGGCAAGCAAACATTGATCAAGGAAAAGTGAGTTAGAAGCATGAGAAAAATAGGAAAGATGGATCACAATATAACAAAAGCCAGTTGCATATCCTACACGAAAGGTTAACCTAAAACTATGCACACAAACCAACATTTGAAACCACTTTAGTCAAAGCAAACTCTTATGCATACTTCTAAGTAAATATTAGGTTAAAAATAGGAAAAAGACTTCTAAATTCATTTCAATTAAGTTATATCTTGCTAAAGACTTATAAAAGTCATAAACATGATTTAAAGTTCTTGGATCAACTTGAAAAGGCTAAAATGTTTTGAAACTATCAAGACTAGTTGGCAAAAGGCTCAAGCTATAGATGTTTAACAAAATAATTTGTGAAAAATGATATATCAATGTTTCAAATTTTAATAAAAAATGATTTTTACAATCTCAAGTCATCCAAGAATCTCAAAATATTTTCTTTATTTTTTAGGAGTAAGGGAAATTGGGGAATTAAATGTTTCTTTAGGCTTAAGCAAGAAATGGGACCAAAAACAACAATTAACTTCTAAATATTAACAAAGAAGCAAACTGTATTATAAATCAAATTAAAAATCATGACAAATTAGATTAATATCTAAGGAATACTAAGAATATTTTTATGGAATTGTATCTTGAAATAAAAAATTAAAATAGTATATATTAGCACAATGCAACAAAATTAGCAAGATAATGACATAGCTAACCAATTGATTTAATTAGCATGCCATAAAATTTATTAAAATAACAAAAATGTTTTCATGAAGGAGACTTAAAGAAATGACTCAGCATATTTTTTATATATTTTTTGGATTGGTGAAAAGTAGAAAATAAAATTGAAAAACCTAAGAGGTGAACAAAACACCTAATTAAACTAAGTGAATTTTTATTCATGCAAAAAGGATGAAAATATGAATAAAATTCATAATCAGAAAATAGACTAAAAATAAAGTCCATAATATTTTTTTTGAGAATTTTCTAGTCAAAGAAAATATTAAAACAAAATTAAGTAAAATAATTAAAATTGAATGAAAATTCAAAAGGATTGAGGTCTATTACACCTGTTTAAAAGAAAAAACGTTGTGAAATGTTTTAGAACATGTTTAATCACGAGAGAACATGTAATCGTCCCTATCACACACCAAAACCTAACGACAAAACGCAGGTTCACCATACGATCTTTAGAGCTTCATATCTCTCTGCATACTCCATGAAATCGAGTGAAATCAAAATAAAAAATGAAGATCTAGTGGCATATAACAACTTGGACTAAATTATTTCATCAAACGATCATTGCATCTCATAGAAAATCATGCTCCAAGTCATGGTTTCAACAATTTTCACAAAAAATTAAAACAACAACACAAACTCAAATTTAACAATTCATATACATCGCATCTATTATGAGGCCAACTAGCAGTATTATGAACACAAATTCATTTATTAGAACCCTATGGAAATGAAGATGCAAGTTTAACAAAATAAATTTATGGATTTTTAATGACTTACATATTGTAGAAGCTCCACTGGCTCTTCAAATCGAGCAAAGAGATGATAAAAACCCGGAAAATCACTTGAGAAAGCTTGAGGTAGAAGAAATAATGACGAAGAATAAGAGCTCCTTGAAGAAATTCTAAAACCTTGAGAGGATTTGAAAGCAATTCGATGGAGAGGAAGAAAGAGAGTTTATGATTACTTTTTAGTGAAGATGAGGTGTGTGAAATGAAGAGAGGAATCTCTCTTTTATATCTGTTGGAGTGAGGTTAACCTATAACCACAGTTAATCACATATTGCTTAGCAAGTTTGATAAAAAAAATGTGAAATCACATGATGTTGTGTTTTTCCTTGTGTTGCTGATATTTTTGAGGTCATTTTGAATAAGGAATAAAGAGTAGAAAACGAGTGAGGAAAGTGTGACATGTGAGCTGGCAACATCACCACATGGGGGAGAAGTGAGTGGAAAGAATCTTACTATTTTGGGCAATACACGAGGGAAGCATGTGCGTGAATGGTAATTTATTTTGTTTGGCCTTTTTAGGCAAAGAAAATTTCCTTAATCATGAAGAAAATTGAGTATGAAAAATTGCCCTGAAGGTGTTTGATAAAATGTTCAGGTCTGGCCTGCATGCATGCCATGCCTTGCTAGCTATAATTTGAACACATGATGCCCCTGTACTAATTCCATCATAACTTTCTCTACAAGATTCAAAATGAAATGAACCTTAAACCAAAATTGAAGAGGACAAAATGAGATCCAACTTTGATGTTCAATTTTTTTTAAATTATGAACAAACCATCAAGAAAAATAGTGGTGAAGGTGTGCCCACCATATGTTTGATGAAATTCCGCACGTGAGGCCTCCTTTGTTAGGCATACTTTCCCTCTCAAGCCCTCTTTCCCTAACCATCTTATCTTCCTCTGCACTGAACCAAATGAAATGGTTCTTAAATAAAAATTTTATAGGAGGATTCAAGATACAACTTTGATGTTGACACATTTCAAATTTATGTCGATTTGACACCATAAAAATGGACATGAAGAAAACATGTCTTGTGCATAGATTTTGAAAAATCACTAAGTGTCAAAAATCTTCCAAGCTAAATAAATTCTTCTCCTTTCCCTTTTTGGACTTGGACCCACAAGGACAAAGTTAAATAACATTTCTTCCTCTTTCCAACCATGTAAAGCTTGCATTTTTTCAATAAACAATGAAGAAGTTATGAATTTTCAAAGTTTAGTACTATGAATTTCCATACATAGAAATTTTTCAAATGTTTAAATTACTTCTTTGACAAGTTATCCTCAAATTCAACAATACTCTTGACTTTCTTCCATCAATGACCATACAACATGAAAATGTGGATGTTGAATTGCATATTGACCAAAAATCCCCTTGGTCACAATTGACTTTTGTTGACTTCTGCTCAAATGATTGTTTTACCCCTAATTGATCAATTGAACCACTTCCAATTAAATTTAATGCTAAATCCTTCAATCATAGGTGCTCATTAACATATAGAGAAATATGGAATCAAGTATTGCCCAAGAAATCAAATATTTCCTGATTAAATCCAAAACCATAGTTTTGGTCCTCCATGCTAAGAGATTGTGATCAAGATTCAAAACCATAATTCCAAGAAACATTTTGAGAATTTTATTGAACAAAGATGTCTCATATGACAATTAGAGGATATTTTCCATAAAATTGGTCCACACAATCATCAAACACTTCACCAGGTCAAGGCCTTAATTTCAAGAGATGCATAGGAGGACAATAATTCAAGAATCAACACTTGTACTTTCAAACATCTGATGGATCAGAGAAATAATTAAGATATCTTGAGGCATGAGAAACCCTTAAAGCTTGAGTGACTCAAAAATTGAGAGTATGAGACCTTTCTTGTTCTGATTATCAATACAATCAACTTTCAATAGCTTGTGAAAGAACTTGAGAACCAAAAAAATACATTGATCCTATCATAATGTATGAATACATATGATGAAACCTAAGCCTTTAAAGTTCTAAAATCAAGAGGGTAAATTTTGGGGTGCAACAATAACATCTTCAAATTTCCATAAAATTTCTTTGATTTTAATTTGTTCTTTATATTCTTTTTCTTCTTCTTCTTTGAATCTTCATACATAACCTTCAAATAGCCCATAGTTTCTAACTCTGACTTCATAATGCTCCCATCTTCATTTCCACCTTTTACCACCATGTTTTCATCCCATATGAACAAATTAAATGTCTCTTTACTCTTCCAAAATGGACATCTCCTAAAAATCCTTCCTTTATTTTGTCCCTTCTTGCATTTGTACAAAAAAATATGACCATCACACCCACATAATAGTTTAGATCGTGATTTTACAGAAGAAGAAGACATAGAAACACCTTTGGATGAGTTTTTATTAAGAGATGACCTTGTTTTAGTTTAGATATCCAATACATTATTCCAAAATAGAGATGATAGTTAAGTGTTATTTTTCATTGTTTTTAACGGCCTTAAACAAATCTATGTCGTCCATATACATGTTATCAACGCTCAAGAATCCGCCTTTTAGTGATCTGTGTGAAACCTAAGAGACATCCACTATATAAGTTCTCTTACAATATTGGAAATCTAACCTAAATGAAACATATGAAGCGCTTGAAACCTAAGGAGGCTTGGAAATTTATCTACCATGGATTGCAAGAGCAGAAAATCATATGGGTTCAAGGTTTGTTTTCTTAAATATTTGTTCATTATTTGATTCCTTGATTTTTGTTTTCTTAAATATTAATTACCTTACCTTTTTTTTCATCATAAATAATTGCATGTTAGATCTAACAAAGATCTTCCCTAAGATTCAATAATACGAAGATCTAGATCTACATCTTGTGGGAATTAGTTTTTTATCTTGTCCATCCTAGGGAGTTTTATTTTTATCTTGAACCATCCTAGGAATTTCGATTTTTGTCTTAAACCACCATAGGGAGTTTGACTTTTATCTTTATTTTCTGGGTAAACAAGGTAATATTCTGCGTAAACAATGTTATGTGTAAACAATGTTATGTGTAAACAATTTAATATTCTGGGTAAACAATGTAACAACTTTAAAAAAAACAGTAACCTCTCAGTTTTTTGGAAAATTGAGATAAAAGATACAATAGTTTTGAATATAATAAAAGTGTGTCTCCTGGGGTTCGAAACCATGTGCATATAACTATACACCTCGGATTTCGAAAAACTGAGGTTTTAAGTCGAGACATTTCATGACGACCTTATTTACCTCACTTCTATTGCCGAGGTAGAACACTTTTCGCGTCCAACGTTAGAAGTGTTATTTGTAGTAGTGAAAATATATTATGTCTCAGTTGGATCCTATAGCCAAGGTAAATACTAATGGAACAAATAAATAAAACAAAATGGAAATTGGAAAGGCGCCAAGTGAGAAATACCTACTAATCAATTGAAAAAACATAAAATGCAGCAACTGGGTGTCAGAGGGAGCTCCCTTATTGCTACCTTACCTCGGTTATATTAAATATATGAGGTCTAATGTTTTTTATTAAAAAAATTAAGACAACATAGAGCTTCCAGGACTTATACCCTCTTTTTTTTCATTGTTCGAGGTGTAAGCTTCGTCATGAAAATTGTTACTTGTTATAGTTATGGTTATCAGTGGTTTTTACACAAATATTTAGCAGTTATTTTAGTTATATTTTCTTTTATTTCTGAGTGTTTTATTTCATTTTATCGCATTTTATGCTTTGGCTGTGTGTTTTAGTGTTTTCAGGGTCAGAGAAATAAAACAAGACAATTCAGAGTGAAAAAGTGCAAAAACTTGGAGTTTCAGAGAAATTAAAAAATCCACATACAAGAGGCCTGACACGGCCACCCGTGTCGCCTGACACGGTCACCTGTGTCGCCTGACACGGGCCGTGTCAGGATGGGTGATTGAAGAAAGATGGAAGTCAGGGGTGCAACACTAGCGGCCGTGTTGCAACCCTTGGGACCTTAAAAGAACATTTGGAAGTTTTGGGGCCAACACAGGAGGCCGTGTTGCCTAACAAATACTGTGTGGGCCTGTGACACTGACTTCCTAATTTTTTAATAATTTTTCCATATGTTAAGCTCTGAGGGCGTTTTGGGTACTTCCAACCAACCTGGATGAATGATGACTATTTAAATGAGTTTTCACAAGGAATAAGGGAACTTTTGTTGGATCGAAGAATAGTTTACACTATTGAAGATTTGGGAGATCAAGGTTCTTGGAGAGTGGAAGATTCTCATAAGCGGAAGCAATTGAAGATTTGAAGCTATCCAATTACTTGTAATGTCTAATCTTTATCTTGTGATTATTTTGAACAATATGAACGGACAAACACTCCAATGCTAGGGGGTGTCCCTGATTTGAATTTGTAACGATTATGAATTCCTGAGTTCTTTAATTAAGTTGTTTTCTTATTCGATTTAATCGTGCAATGTTTTTATGCTTTCTTGATCGAACCAATTAGGAATTAGTCACAGTTAACAACCACCTGGACTGTGGTTGTTAAGATTTTTGTATGATTAGGCTATAATAGATATCACCTAGGACTAGAGACACCCCATAATTACCAGGCCACTCTTGATAAAATAAAGGCTTGACTCCATCAGATATCTCTAAGGACTTAGGATTTAGGATGGATGGTTAAAAGTTTTATCACTAAGGACTTAGGGGAAAATAATCTAAAGGGTTGGTAGTTGAATGTTATGAACTTGTTGAAGAAATCAGAATTTCATGATTGTTATAGGGAAAACTATACACCACACCCTAGAATGTTCATCATATATTTGAAAAGCCATAATTTTTATTTTGCATATTTTTAATTTCTGTTAAGTGACAATTCCTAAACCAAAACCACAATTAAGTTTTTGTTTAATTGAACCACAAATTGAATTCAATACTGATATGCAGTCCTTGAGATCAACATCCGGGAAATTTCCCTAATATTACAAAGGGCAATAATAGTACACTTGCTATTTTTCCCATCATGTTTTTGGCGTCGTTGTCGGAGACTGCCTAATTATTGAGCGTAATTTGAGTTCAATTAAAATTTTGTTGCTCTGCAACTAAAATTTCCTTTATGTAATTTTTATATTTTTGTTATTACTGATTTTTCCTAACCTTTGCATGCAAGGAAAACTCTCAGCTTAATTTCCTTTTGATATACAAACTCAGGTTCAGAGTCAAAACTCAAAACTATGGGTGAAAACCCACCAGCAGCAGAGAGACTTCTTGGGGATTACGGAGGAGAAAATGCTCTAGCAGGTCGGTTGACTATTGTGAATCAACCAGTCAATGTTGCAAATTTTCAACTGCATCCTTCAACCATCTGAAAGGTCAAGAACAGATCTTTCACCAAAAAGATCAATGAAGATGCCAATAAGCATTTATAGAGATTCCTCACCATGAGTACTACTTTGAAGATTAAGGGGGAATCTAAAGAAGCCAAGAAATTAAGGACATTCCCACTCACGCTGTATGAAGATGCTAAAAAGTGTTTTTACTCACTGCCTGCTGGAAGTATCACCACTTGGGAACAGATGGAACAAACTTTTCTTGAGGAATACTTTCCTTCTTCTGTTTATATTCGCAAAAGATATGATATTGTGAATTTTTAACAGAGGAAGGAGAGTCGCTAGCTGATTCTTATAAGAGGTTCAAGATGTTATTAGTAGCCCGTCCCACTCACAACATGGGTCAAACTGACCAAATGCAAATGTTTGTAAATGGTCTCAGGATGAATATAAAATAGCTAATTGATACAGTTGTCAGTGGCTCATCCAACTTTACAACAGCCACTGGTGTGAAGAAGATTATTGAAGCCATTTATGCAAATGAGCATCTGGAGCTATATGACAGAGTTGTAAGAAAATAAAAGGGAGAGATTTATTTGAAGATGGAAGTGAATAAGCAATTAAAAATTGAAGAGGCTATTGCTGCAGAAGTGGAGAAAAAGCTAAAAGAAATGAACATGGGTACTCAACAGGTAGCTCAAGTGCAATAGGTACAGAAGGTTGCTTGTAAAATTTGTAGTGGAATGCACCTTAATGTGGAATATCTTGCAACTCCATAACAAATTGAGGGGATAAAATTCTTGAGAAAAAATAACCCATATTCTAACACCTATAATCCTGGGTGGAAGAATCATCCTAACTTCTCCTGGAAAGACCAGTAGCAACAAGCTCCTGAAAAGGTAGAGTGGGAAGTAACTATTGAAAAGATGGGTGCCCGCACCTCTCAATTTCAAGAAGAGACAAGGAGTAATTAAAGGAATACCACAACTGCAATAAAACATTTGGAAGTTAAAATGGGACAGATTTCACAACAGGTAGCATTGCAAGTTCAAGGAAATCAGAAAAATCATGAGAATGTTAATGGTGTCACAACAAGGAATTTGAAAGATGCTGAAGAGAAGAAAGATGAGGTGAAGTTTGATGACAGTATCATAGAAGTAGAGCTGGAAGTGAGAGAGAACAAGAAAAAACAGGAAGAAGTGGTATCATCTGTGAAGCTAGTTGAAGAGAAAACTAAACCATAAATCAAGTTGTCGTATCCACCTCGAGTTTCAAAAAAGGACACAAAAGAGAAAGAGTTTGATAAATTTGTCCATTTGTTCAAAAAGAAGAGATTAATATACCATTCTTTGAAGCACTCAAGAAAAATTACTTTGTATCATAAATTCATGAAGGAGGTATTATCAAAGACGAGATCAACAAGAGAGGGGTCGGTACCATGTGATGAGAAAATGTATGTAATTGCACCCGAGAGGAAAATACCTATCAAGAAGAAGGAACTGGGGTCAATTGCAATACCATGCACTATAAAAGACAGAACTTTCAAGAGGGTCCTGGTTGATTCTGGCTCTAGTGTGAGTTTAATTCCATTATCGATTTTCAAGAAGCTCGATATTGAGAATTAAGCGGGAGTAGGACAAAATTGAAATTTGCGGATCACACCATCAAGGAGTCATATGGGATAGCTGAAGATGTATTAGTAGAAATTGAAAATTTTGTTTTCCCAGTTGATTTTTAGATCATGAACGTTCCTGAAGATGATGAGACTCCTATCATTCTTGCTCGACCATTTATGTTGACTAGTCGATCCAATTTTGATATCGAGAGAGATAATCTAACACTAAAATCTTTCGATGAGGAGATAACTTTGAAGGTGTTGGAGATCAAAAAGAATGGTGCAGGTGAAAAGAATCAAGCTTCAGCTGGTATGATCAAATTAGCAGGAGACAACAACAGTTTAAAATCACCCGCAGAAAAAGTCTTCAGCATAAGCTCTCAAGTGGCATCAACAAAAACTTCTAAGTTCAGTTCAGAAGTCAAGAAGAGAAAGAAAATTAAACTCAAAGGTGAGAAGATGAAAGTTGGAAGGGGTTGGAAGTATAGATTGGTCAATGCTTTTGATCTGAATGAGTCCTAGGTTGCGGAAAAGACAAGAAACAAGGTGTGGAAGAGGAAGTACCCCCCATAATGGGAAGAACCGTCGAGCCATGTGACGTTAAACAAAGCGCTTCGTGGGAGGAAACTTAGTTTCTTTTTTGTATTTGTTACGTTTTCTCTGTAGGTAATAAAAAGGGAGCCTTATTGATGAAATCTAGGAGGCAACAACTGGTGTTTCATTTCCCTCTATAAGTCACCTTCCTCGAGCTTGTTCTGAAACATTGAGGCCAATGTTTAGTTTAAGTTTGGGAGGGTTTTATTGCTTTTCTTTTACTGCTTTTCTGTTCGATTTGTTGTTGGTTTTATGTAAGTGTTGTGTAAATCCATGAGTTGAAGTCCTTCCCAAATTTTACTGAAATTTTTTGTTTTGCTCAAGGGAATAGTATATAGAGACAAAGGGATGATTGTTGGGAGGTAGGAAGTTCGAAATAATGTGATAGTGATACAATTATAACATGTAGATTTGTACCATAGTGCTTGAATCCTGAGAAGTACTTCTAAAGTAGTTTATCCTTATAGTCTGGCATAATATTGATTCACATGCATGTATGATTGATGGAAAAATAAATAAATTTGGCACCAAATGATGAAAAGGAAGTAAAAGGCAACTGGCTCGCTAAGTTGGGTAGCCCTCACCCGGTTATTCAACCCAAAGGGTGTTGATCCCCAAACGTTGTCCAAAAGGATAATATATAATTGCAAAGTTTGAAAATTATATAGGTAATTAAAATTAGCCAATGATGTTATTTGGTGCCTAAACAAAACTTCTTGATTAGTCTTGTGCATGTGATGATCATCATAATTCTCATTGCATTAATTTGACTATTCGAATGAAAAAGGAGGAAAATCGAAAAAAGACTTAAGTCCAAAGCATAGTTACAGAGGTATCTGGAGAGTAAGCGCAGGTTAAAATGTTCTTAAACATACTATTTGGGTCATGTGAACATAGGACGAACCGCTTTTTGATCAATTAGAACAGATGTCTCACGTATGAGTACCGGTCTGCTGTGATTTTCATGAGTTCTTGTAATGGTCCTTTGAGGTCAAGGAACTGTTTAAGTTTTGGGGAGTTTGAATAATGGTTTTTACACAAATATTTAACAGTTATTTTATTTATCTTTTCTTTTATTTCTGGGTGTTTTGTTTCATTTTACCGCATTTTATGCTTTGGTTGTGTGTTTTAGTATTTTCAGGGTCATAAGAATAAAACAGGACAATTCAGGACAAAAAAGTGCAAAAATTCAAAGTTTCAGAGAAAGTCAAAAATCCACATACAGGAGGCCTAACAAGGCCACCCGTGTCGCCTGACACGGGCCGTGTTAGGATGGGAGAATGAATAAAGATGGAAGTTAGGGGTGCAACATGGGTGGCCGTGTTTCCTGACACGGGCCGTGTTGCAACCCCTGGGACCTTAAAAGAATATATGGGAGTTTGGGGGCTAACACGGGCGGTCGTGTTTCCTGACACGGGCCGTGTTGGCTTGTGATACTTTTTCCTGATTTTTTAATAATTTTTCCATATGTTAAGCTATGAGGGCGTTTTTGGTACTTCCAATAAACATGAAAGAATGGTGACTATTTAAATGAGTTTTCACAAGGAATAAAGGAACTTTTCTTAGAGCGAAGAATAGTTTACACGACAGAAGATTTGAGAGATCAAGGTTCTTGGAGAGTGGAAGATTCTCATGAGCGGAAGCAATTGAAGAATTGAAGTTGTCAAATTACTTGTAATGTCTAATCTTTATCTTGTGATTATTTTGAACAATATGAACGGCTAATCCCTTCAATACTAAGGGGTGTCCCTGATTTTAATCTGTAATGATTATGAATTCCCGAGTTCTTTAATAAAGTTGTTTTATTATTCAATTTAATCATGGAATGTTTTTATACTTTCCTGATCGTACTAATTAGGATTGAATCACGTGTAACAACCAGCTGGACCGTGGTTGTTAAGGTTTTTGTACAATTAGGATATAGTATATATCACCTAAGACTATGGATACCCTGTAGTTACCAGATTACTCTAGATAAAATAAAGGCTCGACTCCATCAAATATCTCTAAGGACTTAGAATTTAGGATGGATGGTTAAAGGTTTTCTCAGTAACGACTTAGGGGAAAATAATATAAAGGGCTAGTAGTTGAATGTTATGAACTTATTGAAGAAATCAGGATTCAAGTTCATTATAGGGAAATATACACACCACACCATAGCATGTTCATCATATATGTGAAAAGCCATAATTTACATTCTGCATATTTTTATTTTCTGTTAAGTGATAATTTCCAAACCAAAACCTCAATTAAGTTTTTATTTAATTGAACCACAAATTGAACTCAATACTGATACACAAACCTTGAGATCGATATCTGGGGAATTTCCCTATTATTACAAAGGGAAAAAATAGTACACTTGCTATTTTTCCCATCAGATGGCACCAACTATGATTGCTCGAACGCTCATATGATGGATTTTTAAAAATCTATGGATAGCAAAACCTGGAATGTGCTCTTTGAAATCCAAAAGAGAACTGATCTAAGGTTGAAGATGAATGTGCTCTTTGAAACTCCAAATCATTGAATGCCATAGTCAATAGAGTTGATAAAAATATATTCAAACTGATAAACACATGTTGTGTGGCCAAAGATGCTTGGGAAATTCTCAAGAACACTCATGAAGGCACATCTAAGGTGAAAATGTCAAGACTTCAGCTTTTAACTACTCAATTTGAGAATCTCGGGATGAAGGATGATGAATCTATTCACGACTTTCACATTAGCATTCTTGATATTGCCAATTCATCTAGTGCCTTGGGAGAGAAGATGTTAGAGGAGAAGCTTGTTAGAAAAATCCTCAGGTCCTTACCTAAGAAGTTTGACATGAAGGTCACAACTATTGAAGAAGCCCAAGATATCTGCACACGAAAGTGGATGAGCTTATCGGGTCACTTCAAACTTTTGAATTGGCTATCAATGATAGATATGACAAGAAGAATAAGAGCATAACTTTTGTCTCCAACATTTTATATAAAGATAAGCAATATGATTTGGATACTGATGAAGGGTTGTCCAATTCTATTTTGTTATTTGGGAGGAAATTTAACCAGGTACTGAGGAGAGTGGATAGAAGGTCTAGACTAGTTATCAAGAACATCTCATCTGACATAAGGAAAAACAGTGAGTTTTAGAGAAATGAAAGAACAGAGGAGAAGCCAAATCAAGGTAGAGGCATGCAATGCCATGAATGTGAGGGTTTTTGGTCACAATATATCAGAATGTCTCACATACCTCAAGAAACAAAATTATGAATTATTTGATGATGATTATGAGAGTAAACCTGATGATGAAACTACTAAGCATATTACTGCCTTCACTGGAAGATGTGAATCTGATAAATATTTTTGTGATGAGGATATCTCTTATGAAGAATTTCTTAATTCCTACAAAGAGCTTTATGCCAGAAGTGAAGAGGTGTGTAAGAAAGGTGAAGAGCAGAAGAGGATCATAGCTCAACTGTAGGATGAGAAATAAAAGGTTCTATCCACAAACTCTGAGCTTCAAGGTAAGGTAACCCTATTAACCTCAAAACTTGAAAGCATGACTAAGTCCATAAGGATACTGAACAATGGCTTTGATGTGTTTGATGAAATTCTTCAAATTGAAGAAAGAGGTAGAAGATTTACCAGTATATGGTTTAACTATCAATCTTTGAATAATCAAAGAAAAACCCTAGTGATAACATTTATTCATGCTGAAGTGAAGGATGAGCTCATAACGTTTGACAAAATATTATAACATCCTGCCAGACTTCAGAAAAATTAGACTAAAGCCAAGCTCCAACCTTGGAAATGTCACTATTGTTGTAAATATGGTCATATAAAACCATTCTGCTACAGATTGTATAGTTATCTAAAACATTCACCTCAACCTAGGGTTTATCATGTAAGGATTAAAACTAGAAAGAAGTGAAAACCTAAGGTTGTTGATACTAGTCATATAGGCCATACTTCTTTAATGGTTGATGACTTGATCATTAAGAAAGGGACTGATGTCGAAAAAGATGTTGGAACATCATCTCAACAGACTGATCTAGAAAATAAGGTAGACTATGAGTCTAACAATGAGTTTGTGCCTATTGTGTCCCCTGAAAAATCTCAAGAGGTTGTGTATGAAGGTAAATATGTTGGTGACGAGGAAGAAGATTCTGATAATACTGTGTGCAAGGAAGTCTTGGCTAAACAGGTCAAACAATGGCTAAAGAAGGGAAAACTGTCTGCTAGCAAGTTGAGTGTGAACTATGTTGTGCTTCATAGAATTGGGGCTTCCAGTTGCTTTCCCATCAATCATACATCTACCATTGTTACAGGTTTTGGTTGTTTGCTGGAACATATGTCCCATACATTGTTGTGACATATTATATTGAGATGAAGGATACCTACAAAGATTTAGATAAGTAAAAAGCTTTATTTGCTTCAGTATCTGTTTTCATTTGTGGGATATGCCATGGATTTCTGTGTTTCCATTTGTGTTATTTCCTGGGAGCAATATGTTCTCATGAGTTTTGTGTTTCCATAATGTACATTTACTCTATTTCTTTTTGTTAATATTTGGGCTAAAAAGGGGAGAGTAAAGTGTTGTATCCTGATGTTACATCACATGTCTTGACATGTTGATTTAGTATTGTGATAGGACTATGTGCTACTGCGTTTGGGAGAATAGTTGTTTATGTTTGTGTGGTTTCTCATGCAACTATTCAGGGGGAGCATGACTTTTCATGCTTGTTTGTGATGAAGCTGCAAATGTTCCTTCTGTTGTTCCACTGCATTTGGTATGATATGTGGAGTTTTTCCTTTGAGGGGAAGGACTAATTATGTTTGATAGGGGGAGTAATAATACTTGTCTGATTGTACAAGCTTCTGAGTTGTGTTGTGTTTTACAGAGCTTATATGGTTTCATGTAACTTGTATTTATGGTTTTATTCCTCTCTCTATGTTAATTGGCCCTAGGTTATTTTAGCCAAAATTTGCCAAAGGGGAAGATTGTTAGTTCCATGATTTTATTATTGGCATAAATTTTACTAAAACATGGTTCATAGCTGTTGTTGAGCAAGATGTCACAACATCTTGACCAACTGTTATGACAGGTTCTACTATCATTATTATCAAAAAGATGTTTAGCTAGATGTCTTGACATGTGGTTCATACATCAGTTTCTAGAGATGTCACATAGGATGTCGTGACATGTTATACCAGAAGTTTGGGTTTTATCTCTTGAAAGATTTGTTTTATTTTTAAGAGATTCTCTGCTATTCTTAAATGCACAGTTTATCGCATATCAAGGGGTATTTATTGGTCTTCTGTTCTTGACCAGATTTGTTCATTGTTTCATAAAAAGGATCTTGGAGACTTTTTAGGAAACTTCTATTTTAGCTCCTTAATTTTTGCAGAAAATTATGGAATTTATTCACAACTGCTATTTTAGATATGTATTTTATTTAAATGAAGTGCCCAAGCCCATGGATATCAAAAAGTTATTTAAAGGACGTTTTTAAACCTAATTTGGTAGCTAAGCCATGTATTGAAAGAATAATTTTAGGGTTTAATTTGTTCTTTGTGATCCACTATATAGTAGAGTTGAACTGTGTTTATTGTGAGCCATTCTATTATCAGTCTGATATTACAATTGGACTTTGTTTGTATTATTACTTGATTGTATGTCAAGTTATTGTTCTCACTCTTGAAGTTTTTATGCAAGAGTTGAGTATTATTCTTAGTGAAGCTTTTAAGCAAGCTAAGTATTTGTAATTTGAAAGTTTGTTCTTCCTTTTTAGTTTCTTGAGACATTCTCGAGGACTGGGATTATTTGATATCACTGTGGTGATTGGAAGTGAGAGGGTTTCTCATATCTAGGATGTGCCTAGGTAGAAGTTGCACTAGGTCTGGTATGTGATGTCTTAACATTGTATTTGACATATGTGTTGTTTTGTTCTATTCTATTGTGATTGTATTATGAATGTCCTGATTCTGATATTGTGACATCTGGTTTATCATCTTATACTAGAACATGGGTACAACATCATATACGACATCTGGATTGTCAGTACCAGAATTTCATTCTTTTTTTGAAAGACCTATGTTATAATATTAAAACTTCTTGATGATAATGTATTTTTTTAGTAGCGTGATACTTTAAAATGCATCAATCATGGTAGAAAGATTCCAAGAAACAACAACATGTAGAATAATGGTTTCATGATGCCATGCATCTATCTGGGTTGTGAGATTTATGCATGACCTATTATACTGCTATTAACCATGGTATGTTGTCTAAGCTCGTTGAGATATGGCACTCAGAGACATCATTTTTTCATCTTTTTCACGGTGAGATGTCCATCACAATGGATAATGTCTCATCCCTGATACATCTTCTGATTAGAGGAAGATTATCAGACCACCCCAGGATTACTACACCAGATGCCCTAGAGATGATGGTTACCTATTTGGGAGTTGGCCCAGAGGATGCCCTAAAGGAGCTGGAAGATACCCGAGGGTGTCATGCTATATTTTGATTCTTGGAAAAGCTATATGTACCCCATTTGGATGCGGAAGTGGAGGCTGATGGTGATGATGCACATTGTATGGGTCATAGAACATGTGCATTAAGGTCATACCTCATGTACTTGGTTGGCACATCCATCTTTATAGACAACAGTGCATATTACTTCGATGTGGTTTACCTAAGATACCTTATTGAAATCGAGTGGATTCATGAATACCATTGGGGGGCACTTGTTTTGTTTACCAATACTCGAAGTTAGCTAAAGGTTGTCTTTGGAAGACCAAACATATGACAACTAGTTACACGTTTTTTATAGTAATATATTTGCTCCATTATTGTCATTATCCATTTTCATAACACTTGTGATATGTTATTACTAAAATTTCATCTGTACCATTTTAAAGCATGGATCCTCTATCACTTTCCACGCATCTTTGGCTAGTTATAAGTTGATAACTATACTTAGGATCAGTTGGTTTCTTGTGCATTTGTCTCACTCAGAAGGAATCACTTGACGAAGCCTTTTAGAGTTTTTGTTGACCTCACTGCATTAGATGATATATGCTACACACCATATGATGATGATGATCGTCAGACGTGTCCCTTTGATAACATCTCCTTCTACTCTGCATGGTTGGCTTGTGGGTCACATTTGATGTATACGTATCTACCTAATTAGAATTACTGTGGATTCGTGGGAACAAAGAAATTAAAATTAGGTGGAATAAATGGGAAAAATGAAGTTGGAAAGGGAGAGTAGTGGGGAATAAAGGAGAGTCAAAAGGGAAGTACTTAAAAATATGATTTTTTTACTAAAGGGAGAGTAAGGGATAGAGAGAGAAAGAGAGAGAAAGAATGTAGTAGAAATAAAAGAAAAATAGAGAAGAGAGAAAACAAAAAAAATGTAGTTGTTTGATGAGAAAAGCCTTAACTTCTCCAAGAGACTCTTCATCTCCAAAATTATAAAAAGAGTAAAAAACCCCAAGTCACCAAGCAAATCATAGTTGAGCGTATGCAAGGGGAGTATCTCACCATTGTTAGGAGCTTCACAAAAAAAATTATGCACTAACAAGGTAAGGGGGATACGGTTCTATAACTTTTCTATTTTAGCGTTAAGGGTAGTAGGGTCTCCCTTGAACCCCGAATTATCTGAGTTTCCATGTGAATTTTCCCTACGAGATGATGTTTCATAGACCCTAAGTTATGAATCTCTCTATTATCATCAATTGTTTGGTTTAAGTACAAAATTTGATGTGTTTTTACTTGATCTTGTGTTTAAATGTGATTATCATGTATTGATTTAATGAAGATGTGTTATGATGTATTAATCCTATTAAATTGATGAAAATTTGATGTCAGAACGTGTTTTATACTGTGATTCCGTGTTGGTATTGAAATTATGGTTTGGATGGAGATTAAAAGTGATTATGGTTGCGAAAAGCTGAAAATTTGCAGAGTGCAATCGATTACCACGCTTTTTGTGGAAGAAAATCAGATAGAATGGTATTATTTAACTGAATGTGCAATCAATTACATGCATGTGAATTTCAAAAATTCATAACTTGAGTCTAGAAACTCAAACTGAGGTGTACTCAGATGTGTTAAAAAGCTAATGCAAAGACATATCTTGTAGGATAGGTCACATGATGTTTATATGTAATGAATAATTATGAAGTGAACCATAGGACATAAGTCCAATGCTTTGATAAAATATTTGTTATGAATCATGATCAATGATAGTGAGAACACTCTTAGGATATGAGTCTAATGTTTTGATAAATACTTGTGAACCCTAACGTGGCAATCAAAGTAAATGTGTGGTAAATTGTGAAGCTCTAATATAAAAAATCAAAGTTAGTAGGTGGTAAATTGTGAAGCCTTAATGTGGAAAATCAAACTAATGTGTGATAAACCTTTTGGAAACCTTAATGTGGTAATAAAGATTAATGTGTTTCAAAATAGTATGGAGGTTCGTAAGGAATTTTTGTTTGTCTGATCATCATGCATCATACTATAATGGAGTCATTTTTGTCTAGAGATTAGTGTGTAGTAAGACATAGTTTGCATGTACTCCTAGACATTGAGGGTCTACAGACTTCTAGGAGAGTGTCGTAGTATGAGCGTAGCTCGCATGTACTCCTAAAAATATAGTTTAGCGAAGGGTGATATTAGTATGTATGTAGATCACATGTACTCCTAGACATTGAGAGTCTACGAACATTTAGCAGAGTGTTATAATTCAGAATGTAACTCATATATCTTCCTAAACTATTAGAACTCATATAAATAAGCTTCGAGTTTAATGATGGTACCACGTGTATTATAGTAGAGGATAAGTGCATTGCATAAGCATTCATGTGGACATTGTATAATGTCGTATGACTATATGAAATATTGTATGATTGTGTAATGTTGTATGTTGTGGTTTATGCTATCTTTTGATATTATTATATCATGTATTTTGTAGAATGTATTCTCAGTCCTTTGTTTATATGTTCTCCAATGTCAATGTATATGCAGAGTATTCTCGGGTCGAAGTTTAGGAGTAGTCACCTTGTTGTAAGAATATTGAAGATGGTGTAGGAGACCACTTCTTTAATTTTCTTTATGTTTATAGTTGATGAACTGTTTGGTCAACTCATATGGTGGTTTTAATAAGGCTCTGATATTGGGACATTAGGGTTGAGATTAATAATTTTCACATTATTATGTTTGATTATATGTTTTCATCAAGTACTCGATTACGAGAAGTTTTATGTTACCTCTGTTAATCTGATGCTCTATTTGATTACATGAGATATTCGTAATGCATGTTTTTAAAAAGGAAAAAAAGTGTTGAGATTTAGGGTGTCACATTGTGAGGTAACTCCTTGCTAATGAAGTAGTGTATTCGGCTACATCCATTAGTACTTTAGAGTGTTTCATTCTTACATGATACCAAATACTCAAGGAGATCCACCTAGATCAACTCATAACGAGATACTAAAGGAGGTGCATGCTAGGGATGCTCATGTCATTGATGTGTTACATGAATGTCGTCGTATTATAGATATTGCACGAGCGGGGTATAGAGAGAAAAGACTTTCCGGAAGGAACTTATGGAAGGGCTGCTGTAAATGACATTCTTTATATAAGACATAAACTACATTACAATATCGTTTTCTAATTTGTCATTTAGATAGTATTATGAATTCTGAATTGATTCTAATATATGACATTTTAATCTTATAACATTATTGTATAGTTTAATTCCTAAAAAATTTATTATGATAGTATATTTATAAAAAATAAAAAAAAATCATAATACATGACCCATTACATCACTATAGTTCTTAAAAAATATCAAAATTTACTATTTAAAAGATGATTACATAAATTTATTTTTTATTTTATTATAGAGATGCATCTCCAAATTAAATTATTGTAAAATAAGAAAATAACTTTGTTACGAATGAAAATGATATATTAATGATTATTACGAAGATGCGTCTTCAAACTCATTTATGATAAAAGTACTCATGCATTTCATGTGTATAGGCACGTGCAAGAATATACTTCCTAATTAATGAATAACAATTTTAGTTTTCCATAAACTCCTCACCACTTACAATATGGATAGGGGAGAATTGGCCAAGTCTTAAAACACAATTGAGATCGTATATCACATCATGATCCCGTGGACACTTGTTTCTAAGAACATAAAATAATCAATGTCCTCAATTACGCAACGTATCATAGACCGTCAATCAAAATCAAATCCCAATCACTAATTAAATATAAATATTAATTATTATATTGCGGGAGATTCTATTTTATTCTATACCACTAATTCAAAAATATCTATAACTCAAAATCCGCCGTGGAAGAAGAGACAAAAAATCCAAAGACATTTGCAACTTGGAGATTCTGTAGATGATGAGAACAAGCCAAGTGGTGTATAGGTTCTAACTAACTCATCATCAAGAACATAAATGGCCCATATGGTGTCTTAATTTGTTCACGTTGTGCGAATGCTTGTTTGTTTGTTTCTCAACTAGAGCATCAATGACATTAACTAAAAATGTGATATCTTTCTTCATCATTTAGCAAGGATATCAAACTCATGAACCCTACGTCATTTAATTATGACTTTAACATTTGCATTAAAAAATATTTACAATTCTCTAATCTTTTTCGATGCAGTGTGATTGGTTGCTGTTAGTTTTGGAAGTATGTAAATATCATTATTATCCTATCATATGTTATTATTGATGATAATCAGTCAGCTTGGATATGCTTATTTGGTTAGTTTCATATATAATTATTGCCCCATGTGCCTATATGAAGAGATTTTATTAACATATTTAATTTAGGAAAAAAATCATTTTGATTCCTTAATTATATTCTTGAATTCAGATTGATACCTTAATTGTTTTTTTGTGTCATATTAATCTCTTAACTTTCAAAATATTTCATTTTAGTGTTTTTTTATCTAATTAGCGACGAAAAAACTTAGAAATCGATAGTTAAATTCGTTGTTATTTAGACAAAAAAGATTAAAATGAAATATTTTAAAAATTAAAAGACCAATATGACACGAAAAACAATTAATGTATTTTAGTGACATGTGTGTAGATAGCTTAGTCTGCCTTACATTAAGTTGTCATTAGTTTATTAGTAGTACATTACTTGATGTAAATACATGTATATATCGTTGAAAAATGACCTCCATGATATTCCTCTTCCTTAAACTCAAAATAGGCACTAATAGAAACTTGAATAATAAGTAATGCCACAAACAAAATTTTATTATGAAAAACCTTTTTAATGTGAGAAAAGAAAAACTTCTGGACATTTAAGCCTCTTAAACTTCCACTATAATGATAATGGAAATACAACAACTTTCTTAGGTAGATCTCACTATAATGTATTCATTTGTAAGGACCACTCTCCCAAATTGGCTCACTATTTCTCTCACAAGAAAACGCTTTGTGAAGATCACTTTTCTCTCTTGAGCGAGACTCTCTTTCTCTCTTGCTTCTTGTTGTTCTTCTCTTGTGCTTGTGTTTTGAATGCTTGCTCATGATTATATTTATAGGAGAAACAAGTCAAAGGTATCTTACATGCATGAAGACACTTGTCATTTTCCTTCCATGCAAAGCACAAAGTGTCCCTTACAAAGCATGCACCTTAACAAGTGTTACTCATGCACGTACTACACCGTGTGTACACCATACACCTTGCTACTTGTCATCACATACAACCTTCCATTTTGTCAAATATATGTTGGCCATGTGGTAATGATTGAACCCCATATTTCTCCGTCTTCAGTCATAAGGTAATGACCTTTATTGGATAAGGGGTTGTTGTCAATCCAACAACTTGTTTGAAAAACTCTATTTTCACTTTTGGTAGAGATTTTGTCATGTCTTCGCCATTCTTATAAGTATGAACTTTCTCTACCCGCAACAGTTTAATCTTTAACACATTATGAATCCAACGATACCTCACGTCAATGTGTTTTAACCTTGAATGATATGTCGATTTCTTACTGAGATGAATTGTGCTTTGATTATTGTAATGGAGAACATAAATTTCTTGGTTCTAGCCTAACTCTTACAAGGACTTCTTCATCCACAGGATCTCCTTATAACCTTTAGTGATTGCGATGTATCCATCTTCTATGGTACTTAAAGCAATGCATTTTTATAATCATGATTACCATGAGACAGCTCCCCTTTAAAAGTAATCAAATACCTAGAAATAGATTTTCTTGAATCTACATCTCCTGCCATATATGCATCTACATTCCTAATGATTAATTTATTTTCATTTACAAATCACAAACATTGTTTGGAAGTTCCTCTAACATACCTCAGTATCCATTTCACAACATTTCAATGCTCATTTCATGGATTTGACAAGAATATACTCACAACTCCTACAACATAAGCAATGTCTGGTCTTGTGCAAACCATTGCGTACATAAGGCTACCCACAACTGAAGAATAGGAAACCTTGCTCATTTATTCCTTTTCTTATTTATTTCTTGGACATTGTGTCTTACTAAGTTTCAGATGATAAGGTAGTGGGTCATGCACATGTTTAGCATTATGCATGTTGAACCTCTCTAGGACTTTCTTGATATAATCTTCTTGTGACATCCATAACATTCTTTTGAGATGACCTCGAATGATTTTCATTCCAAGAATCTTATTTACTGCACTTGAATCTTTTATGGCGAAAGATTTGCTGAATGCCTTCTTTAGGACAGCTATCTTTGTCTTGTCTTTCCCAACAATGAGCATATCATCAACATATAATAAAAGTATGACGGATTCACCATTATCATATTTCTTCACAAACACATAGGTGTTTGTGGATGTATTTTCAAATTTATGTTGGATCATGAAGATTTCAAACTTCTTATACCATTTCCTTGGAGCTTGCTTCAATCCATATAGACTTTTCTTCAAGCGACACACAAGGTGTTCTTAGCCTGGTTCTGCAAAGCGACACACAAGGTGTTCTTATCCTGGTTCTGCAAATCCTTCAGGTTGCTCCATGTAAATGTTTTCCTCTAAGTATCCATGTAATAATGGTAATTCAACATCAAGTTTCTCTATCTCTAAGTCTAGCATTATAGCTAGACTAAGAACTGCTCTTATGGATGTCATATTCACTACTGGTGAGAATATTGCTTCAAAGTATATGCCTTTCTTCTAATGGCACATCTTCACAACAATTCGTGCTTTGTATCTAGGGTTTGGATTATTCTCTTCAGACTCGAGTTTAAACACCACCTGTTTGTCAAAGCCCTTCTTTCCTTTGGTAATTTCATCAAGTCATACGTCTGGTTTTCCTTCAGTGGCTATAATTATTTATGTAATTCTTTCATCCATTTGTCATTATCATCCGTGTTAATGGCTTCCATGAATCTTTGAGGTTCTTCTTTTTCGGTGAGAGTGACATACTCATATGAGGAATATGTTCTTGATGTTTGTATTACTCGCATGGATCTTTTTAATTGAGGTTATTGGTCCCACTACTTAGTCTCTATCATTTGCTCACCCTGTATTTCCTAACCTTGTCCTATTTGGTTAGGTTGCTCCATATGATGGGGTTGTACTATTTGATCATGTTCAATATCTCATTGAGGAATCTCTCCCTTGAGTTTTGTACCAAAGTGGTGTTTGGCTTCTTAGATTTAATATCAAGACAGTGGTGTTTGTCTGACTGTTTTTTAAGCTGGTTTCGCGAAATGTCGCGGTAAGCAAGAGTCGCCACCGTCTTTTATGTTCTCCAACATGGAAAGGACAAAAGCACAGCAAAATTCCTTATTCGAGAATGTTTCTCGGTTCGGGAGGTAGATTTATAGAAAGGGAAGGTGTTAGCACCCTTTCTATCCGTGGTTATCCACGGGCTCTTAGGTACTTGCTCTTATGTTTTCAAAATTTGTTTGCTTTTCAAGTGTGTGTGTGGGTTTTGAAAAAGTTTCGTTTGAAAGATTTCTAAGTAACTCTTGTATCTGTCCTCAAGAGTGTATGAAAAATTTGTTTGAAAACCTTTTGAAAGTGTGGGTGTGAAAAGTATTTTTGTTTGTTTTTGAAAGAGCAAGTACCTATGAGAATCTACCTACTCTAAGGAATTAAGCTGTGTAAGAGTCCTTTAGATAGTGCTATCCCACCATTGAGAGGTAGGTAGCACCATCGTTGGAGGTGTTCGGGTCAATTCGATTATCGGGACAGTGTGGTCACCGAAGCAATGGTAGGATACCTTAGAAGTAACCCTAATATCTTAGATCCTTTTATCCGAGGCAACCGTTTCGAGGCAACTGGATCTTTAGACAAAGGGTGACCTCTAAGACGTCCTATACTTGATGACCACGTTTCGAGGCAATGAGTGAAGCGTACCCTAGGAGTGGCATGTGCTTTGTGTGTTCAATTTCAGTTTATGTTTTTTGTACATGTTATTGGTGAGCTACGAGTTGTTTTTATTTACCATTCATTCTTTCATGCATTTAACAGTTAGGGGGTGCGGAAAGTAAATTGCGGAAAGATAAAGTTCTACGCTATTACAAGGCGCGGGTCTATACATCGCCAAAAATACAAAGACCCGTTTTGGTAAATAAGTACGAAAAATTAAATAAAGCGATAAAAACCTATTTAACTATTACATTCTTGGAAGCAATTACATAATAATCAAATAAAATATAACGCGCAAATAAAAATTAATCGGGAATGTTCTAAGGGTTTTGACCCTTTTAAGAAAAGAAATTGGATTTTTCGTCTTTTTTTTGTGATTAAATGCAATTAATAATTAATAATTAAACTAATTAATTAATTTATTAAAAGAAAATATTTTTTTTATTTTTTATGTTTTTATGAAATAAAATAAAAAAATAAAAAATAAAATAAAATTAAAAGTTAATTTTACCTAATTCTAAATCTATTTTAATTATTAAGAAAAGAAGTTAAAATTTCCTAATTAAAGCTAATTTATTTAATATTTATTTACAAAATAAAATAATAATAATAATAATAATAATAATAATGTTAGTTCTTTTTTTTTTTTTGATTTTTTTTAAAAAAATTAATTAAGTTAATCGTTAATAATAAAAATAATTGAAAAGGTTAACAATTAAATTGGAAAATATAAAAAAAAGAAAAGAAAAGAATAAACCAATGGCAGGGGGTATGGGCCAAATAGGAGGTGCATTGTTGAATCCTGGCCCATTTGAACCTTCAGCTCGTTTGACTTCTTGGATTGTCTACGCCCACATTGACTCCAGAGCACCATGGTCCTCATGCTTTGGCCACTGGATTTGCACTGATGGACACTTGGAGGACTGGGATGTGAGGTCTATGGTGGAAGCTATTTGAGAATCTGCACAAGAACACATTGAAAAAAATAATATTGGAATTATGGGGGGCCTGGGAATCGAACCCAGGTCCCAGAGATTACCAAACACATAGCCAACCACTGAACCAAACGCGTTTGTTTGCAAACCTAATAAACAACAAATATTATATAAAACAAATGCGTTATATGCTGGAAAAACACAAAAAGGCGCGCCATGTTTGAATGGCCCACTCCCTGGTTGCCACGCCATCTCCTTCTTCGTTTGCCCTGTAAAAAGAAAACAAGATAGCGGGGGTTTTAAACCCCCACTAACCACAACCACGAAAAATAGCGACTAGAGTTAGGATTGATATAAATTGAGCGCGATAGTGTCAATGATTTCGTCTCGTCCTGACGAATTTGTCCATATAGGCTTTGAGGTTTAATTTTACAGTATATAAAAACCCCCAATATGAGAGCTCTGAAACCCTAATGTTCTTCAATGGTGGATTTCTATTCAGGACACTACAACCAAATTGGATTATGCCAATAGCTTCAGAATGTCCCTATTAACATAAATCAATTCAAAATAATGGTTAAAAACACATGAATGATGATATGTAATTCTGAAAAATAATTCAAACCATGGGACTTGTATGGCACGAGTTCTTGAGGTTTTTTACTTAATTCTGATTGCAAAAGGTCCCTGGAAGGGTCAGGAGTGTGTTTGGATCAAAGGAGAGGTTTGAAATATGCTGGAAGGGGGTTTTCAGTTTCACACTTTTTCTTTGAAATTTTGAGATTGCTTATGCTGTATGTGAGAGTTCTAGGTCGTGTCTTGAGTATGGAAGGCTTGCATATATGTTTTACAATGAGAATCAATCAGTATAATGAACATTAAACCAATGCAATGAAGTTTTTGATCTTGCCCATAACCACCATTGAACAACTTGCCTTTCTTGTCAAAATTTGAATTTTTATGCTTGAAATAGGTCTTGCACGAATTTGGAAGGTGTTTCATGATGCATCAAAGCAATTCAAGCCACAAAATATCCCCTAATTAATTTTTTTGATTTTGATTTGAATTTTAAAGATTTAAAATGAATTAAATCAAATAAAATTAAATAAAAATGGAAAAATTAATTTTTAATCTTGAAATAAATTGTGGGACACGTGGGAGGCATGACAAGGATGAATCAAGTGGAAAAAGTGGGCCCCTTTTGTCAAAAATGAAGTTTCAAGGATAATTGACTTTGGCCATTTCACAAAAATTTCCCAACTTCTCCAATGCATATCTTGCTCAATTTTGAAGCTATGAACATGTTCTTGGACATTTTGGAAAGGTCTTGAAGTCCTCTAACCAATGCCTTTGGTCCCATGTCATTTTGATTTACCAATCTCAAGTTATGGTCTTTGACTTAAAGTGCCTTTTTGTTGACTTTTGAAAATGACCTATAATGTTGAAATTGATAACTTTTTGTGAGAGCATTTCTTGGACTTGGAATGTGAAGATGAGTTGTAGGAAATGTTCTACCCTTCAAGATGTGCAGTGGATTGGATTTTTCTGATGAACCATGAAAAAGTTATGCCTTGGTCAAGTTACAGTTGACTTTTCAGCTGTCCAAAAATAGAAACTTTTGCATCTTGAGACTTTTTGAGCCATGCTTGTGGAATCATGATCAAGAATTGATCAAATGATGATTGTGGCTTCAAAATAAGATGTTGACCAAAATTTTTGACTTTTGATTGCCAAATGACCATTTTGCCTCTACAGTTGATTGTGAGGCAATTAGGGTTTTTGACTGTGCAACTTGACCTTGTGAGCCTTGAAACTTGACATGTAGGTGCTTAACAATGTATATGAGCATATGGGACTTGATTAAGCCCTTGAAAACCTCAATTTCTTTGCAAGAACCAAAACCCTAATTTTGACTGTGTTAGGAGGCAATTGGACTGTGCAACCCTTGAGAGATTTTGAATCATCTGGAGATTGATCTTGGCAAATTTTGAAGGATATGGGAGGGCAAATTTTGGGGTACAACAGTTGCCCCTGTTCAATTTTCTTAGACCTGAGGATGTAGATTGGCTGGCGTGCCTTTCGTAATCCGAGGGTGGAAGATGATTGAACACTAGAGTGCCCAGAAATATGCACTCGCATAGTAGAATATCAGCAGTGTGATGTAGGGAATGGGCTTACAGATGCCATTTGGAGAGAGATGATGGATAGGAGGATGGGCTTATAGATGCCATCTGGAAATGTGACAGAACCTTGTCGGGAATGGGCTTATAGATGCCATTTGGAGACTGTTGGTATGTGGATGGGCTTATAGATGCCATCTTGGTGTCGATCGCGTAAGAGATTCCTTAGCAAGAACTTGCGTACCTGAGAAAGAAAGATAATTACCTGGCATGTTACAGGGGTTGATTTTCAAACTCTTCATGCAGCCATGCCCTGGCTGGATGCAGGCGTCAAATCTATAATTAGTTGCTCACAGATGTGCCCTGGCTAGATACAGGAATCGAATCTGGAAATAGTCGTCAACAGATTTACCCTGGCTGGATACAGGTATCGAATCTTCAAACTCTTCAGACGTGCCCTGGCTGGATACAAGAATCGAATCAAGAAATAGTCGTCAACAGATTTACCCTGGCTGGATACAGGTATCGAATCTGGAATTCTTCAGACGTGCCCTGGCTGGATACAGGAATCGAATCTGGAAACTCTTCAGACGTGCCCTGGCTGGATACAGGAATCGAATCTTTAAACTCTTCAGACGTGCCCTGGCTGGATACAGGAATCAAATATGGAATTAGTCGTCAACAGATATGCCCTGGCAGGATACAGGAATCGAATCTTCAAACTCTTCAGACGTGCCCTGGCTGGATACAGGAATCGAATCTGGAAATAGTCGTCAACAGATGTGTCCTGGCTGGATACAGGAATCAAATCTTCAAACTCTTCAGACGTGCCCTGGCTGGATACAGGAGTCGAATCTGGAATTAGTCGTCAACAGATCTGCCCTGGCTGGATACAGGAATCGAATCTTCAAACTCTTCAGACGTGCCCTGGCTGGATACAGCAGTCAAATCTGGAATTAGACGTCAACAGATATGCCCTGGCTGGATACAAGAATCGAATCTTTAAACTCTTCAGACGTGCCCTGGCTGGATACAGGAGTCGAATCTGGAATTAGTCGTCAACAGATATGCCCTGGCTGGATACAGGAATCGAATCTTCAAACTCTTCAGACGTGCCATGGCTGGATACAGGAATCGAATCAGGAAATAGTCGTCAACAGATGTGCCCTGGCTGGATACAAGAATTGAATCTTCAAACTCTTCAGACGTGCCCTGGCTGGGTACAGGAATCGAATCTGGAATTAGTCGTCAACAGATATGCCCTGGCTGGATACAGGAATCGAATCTTCAAACTCTTCAGACGTGCCCTGGCTGGATACAGGAATCGAATCTGGAATTGATCACTCACAGACATGCCCTAGCTAGATACAGGTATCGAATCTGGAATTGCGATAGTTGATAGTAATTATCTTTGGATTAACCTTTTTCCTGAAAAGGTAAAACATCAGTTGTATGCAATGTCATGATGTATGAAATGCACAGTTTTAAGATGTTGTCAAAAATGAGATCGTGTGATATGATGCGTATGTGCATGCATTGTGTATGTAAGCAGGATGTATGAAATGTGATATGTTTATGAATGCATTTTTGTCTAGGAAAATAAATCCTTGACGAATGTCGGGAGCTTGAATCCTGGGCTGATGTTTGAAGGACAGAGTTCTTTGTTTCCGCTGGGGATGTTGATTGTAAGAATAAACCGGTAGGAGAAGATGACTCCGTTGGGGGGATGAACATGTTAGAGAGATACTCTGCGGGGAATACTCTGTGGGAAGAGATACTTCGCTGAGTTTTGATGATAACTCCGCTGGGGATACCATTGACGAGTTATGTTGGAAGGTTTGATGAACTCCGCTGGTGGATAGGAGGAACTTCGCCGAGGATGATCTTTCCGTGGCTTTTAGCTGAGGATAACCCAGTTATAAGCTCTGGTGGAGAATAACCTTTGAATAAAGTCCGGGAGACGTGTTCGTGCTCTGCAGGGGTAAGCTTCCAGAATCTACTGGGGAGAAGCTTCTACTGGGGAGATTGATTCAACTCTCCTGGGGAGACGTTTTGGACTGCACTAGGGAAGTGGCTCCACTTGGAGTGTCTGGTATTCCACCGAGGAACAATCTTAGATTAAGACTGTCGGGGATGCTTGTTAAGGAATGTCTGCATACTCCGCTGGGGAATTTTGAGATTTGCTGGGGATATCCAACTTCCTTAAGGCTGACAGTAGGCTAACTCTGCTTGGGGAGAGTATCGCTGACTTGCTGGAGATACTATGCCTTTTCAGGGCTGATTGGGGGACCAAATTTGCTCGGGGGAGAGTATTGTTGATTCTGGTCTTACTCTGCGTGGAGTGGAGGTAACTTGGTTATGTTCTTCAGCCGAACTTACCTTGGTACCTTGGTGGACAGAGCAACTAGATTGCTTAGACAACTCATTATTTCCCCTGTTTCTAATGTCACCTGTAAATAGTCCTTTGTTTCGTATGCAAGTATTTATGAGTTAGAAATTGGTGTCAAATACATATATCAAAAATGAACATTGGACGTTCTTCGCAAGACAAAACAGAAAAAGGAAAAACAATTGGCAATTGGTCTGAAAAGTGAATTTGTATTGATTTTTGAATTTTCCTGTAAATAGGCGTTTATGTACAAGAGGCTGACGTCCTAGTAAGAGAACACCGCCGAACAACAGAGTTTATACAACTTTTGTGAAAGGAAAACAAAACAGCTATGTGAAAAATCCCACTGGGTTTCAACTCTGCTATCGCCTTTATGTCTTCAAGCGTCTCATCACTTTGCTGCTTAGTTGAAGATGAAGCTGATTGATTGATGTCGTGTGAACCTGATAGTTGATATCGAATTCTGGATGCAGGGTGATCCAATGAGACATAGTATTACGCTTATCCCTAACTTTTTCCTGGACCGCCGTTTCGGGTTTTCAGTCCACCGGGATACCCATTTTTGCCCAAGCCGCCTTTTCAGGTTTTCGACTCGCCGGGTGTACAGGTTTTTTTTCTTCATTTTATCCCTTATTTTTTCCTAGGTGTGTCAACCTAGCGGGTCTTTAACTCATGTGTAGTATCTTTTTACTATGTCTGCATTAGTGGGATGAGGAAGGTCGTCACCATCCATGGTAGTTAGAATCATAGCTCCACCTGAGAATATATGTTTAACCAAAAATGGCCCTTCGTACGTAGGGGTCCATTTGCCCCTGGGATCACTTTGAGGAAGAATGATGCGTTTGATTACCAGGTCTCCGACTTGATACTCTTGTCGTCTGACTTTCTTGTTAAATGCCCTGATCATCCGTTTTTGATACGTTTGACCATGACAAATAGCAGTGAGTCTCTTTTCGTCAATTAGGTTTAACTGATCGAGTCGAGTCTGGATCCAGTCGTCTTCGTTCAGATCTACATCCTTCATTATCCGGAGAGAGGGTATCTGGACTTCAATCGGCAAGACTGCCTCCATGCCATAGACCAAGGAAAAGGGAGTTGCCCCGGTTGACGTTCTTGCTGAGGTACGGTACCCATGAAGAGCAAACGGTAACATCTCGTGCCAATCTTTGTAGGTCACTGTCATCTTCTTCACAATCTTTTTGATATTCTTATTTGCTGCTTCGACAACTCCATTCATCTTTGGCCGGTAGGGAGAAGAGTTGTGGTGCTGTATCTTGAATTGCTCGCAGAGCTCAGTGATCATCTTGTTGTTAAGATTGGTACCATTGTCCGTAATGATCCTTTCCGAGACGCCGTATCGACAGATCAGGTTATGCCGAATGAACTGTGCCACGACGTTCTTGGTTACGGTAGCATATGAAGCTGCTTCAACCCACTTCGTAAAGTAATCAATCGCTACCAGGATGAAGCGATGCCCGTTGGACGCCGTAGGTCTAATCTCTCCGATCATATCAATCCCCCACATTGCAAAAGGCCAAGGTGCAGTCAAGAAATTCAGAGGAACTGGAGGAACGTGCACCTTATCTGCATAGATCTGGCACTTGTGACATGTCCGAGAATGTTGGTAACAGTCAGCTTCCATTGTGGACCAGAAATATCCTGCCCGAAGGATCTTCTTTGCCATGGTATGTCCACTGGAATGTGTTCCGAAGGCACCTTCATGCAGCTCTGCCATGATCTTTTCTACTTCAGTCTTATCTGCACAACACAGTAAGGTTGAATCATGGTTTCGCTTGTAGAGAATGCCATTGCTGAGGAAGAACTTTGCAGCGAATCTTCTCAGAAATTTTTTGTCATTGATGGATGCACCCTCGGGGTATTCTTGAGCTTCAAGGTACCTTTTCACCTCATGACACCAGGGTTATTCAGTTACCTCTTCAGCCTCAAGATCACAACAATGTGCAGGTTCATCCAACTTCCAGATAATGATCCGGGGAGCTTCGTTATCCCACTTGACTTTGAACATAGAAGACATCGTAGCCAACGCGTCCGCCAACTGATTCACCTCTCTTGGGAAGTGTTCAAAAGTTATCTCCGTGAAATGAGGGATCAATGTCAACACACATTCTTTGTAAGGAATAAGGTTTGGGTGTTTCGTATCCCACTCGCCTTTGATCTGATTGATCACGAGAGTGGAATCTCCGAAGACACTCAGAAACTTGATCCTTAAGTCAATTGTAGCTTGCAGACCCATGATGCATGCCTCATACTCCGCCATGTTATTGGTGTAGTTGAAACATAGCCGGGCAGTGAGTGGAGTATGAGTGCCTTTTGGGGATATGATCACAGCCCCGATATCGTTACCCAAAGCGTTGGAGGCTCCATCAAAGTGCATAGACCATCGGGATCCTTCCTCAGGTCCTTCATCCGGTCCAGGTACTTCACAATCAGTCACTACCATGATGTTCTCGTCAAGAAATTCAAAGTTCATTGACTGGTAGTCGTCTACTGCCTGGTGTGCCAAATGGTCTGCCAATACACTTCCCTTGATTGCTTTCTGAGTCGTGTACTGGATGTCGTATTCCGTCAAGATCATCTGCCATCTTGCTATTCTTCCGGACAGAGCAGGCTTTTCGAATATGTACTTGATTGGATCCATTTTTGAAATCAACAGAGTAGTGTGAGTCAGCATATACTGTCTCAGCCGGCGAGCAGCCCATACCAAAGCGCAACAAGTTTTCTCGAGAAGTGAGTATCGGGTCTCACAGTCGGTAAACTTTTTGCTAAGGTAATAAATGGCATGCTCTTTTCGGCCAGACTCGTCATGCTTCCCCAGCACACACCCCATTGAGTTGTCAAGTACTGTCAAATATAAAATTAGAGGTCTCCCTTCAACCGGTGGCATAAGAATGGGTGGTTCTTGGAGATACTCTTTGATTCTGTCGAAAGCGGCCTGACATTCATCATTCCAACATACTACCTGATCTTTCTTCAGCAGCTTGAAGATTGGTTCACAGGTAGCAGTTAGGTGCGAGATGAATCGGGCAATGTAATTCAGATGTCCTAGAAAGCCTCTGACTTCTTTCTCTGTCTTGGGGGATGGCATCTCTTGTATGGCTTTAACCTTGGCAGGGTCCATTTGAATACCTTTGTCGCTTACGATGAAGCCTAGCAACTTCCCAGATCTCACCCCAAAGGTGCACTTGTTCGGGTTCAGCCTCAGCTTGTACAACTTCAGACGGTCAAACAGCTTCTGTAGATGGTCAAGGTGTTCCTCCTCAGTTTGGGACCTTGCAATCATATCGTCGACGTACACTTCGATCTCATGATGGATCATATCATGAAATAAAGCAACCATGGCACGTTGGTAGGTTGCCCCAGCATTTTTCAACCCGAATGGCATGACCTTGTAGCAAAAGGTCCCCCACTGAGTAACAAAAGTGGTCTTCTCCATGTCTTCAGGAGCCATCTTGATTTGATTATAACCTGAGAACCCATCCATGAAGGAGAATACCTTATGCTGAGCAGTGTTGTCAACCAGAACGTTGATGTGAGGCAAAGGGAAGTCGTCTTTGGGGCTTGCCCTGTTCAAATCCCTGTAATCAACACACATTCGGACCTTACCATCTTTCTTTGGCACCGGGACCACGTTGGCGACCCACTGAGGGTAAGAAGTTACTGCAAGAAAACCAGCATCAAATTGTTTCATAACCTCAACTTTGATTTTCTCGGACATCTTTGGACGCATACGACGGACCTTCTGTTTTACTGGCGGGCAGTCTTCCTTGGTAGGCAGGTGATGAACCACAATGTCGGTGTCTAACCCAGGCATGTCTTTGTAAGACCAGGCGAAGATTTCCACATAGTCATGCAGCATCTGGATCAACCGTTGTTTCACACTAAGCTCCAGATTGGCACCAATCTTGACTTCCTTTCTGTCTGTCTTAGTACCCAGATTTACCGTTTCCACTGGCTCTTCATGTGGCTGAATGGCCCTCTCTTCCTGGAGTAGCAGTCTTGCAAGTTCACCAGGCACTTCGCAATCATCTTCACCTTCGTCTTCGGCTAAGTTGATCGGACTTTCGAAGTCATAACTGGCAGTAGCAGAGTCGTTACCAGTGAGATCCAGAGTGGATTGAAACCTGTATGAGTGAGTGTGTGTAAATATAGCTGTTTTGCAATATATAATAAAGAAAGAAAGGGAGCGCAAGATTTGAAATGTGAAAAACGTCCAATGCTTTTATTCATGATATATGGAAGTGACAAATAACAAGCCCTCACAAATGACGCCACGGTGCCCCGGGTAAGACACCGGGCCATAGAGTTTAAAGTTATTGTTTGTTACAACTTTTAAAACAAAAGAGTTCATTACTGCGTGACAAAAGTAATAGGTATAAAGTCTTTTGCAGTCCAGTTGCTAGACCCACCGTTGGTCGTTGGGTAGATCCAGCTGTCAAATTCAGATTCGTCCGCTTCGTCCTCAATAGCATTCACTCCCGGGTTGGTGATGAGCACGGGAGGTCTTCCAATCCTTGCCTTTCGCACAGCCTTCTGAGCTTCTGCAGTGAAACCCAAGACAAATTTTTCAGTCTTTGGAGTGAAATCAGGAAGTCTTCCCCAGTTTGCACACTCACCCTTCTCAATCACAGCCCGGGCATCCTTCAAGGAAGCCATCTTCAAAGGAGAGCCTTTTGCAGTCACTGTCTCTGCTGCTGCCAAGGTCTGAGGCACTTCTTCAAAGTGTTGAAAGGGGGTCTCGATGAACTCCCCATCCATTTCTACGTACCTGAAGGAGTTGAGGTGGCTGAACATGTATTCCTCTTCCCCTTGCACTGTTACGATCTTCCCCCTGACCGGGTACTTAAGCTTCTGATGCAATGTGGAGGTCACAGCTCCAGCCTTGTGGATCCAGGGACGACCCAGCAAACAAGAATAGGATGGACGGATATCCATCACGTAGAATTTTAAATCAAAGACTTGTGAACCAACCCTGATTGGGATGTCAACCTCGCCATGTACCATCCTTTTGGACCCGTCAAAGGCCCGGACAACGATGTTACTTGGTTTGAGCTCTAAACCCTCACAATCCAGCCTGTCTAGAGCCTTCTTGGGTAGCACGTTTAGTGAAGAACCAGTGTCAACCAGCACATGAGCAAGAGTAGTGCCCCTGCATTCAATGGAGACATGCAGGGCATCATTGTGGTTCTTTCCCTTGGCCGTCAGATCTGCGTCGGAGAAACCCAGACCATTATCAGCAGTTAAGTTGGCCACACAGTCGGTGAATTGATCAGCAGAAGTTTCTTGTGGCACGTGAGCCGTCTTCAGGAAAGCAATCAGGGCCTTGGCATGGGCCTCTGAACACAGCAACAGTGATAGCATGGAGATTTTGGAGGGGGTGTGCCCCAGCTGTTCAACGACGTTGAAATCACTTTTCTTTATAATTTTGAGGATCTCTTCCATCTCTTGCTTGGAAGCCTCAACAGTGGTCTTCGGTGCCTCCGTCCGGGCAGGCACATCAATAGCAATTCCCTTACCCCGAGCGTCAGATGACTCGGCAGCAGGGGTAGAAACTTGATCAGGGGGGGAAACAGGCACACTGGCAGGTGTGATGACAAGAGGCCTCTGAATTGCTAGAGGTGCAATGTCTGGTGAGAACAGTCTTCCACTACGAGTGACCTTGGCAGGCCCGGTGATGTTGGTGACGCCGGTACCAGTATTGAACTCTTGTTTCACTCCCAGAACATAAACATCTGCCCCATAGTGCCACGTGACAGCTTTATCAGACTTGTAGGGGATGGGCCCCGAAACAGTAATGGTTATAGGAGCAATCTTGTGAACAGGCATAATTTTGATAGGCTTCTTTGAAGGAGCCTTGGAAGGGTTGTTGAAAATGGTGACAATTGAAACTTCTTCAACAGGGGCAGCAGGAACGACAATCTTCTTGAACAAGATCTCTTTACTGTCCATCAGGTTTTGGACGCCTGACTTCAGCAAAGGACAACCGGCAGGTGAAGCAGCACACAGATGGCAACCTTTACTACATCCCGGAAATAAACCGGCTAGCAACAGGTTCCTCTTGATGGTCAGCAGCGGAGTAGCAACATCATCCACAGAAGCTACATACAGATCCTCCTCAACAGCATTCACTCCATGCTGGGGCATGGGAGCGGTCACAACATTTGGCCTTTCGGGCGCCTCGAACTGTATTTCCTTGGCATCAATAAGGTCTTGAACCTTATTCCTTAGGGCCCAACAATCATCAGTAGAATGTCCCGGGCTATCAGAGTGATAAGCGCAACAGGCATTGGGGTTGTACTTCGGAGATGCTGTGTTCACCACTTTCGGAGCTTCCTTGACAGTTACCAGGCTAGTTGACATCAGTTGTGGTAAGATCTGAGAGAGAGTCATGCTGAGCCGAGTATACTGCCTTTTGGGCCTCTCAGCTCTTGGCTGGTTGTATTGCTGAGAAGCAGCAGCAGGCTTAGAAATTACTACCGCGTTGACAGCTTAGTGGCATTCTGGTTTGTTCTGTCTCCTGGGACCGTACACAACACTGGCCTCCTTCTTGAAGGGCTTCCTTTCAGTATTTGAGGAGGCACCCTTCTGTATCTTCCCTGATTTTATACCAGCTTCGATCCTCTCACTAGTCAGGATCAGGTCAGTAAACCCAGCAAAGGAATTACCAATGAGATGGTTGAAGAATGGACCAGATAGGGTCCCCAAGAACATGTCCACTAGCTCACGATCCGTCAACGGTGGCTGCACCCTGCCAGCCAGATCTCTCCATTTTTGTGCGTACTCCTTAAAACCTTCACCCGTTCCCAGTGACATACCCTGGAGTTGGGTACGCGTGGGAGCGAGGTCGGAATTATATTGATACTGCTTGTAAAAAGCAGTGGCCAAATCCTCCCAGTTACGAATATTGGTTCCATCCAGCTGATAGAACCATTCGAGATGAGTCCCTGAAAGACTCTCCTGGAAGAAGTGGATCCATAAGTTCTTGTCTGCTGTGTAAGGCTGGATCTTCCTTACATAAGAACGGAGGTGCATCTTAGGGCAGGAAGCCCCGTTATACTTCACAAAGGCAGATGCCTTGAACTTGTGCGGGATCACCACCCCAGAAGATAACCCCAAGTCTCCGAAATCCAACCCAGGCACATGTTGAATCTCCATAGCATTTAACCTGTCCTCCAGTTGCTTGTACCGGTCCTCAACAGGAGGGTACTGTTCATCATTTAAATCTGTCTCGGTGTCAGAGACCACAGGGCTAGGAACCTCTCTCCCTTGGTGACTGCCCTCCCCCACAGATGGAGTAGTCCTCTCAGCTTCATTCTGCAATGTATTCCCGAGTCTGCGCCCAGTGTTGAACAGCACAATCCTCCTCTTCTTCTTCTTCTTCAGGAGAAAAGCCTTCAGCTCTTGTTGTCCTTGGGCCAAGTTCATGACCATCTCCTGAAATTGGGTGTTCTGGGCCTGGAGGGCCTTGATAGCTTGCTCGGTAGTGAGTTCAGGATTCATGATGACTGAGTGCTGAAATAAATAGCGAAGAAGATTAAGCAACCTGTAGAAAAAGGGTACCTGTGATGCATATGATGAATGAAATGCGTATGAATTATGTTTTCAAAGACAATCGGGAATCAACTTTGTAGACAAAAGGGGAACACACTTTATTAGATTCAAACTTTAACTTGTTCAACAATTTGCCCTTAGGCGTTACAAGAATGAAAATACTGAAAAGGAAATAAAGCTGTAAAAGAAACATCCAAAGCCCATCAGTGCTCCCATGTCCTCCTCTTCTCATTACGGATATAGTCATTCAGGGTTCGCTCGTTCTCCAATTGCTTGGTCAGCTTCTGGATCTTCTGTTCCTGTTCGTTGAACTATTCCCGATAATAATCCCGCTCTTCTTGTAGTTGCGCCCAAGATCTCTTTAGTGTATCAACATCAGTGGGTATCTGAGGAGGGAGAACAGTTGGAGGAACCCCGTCTCCATCAGGACTTTCAAGAATGATAGGCCTGACAGCTTCATATGGCATACCTAACTTCTGAGCACGGATGCGGACCCATCTGTAATAGGGTTCCATTGGTAGAGAAGTCTTCGGTCCCAACTCATGTGGGTCAGCTTTGTGAATTTTGTCCCATGCTTTGATGAATCTACGGTGCAGTCCGTCACTATCTTCCTGAAACTCAAAACTGATGTCAAGCACCAGCATCTCATGAGGCCCTGCACTTCTGGCTCTTCCAAACTGACGGAGAGCTAAACATGGATTATAAGAGATTCCGCCATGAGTACCAATCAATGGAACATTAGGATACTCTCTGCAACGATCAATAACAACCACCTCATCTAAACCTCTGAGAGTCCAAATGATGTCACTATCAGTGAGAGACATTAACCTATGAGCCCAGCCTTTTCCTTGTTGGTTCTTCAGCACGAACTTAGGGAGGTGAGAAATAAACCACCTCACTAACAAAGGAGCACAACACCACAGAGTTCCCCGTCTTCGGGCAGTACAAGCATAGAGTTGTTGCAGGATATCACCCAAGAGAGTGGGTACCGGGTTCTGAGACATGAAGATCCTTATGGCATTGATATTGACAAAGTTATCAGGATTTGGGAACAATACTAGACCATAGATTAAGAGAGCCAGAATGTCCTCGTACGCCCTGAAGTCTAAGTCATTCCAGAAACTGTTAGCTTTACCAACCAGAAACTTAGCCAGGAAGCCCTTAACTCCACTTCTAGTCACCCAGTTGTCCATTACCTCCTTGTTGGTCAAAGAAAGGGCTGCTGCAATCTCCTCAGGTCTAAGAGCCTTTTCCCAACCAGTGAAGGGAGTCTGATCTAAGATAGGGATACCAAGCAAATCAGAGAATTCTTCCAGGGTAGGGACCAGCTGGAAGTCTTGAAAGGTGAAGCAATTGTACAAGGGATCATAAAACTGGGTCAAGACACTCATCAGTTATTGGTCCCACTTTGAAGTGACTAAACCGAGAAGAGAACCATGCCTCTGGATGAAGGAAGAAGTGTTTGGAATTCTGTCAACCAACTCTTTAAGAAAATCAGGTGGGTGAACAAAGTTGAGCCGGATAGTGTTCCTTCGCATAGGCATCATGATATCCTACAAAACAGAGCAAAGATGAAACCCTCTTGTCTTTGAAATAGGTCAGTCCTTATGCAGGATGCATGCAATGTTATGATGGCATGATGTTATGATAAAGCACACCACAAGTATTCACAAAGGCAAACATGATAAGGCACACAAGTCACACCACAACCCTTAGAGTTTAGGCCAGCATGAAATTCAGGTACTACCCTCTTTCAGTTTGTTGGTTAAGACCTATCCTATCAAAAGTAACCGGGTTCTAGAGGATCCCAATATCACTGACTACCCTCAATCGGTCATAACTCCAGCGTCGCAATCTTTTCTTGCGGCCAGAACCATCGCGAGAGTTTAGCCTCAATGGGTGTAGCATATTGCTACTGTTCTATGGCCAAGTTTGGTCACATTAGGGTTCTAAGGTCGGTTGGTGCTTAATGACTCCTCAGAAGACCCATATTCTCCTCGTTGCAACACAAGGGATATCGGTACAGACCAAGGTGCCACACCAACATAGCCACTGCTTCACCCATGTCGGTCTACGCCGGACAGGTCCCTCACAGCTTATGCTACCTAAAAGGGTATCCCCAGATCTGGGTTAGAATCTATGAAACTCCGACGCAAAGCCCACAAATATAAAGCAATCAAAGCAAAGCAATTGAAAACATAAGTATGATCTAATCCTAAGGTACACCTCACTTTTATGTTTCCCCAGCAGAGTCGCCAGTTCTGTGATCGGTGGAAATAGAACTGACTGTTTTTTAAGTTGGTTTCGCGAAATGTCGCGGTAAGCAAGAGTCGCCACCGTCTTTTATGTTCTCCAACATGGAAAGGACAAAAGCACAGCAAAATTCCTTATTCGAGAATGTTTCTCGGTTCGGGAGGTAGATTTATAGAAAGGGAAGGTGTTAGCACCCTTTCTATCCGTGGTTATCCACGGGCTCTTAGGTACTTTCTCTTATGTTTTCAAAATTTGTTTGCTTTTCAAGTGTGTGTGTGGGTTTTGGAAAAGTTTCGTTTGAAAGATTTCTAAGTAACTCTTGTATCAGTCCTCAAGAGTGTATGAAAAATTTGTTTGAAAACCTTTTGAAAGTGTGGGTGTGAAAAGTATTTTTGTTTGTTTTTGAAAGAGCAAGTACCTATGAGAATCTACCTACTCTAAGGAATTAAGCTGTGTAAGAGTCCTTTAGATAGTGCTATCCCACCATTGAGAGGTAGGTAGCACCATCGTTGGAGGTGTTCGGGTCAATTCGATTATCGGGACAGTGTGGTCACCGAAGCAATGGTAGGATACCTTAGAAGTAACCCTAATATCTTAGATCCTTTTATCCGAGGCAACCGTTTCGAGGCAACTGGATCTTTAGACAAAGGGTGACCACTAAGACGTCCTATACTTGATGACCACGTTTCGAGGCAACGAGTGAAGCGTACCCTAGGAGTGGCATGTGCTTTGTGTGTTCAATTTCAGTTTATGTTTTTTGTACATGTTATTGGTGAGCTACGAGTTGTTTTTATTTACCATACATTCTTTCATGCATTTAACAGTTAGGGGGTGCGGAAAGTAAATTGCGGAAAGATAAAGTTCTACGCTATTATAAGGCGCGGGTCTATACATCGCCAAAAATACAAAGACCCGTTTTGGTAAATAAGTACGAAAAATTAAATAAAGCGATAAAAACCTATTTAACTATTACATTCTTGGAAGCAATTACATAATAATCAAATAAAATATAACGCGCAAATAAAAATTAATCGGGAATGTTCTAAGGGTTTTGACCCTTTTAAGAAAAGAAATTGGATTTTTCGTCTTTTTTTTGTGATTAAATGCAATTAATAATTAATAATTAAACTAATTAACTAATTTATTAAAAGAAAATATTTTTTGTATTTTTTATGTTTTTATGAAATAAAATAAAAAAATAAAAAAGAAAATAAAATTAAAAGTTAATTTTACCTATTTCTAAATCTATTTTAATTATTAAGAAAAGAAGTTAAAATTGCCTAATTAAAGCTAATTTATTTAATATTTATTTACAAAATAAAATAATAATAATAATAATGATGTTAGTTCTTTTTTTTTTTTGATTTTTTATAAAAAAATTAATTAAGTTAATCATTAATAATAAAAATAATTAAAAAGGTTAATAATTAAATTGGAAAATATAAAAAAAAAGAAAAGAAAAGAATAAACCAAGGGCAGGGGGTATGGGCCAAATAGGAGGTGCATTGTTGAATCCTGGCCCATTTGAACCTTCAGCTCGTTTGACTTCTTGGATTGTCTACGCCCACGTTGACTCCAGAGCACCATGGTCCTCATGCTTTGGCCACTGATTTGCACTGATGGACACTTGGAGCACTGGGATGTGAGGTCTATGGTGGAAGCTATTTGAGAATCTGCACAAGAACACATTGAAAAAAATAATATTGGAATTATGGGGGGCCTGGGAACCGAACCCAGGTCCCAGAGATTACCAAACACATAGCCAACCACTGAACCAAACGCGTTTGTTTGTAAACCTAATAAACAACAAATATTATATAAAACAAATGCGTTATATGCTGGAAAAACACAAAAAGGCGCGCCATGTTTGAATGGCCCACTCCCTGGTTGCCACGCCATCTCCTTCTTCGTTTGCCCTGTAAAAAGAAAACAAGATAGCAGGGGTTTTAAACCCCCACTAACCACAACCACGAAAAATAGCGACTAGAGTTAGGATTGATATAAATTGAGCGCGACAGTGTCAATGATTTCGTTTCGTCCTGACGAATTTGTCCATATAGGCTTTGAGGTTTAATTTTACAGTATATAAAAACCCCCAATATGAGAGCTCTGAAACCCTAATGTTCTTCAATGGTGGATTTCTATTCAGGACACTACAACCAAATTGGATTATGCCAATAGCTTCAGAATGTCCCTATTAACATAAATCAATTCAAAACAATGGTTAAAAACACATGAATGATGATATGTAATTCTGAAAAATAATTCAAACCGTGGGACTTGTATGGCATGAGTTCTTGAGGTTTTTTGCTTAATTTTGATTGCAAAAGGTCCCTGGAAGGGTCAGGAGTGTGTTTGGATCAAAGGAGAGGTTTGAAATATGCTGGAAGGTGGTTTTCAGTTTCACACTTTTTCTTTGAAATTTTGAGATTTCTTATGCTGTATGTGAGATTTCTAGGTCGTGTCTTGAGTATGGAAGGCTTGCATATATGTTTTACAATGAGAATCAATCGGTATAATGAACATTAAACCAATGCAATGAAGTTTTTGATCTTGCCCATAACCACCATTGAACAACTTGCCTTTCTTGTCAAAATTTGAATTTTTATGCTTGAAATAGGTCTTGCACGAATTTGGAAGGTGTTTCATGATGCATCAAAGCAATTCAAGCCACAAAATATCCCCTAATTAATTTTTTTGATTTTCATTTGAATTTTAAAGATTTAAAATGAATTAAATCAAATAAAATTAAATAAAAATGGAAAAATTAATTTTTAATCTTGAAATAAATTGTGGGACACGTGGGAGGCATGACAAGGATGAATCAAGTGGAAAAAGTGGGCCCCTTTTGTCAAAAATGAAGTTTCAAGGATAATTGACTTTGGCCATTTCACAAAAATTTCCTAACTTCTCCAATGCATATCTTACTCAATTTTGAAGCTATGAACATGTTCTTGGACATTTTGGAAAGGTCTTGAAGTCCTCTAACCAATGCCTTTGGTCCCATGTCATTTTGATTTACCAATCTCAAGTTATGGTCTTTGACTTAAAGTGCCTTTTTGTTGACTTTTGAAAATGACCTATAATGTTGAAATTGATAACTATTTGTGAGAGCATTTCTTGGGCTCGGAATGTGAAGATGAGTTGTAGGAAATGTCCTCCCCTTCAAGATGCGCATTGGATGGGATTTTTCTGATGAACCATGAAAAAGTTATGCCTTGGTCAAGTTACAATTGACTTTTCAGCTGTCCAAAAATAGAAACTTTTGCATCTTGAGACTTTTTGAGCCATGCTTGTGGAATCATGATCAAGAATTGATCAAATGATGATTGTGGCTTCAAAATAAGATGTTGACCAAAAATTTTGACTTTTGATTGCCAAATGACCATTTTGCCCCTATAGTTGATTGTGAGGCAATTAGGGTTTTTGACTGTGCAACTTGACCTTGTGAGCCTTGAAACTTGACATGTAGGTGCTTGACAATGTATATGAGCATATGGGACTTGATTAAGCCCTTGAAAACCTCAATTTCTTTGCAAGAACCAAAACCCTAATTTTGACTGTGTTAGGAGGCAGTTGGACTGTGCAACCCTTGAGAGATTTTGAATCATCTGGAGATTGATCTTGGCAAATTTTGAAGGATATGGGAGGGCAAATTTTGGGGTACAACAGTTTCCCCTGTTCAATCTTCTTAGACCTGAGGATGTAGATTGGCTGGCGTGCCTTTCGTAATCCGAGGGTGGAAGATGATTGAACACTAGAGTGCCTAGAAATTTGCACTCGCATAGTAGAATATCAGCAGTGTGATGTAGGGAATGGGCTTACAGATGCCATTTGGAGAGAGATGATGGATAGGAGGATGGGATTATAGATGCCATCTGGAAATGTGACAGAACCTTGTCGGGAATGGGCTTATAGATGCCATTTGGAGACTGTTGGTATGTGGATGGGCTTATAGATGCCATCTAGGTGTCGATCGCGTAAGAGATTCCTTAGCGAGAACTTGCGTACCTGAGAAAGAAAGATAATTACCTGGCCTGTTATAGAGGTTGATTTTCAAACTCTTCATGCAGCCATGCCCTGGCTGGATGCAGGCGTCGAATCTATAATTAGTTGCTCACAGATGTGCCCTGGCTAGATACAGGAATCCAATCTGGAAATAGTCGTCAACAGATTTACCCTTGCTAGATACAAGTATCGAATCTTCAAACTCTTCAGACGTGCCCTGGCTGGATACAAGAATCGAATATAGAAATAGTCGTCAACAGATTTACCCTGGCTGGATAAAGGTATCGAATCTGGAATTCTTCAGACGTGCCCTGGCTGGATACAGGGATCGAATATGGAAACTCTTCAGACGTGCCCTGGCTGGATACAGGAATCGAATCTTCAAACTCTTCAGACGTTCCCTGGCTGGATACAGGAGTCGAATCTGGAATTAGTCGTCAACAGATATGCCCTGGCTGGATACAGGAATCGAATCTTCAAACTCTTCATACGTGCCCTGGCTAGATACAGGAATCGAATATGGAAATAGTCGTCAACAGATGTGCCCTGGCTGGATACAGGAATCGAATCTTCAAACTCTTCAGACGTGCCCTGGCTGGGTACAGGAATCGAATCTGGAATTAGTCGTCAACAGATATGCCCTGTCTGGATACAGGAATCGAATCTTCAAACTCTTCAGACGTGCCCTGGTTGGATATAGGAATCGAATCTGGAATTGATCGCTCACAGACATGCCCTGGCTAGATATAGGTATCGAATCTGGAATTGCGACAGTTGATAGTAATTATCTTTGGATTAACCTTTTTCCTGAAAAGGTAAAACATCAGTTGTATGCAATGTCATGATGTATGAAATGCACGGTTTTAAGATGTTCTCAAAAATGAGATCGTGTGATATGATGCGTATGTGCATGCATTGTGTATGTAAGCAAGATGTATGAAATGTGATATGTTTATGAATGTATTTTCGTATAGGAAAATAATCCTTGACGAATGCCGGGAGCTTGAATCCTGGGCTGATGTTTGAAGGACAGAGTTCTTTGTTTCCGCTGGGGATGTTGATTGTAAGAATAAACCGGTAGGAGAAGATGACTCCGTTGGGGGAATGAACTTGTTAGAGAGATACTCTGCGGGGAATACTATGTGGGAAGAGATACTTCGCTGAGGTTTGATGATAACTCCGCTGGGGATACCGTTGACGATTTATGTTGGAAGGTTTGATGAACTCCGCTGGGGGATATGAGGAATTTCGCCGAGGACGATCTTTCTGTGGCTTTTAGCTGAGGATAACCCAGTTATAAGCTCTGGTGGAGAATAACCTTTGAATAAAGTTCGGAAGACGTGTTCGTGCTCTGCAGGGGTAAGCTTCCAGAATCTACTGGGGAGAAGCTTCTACTGGGGAGATTGATTCAACTCTCCTGGGGAGACTTTTTGGACTGCACTAGGGAAGTGGCTCCACTTGGAGTGTCTGGTATTCCACCGGGGAACAATCTTAGATTAAGACTGCCGGGGATGCTTGTTAAGGAATGTCTGCATACTCCGCTTGGGAATTTTGAGATTTGCTGGGGATATCCAACTTCCTTAAGGCTGACAGTAGGCTAACTCTGCTTGGGGAGAGTATCGCTGACTTGCTGGAGATACTGTGCCTTTTCAGGGCTGATTGGGGGACCAAATTTGCTCGGGGGAGAGTATTGTTGATTCTGGTCTTACTCTGCGTGGAGTGGAGGTAACTTGGTTATGTTCTTTAGCTGAACTTACCTTGGTACCTTGGTGGACAGAGCAACTAGATTGCTTAGACATTTCATTATTGCCCCTGTTTCTAATGTCACCTGTAATTAGTCCTTTGTTTCGTATGCAAGTATTTATGAGTTAGCAATTAGTGTCAAATACATATATCAAAAATGAACATTGGACGTTCTTCGCAAGACAAAATAGAAAAAGGAAAAACAATTGGCAATTGGTCTGAAAAGTGAATTTGTATTGATTTTTGAATTTGCCTGTAAATAGGCGTTTACGTACAAGAGGCTGACGTCCTAGTAAGAGAACGCCGCCGAACAACAGAGTTTATACAACTTTTGTGAAAGGAAAACAAAACAGCTATGTGAAAAATCCCACTGGGTTTCAACTCTGTTATCGCCTTTATGTCTTCAAGCGTCTCATCACTTTGCTGCTTAGTTGAAGATGAAGCTGATTGATTGATGCCGTGTGAACCTGATAGTTGATACCGAATTCTGGATGCAGGGTGATCCAATGAGACATAGTATTACGCTTATCCCTAACTTTTGCCTGGACCGCCCTTTCGGGTTTTCAGTCCACCGGGATACTCATTTTTTCCCAAGCCGCCTTTTCAGGTTTTCGACTCGCCGGGTGTACAGTTTTTTTTCTTCATTTTATCCCTTATTTTGCCTAGGTGTGTCAACCTAGCGGGTCTTTAACTCATGCGTAGTATCTTTTTACTATGTCTACATTAGCGGGGTGAGGAAGGTCGTCACCATCCATGGTAGTTAGAATCAAAGCTCCTCCTGAGAAGATATGTTTAACCACAAATGACCCTTCGTACGTAGGGGTCCATTTGCCCCTGGGATCACTTTGAGGAAGAATGATGCGTTTGATTACCAGGTCTCCGACTTGATACTCTTGTCGTCTGACTTTCTTGTTAAATGCCCTGATCATCCGTTTTTGATACGTTTGACCATGACAAATAGCAGTGAGTCTCTTTTCATCAATTAGGTTTAACTGATCGAGTCGAGTCTGGATCCAGTCGTCTTCGTTCAGATCTGCATCCTTCATTATCCGGAGAGAGGGTATCTGGACTTCAATCGGCAAGACTGCCTCCATGCCATAGACCAAGGAAAAGGGAGTTGCCCCGGTTGACGTTCTTGCTGAGGTACGGTATTACATGGCCTCGGGGCAATTACATAATTAGATGCGGAAATTTAAACCCTAATTAAAGCTATTACAAACCTGGAAACAATTACATAATTGAAAAAAATAAAACGAAAAAAAAAAGATAAACGCGCAAAGATCAAGACGGGAACAAATTGAAAAGTCCTAAAAAATCTAGATGAGTTAGAAAATATTTTTTAGTATTTTATTGAGAAAAGATTTGAAATTTTTACCTAATTTCTAATTAATTTTAATTTAAAGAAAACATGTTAAAGTAATTAAATTAAATTAATTATCAAAAAATTAATTTCAATTATGAAAAACACTTAGTCTATTTTTTTGTGATTTTTGACTTTTAATGTTGATTAAAACTAGAAGAAACAAAGTAATGAAAAAGATAAACAAAATGGGCCAACATGCAAAAAGAAAAAAGACTAATATGCAGGGTGCAGGCCTGGATCGAAAGGGGCCCGAGTTGCCTTTCGATCTAGAGGGTCGATCGAAGACCTCGTTCGAGGGTCTTGGGGGTGCTAGATCTGCAAGTAAGTTTGTTAGACATTGAAAATACAAGGCCTGGGATTCAAACCCTGGTCCCTTCGATTGCGCGAATTTCTTTTCACGACCTGAGCTGCTTGCTCGTTCAAGATACATGACACCTGCTTTGGGTCCTGCAAATTGGTTAGTTCGAAACCAAACAAAACAGAAAACATTCCATTCGAAATCAATCCCTGAACCCAGATCTGGGGTAGTTTCTATTTGCCACAGCCTGTATCATGGGTTCCAAAGGTAACCAGCTTCAAAAAAACCTATCCATGGTGTTCGAACGTGTGGACACTACAACTTGCATACATTTTGTTAAATCTCTCACACATAACAACAAAAACTATGAACATGCAATCATGAGTTTAATTTAAAATTAAGTGCGATTGGACATTTTTACCACTGGGGGCGCCATGATCTGCAGACCTGGGTGTGAGATGGCTGGGGCACGAGTGAGTGTATGTCTGTGTAAACTCCAAGAACACGTACTAATTTGGACGGAAGGTACCTGAAATAGTATGGAGTTTTGATAACTTTGGAATTTGATGCTACTTTCTGGAACTTCGTGGGGCAGGCTGTGTTTTATGTGAGGCAGTATCCGTGTCCTTTTTTCTCTGAGATTATGAGGTTTATATAGACAAGGAATTTTAGGTCAACATTTGTGTATCAAATCTTGGTCCATTATGTTGAAGAGATTTGATTTGATTTCTTCATAAAAACTTGCTATATTTGATTCAATCAGGTGCCAATCTATTTTCATTCGTTACTGACAGCCTATTGTGAGTTGTTTGGGCCTCAAATATGATGAAAATCGAAGGCTGACATGCTCCTGCAGGTCCATTTCCCTTCGAATTTGTTCTCTTCGAGGGCTCTAAGTCCTGATTCAACTTACTCAGAGCTTTCCTCATCAGAGCATTTTTTCCTTCGAAGACTCTGAATTCTAATTCGAATTGCACCAGCTTTATTATCATGGCTGCTTCGATTGAGCCACCCTCTGCTTCGATTGCTTAATTTGAAGAAAATCACGCTGGTCGAATCAGTTCTAGTGGGGCTAGGGACAAACAAGGCAAGAATTTGGCCTTTAACTCAAGAATTGAATCCACGATCAAAATTGAATTCTTGCCATATTTGCAAGGAAAACATGCCATTTTGAACTTTGGGTGAACCTGGACAGGTTATGACAGGTGTTTTGTTCGAATTTGGCTTAAGGCTTTCATCATGATTCCTTCAATTAAGTCTCAAGCTTTGCTCTCTTCGATGGCTTTGAACTGGACTAATCGAAACATTATCTTATTGACCGATTGAAGTGTTGCTCTGCTCTCTTCGATAGCTCTACATCCTGATTCTAATTGTCTAGAACTTCCCTTATCAGAACTTCTTCAATCAGCCCTTGTCCTCTTTGATGGTTATGAGTTCTGATTCGTAGTGTCCAGAACTTTCCTCATCAGAACATTTGTTTCCTTCGAGGGCTCTGAATTCGAGTTGCACAAACTTTGTTATCATGGATCCTTCGATTAAGTCTTAAGCCTTGCTCCCTTCGATGGCTCTGCATACTGATTCAGATTGCTCATATTCTCAGCATCAGAGTTTCTTCGTTTGAACCACGGTCTTCAGGAATTCGAAAGGCTCAGAGTTGTCCTCTTTAATCTGCATGAACTTGAATGGCCCATCATCCGAGCTTATGGAAACCTCTCAGTTCTTGCTGTTTTCGATCTCATTTTCTCTATCTTGGACAATCAGAATATCACCCTGTTGACATGCCATCGAAGCATCACTTGGTTAACATGCCTATCGAGAGGACTTTGTACGTCCTAACGAAAAACAACCTTATTTAAGATACCCATCGAAGCTTCCTTGTTTAAGATGCCCATCGAAAGGCTCTTTGGCATGCCAATCGAAAGGCCTTTTGCAGATGTCAATCGAAGGGAACTTTGTAGATGCCAATCGAAGGATACTTAACCATCTTTCAAAAACTTCATTTTTCTTTAGGCAAATGTTTGTAAACACCCATGCAAGAGGAAATTCTGGAAAAACATAAGAGGGCAAATTTTGGGGTACAACAGTTGCCCCTGTTCAATCTTCTTAAACCTGAAGATTTAGATTGGCTTGTCTACCTTTCGTGATCTGAAGGTGGAAGATGATTGAAAACTAGAGGCCCATAAATTTGCAATCGATGATGTAGTAGTTGATTTTGTAGGAAGCGGGTTTAAAGATTCCATTTGGAGAATACGACGGAGAGTCATTGGAGATGGGCTTAAAGACGCCATCCAAAGTAGATGTTGACTTCATAAGAGGTCTCTTTATGGATCCTATTCCTGTTGTCTGAGGAGGAGTCCGCTGGGGAATGTTTTAGGGGAATAGAGTCTAGGAGCTTTAGTTGTCCATTACTCTACTAGGGAATTATCTCTTGACTGGAGAGACGAAAGCAAACTGCTATCTGGTTAGAATTCAGGCTTCACAGTGACTTGCAGAGGCTAATAAGGTTGACTAATATTTGGTTGTATTCCAGGCTTCACAATAATCTATTGGGGAATAAATTAAAATGTTATCTGGTCGTACTCCAGGCTTCACAGTAACTCAAACTGTTATCTGGTCAGAATCCAGGCTTCAGTGACTTGAACTGTTATCTGGTTGTGTCCAAGCTTCAGTGATTTGAAGAGATTAAGCTGTTATCTAGTCGGGTCCAGGCTTCAACTTAAATTTGAGGTATACTATTATCTGGTTGAGTCCAGGCTCCATAGTAATTGACAGAGTAAACTTCTATCTGGTCGGATTCCAGGCTTCGTAGCACCTTATATTGTTATCTGGTCGGATTCCAGGCTTCGCAGAAAATGAAGTTAAACTATTATCTAGTCGTATTCCAGGATTCTCCGCAACTTAAATTATTATCTGGTCGAAATACAGGCTCATAGTAATTGAAGAAGTTAATTGTTATCTGGTCGTATTCCAGGCTTCGCATCAACTTAAACTGTTATCTGGTCGATATCTAGGCTTCACAGTAATTGAAGAAGTGAACTACACTCTGGTCGGATTCTAGGCTTCATAGCAACTTAAACTGTTATCTGGTCAAAATCCAGGATTTACAGTGATTGAAGAAGTTAACTTTTATCTGGTCGTATTACAGGCTTCGTAGCAACTTAAACTATTATCTGGTCGAAATCCAGGCTTCGTAGCAACTTAAACTGTTATCTGGTCGAAATCCAGGCTTCACATTAATTGAAGAAGTGAACTACTCTCTGGTCGGATTCCAGGCTTCGTAGCAACTTAAATTGTTATCTGGTCGAAATCCAAGCTTCATAGTAATTTGAGATGTTATCTCAGATAGCTTCCCTGTCTTGTTTCAGGAATTAATCTTTGACTTGTTGTGTAAGTTGATAGTGTTTGTCTTTCTGCGAACTCAACCTGGAAAGGTAAAGTCAGTTTCATGCGATGTCATGATGTATAAATTGCATGACGCTCTCAAAATAAATGAGATTTTGATATATGCATTTGTGCTACATATGCCATGATGTTTGTAAAATGATGTATGAATGCAATGTATGAATGAATCAGCTGTTCTATTGCAGTATTGTTGAACCAGGGAAAATAAATCTGTAATTATTGCTGAAGGTGAAGAATGTAGGTCCTCAAATATGTTGAAGTTAAAACGCTGAGAGATGAACTTCCGTTGTTGGAGAAATAAACTCTGTCTGGGAAGGTAAACTTCGTGAACTGTTTGAGGATTGTTAGAGTGAATCTATGTCATGATTGTATCTGAACTGTTGCTAGAGGATAGTCTGGAATAAGTATCAGGATGACATCCGTCTCTAGATCGTACCTGAACTGTTGCTAGAAGATGATCTGAATAAGTATTAGGAATACACCCGTCTCTGGATCGTACCTGAACTGTTGCTATAACATAGTCTGGAATAAGTATCAGGATGACATCCGTCTCTGTATCATACCTGAACCTTTTCTAGAAGATAGTCTGGAATAAGTATCAGGATGAAACCCATCTCTGGATCGTACCTGAACCGTTTCTAGAAGATGATCTGAATAAGTATCAGGATGACATCCGTCTCTGGATCGTACCTGAAATGTTTCTAGATGAGAATCTGGAGTAAGTGTCAGGATGATATTCGTCTCTGGATCGTACCTGAACCGTTTCTAGATGAGAATCTGAAATAAGTGTCAGGATAACATCCGTCTCTGGATCGTACCTGAACTGTTTCTAGATGAGAATCCGGAGTAAGTGTCAGAATGATATCCGTCTCTAGATCGTACCTGCACCATTTCTAGATGAGAATCTGGAGTAAATGTCAGGATGACATCCGTCTCTGGATCGTACCTGAACTGTTTCTATATGAGAATCTAGAATAAGTGTCAGGATGACATCCATATTTGGATTGTACCTGAACCGTTTCTAGATGAGAATCTTGAGTAAGTGTCAGGATGACATCCATCTCTGGATCGTACCTGCATCGTTTCTAGATGATAATCTGCTTTATTTAGAATGTTTTTGTTAGGGATTCCTGTTTTGTTGTTTCGAGAAGGAATCCATTGGGGAATCCTGAGAAGCTTGGCGACTTCACTGGGGAATTTAGATGTTGGAGCAGTAGTTGGAGATTCTTGATTTGTCGGGGTATGAGAACACCTGACACCATTAGGCTGCATGCTGAGGATATGGGGGTGACCTTTTTTAGGAGGATGCCCCTGCCTTTGTACCTGCTATAGAAAATATCAACCGTGGATTTTATAGATGGTTTGACTGTTATCCCAACTCTTGGAGTCGTTGTTGAATGCAGATCAGGGTAATAAACCTTTTACTGATTAGACAAGTGACAAGATGACGGTATGTAGTCGTACGCTTTAATCCATAACTTTTTCTTGGAATGTCTTTTCAGATTTTCAGTCCATCGAGATACCCTTTTTTGCCCAAGCTGCCTTTTCAGGTTTTCGACTTGCCGAGTGTACATATTTTTTTCATACGTATATCCTTAATTTTTGCCCGAACTCCTTTTGGTTCGCCGTGATGCCCTTATTGTTTCCTAGGCCAGCTAGCCTAGCGGGTCTTTATTCATGCATAGTATTTTCCGACTATGTCCATGTTCACCGGATACGGAGAATTGTCACTATCCATAGTAGTAAGTGTTGCCACACTGTTAGAAGATGTTTGTTTGATCGTATAGGATTCGTTGCTGGAATTCATGTCCAATTCCCCCAGTGATTCAGATGGAGATCTGCCCCTGGCTATTTCGCATTTTTAAGAGGTTCTTTGCATATTGGCTTGACTGCCCCAAAATAATTAGACACCATGTCATGCCCCTTGATTATGAAAGGCTTGTTGTTGGGAATGTTTTTTTTGTCTGAGGTGATTGTGTCCATTGGGGGGTCTTCGTTCACTGAATATTCGTTGTGTGAATTTCTCTGCCATTTGAACAATTAACCATATGCAAACAATAATATTTTAATATTGCAAAGCTTATCTCTGTCTTGAAGTTTGAAAATTCATTTTTTAGTAAAATAAACAAATTTTGTAAAAGTGTGATATCAAATCAGGATTTATAGCGAACCCTACAGGAGTGAGGATGCCTTTTGTAGCAATATGCTTTCGAAAAACCCATGCTTCAGCTAGGACTTTTAAGGGTTATAACATGGCCTGGTTCACGGATCAAGAACACAAAGGATAAAGGCTCAAATTTTATATGTACCCAACCCACTCTTCGTGATGTTCTTCAGTCCTATGGTCAGTTAATTGTGTGTTTAGATCCCAATTGATTCTGGAATCTTTGCTCTGATATTTGGTGATGGTTCAGAAATTGAATGTTTGTTTGAGAAGGCAGTCATTTTTACAACCTTTTCTTTTTGTTGAGGATTTGTAGCGACCTCTTTTTTTTTATTATCCCTGCTTTTGCCTGAACTGTTTCTTTTGTGATTACAGTCAGCGGGATGCCCCCGTTTTTTCTTAAGTCTTCTTCATAGGTTTTGACTTAGCGGGATTTTATTTTGAAAAATAATGACTTCCTTCTTTGATGATTATGCGGAACCATCACCATCTTTTGGAAGGTATCTTCTACACTATTTGTCGTGTATGAAGGATGAGCTTGCGAATGAATGCACAACTGAATTAACTGAGAAAGCTACCTTGCCCCAAGTTTTAATTAAGGGTTTTAATTTGTGTGAAAAGAAAAACTCCTACTTCTTTGGCTCAAAGGGGTTGACTAGGGATTATCTTCCTTATAAATCCATTGTTTAGGATTTGAAACAACGCTTGTACATTGTCAGCAGGGTCTGTTCAAAAGCATATTGCAGAGATTGTGGTATCATTTTCATCATCCTCCCTCTAAAAGCTTATAACTTTCAATCGAGAGTTGAATATCTCAAAAAGGAAGTAAAATCATAGCTTCAACATAGTGAAAACGAATGAAAGAATTCAAGACAACATATGCAATGCATTGATGAAATAACAAGGTTTGACATAAATAAATGTTCGAACAATCAAAATAAAATTACATATTGAAAATTCTAATGAACAAAAGCCTCTTTGTCTGAACTCGTCACTTCAGATGATGTGCCTCTGAGGGATGGCAAAAGAATTCAGTCTGGCCATCTTGTGTAAACTCCAACACTCTTTAGTTGATCAAGTCCTGAATCTTATTTTCTCAATGCCCAACAACCATTCGCATCATGTCCAGGACTATCAGAATGGTAGGCACATATTGCATCAGGATTAAAGTTAGGGGAATAAGTTTTGGGGTTTGGATGAGGTCTTATCAACGTAACCAAATTCATCCTCAACATATGTTGCAATGCCTGAGACAATGGTATGTTGATTTTGGTAAACTGCCTCTTGGGCTTATCTTGTCTTTGCTGATTATCCCGTCGTTGTTGGCGAGGTTGTGGTTGGGCTTGTGACGTAGAAGCAATTTGGAAAGTTATACTCTCCAAGCCAACATTTTGTCCCATGACTTGATCCCCAGCCTCGATTTTTTGCCTCATACGGTTGCATCTGTCTTGATGAAGCTTGTTGATAATGCCTCTTAGCTTTTCTTGTCCCAGAACTAAGCCTTGGATATGAGCCATTTGCCCTAGCATCTAGATTCTCATTGCTTCTACCTCAGCTTATAGTTGTTCCAACTGTTCATCCTTGTCGTTGTCATGATGTTTCTTGGTCAGATTCCCGACGAGGAATGTTTTAAATTCTTCCCACCCCTTGGATAGGTTGAAGAACATTTTCATGAATTGAGCCTCTTGAGTTTTGAGATCTCTTATTGTTTGTTCGAGAGCCATTTCTTTTTCTGAAATAAATAGCGAGAACATGAGAGACCTGTACTGGAAGACCACCTGTTATGCAATGACATGTATGATATGCAAATGTTTTCAAGGGTCTCGTGGGGTAAAACAAGAAAAATGTTAGGCGTTGAACTTTACAACTTTGATTGAAGCACTTCTTATTGTTGAAGGTCCTTCTGCAAGAGTCAAGCTCACCATATCAAGTGGGTCGTAGCCCCTGACTCAAGTTGTCATGTTTTGGTCTTTTGACAACATTGGCTAGAGGAAAATAAATCCCCTTTCCCCTTGATAGACGTCTGATTTATCATAACCTGTATCACAAACCCTTGAGATCCTTGAAATGGTTAAGGGAATATTGTAGCATGATGTTATGATGTGTATGATATGCCTTAAGAAAAAGTTTAAGGTGATGAAGACAAGTGAGTCTGAGAAGTCCAGGTTACTGGATAATGAATGTAAACAAATCCTGCAAGGAGATCATGTTGTTAGATAAAACCCTGCAAGTAGCTCAAGTTGAAAGCAAACAAAGCACACAAGCAGCCTTAGGTTTAGGCTTGCATGGGGTTTGTAGGTAAGTACCCTCTTGAAATTTAGTTAGATCAACATGTCCTTGTAAAAGTAATCGAGTTCTAAGGGATCTCAATATCACTGATCTTTCCCACAAGTTTCGTTCTGATTGACAACTGACTTTCCACCAAACAAAACCCGGGAGTCAAATCTCGATGAGTGTAGTATCGAGTATCAACCGACTTTGGGGATACACCAAAGACGGATATCAAGGTCTAGTTGTTCAATTAAGGTTCTAAGGTCAATTAATGCTTCATGACACCATGCAGCGGCCCCATATTCTTTTTGATTAACTCAAGGGCTACCGGTACCCACTAAAGTGTCACATCAACATAGCTATCACTTCAACCGTGTCGGTATACCCCGCACAGTTTCCACGATCTATTGCTACTTGCCTAAAAGGTTTCCCCAGATAAGGGTGTAAGATCTATAATAACCCTAACAAACCCTCCAAGGATAAAGCATACAAAGCAAGCAATTAAAACTGCTTTAAAATGAACAAACTCTAAGGTAACCCCACTTCTAAGAATTCCCCAGCAGAGTCACCAATTCTGTGATACGGTGGCAGAACTGACTGTTAATACTGGTTTGCATTTTGTATGCACAAATATTGCGGTAAGCAAGAGTCGCCACCGAATTTTATTTTATCCAACAAAGGAAAGGGTGAAAAGCATAGAAAAAGCCCTTTTTCGATATTTTCTGAGTAAGGGGGTAGATTATAAAAGGGAAGGTGTTAGCACCCTTTCCATCCATAGTTTTCTATGGGCTCTTAGGTACTTGCTCATTTTAAAAATTGCTTTTGTGTTTGTGCGTTTTGAAAAGTTTTGTTTGCTTTATGATAACTCTTGTTTCAGTCCTCAAGAGTGTTGATAAAGCATTTTTTGAAAAGGTTTTGAAAGTGTAGTGTGAAAAAGATTGTTTTGAAAAAGTACTTAACAACTATATACCTACTCGAAAAAGGGCGTTCTCTTCCTCCTTTCCTTTAGATAGTGCTATCCTACTATTAGTGAGTAGGTAGCCCTATCGTTGGATGTCGAGGGACTATCGTAGAGACGTTTATGGTCACTAAGGCAACTGGGCAAGAACTCTTAGTAACTGTCCTAAAGTCCTAAGATGATTTTTTAACCGAGGCAAAAATCGAAAGGGTCATCAAGGGACTTGTGATCTCTTGAACTAAAGGACAGTCACTAAAAATTCTCATGTTTTGAGAATTGTGACGGTTTCGAAGGCAACCGAAGTGGGAGATACCCTAGGGATAAGCATGTGCAAGTGTGCTTGATTCAGATATATTATCTTGCGCATTTAGGGTTATCTACTCGTTTTAATTCTAGTCTTTTTTCATACAATCCTATTAAGCTAAACAGTTAATAATAATGCATAAAATAAATTATGGATAATAAAAACTCCTACACTATTACATGGCCTCGGGGCAATTACATAACTAGACGCGGAAATTTAAACCCTACTTAAAGCTATTACAAACCGGGAAACAATTACATAATTGAAAAATAATAAAACTGAAAAAAAGATAAACCCGCGAAGATCAAGACGGGAACAAATTGAAAAGTCCTAAAAAAATCTAATTGATTTAAAAAATATTTTTTGGTATTTTATTGAGAAAAGATTTGAAATTTTTACCTAATTTCTAATTAATTTTATTTTAAAGAAAACAAGTTAAAGTAATTGAGTTAAACTAATTTGCAAAAAATTAATTTTAATTATGAAAAACCCTTAGTCTATTTTTTTGTGATTTGTGACTTTTAATGTTGATTAAAACTAGAAGAAACAAAGTAATAAAAAAGATAAACTAAATGGGCCAAGCAGCAAAAAGAAAAAAGAGTAATATGCAGGGTGCAGGCCTGGATCGAAAGGGGCCCTAGTTGCCTTTCGATCTAGAGGGTCGATCGAAGGCCTCGTTCGAGGGTCTTGGGGGTGCTAGATCTGCAAGCAAGTTTATTAGAAATTGAAAATACAAGGCCTGGGATTCAAATCCTGGTCCCTTCAATTTCACGAATTTCTTTCCACGACCTGAGCTGCTTGCTCATTCGAGATACATGACACCTGCTTTGGGTCCTACAAATTGGTTATTTCGAAACAAAACAAAACAGAAAACATTCCATTCGAAATCAATCCCTGATCCCGGATCTGGGGTTGTTTCGATTTGCCACAACCTATATCATGGGTTTCGAAGGTAACCAGCTTCAAAAAACCCTATCCATCGTGTTCGAATGTGTGGGCACTGAAACTTGCATACATTTTGTTATATCTCTTATAAATAACAACAAAAACTATGAACATGCAATCATGAGTTTAATTTAAAATTAAGTGGGATTGAACATTTTTACCACTGGAGGCGCCTTGATCTGCAGACCTGGGTGTGAGATGGCTAGGGCACGAGTGAGTGTACGTCTGTGTAAACTCCAAGAACATGATCGGAGTACTAATCTGGACAGAAGGTTCCTGCAATAGTATGGTGTTTTGACAACTTTGGAATTTGATGCTACTTTCTGGAACTTCGTGGGGCAGGCTGCATTTTATGTGAGGCAGTATCCGTGTCCTTTTTTCTCTGAGATTATGAGGTTTATATAGACAAGGAATTTTAGGTCAACATTTGTGTATCAAATCTTGGTCCCTTATGATGAAGATATTTGGTTTGATTTCTTCATAAAAACATGCTACATTTGATTCAATCAGGTGCCAATCTATTTTAATTTGTTACTGACAACCTGATATGAGTTGTTTGGGCCTCCAATATGATGACAATCGAAGGCTGACATGCCTCTGCAGATCCATTTCCCTTCAAATTTGTTCTCTTCGAGGGCTCTAAGTCCTGATTCAAATGACTCAGAGCTTTCCTCATCCGAGCATTTTTTCATTCGAAGGCTCTAAATTCTAATTCGAATTGCAACAACTTTATTATCATGGCTCCTTCGATTGAGCCACCCTCTACTTCGATTTCTTAATTTGAAGAAAATCACCCTGGTCGAATCAGCTCTAGTGCGGCTAAGGACAAACAAGGCAAGAATTTGGACTTTAACTCAAGAATTGAATCCACGATCAAAATTGAGTTCTTTCCATATTTGCAAGGAAAACATGCCATTTTGAACTTTGGGTGAACCTGGACAGGTTATGATAGGTGTTTGGTTCGAATTTGGCTTAAGGCTTTCATCATGATTCCTTCGATTAAGTCTCAAGCTTTTCTCTCTTCGATGGCTTTGAATTGGACTAATCGAAACATTATCTTATTGACCGATCGAAGTGTTGTTCTGCTCTCTTCGATGGCTCTACATCCTGATTCGAATTGTCCAGAACTTCCCTTATCAGAACTTCTTTGATCAGCCCTTGTCCTCTTTGATGGTTCGGAGTTCTGATTCGCAGTGTCCATAACTTTCCCCATCATAACATTTGTTTCCTTCAAGGGCTCTGAATTCGAATTGCACCAACTACGTTATCATGGATCCTTCGATTAAGTCTTAAGCCTTTCTCCCTTTGACGGCTCTACATACTTATTCGAATTGCTCATATTCTCAGCATCAGAGTTTCTTCGTTTGAACCACGGTCTTCAGGAATTCGAAAGGCTCAGATTTGTCCTCTCCAATCTGCATGAAATCGAATGGCCCATCAGCAGAGCTTCTGGAAATCTCTCAGTTCTTGCTATTTTCGATCTCATTTTCTCTATCTTGGACAATCAGAATATCACCCTCTTGACATTCCATCAAAGCATCACTTGGTTAACATGTCTGTCGAGAGGAACTTTGTACGTCCTAACGAAAAACAACCTTATTTAAGATGCCCATCGAAGCTGCCTTGTTTAAGATGCCCATCGAAAGACTCTTTGGCATGCCAATCGAAAGGATTTTTACAGATGCCAATCGAAGGGCACTTTGTTGATGCCAATCGAAGGATACTTAACCATCATTCAAAAACTTTATTTTTCTTTAGGCAAATGTTTGTAAACCCCCATGCAAGAGAAAACTTTGGAAAAACATAAGAGGGAAAATTTTGGGGTACAACAGTTGCCCCTGTTCAATCTTCTTAAACCTGAAGATTTAGATTGGCTTGTTTGCCTTTAGTGATCTGAAGGTGGTAGATGATTGAACACTAGAGGCCCAGAAATTTTCACTCGATGATGTGGTAGTTGATTGTGTAGGAAGCATGCTTAAAGATTCCATTTGGAGAATACGACGGAGAGTCGTCGGAGATGGGCTTAAAGATGCCATCCAAAGTAGATGTTGACTTCATAAGAGGTCTCTTTATGGATCATGTTCCTTATGTCTGAGAAGGAGTCCACTGGGGAATGTTTTAGGGGAATAGAGTCTAGGAGCTTTAGTTATCCATTACTCTACTGGGGAATTATCTCTTAACTAGAGAGACGAAAGTGAACTGCTATCTGGTTAGAATTCAGGCTTCACAATGACTTGCAGAGGATCATAAGGCTGACTGCTATTTGATTATATTCTAGGCTTCATAATGATCTATTAGGGAATATGAAATTAAACTGTTATCTGGTCGTACTCCAGGCTTCACAATAACTCAAACTGTTATCTGGTCAAAATCCAGGCTTCAGTGACTTGAACTGTTATCTGGTCGTGTCCATGCTTCAGTGATTTGAAGAGATTAAGTTGTTATCTAGTCGGATCTAGGCTTCAACTTTAATTTGAGGTATACTATTATCTGGTTGAGTCCAGGCTCCATAGTAATTGACAAAGTAAACTGTTATCTGGTCGGATTCCAAGCTTCGAAGCACCTTATATTATTATCTTGTCGGATTCCAGGCTTCACAGAAAAAGAAGTTAAATTGTTATCTGGTCATATTCCAGGCTTCACCGCAACTTAAATTATTATCTGGTCGAAATCCAGGCTTCACAGTAATTGAATAAGTGAACTACTCTCTGGTCGGATTCCAGGCTTCGTAGCAACTTAAACTATTATCTTGTCGAAATCCAGGATTTACAGTGATTGAAGAAGTTAACTGTTATCTGGTCGTATTACAGGCTTCACAGCAACTTAAACTGTTATCTGGTCGAAATCCAGGCTTCACAGTAATTGAAGAAGTGAACTACTCTCTGGTCGGATTCCAGGCATTGTAGCAACTTAAACTGTTATCTGGTCGAAATCCAGGCTTCACAGTAATTTGAGATGTTATCTCAGATAGCTGCCCTGTCTTGTTTCGGGAATTAATCTTTGACCTGTTGTGTAAGTTGATAGTGTTTGTCTTTCTGCTAATTCAAGATGGAAAGGTAAAGTCGGTTTCATGCAATGTCATGATGTATGAATTGCATGACGCTCTCAAAATAAATGAGATTGTGATATATGCATTTGTGCTACATATGCCATGATGTTTGTAAAATGATGTATGAATGCAATGTATGAATGTATCAGCTGTTCTATTGCAGTATTGTTGAACCAGGGAAAATAAATCTGTGATTATTGCTGGGGGTTAAGAATGTAGGTCCTCAAATATGTTGAAGTTAAAACGCTGGGATATGAACTTCCGTTGTTGGAGAAATAAACTTTGTCTGGGAAGGTAAACTTCGTGAACTGTTTGAGGATTGTTAGAGCGAATCTATGTCATGATTGTATCTGAATTGTTGCTAGAGGATAGTCTGGAATAAGTATCTGGATGACATCCGTCTCTAGATCGTACCTGAACTGTTGCTAGAAGATGATCTGAATAAGTATCAGGATGACATCCGTCTCTGGATTGTACCTGAACTATTGCTATAAGATAGTATGCAATAATTATCAGGATGACATCCGTCTCTGGATCGTACCTTAATCGTTTCTAGAAGATAGTCTGGAATAAGTATCAGGATGAAACACGTCCCTGGATCGTACCTGAACCATTTCTAAAAGATGATCTAAATAAGTATCAGGATGACATCCGTCTCTGGATCGTACCTGAACTTTTTCTAGATGAGAATCTGGAGTAAGTGTCAGGATGATATTCGTCTCTGAATCGTACCTGAACCATTTATGGATGAGAATCTGGAGTAACTGTCAAGATAACATCCGTCTCTGGATCATACCTGAGCTATTTCTAGATGAGAATATGGAGTAAGTGTCAGAATGATATCCGTCTCTATATCGTACCTGCACCATTTCTAGATGAGAATCTAGAGTAAGTGTCAGGATGACATCCGTCTCTGGATCGTACCTGAACTGTTTCTAGATGAGAATCTAGAATAAGTGTCAGGATGACATCCATATTTGGATTGTACCTGAACCGTTTCTAGATGAAAATCTTGAGTAAGTGTCGGATGACATCCATATCTGGACCGTACCTGCACTGTTTCTAGATGAAAATTTGCTTTATTTAGAATGTTTCTGTTGGGAATTCCTGTTTTGTTATTTCGAGAAGGAATCCATTGGGGTATCCTGAGAAGCTTGGTGACTTCACTGGGGAATTTAGATGTTGGAGCAGTAGTTGGAGATTCTTGCTCTATCGGTGTATGAGAACACCTGACATTATTAGGCTGCATGCTGAAGATATGGCGGTGACCTTTATTAGGAGATGCCCCTGACTTTGTACCTGCTGTAGAAAATATCAACCGGGGATTTTGTAGATGGTTTGACTGTTATCCCAACTCTTGGAGTCCTTGGTGAATGCAGATCAGGATAATAAACCTTCTACTGATTACACAAATGACGAGATAACGGTATGTAGTCATACACTTTAATCCCTAACTTTTTCCTGGACTGTCTTTTCAGATTTTCAGTCTATCGAGATACCCTTTTTTACCCAAGCCGCCTTTCAGTTTTTCGACTTGCCGGGTGTATTGATTTTTTTCATACGTATATCACTAATTTTTTCCCGAACTCCTTTTGGTTCGCCGGGATGCTCTTATTTTTGCCTAGGCCATCTAGCCTAGAGGGTCTTTATTCATGCATAGTATTTTCCGACTATGTCCATGTTCACCGGGTACGGAGAATTGTCATTGTCCATAGTAGTAAGTGTTGCCACACTACCAGAAGATGTTTGTTTGATCGTATAGGATTCATTTCTGGAATTCATGTCCAATGCCCCCAGTGATTCAGATGGAGATCTGCCCCTGGCTATTTGGCATTTTTGAGAGGTTCTTTGCATATTGGCTTGACTGCCCCAAATTAATTAGACACCATGTCATGCCCCTTGATTATGAAAGGCTTATTGTTGGGAATGCTTTTTTTCGTCTGAGGTGATTCTGTCCATTGATGGGGTCTTCGTTCACTAAATAATCGTTGAGTGAATTTCTCTTCCATTTGAACAATTATCCATATGCAAACAATGATATTTTAAGAATGCAAAGCTTATGTCTGTCTTGAAGTTTGAAAAATCATTTTTTTAGTAAAATAAACAAATTTTGTAAAAGTGTGATATCAACTCAGGATGCCTTTTGTAACAATATGCTTTCGAAATAACCCATGCTTCAGCTAGGACTTTTAAGGGTTATAACATGGCCTGGTTCACTGTTCAGGAAACAAAGGATAAAGGCTCAAATTTTATTTGTACCCAACCCACTCTTTGTGATGTTCTTCAGTCCTATGCTCAGTTAATTGTGCATTTAGATCCCAATTGAGTCTGGAATCTTTCATCTGATACTTGGTGATGGTTCAGAAATTGAATGTTTGTTTGAGAAGGCAGTCATTTTTATAACCTTTTCTTTTTTTTGAGGATTTGTAGGGACCTCTTTTTTTATTATCCCTGCTTTTTCCTGAACTATTTCTTTTGTGATTATAGTCAGCGGGATGCCCCAGTTTTTTTCTTAAGTCTTCTTCATACGTTTTGACTTAGTGGGCTTTTCTTTTGAAAAATAATGACTGCCTGCTTTGATGATTATGTGGAACCATCACCATCTTTTGGAAGGTATCTTCTACACTATTTGTCATGTATGAAGGATGAGCTTGCGACTGAATGCACCTTTGAGTTAACTGAGAAAGCTACCATGCCCCTAGTTAATTAAGGGTTTTAATTTGTGTGAAAATAAAAACTCCTACTTCTTTGGCTCAAAGGGGTTGACTAGGGATTATCTTTCTTATAACTCAATTGCTTAGGATTTGAAACAACGCTTGTACATTGTCAGCGAGGTCTGTTCAAAAGCATATTGCAGAGATTGTGGTATCATTTTCATCATACTCCCTCTAAAAGCTTACGACTTTTAATCGAGAGTTGAATATCACAAAAAGGAAGTAAAATCATAGCTTCAACATAGTGAAAACGAATGAAAGAATTCAAGACAAACATATGCAATGCAGTGATGAAATAACAAGGTTTGACATAAATAAATGTTCGAACAATCAAAAGAAAATTACATATTGAAAATTCTAATGAACAAAAGCCTCTTTGTCTGAACTCGTCACTTCAGATGATGTGCCTTTGAGGGATGGAAGAAGAATTTAGTCTGACCATCTTGTGTAAACTCCAGCACTCTTTCGTTGATCAAGTCCTGAATCTTATTTTCTCAATGCCCAACAGTCATTCGTATCATGTCCAGGACTATCAGAATGGCAGGCACATATTGCATCAGGATTGAAGTTAGGGGAAGAAGTTTTGGGGTTTGGATGAGGTCTTATCAACATAACCAAATTCATCCTCAACATATGTTGCAATGCCTGAGACAATGGTCTGTTGATTTTGGTAAACTGCTTCTTGGGATTATCTTGTCTTTGCTGATTACCCCGTCGTTGTTGGAGAGGTTGTGGTTGGGCTTGTGACGTAGCAGCAATTTGGAAAGCTCTACTCTCCAAGCCAACTTTTTGTCCCATGACTTGATCCTCAGCCTCTATTTTTTGCCTCATACGGTTGCATCTGTCTTGATGAAGCTTGTTTATAATGCCTCTTAGCTCTTCTTGTCCCAGGACTAAGCCTTGGATATGAGCCATTTTCCCCAGCATCTAGATTCTCATTGCTTCTACCTCAGCTTACAGTTGTTCCAACTGTTCATCCTTGTCGTTGTCATGATGTTTCTTGGTCAGATTCCCGACGAGGAATGTTTTCAATTCTTCCCACCCCTTGGATAGGTTGAAGAAAATTTTCATGAATCGAGCCTCTTGAGTTTGAAGATCTCTTATTGTTTGTTTGAGAGCCATTTCTTTTGCTGAAATAAATAGCGAGAACATGAGAGACCTGTATTGGAAGACCACCTATTATGCAATGACATGTATGATATGCAAATGTTGTCAAGGATCTCGCAGGGTAAACAAGAAAAATGTTAGGCGTTGAACTTTAAAACTTTGATTGAAGAACTTTGTATTGTTGAAGGTCCTTCTACAAGAGTCAAGCTCACCATATCAAGTGGGTCGTAGCCCCTGACTCAAGTTGTCGTGTTTTGGTCTTTTGACAACATTGGCTAGAGGAAAATAAATCCCCTTGCCCCTTGCTAGATGTCTGATTTATCATAACCTGCATCACAAACCCTTGAGATCCTTGAAATGGTTAAGGGAATATTGTGGCATGATGTTATGATGTGTATGCTATGCGTTAAGCAAAAGTGTAAGGTAATGAAGACAAGTGAGTCTGAGAAGTCCAGGTTACTGGATAAGGACTGTAAACAAATCCTGCAAGGAGATCATGTTGTTAGATAAAAACCCTGCAAGTAGCTCAAGTTGAAAGCAATCAAAGCATACAAGCAACCTTAGGTTTAGGCTTGCATGGGTTTTTTAGGTAAGTACCCTCTTGAAATTAAGTTAGCTCAACCTGTCCTAGTAATAGTAACCTGGTTCTAAGGGATCTCAATATCACTGATCTTTCCCACAAGTTTTGTTCCGATCAACAACTGACTTTCCACCAAACAAAACTCAGGAGTCAAATCTCAATGAGTATAGTATGGAGTATCAACTAACTTTGGGGATACACCAAAGACATCAATCTTACTATGTCCTAAAGGCCAATTTGTTCAATTAATGTTCTAAGGTCAATTAGTGCTTCATCACACCACGCAACGGCCCCGTATTCTTCTTGATTAACTCAAGGGCTACCGGTACCTACCAAAGTTTCACATCAACGTAGCTATCGCTTCAACCGTGTTGGTATACCCCACACAGTTTCCACGATCTATTACTACTTGCCTAAAAGGTTTCTCCAGATCCGGGTGTAGGATCTATAATAACCCAAACAAACCCTCCAAGGATAAAGCTTACAAAGAAAACAATTAAAACAGTTTTAAAATGAACTAACTCTGAGGTAACCCCACTTCTAAGAATTCCCCAGCACAGTCTCCAGTTCTGTGATACGGTGGTAGAACTGACTGTTAATACTGGTTTTCATTTTGTATGCGCAAATGTTGAAGTAAGCAAGAGCCGCCACCGACTTTTCTTTTATTCAACAAAGGAAAGGGTGAAAAGAACAAAAAAAGACCTTTTTCGATATTTTCTGAGTAAGGGGGGTAGATTATGAAAAGTGAAGGTTTTAGCACCCTTTCCATCCATGGTTTTCCATGGGCTCTTATGTACTTGCTCAGTTTTAAAACTGCTTTCGTGTTTGTACGTTTTGAAAAGTTTTGTTTGCTTTATGATAACTCTTGTTTCAGTCCTCAAGAGTGTTGATAAAGCGTTTTTTGAAAAGGTTTTGAAAGTGTAGTGTGAAAAAGATTGTTTTGAGAAAGTACTTAACAACTATCTACCTACTCGAAAAATGGCATTCTCTTCCTCCTTTCCTTTAGATAGTGTTATCCTACTATTAGTGAGTAGGTAGCCCTATCGTTGGATGTCGAGGGACTATCGAAGGGACGTTTACGGTCACTAAGGCAACTGGGCAAGAACTCTTAGTAACTGTTCTAAAGTCCTGAGATCACTTTTTAACCGAGGCAACAGTCGAAAGGGTCATTGAGGGACTTGTGATCTCTTGAACTAAAGGACAATCACTAAAAATTCTCACATTTCTAAAATTGTGACGGTTTCGAAGGCAACTGAAGTGGGAGATACCCTAGGGATAAGCATGTGCAAGTGTGCTTGATTCAGATATATTATCTTGCGCATTTAGGGTTATCTACTAGTTTTAATTCTAGTCTTTTTTCATACAATCATATTAAGCTAAACAGTTAATAATAATGCAGAAAATAAATTGTGGATAATAAAAACTCCTACGCTATTACATGGCCTCGGGGCAATTACATAACTAGATGCGGAAATTTAAATCCTAATTAAAGCTATTACAAACCGGGAAACAATTACATAATTGAAAAACAATAAAACTGAAAAAAAAGATAAACTCGCGAAGATCAAGACGTGAACTAATTGAAAAGTCCTAAAAAATTATAATTGATTTAGAAAATATTTTTTGGTATTTTATTGAGAAAAGATTTGAAATTTTTACCTAATTTCTAATTAATTTTATTTTAAAGAAAACAAGTTAAAGTAATTGAATTAAATTAATTTGCAAAAAATTAATTTTAATTATGAAAAACCCTTAGTCTATTTTTTTTGTGATTTGTGACTTTTAATGTTTATTAAAACTAGAAGAAACAAAGTAATAAAAAAGATAAACTAAATGGGCCAAGCAGCAAAAAGAAAAAAGAGTAATATGCAGGGTGCAGGCCTGGATCGAAAGGGGCCCGAGTTGCCTTTCGATCCAGAGGGCTGATCGAAGGCCTCATTTGAGGGTCTTGGGGGTGGTAGATCTGCAAGCAAGTTTGTTAGAAATTGAAAATATAAGGCCTGGGATTCGAACCCTGGTCCATTAGATTGCATGAATTTCTTTTCACCACCTGAGCTGCTTGCTCGTTCGAGATACATGACACCTGCTTTGGGTCCTGCAAATTGGTTAGTTTGGAACCAAACAAAACAGAAAACATTCCATTCGGAATCAATCCCTAAACCTGGATCTGGGGTTGTTTCGATTTTCCAAAGCCTGTATCATGGGTTTCGAAGGTAACCAGCTTCGAAAAACCATATCCATAGTGTTCGAACGTGTGGACACTGCAATTTTCATACATTTTGTTAAATCGCTCATAAATAACAATTAAAACTAAGAACATGCAATCGTAAGTTTAATTTAAGATTAAGTGGGATTGAACATTTTTACCACTGGAGGCGCCTTGATCTGCAGTCCTGGGTGTGAGATGGTTGGGGCACAAGTGAGTGTACGTCTGTGTGAACTCCAAGAACAAGGTCGGAGTAATAATCTGGATGGAAGGTGCCTGCAATGGTATGGAATTTTGACAACTTTGGAATTCAATTCTACTTTCTGGAACTTCGTGGGGCAGACTGTGTTTTATGTGAGGCATTATCCATGTCCTTTTTTCTCTGAGATTATGAGGTTTATATAGACAAGGAATTTTAGGTCAACATTTGCGTATCAAATCTTTGTCCATTATGATGAAGAGATTTGATTTGATTTCATCATAAAAATTTGCTATATTTGATTCAATCAGGTGCCAATCTATTTTCATGCGTTACTACCAGCCTGTTATGAGTTATTTGGGCCTCCAATATGATAAAAATCGAAGGCTGACATGCCCCTGCAGATCCATTTCCCTTCGAATTTGTTCTCTTAGAAGGCTCTAAGTCCTGATTCAAATTACTCAGAGCTTTCCTCATTAGAGCATTGTTTCCTTCGAAGGCTCTGAATTCTAACTCGAATTGCACCAACTTTATTATCATGGCTCCTTTGATTGAGCCACCCTCTGCTTCGATTTCTTAATTTGAAGAAAATCACCCTGGTAGAATCAGCTCTAGTGGGGCTAAGGACAAACAAGGCTAGAATTTGTCCTTTAACTCAAGAATTGAATCCACGTTCAAAATTGAATTCTTTCCATATTTGCAAAGGAAAACATGCCATTTTGAACTTTGGGTGAACCTGGATAGGTTATGATATGTGTTTTGTTCGAATTTGGCTTAAGGCTTTCATCATGATTCCTTCGATTAAGTCTCCAGCTTTGCTCTCATCGATGGCTTTGAACTGGACCAATCGAAACATTATCTTATTGACCGTCGAAGTGTTATTCTTATCTCTTCTATGACTCTACATCTTGATTCAAATTGTACAGAACTTCCCTTATCATAACTTTTCCGATCAGCCCTTTTCTCCAGGAATTCGAAAGGCTCAGAGTTGTCCTCTCCAATCTGCATGAATTCGAATGGCCCATCATCAGAGCTTCTAGAAACCTCTCAGTTCTTTCTCTTTTCGATCTTATTTTATCTATCTTGGACAATCAAAATATCACCCTATTGACATGCCATCGAAGCATCACTTGGCTAACATGCCTGTCGAGAGGCACTTTGTAAGTCCTAACGAAAAACAACCTCATTTAAGATGCCAATCGAAGCTGCCTTGTTTAAGATTCCCGTGGAAAGACTCTTTGTCATGCCAATCAAAAGGCCTTTTGCAGATGCCAATCGAAGGGCACTTTGTAGATGCCAATCGAAGGATACTTAACCATCATTCACAAACTTTCTTTTTCTTTAGGCAAATATTTGTAAACAACCATGCAAGAGAAAATTTTGGAAAAACATAAGAGGGAAAATTTTGGGGTACAACAGGGTGCCATCTAGACGAGTTTTGATAATGTCCGATTAGGTTCTTGTGTAGCCGAAGATATTGGGTTGAGATTTGCAGGGGTCTTCATCCGTAAAAACTGCGGGTTTGTCCTCCAAGATCATTGATTCGTTTGGGGGTTTTCGTCCAGGACATTCAAGAGGTAGTTGCGGCCAAGTGGAGTTATTTGGAGATAAATAACGCAAGGGATCATTTGGAAATAAAGAACACAAAGGAAGTAGATAGATAATAACGGATTAAAATTGAGGTCTTGTGTTGCAATAGTTGGAATTAGTGGTGCACGAAAGCTTTGGAGATAAAGTACGCAAAGGAGTAGCAAGATCCAGATAGTCAATTTGCATCTATTGTGTCTTGGTCTTTCTCAAGCTCAAAAGAGGAGAAGGAGTTGAATTAACAACAAACTTAGGGTTTGTGGGGTTGCTCTTGAAAACTTCTCTTGTATCAATAATTTTGCATAATAAGTTATGCTGACTCCATTGGAATTATGAGCAGACGTACCCACACACGAGGACGAAAGTGGTGAACTATGAAGGCAAGTCCTCGTGTCTATTTTCTTATTGCTTTTACTTTCTTTAATATTCATCAATTAATTTGTTAAATAGCATTGCATTATCAATTAAATTGTAAGTAATTTTCCAAACTTTTTTTGATTTACATCAAGTGTTGATATTGCTTATAATCACTTTTCATTATAAGTGCTTTTATGTATCAACACAACTTAAAGGAAAATTCTGAAAATTCACCTGCACACCAAGTGTTTGACAAATTGATTTTATTTGATTTCTTAATATTTCCATCGGAAATAGCTTTACTAGTAACTAGCTATAAACTTTAAATAAGTTGTAAATTGATTCAAGCGTATTATATCAATTGTCATTCTTATTTCGTATTCTATTTTGTTCTTAAATTTGTATATCCGAGTTTTCAATAACGTTCGTAAAGATGACTTATTTTGAAAATCACTTCTGCCAAACTCTTATAAAACTAATTTTTCAAAACCATATTTTTCTAGATTTTTAATTGGGTTCTATTCACCCCCCTCTAGATATGTTGCCGTCATCTAACAAGTGGCATCAAGTCCTCAGTTCATTCCGACTTCGAAACTCTTTAGAAAATGGCTTACGAACCTAAAGGGAATTACAAAAGAGCCCCAATTTTCATGGGAGAAAATTATAGTTATTGGAAATATTATATGCAAATTCATGTCAACTCATATGACAAAGGTGTATGGGAATCCATTCAAAATAGTCCAACACTGGTGAAATATGTTGCTGATGGTGCTACCGTATAAAAGTTGGAAAACATATGGAATGAGGATGATAATAATAAGTGGTCATACGATTGGAAAGTAAAGAACATCACCGTATCCTCTCTTGGGGTTGATGAATTCTATCGCATTTCCTATTGTCAAACCGCTAAAGCTATGTGGGACGCTCTACAAGTTACCTATGAGGGAACTAATGAGGTCTAATAAGCTAGTATTAATACACTTAATCAAGAATTTGAACTTTCGCATGAAGCATGGTGAAACCATTTCTCAAATGAAAATAAGGTTCTCGAATCTTATTAATCGTTTAAATTTACTATGTAATCTTATTTCCAATGTTATTACTACTAACAAGGTTTTGAGATGTCTTACTAGGAATTGGCAACCAAAGGTCACCGCGATCAATGAAGCCAATAATATTGCAACACTTGATCTCACCACCTTGTTTGGAAAGTTGGAAGAACACGATCTAGAACTCAATTGCTTGGACAAACATGAAATGAAGCTTGAGAAAAAAAAGGAAAAAAAGGGTTGTTAAGGAGGAAGCATTGAAGTCTAAAGCTCTCAAGGCTTCAAGTTCAAATTCATCTAAGGAAGAGCTCACTAATGGTAGTGATTCTAGTGATGAAGAAAATTCAGATGATGAACAAATTAGATTATTTGTGAGGAAATACAATTGATATATTCGAAAGAATGGTGTCAAGAATTTCGACAATAATCTTGTAAAATTTAGAAGACAATCCACATCCTCTAAAGATGAAGTCAAAAAAAGGATAAGGGAATAGTTATATACTATGAATGTGGAAAGTCGGGTCATTATATGTTTAATAGTGTGAGGGCTAATAACATCTATATTCTAGACTAAAAAGAAGTGTCCTTGAATAGTGCTCAATGTCTTGTTACCACGAGTGAAGACTCTTGGATTTGGCATAGACGTTTGACACATATCAACTTTGATCTACTTAATAAATTAGTTAAAAAAGATTTAGTAATTGGTCTACCTAAAATAAAGTTTTTAAAAGATCACATATGTGACGCATACCAAAAGGGTAAGCAAACAAGAGTCTCTTTTAAATCTAAAAATGTCGTTTCAACTTCGAGACCTCTTGAGCTCCTTCACATGGATTTGTTTGGACCTTCAAGTACCAAAAGCATAGGGGGTAGTTATTATGGTCTTGTTATTGTAGACGATTACTCAAGATTTTGTTGGACTATTTTATTACGTAACAAAGATAAAACATTCTCGGCTTTCACACATTGCCAAGTTATCTCAAAATTAATTGAATTCCAAAATAGTTATCATTAAAAGCGATCATGGAGGTGAATTTGAAAACCACCTCTTTGGAGAATATTGTGATAAATTTGGCATTGAACATAATATTTTAGTTCCTAGAACTCCACAATAAAATGGTGTTGTGGAACGCAAAAATCGTGTTTTAGTGGAGTTGGCAAGAACACTGCTCAATGATTATTGTCTACAAAAATATTTTTGGGCCATCGCTATTAGCACGACATGTTATGTCTTGAATAAGATTTTAAATTGTTCTATACATGACAAAACACCCTATGAACTTCAAAAAGGTAGAAAACCAAATTTATCGCATTTTCTTGTCTTTGGATGTAAATGTTTTGTTTTAAATCATGGGAAAGATAATCTTGGGAAATTTGACGCGAAAGACGATGAAGGCATCTTTGTTGGATGCTCACAATCTAGTAAAGCATATAGAGTTTTTAACAAAAGATTACTTATTATTGAAGAGTCGGTTCATGTTACTTTTGATGAGACTTGCCCAAATAATGTTGGGAAACGTATTTCTTTTCATGGTGTAGGTGCATCTACGGAAGACATACTTAAAGACATCGATAAAGGAGATGATCAACCTAAAACGATGGAAATTGAGAAGGAGGAAAATGATAACCAAGAAAAGAATGAAGATGAAAGTAAAAAAGATGATGATGGTCTTCCATTGCAGTGGAGAACCTCCAAGGATTATCCTATTGAAAAATTATCGGTGTTATCCCAAAAGGGGGTAACAACTCGCTCTAAGATAAGTAATTTTTGTTGTCACCATGCGTACGTGTCACAGGTAGAACCTAAAAATGCTAAGTATGCCTTACTCGATGAGCATTGGTTTCTAGCCTTGCAAGAAGAATTGAACCAATTTGAAATAAATTACTTTTGGGGCCTTGTCCCTTGTCCATAAAACTCATCAAATTATATGTACTTGTAGCAGTAGAAATATTGGGACTAAGTCATTGGATTGGCTTGACACGCACAGATCAAATAAAAATCGTCACCGCGCTTTATTGTTTCCAGAGGAATGGAAAAAGAGCGAATAAACCAAAAAAAGAGGGGGAGAGAATCTAGATACGGGGGTTGGTTATGCAAAGGGAAGGTTTTAGCACCCGAAACATCTACAGTACTCTGCAAGAACCTCTTTGAAAATTTGTGTATTTTGGCTATAAGTGTTGTATACAATAATAGATGGCGGAGATGAGAAAATAAGTGTTTTTTAAATCAATTTTTGCACCCACTGCAGTTATGATCCTTTAATTTCTACGTACCACCTTCCATGCAATAGGGGATCAGGGTACTCATAGTTCACCTTTAAAAATTTTAAAACACAAGGGTGTTGGTTAATTTTAAGAGATGAGACATCATTGTCATATCTGAGTGGAAAACATACTTACTACCCACAATTATGAGAAAGAAGAATTTGCATCATCTCAAAGTGGAGGATATAGCTTGGATTTTAAAATCAACAAAGCCTCACTCAACACTCAAGTGGAAAATATTCTACTTCACTACATATCGTGGAAGTATAGTAACTTGCATCACTACAAGGATTGGCAAAAGTCTAATCTTTTGAGAAATGTTTAAAGTAAAAAAACCAAAGTGGCAAAAATGGTTTGAATGAGATTGATTGACTTTTATTCTTCTCACGAAAAATGTCAAAGTATGATTAAGTTGGTTAAAGTTTGATTAATAAAATATTTTTGAAAATGCATGGATCTAGTCAAAGTCTATGGTGAAAGCGATTCAAATTAGAAAACCAGAAGAGTTTTGAAAAGGAGGGAGAAGACTTTTGAAATTAAAGAAGATGGGAGGAGATGAAGGGACTATCCTAAATCATAAGGTAAAAGCTAAGGAAAAGAACCGTCTAACCAATAAGAAGTCAACACTTGACATAAAGAAGTCGATGTAAAATTCCCATCATTTGGATTAAAACCAAGCAAGCAAAGATACTAAACCTCTTACGATTACCAAAATTCAGATGAATTAAGTCTTCTAAAAAATTGGGTAGAGTAACAACTGTATACAGAGGAATTCCCAATCACACATGTAATACGGTGGGAGAAATGACTTTTTTTGGTTTTATCCAAATGTGCGGATAGCAAGAGTTGCCACCGGATTTTCTTTTATCCAATATTTAGTAAAGGTGAAAAGAATAGGAAATAACTTTGATAGATTTTTAGTTCGGGGGGTAAATTATGAAAAAGGGAAGGTGTTAGCACGTTTTTCATCTGTAGTTATTTACGTGCTCTTAATTGCTTAGCTCACTTTTGAAAAACTTTATTTGTGTTTGTGATTTGAAAATATTTTGAAATGCCAATGTAAGGCTAAAATTGTAATGATTCTTGTATCAGTCCTTAAGAATGTATACAAAGTGTTTTTTTGAAAATATTTGTTTGAAAGTGATGTGAAAATGTATTGTTTGTGAAAAAATTTGTGAGCAAGAAATTAGGAGTTCTTACCCATTAAAGTCTTTCTTGTTATTTTCCTTCTCCTTTAGGGATATAGTATTATCTATACCATTAGTTGGTAGGTAATCTCATCTATTGGATGTGAAGAGACAGACATAGGGTCATCACATGCTAATCGAAGGCAACACATAAGGATACTTTCGCAGTTAAATATGTATAGAAAAATAAAGTTCGGAATTTAAAGTGCAGAAATTTAATCTTACGCTATTACATCCTCGGAGCAGATACATAATGGGAAAATGCAAGAAAAGAAATCTAGGCTATTACAATTGAAGATTTCAACTTATACAATTTATCTAAGAAATTAAATAGCAAAAAATAAGGAAAAGAATGTTAAAATGTTAAAATGTTTGTGTAGAAAATAATTTAAGTGTTAATAATTAATTAAAACCTAATTGTTTCTAATTGATTTTATTATTAAAAAAAAGGTTAATTAATTAATTGATTAATAAATAAAAATATATCAAGAATTTAATTATTAATTAAAAAAGACCTAACCCTAATTTATTATAGTTTTTAAAAAAGGTTTAAGGTTTTGTTAATGGTTAATTAAAAAATATAATTAATTAAGAAAAAGGAAAAATTAGGGTTTAGAAAAAATAGGGCAAAAAGAATTGCATGGGGTGGGTGTTGAACCCACACCCTTGAGGTCATAGGCGCGCCCTCCTGCCACTAGAGAAACCTATTGTTGGTGATTGAGAATAGGAATGAATCGAAATAATATTAACCTGCGCGTAAATCCTAAAAAAAAGAAAATAAATTGACAAAACGCAGGGATCAAACCCATGCCCATCATGTTACAAGCCTCCATCTTCAACCAACTGCACCACACTGCATTTTATGTTCATATAATAGAAAAAAATAAATATATGATAAAATTTATATCAGAGAAGCGCTGGAGCCCTAGCTCCGGTCGTCTTCTCCGATGAGGCAACAATCCAACCGGAAAAAATAGGAAGATTAAAGGATCAAGAGGGGGTGTGTCCCCCTAATTTGGACCTCCTGAATCAAATGGTGGTGTTAGTTTGGCCTGAAAATGATTGTAACACGAGATATGAAGGAAATATTTCAATCTTCCCTAGAAACAACATTTTATCATTCCTGTGTCAAAGCTTGCAAACAATGTGTTAAAATCAGTCCAAACATCAATACGAACATGAATGTATGCATCAAATTGATTAAATATGCATGGATTACATTCGATTTCAAGAAACTTACCCAAACCAGTGTGATTTCGTGAGCGACTTCTAGCGTGCTACAAGCTTCAAGGATGGTGGGGATGGACTCCTGGGAACTTCAGGGAGATGATAGGGTACTTGGAACGGATTGAAAGAGGCTGGGGATAAGGTTTTAAAGTTTCCCTAGTTCATGATAAAATTTGAGATTTTGAATGTGTGTTCTTGAGGCAATTTTCGTGTCCATGATGGTCTGAACATGTTATGTATTTATAAGAGAGTTGTTTAGGTCAACAAACATGAATCAAATCTTTGTATTGCATGACCAAAAATTTGATTGGAATTTTTCCATGAAATCTTTATTTTTTAGGCCAATCATGTACCAATCATCTCTACATGTTTTTTTGCAAGTTGTCACCAACTTTTTGGGTTTATGATTTGATTCAAAAATAGATCCACATGCCTTAAATCATATATTTGGTATTTTATTTGATTTATTTTTCTTTTAATTGAATAAAATCAAAATAAAAAGAAATAAAAACCACAAAAATAAATTAATGGATTCAGGGGTGTATTATGAGGTCAGGAACACATTTGGACCTTAAAAGATAGGCCCATTAGCCCAAAAATTCAAATTTGCTCAATTTGGACTTCATGCATTTTCTCAAAATTGTCCAACTTGCATCAATCATAACTCACTCAATTTTTGTCATTTGAAGATTATCCTAGACTTTTTGGAAACCTCAAGATGTCTATTACAACTTCCATTGCCATTTTTCATTTGGAGTCTTTAACTTGATGTAAATTGCTTTGACCAAGAATGTCATTTTGTTGAATTTTAAAATGACCGGTAATGTTTTGGCTCATATCTCTCAAATGAAGTATTTTTTGCCTTGAGCTTAGAGAGACAAAGTTGTATAGAATTGAATTTCCTTTAAGTTATGTTTTGGTTGAGAAATTTTTGATGAAGTATGTGAAAGTTATACTTGGTCAAAGTTCAGTTGACTTCTCCTTAAGAAAACCCTAATTTAGTAACTTATGACTTTTGATGAATCTGGAGTTTTGTTGGTGAATCACGATCAACCCTTGATCAAATAACTAATATGAGTTTAAAATCTTGATGTTGACCAAAAATCTTGAAGTTTGACTGTAAATTGGTCAAAGTTGACTTTTTATCCAATATAGTTGATTTTCAATCATCTGGCTAATTGACTGAGCAAACTTTTGCTGCAAGGCTTGGAATTTGGAATGAGGATATTTTGAGACATATGAGAAACCATGAAATCCACTTGAGGCATTATAAGTCCAATTTACGTTAAGAAAAGAAAAACCCTAGTTATAGGTCAATTGCTTATGAGGAGAGTTTGTCTGGTCAACCCTTGAGTAATCTTGAGTCTTTGAGACCTTCATGAGCATGAGGAGGTATCTTGAATCAATTTGTCTTGAACATGGGAGGGAAATTTTTGGGGTATAACAACAGTGAAAGCACATAATTAGAACAACCCGCACACAAAGAAAATCAACCTAATGTCTTGTGGTAAACCCCAAGAACCCCAGACAAAATAACAACAAAGTCACAAGATCCCAAAGAGCATTAAGGCTTCTAATTCTAAGCCCAAGAGTTCCATAACTCCATAATGCCAAGGACAGTAACCAAATAGTCCAAGTAACCTTAAAGCTTTTATTTGTTCAGGTTTATTATTAAGTGTCTTCAAAAACAAAATGAAAAGCTCAAGTGAGCAAAATAAAAATGACATTAAGATATATCCTCAAGTGAGAAAAGATGAAAATAGCATGAAGTGTAAATGCTAAAGTAAATGGTGCATAAAAGTAAAGGCATAAAATAAAGGCATAAAGTAAAATCACAAAGTAAAAGTCAATTGTTAGTGAATTAGAAGTTAGAGGTTAGTTGAATGAAAATCTTGAAACTTGCATTTGAAAACTCATTAGAAGATTGATAAAATAAAAGCTTCTCAACAACAAGTTTCATTTGCTTTTGGTCAAGTATATCATTCATTTCAAGTTCTTGAGGCGACAACATATAATCGATGATTTTTAAATGATTCGCTTAGACCAAATTTTATGATGGTTCATTAGAGGATTGATAAGACCAAAATCTCCTAACAATGAACCTCAAGGTTATTGGATCAAAGGTTTCAAATTAAACATACTTGGGCTTGCAAACATAGGTTTGAGCCACAAACGATCATTTCTCGAATCGGGACAAATTTAGCGCTATGTTAAGAAATCATAAGTGGACTTATGTAGAAGTCACACCTATTTTGAGGTCGGTCAATAGAAATCTATGTACCATATATTTAGAGAAATGATATGCAGATCATTCTCGAACAACATGTAGCACAAGTAGGAAAGGGATAAGAGGGAAGAGATGTATTAAATGAAATTATGGTTTCAAATATAATTAACATCATTCATCCATTTTGGTGGATTTGGTTTTTCAAACTATAAACACCCAACATCCAATGAGGTTAAGGAACTCGTCCCAAAATGGCGCTTTATGCATCTCATGGACATTAGTGAATAAACCACTGGATCATTAATTAAAAAACAGATTTGAAAAAAATAAGCGGGGCCTTGTCATTAGTTAAGAGATGACATGTTGGTCATCTTCAACCTCTATCCATGCGAATTACATGTCGCATAAACTATAAAATAAGGAACTCAAACTGGTGCCATTCGCTTCGTCTCTTCAAGAAGATTTCAATGGTACCCTCGCGAAAAATTTATATAAACTATAGCTCAGTCGATTTAAAGAAAACCAGAAGAAAAAAGTTGAATAGGGATTGGAGAATTCATGATCAAAACTTACTTCCAGTTAAAAACAAATGATGCAATGAGTATCAGAGTGGTGAGAGCTTCATTTTAGTAACAAATTTTGAGAGAATTGATGGAGGAATCTACTTGTTGAAGTTCAAATTCAGAGCTTTGAAACTTGACTTGGCTAGCAAGATTTAGGACATTCAAGGCTTGGTTCTTCTTCTGTTAGCTTCAGTGAAGTTCAAGGATGAAGAATTAGCAAATAAAATTGATTAACAAAGGCTGTAAGACCAAATTCAAAGTTACAGAATTATGAGTTATAGAGATAGTTTGGCAGGGTTATTTTGGTTGTCCAAGCTTGCAAAAATGAGTGGAATAGGGTCTGTATTTATAGGAGAAGTGAATGCAATGCTGAGAGAGGGTGAATGATGAGCAATCAAGTTAAATCGTGCACACCCTGATCATGACAAAAGTGTGACTTGCAAGTTGTCAAAACACAACCATTTCTTGAGTTTTGATCCTTAATATGGACTTAGCGACTTTGTTAAACATGGTTAAGTGGAAAACCCGCACAAAACTGGTATTTAGAAGCCACATTATGAAAATCAAAATCTCACTGTTTTGACAAAATCAGTTTCAAGGTGCCAACTTTGAATCCATGGTGCACATAGCTCGAGGGGCTTTATGATATCATTCTTTTTGCAATGGAAATATTCACCACGAACTTCACAATGTGAAAAGAAAGGTAGCATTTAGATGCTTGAGTAAAAATTTATGATCAATGAAATCGTGAAAAACACACTTAATTGTGGACTTAGAAAAATTCCATGTTTTGAGTTCAAAAGTGACTTATAATCTCTTGCCTTCAAACATGGCCTTCCACTCAAAATTATGTTTTTGTCAATGAAGATGGCATGAAGTAGACGTCTTAAAGAGCATTGTGAAACTTGAATCATCCAAAAGATTAAAAAATTGAGAGAGTTATGACCTTGTGAAGTTGATAGAAATCCATGAAGTGACCTATAATCTTTTGAACTCTTAAGGTATCTTCTAACAATTTTCAAGCTTTGAACATAAAATAAGCGTTGAAGCTCACACTCTTAAGATCATTATGGAAAAATAATGGGCTCAAGGACATAAAAATTGACCAAGTTAACATCATTTGAATTTAAACCCTAAAATCAAAGACCTTTAAAGGAGACTTGTAATATTTTTAAATCATTAATGATCTTCCATTAAAAATTAGCCTTAGATTTATGAAGAGAGCTTGTTAAGGACCCTTTAAAGAGAATAATTGCTTTGTAGTCACTCAAAAAAAAAGATAGGGTACTTGGAAGTCAACAAACCCTAGCTCAGAGAGTTCCAAAAATGACTTGAAACTCCTTTCAACTTTTGATGATTTTTCTTGCACAATTGGATCTTGTCATGTGAAGAGAGGTTGTTGTGGATGATGATGAGAATCCATAGAAAAAATTACCAACTCAAAATGTTGAAAATTGATGGAGTAATGCACTTGTGATCATTGGATCAAACATTTGCTCAATTAGGTCAAATGTGTTGAACCAAACTATGAATATTTTGATCTTTCCTTACAAAAAAAAGCATGATGAACCATAATAGATTTTGAAATGATATTTTCTTGAATCACACTAAAAAAATGGAGCTTAAGTCTCAATGAAGCTTGTTGAAGAAGACATGGAAATAAACACATGAACCTATCTCATTGATGAATGTCAACACCAACCGTGAGGAAAGTTTGACCTAAATAAGGTGAGGGAATTATTTAAACCATAAATCTTTGACATCATGGACATAGCCTTGAAACTTGAGCTCTTGAAATCCATTAAAGAGTCATTTGATTGAGAACCAACCCTCAACCCTAGGTTAGAGGGTGAGATGAATGCAATTGAATCACCCCCTATAATATGGACATTTAAAGAAACATATATACATATTTTGATGTTAGTTCAAAGAACACATGTACGAGATACACACTTAAAGGTGCTTGGTAATCCCTTAAGAGTAAAATTAAATATAGGATGAAGATAGGGAGAACCAACCCTAATGTGTGATCTTGTTTTATTCATAAAAGAGAGATGAAGAGAAATCTTAGGGGCAAAAATTAGGGTATAACAGCTGCACTTATTTAAGTGTCTTCTATCCGGAGATGCGAAGGTTAAAATCTTTGTCTCAACGCGATTGGAGATACTTAAATATAAAACGAGCCCTATTTTTGGCCCTAATATACCATGCAATGCTTATGATTTTGCATGCAAACCGATACACTCCAAACGCGACATAAGACACCACTAGGGATGCAGGACATAAAATAAAGGGTAAAAAGAATGTCTGATAAGGAAAATAAATCACTGGGGAACAAAAGAATCAACTCTACTAGGGTAAAGCCTAAGGACGAGATAAGGAATGATCCAATAAAATAATAAGGAGAAAGTAATGGACGACAATGATCGATAGATAACTGCGAACTATCCACTCACAGAGAAGATAGCAAAAAAAGTAACATCGACTCACAAGGAATAGAAATGGTAAGATAATACTGGTAAATACCAATATTAAGGTAGATAACAAATGATTTGCACCAGTACTTATGACTGGAAACATATGAACTTCTTTAGAGAAAAGTGAATCTCAATGATGAACTATCTCCCATAATAACGAGACTACCATTCACGGGAGTAAACAAATATCAACAACAAACTATCTCACATAATGACGAGACTACCATTCATCGAAGAAAACAAATCTCAACAACAAACTATCTCCCATAATGCCGAGACTACCATTCATCAGAGTAAAACATCTGAATAACGAAATATCTCCCATAATGATGAGACTACCATTCATCGGAGTAAACAAATCTCAACAATGAACTATCTCCCATAATGACGATACTACCATTATGTTGTACCCCAATTTTTGCCCCTAAGATTCCCCTATCATATCATATCAACTCGATCATAACAAGATCACATTGGGGTTGGTTCTTCCTCTTTTTCTATCTCCTATCTTTAAGTTTGCTCTTGAGGAATCCCCAAGCACCTTAGTTGTGTGTTTTGTATATGTGTTATTGATTAACTTCTAATCAAAATACCAAAAAATATTTGTCTTTGTATTTTTATATTTGTGTTTTGTAGGTACTGAGTTAAAGCATCTGACAAATAAGGTTTTTCGGTATTATTTCCCTAAAATCTCTAGTTGCAAAGAAAAATAATTAAAAAATTTCATTTTTTTCACTGTACAATCGATTGCTCTTAGAGTGCAATCGATTGCACAAAGTGCATTTTGTGCAATATTTGAAAAAAACACTGATGCAATCCATTGCTCCCATAGTGCAATTGATTGCCCAAAGTGAAATTTTGAAAAAAAATCAGCAATTTCAAGCTTGTCATTTTTTTGGCTCCAATTTGTCTTCATTTTTTGAAAGATATATCATTAATTCATGTTTTGGCTCTAAGAATCAATTATCAAGACTAATTTCATTTCCCAAACCAAACTCTAAACCACCACTAATCCCAAGCCTAAACTCTATAAATAGAGCCCTCATTTCATTCAAATCTGAAGCTTTTGATAGCCAAATTCACCTTGCTAAAAAATCTCTCAATTCCCTCCATCTACCAAATTCACTCAAAGCTCTATTTTCAAAAAAAGTTAGTAAGCTTTGCATTGAATCTTACTAATATTTGAACTAAACCTTCATCCAAACACTTTTTCTTTATCAATTCTCTACATCCAAGCTTGAGAAATTGATTCTTGGGGCTGAATTGAAGCAAATTCTTGAAGTTGTTTTGATAATTCTCTAGATGTACCTTTGGTAAGTTGGATTCTTCATCTTTCACAATGTGATCTCTTGTTGATATTTTGATTTGATTCATTGAGAATTGTTTTGTGATTCCATTGGTGCTATTTTCTCATAATTTCATGGAATTTTCGTGCTCAATTAAATTCATGATCATAAGGTGTTTGATGGAAAGTTTGAACAAGAATTTTGCCTTTTGAAATGATGATTTGTTGTTTTTCACATGGTGCAATCGATTGCTCTCATAGTGCAATTGATTGTCATATAATGATTTTATGTATTTTTTATAAATAAGCACTGATGCAATCGATTGCTCCCAGAGTGCAATCGATTGTAACAAAACAAAAATGTATTTTTTGCCTTGTTTTTGGGCGTTTTGATCCATCTCTCTTTTTCTACTCACTCCTTTTGATTGTTGATTTGGATTGCAATTTTAAATGACGTATTTCTCTTTAAATTCAATGGACTTTGGGTGTAGATGAAGTTGGATAAATGTTCATTAATTCAAATCTACCTAAGAGTGAATTATTTAATTCAGTTTTGGTGCTTTGGATTAATGATATGTTTACTACTTTAATCCATTGAGATGAGTGATTGAATTTAAAGATGAAAGAAATTTAAGGTAATGATCCAAATTAGCTTATTATTCCCCTCCCTCTTCATCTTATCCCCCTTTATTATTGTACTACGTTTTAAGGGATGATGATCTCTATATCATTTATCCAAACATAAAGTGCATAGATTGCTATTGACCGGCCTCAAAATAGATGGAAATTTTACATAAGTCCACTTACGATTGCTTAACATAGCGCTAAATTTTGTCCCGATTGGAGAAAATGATCATTCGTGACCCAAACCTATGTTTGCAAGCCCAAGTATGTTAATTTGAACCCTTTGATCCAATAACCCTGAGATTCATTGTTAGGAGGCTTTGGTTCTACCAATCCTCCAATGGATCTTCATCAATTTTGGTCAACGCAGATCACCTAAATATCATTGATCATTAAATGTTACCTCGAGGATTCTTAAATGGGTGATATACTTGACAAAAAGCAAATGCAACTTGTTGTTTAGAGGCTTTGGTTCTACAAATCCTCTAATGAGTTCCAAATTCAAGTTTCAAGATGGTCATCCAACTAACCATTAAGTTCTAACAATTGACTTTATTTTATGCTTTTATTCTTATGCTTTTACTTTATGTGCCATTTTCTTTAGCATTTACATTTCATGCTATTTTCATCTTTGCTCACTTGAGCATTTACTTTTATGTCATTTTTATTTTTCTCACTTGAGATTTTCTTTTCCTTTTTGAAGATACTTAATAATCAACATGAACCATAAAAAAACATTAATGATACTCGGACCATTTGGTTATTATCCTTGGCATTATGGAGTATTGGACTTCTTGGACATAGGAATAGAAACCTTGGCCTATGTTGGAAACCTTGTGACCTTAATTGATATTTTGTCTGGAGTTCTTGAGGTTTACCTCAAGACATTGGGTTTCTTGTTTGTTTTGTGTATAGGTTATTGTGATTACATACTTTGTCTGTAATCTGGAATTCATCTGTATACAGTCGTTACTCTGCCCAGTTTTTGTGAAGACTTAATACGTTTGAAGTTTCATTTTCTCAAGAGGCTTAGTATCCTTGCTTGGTTTCAATCCAAAGAATAGGAATTCTGTCTTGACTCATAATTTCAAGTGTTGGATTCATGTTGGTTAGACGGTTCTTTTCCCTAGCTTTTACCTTATGCTTTAGGATAGTCCCTTCATCTCCTCCCATCTTATTTTATTTTAAAAATCTTCTCCCTCCTTTTGAAAACTCTTCTTGTTTCTAAACTTGAACCACTTTCATAATAAACTTGGACTTATGTCCATGCATTTTCAAAATATTTTCATAAACAAACTTTAATCAACTTAATAATACCTTAACATTTTTGTGAGAAGACTAAAAGTCAATCAATCTCATTCAAACCATTTTACCACTTTGGCTTTTGCTTTAAAAATTTACTCAAAAGATTAGACTCTTGTCAATCCTTGTAGTGATGCAAATAACTATACTTCTACAATATGTAGTGAAGAGAGATATTTTCCACTTGGGTGTTGAGTGAGACATTGTTGATTTTAAAATACAAGCCATAACCTCCACTTTGAGATGATGCAAATTCTCCTTTCTCATGATTGTGGGTAGTAATTATGTTTTCCATACGGACAATGACGTTGATGTCTTATCTCATAAAATTAACCAACACACTTTTGTTTTAAAATTTTTAAAGAGGAACTATGTGTACCCTGATCCCCTATTGCAAGAAAGGTGGTACGTAGGCACTAAAGGTTCGCAACTGCGACGGGTGCAAAAATCATAAAAAAAGTATTTCTTTTCTCATCACCATAATCTATTTTTTATACAACATTTTATAGCCAAAATATACAGATTTTCCAAAGAGGTTCATACGCAGTACCATAGATATTTAGGGTGCTAATACCTTCCCTTTGCATAACCAACCCCATTACCTTGAATCTTTCTCCCTCTTTTGGGTTATTCGCTCTTTTCCCATTCCTTTGGAAATAATAAAGCGTGATGGTGATTTATATTTTGATCTGTACAAGTCTATTCAATCCAATGCTTTAGTCTTAAACATTTCTACCTCTACAAAAGAAAAATGGAGACTTCACTGGGGTAAGATTGACCTCTTGCTGGTCCATCCCTAAGTGGGTTGAGCCTATCTTTGTTTATATCTGTATATGTATTATTGTTGTTTGTATATTATATGTTGTATATATGTTTGTCTGAATTTTACTAGTTTTCAGGGTGCTTGGTGATTACTCACGAGTCCTATACCCGGACTTGGGCAAACTTAAGATAGGACGGGTGGTATAGTCATGTTAACTTTAAGGGAGTAATCCCAAAAAAGGAGACATGAGATCCCCCACTCAGTGGATGCCCCTTTGACTGTAGTGTCATTTACCGAGTAATCGGGAGGACGTACTGCTTTTGACCTGGGAGCCTTCTGAAACTGAGGACCATAGAATACCTAATCCATCTTGGCCTTTTAGGTGTAGTGCAGAAGCTATGACGGAGTAATCGGGAAATAGTTGTCACATGATACTACGCTCGGACGAGTTTTTATTGAGAATATTACTAATTACCGAGTTAACCGGGAAGTCGGTAATATTTGAAGGAAGGATGTAAATTCTAGGAACCTATAGAACCTTGTTCGGCAGGTGATAACTCTTAGACCATACCCTATAGGTAGTACCTTCGACCTCATGCTCGTGACGCTGAACCTATGAACCCTATGTTTGTGATATTGTGTGTGATTGTTGCATCATGCATCCATGCACTCATAAGCATCTTTTGAGGAAATTTCATTTCAAGGGACTTAAAAGTTGACCATTTGTGAATATCTCAAGTACTTTTTGACTATGGATTCTGGAAAAAGAAAGACTAGAAAATACAATTTCAAAGATCCTAAGATAGATGAGTTGATGAGTCTGATTCCCGAGATTGAGTGTTTTGCAGATTTTTGGAGGAAGTATGGGTCCATCATTTCTATCATGAATCTTAGGATAAATGATGGTATTCTCTCGACCTTGGTCCAGTTCTATGATCCGATGTATCAATGCTTTACTTTCCTTGACTATCAGTTGATGCCTACACTAGAGGAGTATTCTTATCTACTGGGTTTACCTATTATAGATCGTGTTCCTTTTACTGGTTTGGAGGGTGACCCAAAACCACATGAGATTGCTGCTTTGATCCATCTGGGGAAGTATGAGGTTAAAGCCCATATGACTACTAAAGAAGGGATTAGTGGATTACTAGCTCATTTCTTATTAGAGAAAGCTCATTACTTTGCTAGGATGAAGAATACAATCGCTTTTGAGGCCATCTTTGTCTACTTGCTTACAGGTTGTTCTTATTTCCTAATGTAGAATAATTTGTTGGCATTAATTCCATCAGGATCTTCATGATAGGGAAGCCAGTTCCTACATTTTTGGGTGATACTTATTACTCTATTCATCTTCAGGATTCTTATCATGGGGGGATGATTATATGCTGCACGCCTCTATTGTACTGGTGGTTTAATTCTCATTTTCCTCAGTTTGATGCTTTCTGGGATGTCAGGAAGGAACCCTATTGGGATCCTAAGATCATGACACTTACTCATTCAGATATTGTTTGGTATCATCAGCCTTACCATGATGTACAGATTGTCGATAGTTGTGGTAGTTTCCTCAATGTACCTCTTCTTGGTACGAAGGGAGGAATTAATTACAACCCTGTTCTTGCACGACGATAACTTGGTTATCCGATGAGGGATAAGCCAAATAGTATTCATTTGAGTAGTTTCTTCCTGAAAGAAGGAGGAGACCATAAGGAAGCTAGGGAGTAGATTTCAAAGGCCCAACGTCATATTCACAGGAAGAGTAGGAAAGATTTGAGACCTAGAAGAGTTGTTTCTTTAGAGCCTTATCTTCAGTGGGTACAAGCCAGAGCTATTCAGATGAAGATATCGTATTCTCAAGAAGCACCTATGTCTGATTTGTTTGTGAAGACCACTGCTCCCCTATTGGATGATGTGGAAAAGCTACAACTTGCTTTGGTCAGGATGCAACAAGAAAAGGAAGCTTGGAAGAATAAGTGCCAAACTCTAGAGATTTCCTACCGAGCATACTTGAAAGAGAAATACTACTTGATTAAGATTCTTGAGAGTCGGGCTGTAGAGACGATGGAGAGGAAAGGGGATTTATTTTCCCCTAAGCCTCAGTCAGATGCTAGTTGCTCACTTCCTGATTCAAGTGATTGGAAGTAGGTTGCCACCAGATATGTGGAAGAAAACCAGAGGTTGAAGGCTCATATTTCCAGACTTACAAGGAAGCATCAGCGTATAGAGTGATCTCTATCAGCTTTTCTTTTTAGGGTTTTAGACTTTACTTTCATCTTGTACTTGGGATTATTGAAACTTGTAATCTATTTTGAAGTTATAATAAAAATTTTCAGTGTTTCAAATGTGTTATTACTTTGATATTTGCAATATTATCTATAAATCTTTAAGTCCATTGAAATATTAATAATAAAATAAATCATGTGCATTGCATCATATAATAAAACTTGTAATCCAGGGGTCTTACTGAGCTTCTTTACTTTGTTCAGCAAGTTGTCTCACCAATACAATACTCGGGATAAATTCAGAAGGAAGATGGAAAAATTAGAACAAGAGAATCTTGAGCTGCACAAGGAAGTTTCTGCTCTAATGGAATCTTTGATGGCTGCTCAGAATCAGCCACCGATTTCTCAGTCTCAACATACAATGGTTACTACTGAAGCTCCGACTATTCCTGTGTCTGCTATTCTAGCTGGTGTTTAGAATCGCATGCCTCAAGTTTATCCATGGGGAATACTAGAGAACTTTGTGCATGAAGGTTTCAATCTTGGTCCTCAAGTTACTCCAATTGTTCAGACTACTGTTACTCCCGCACCTCTTGTGGTGCATGTTAATCCTGTGCACCTCCTTCGGTGAATGTTGTGTGGTTTGTTAATAATGAAGCTTATCGTTATTTTCTTCCACCAAGTGAAGGCTTGGGTATCTATGATCAAATTAATGATTTTCAGGACCAGTTTGACAAGATGCAGAGGGAGATGAAGGCCCTCAGAGGAAAGGAATTGTTCAGGCAGAATGTGAATGATTTATGCTTGGTCCCGAATATGAAAATACTTGCAAAGTTTAAAGTTCTGGAATTCAAGAAGTACAAGGGAAATACTTGTCCTCGTGCTCATCTTGTAATGTATGTAAGAATAATGTTTACCCACACTGATGATCAGCGTCTACTGATTCACTTTTTTCAGGATAGTTTGACTAGTGCTACGTTGAAGTGGTACATGAGTTTGGACAATGCCAATATTCATACTTTGAACAATTTGGGTGAAGCGTTTATTAGACAATACAAGTACGATGTGGACATGGCGCCTGACCGTGATCAACTCAGGGCTATGGTCCATAAGGATAGGTAATCATTCAAAGAATATGCACAAAGATGGCGTGAGGTAGCCGCCCAAGTGATTCCTCCAATGGAAGAAAAGGAGATGACTAAGAATTTCCTGAAGACTCTGGTTGCTTTCTACTATGAGAGGATGGTAGCGAGTGCACCAAGTGATTTTACTGAAATTGCGGGCATGGGTATCCGTTTGGAAGAGGCTGTAAGAGAGGGTCGTCTCACAAAGGCTGAAAGTTCAAGAAGTATGAAGAAGCCATCATATGGTTTTTCCAAAAAGAAGAAGGATATACAAATGTTGTTATTCAAGAGAGGAGGGTTAATCCCCCTAGAAGAAATTATCAGCGTCATCAACAGGTCACCTCGGTAACTCCATTTGTTGGTGTGGCTCCAACCACCATTGCTTATCAGAGACTATCCCATCAGGGGAATCAAGGGTATAATCAGAGGAGGGAGAATTATGACCCTATCCCTATGAGCTATGCAAAATTACTCCCGATGTTAATTCAAAAGAAGTTGGTTCAGATCAGACCACCTCCTGCTATACCATCATTGTTGCCTTGGTATTATAAGGTAGACCAAACAGGTGCTTTTCATCAGAGCGCACCAGGGCATAATGTTGAGAACTGCTATCCTTTGAAAACTGAAGTACAAAAATTGGTGAGGTCTGGTATCTTATCCTTTAAAGATGTTGGACCTAACGTGAAAGATAATCCTCTGCCAAAGCATGAAAGAGAAAATGTTGTGAACATGGTTGCTGGTTGTCCAGGCGACTTCCAGATTTTCGATATTAAATTGGTTAGAGGAGATTTGGTAAAAATTCATGTTGACCTCTGCGAGTTTAGTTACTATACACATGACCATGCTGGTTGTGGTATTTGAAGCATAGATATGCAGTGTTGTGACGATAAAGGCAAATCTTCAAGAAATGATGGACGAAGGTCTCATTCATATAATCAGGCCTAGGGCAGAGTACGAGGAAGATGTGAATATGGTCTTTGGATGTCCAGGAGAATTCCGGATCTTTGATGTAGATTATATGAATGATGACTTGGTGCAGTTGCATGCTACCTTCTGACATATGGAAGGTCAAGAAAGGCACAATTATGGATCTTGTCAGATCTGCTGCAGAGATTCACGTGGTTGTTCCATTATGATAATGGGTATTCAGTTATTGTTGGACAACGGTACCATAAAGGTTTCAGGAAATAGAGATGATTATGTTAATATGATTGAAGATTGTTTGGATGAGACTGCGTCAGATGATTAGTATGCCTATGCAGATGAGTTCTTCTCCGTAGATGAAGATATGTTTTCCAGAGATGACTCTGTAATGACTGATTGTGTTAAAGTGGGAGTAAATGTTATTGTACCTTGTTTTGGTACACCCACCCCTTTTGAAGTTTAATATCATTGCAAGCCAGCTATTACTCCGTTGGTGATTAGCTTTCCAGGCCTTGTTCCCTACAAGTCAGAAAAGGATGTACCCTACAAGTCTAATGTTACAATTTTAGAGGACGGTGTGGAAGTTCCCATCCAGCTTATGTCTAATGTTGGAAATATTGCTGAGGTCATCCGAGTGACCCGCGGTTGTCGTGTGTTCGTGCCTATCAATAGAAGAAGTGTTGATGCTGATAAGAAAATTGTTGAAGAGGTTGCACCTAAGAAGGCGGTAGGGGAATCTAGTGGGGTTATGCTAGAAAAAGAGGTGGATGATATATTGAAAATTATAAAGATGAGAGACTACAGGATTATAGATCAATTGTTGCAGACACTGTCAAAAGTATCTATTCTGGATTTGCTTATGAAGTCCTCTGCTCACAGAGAATATTTGATGAGGATATTGGACCAAGATTTCGTGGAAAGTGATATGCCAGTAGATCAATTCAGCGGTGTGGTAGGAAACATTACATCATGTAATAACCTGATTTTTTGTAACGATGAACTGCCCGATGAAGGAAGGAATCACAATCTGGCTCTCCATATCTCTATGAACTGCAAGAATGATTCATTATCCAATGTGCTGATTGATAATGGATCCGCATTGAATGTCATACCGAGGAGTACACTTATGAAGTTGAAATATCAAGGAATGCCCATACGCCTGACTGGCATAATTGTGAAAGCGTTTGATGGATCAAGGAAATCTGTTATTGGTGAAGTGGACTTGCTTATTCATATAGGACCATATTTGTTTCAGATTACTTTCCAGGTCATGGATATTATACCCGCTTATAGTTGTTTGTTAGGACGGGCATAGATACATGAGGCATGGGCTGTCACTTCAACTTTACACCAGAAGTTGAAGTTTGTGCGTGAAGGAAAAGTGGTCATCATAAACAGAGAGCAGGCATTATTTATATCTCATTTGTCCTCTTCTAGTATTATGGAAGCGAATAAAGAAGCTGTTGTAACCCAGTTCCAGGCTTTATCCATTGATAATATAAGAGGAAATGAGAATTTTATAGCTTCGTTTAAGGATGCTCAGCAGGTTGTGCGTAATGGCCATAGTAAAGTATGGGGACAGATTATTGACCCACCTGTAAACAAGAATAGAGCTGGCTTGGGATTCTCTGTGAAGAATGATAAAGGTAAGAACATGAAGCTGAAGTCTGCTGCAGGAAAGTATCAGGATATCTTTCATAGCGGGGGTTATTTTCATCCAACTGTTTCCGAAATTAATGCCATTGTGGAAGATGAAGCAGAGCCGGAAATGCCAAATCATGTGACGCACGAAGTTAGGGTTCAGAGCTGGACCACCATTGATATTCCCTCTTGCATACATGTCTCAAAGTAATTTGTTTTTGTTAAACTTTTCGAAAAGCTTTCACTCTGCCCAAGGTGAAATTATTGACATTGTATGGGCTTATCTTTTTGCTTTGATCTTTAAAATAAATAATAAAAGTTGTCTTTGTTTCCTAAATTGTGTTTTTTATTTTCTGCTTTTTCTTGGAAAATGGTAATAAGAAAAGAAAAAAAACCTTTCAAAATAAATAATAACTGAAATTGAATATGCATAATCACTTATTATATTTGTTAGTTTCTAAAAACAATCATAAATCATATGTGCAGATTAATTAAAAAAACCCGTTAAATACAACCCTACACCCTCTCCCAACTTTGAATGTCTTGTGTATGGGGCCGAAGAAGAAGACTATGATGAGATTCCAGAAGAGGTCTCACGGTTGCTTGAGCGCGAGGAGGATGCCATTCAGCCATATAAAGATCCATTGGAAGTAAACAATTTGGGTTCAGAAAAAGATCCAAAGGAAGTCGGGATTGGAGCATTGCTACATCCTGATGTGAAGAGCAGGTTGATTGAGATGTTTAAAGAGTATGTGGATATCTTTGCTTGGTCTTATCAAGATATGCCTGGTCTAGATACAGATATTGTAGAACACCATTTGTCGTTGAAGCCAGAGTGCCCGCCAATCAATCAGAAGTTGTGAAGAACTCACCCAGATATGGCAGTAAAAATAAAAGAAGAAATTCTAAAGCAGATTAATGTTGGTTTTCTTGTGACATCAGTGTACCCTCAGTGGATTGCCAATATTGTCCAGGTACCTAAGAAAGACAAAAAGTTTACATGTGCGTAGATTACAAATATATAAATAAAGCTAGTCGAAAAGATGATTTTCCATTGCCACACATTGATATGTTAGTGGATAGCACAACATAATTAAATGTTTTCTTGTTCATGGAAGGATTTTCTGGATATAATCAAATAAGGATGGCTCCTAAGGACATGTAAAAAACAACATTTATCACACCCTGGGGAACATTTTATTACAGAGTGATGCCCTTTGGGTTGAAGAACGCTGGTGCAACGTACCAGAGGGCTATGAAAACCCTATTCTATGATCTGATGCACAATGAAATTGAGGTATATGTTGATGATATGTTTGCTAAATCCCAAACTAAAGAATGGCATGTAGAAGATTTGTTGAAATTTTTTCAGCGTTTGAGGAAGTATCGTCTCTGCTTGAATCCAAATAAATGCACCCTCGATGTTCGATCAGGGAGATGTTGAGTTTCATTGTCATCAAAAGAGGGATTGAGGTTGACCCTGATAAAATCAAAGCAATCCAAGAAATTTCAGCATCGAGAACTAAAAGGCAAGTCAGAGGTTTCCTCGGGCGTTTGAATTACATCTCTAGATTCATTTCCCACATGACTGCAACGTGTGAACCAATCTTTAAGTTGTTAAAGAAAGATCAAGGTTTTGTGTGGAGAGATGACTGCCAAAGGGCATTTGAAAGTATTAAGGAATATCTACTAGAACCTCCTATCTTGCTCCCTCCTGTTGAAGGAAGACCATTGATTATGTATCTGATAATATTAGATAATTCCATTGGCTGTATTCTAGGACAAAAGATGAAACAGGCAAGAAAGAGTATGCCATTTATTATCTCGGTAAAACGTTTACTGACTGCGAGTATCAGTATTCTATGCTGGAAAAGACATGTTATGCTCTGGCTTGGGAGGCAAAATGTTTGCGGCAATATATATTGAATCACACCACTTGGTTGATCTCCAAAATTGATCCAATCGAGTACATTTTTGAAAAACCCGCTCTCAATGGGATAATTTCCCGTTGGTAGATGTCGTTATCTAAATATGACATTGAATACCGCACTCAAAAAGCTATTAAAAGCAACATGTTGGAAGATTATCTTGCTCACTAACCAGTTGATAATTATCAGTCTATGAAGTATGATTTCCCCGATGAGGATCTGATGTTTTTGAAAGTGAAAGATTGTGATGAACCATTACCTGAGGAAGGTCCTGATCCTGAGTCTCGTTGGAGCATGATATTTGATGGAGCTGTGAATGCATATGGTAAAAGAATTGGTGCCGTGATTGTCACTCCTCATGGATCGCACATACCTTTTACTGCAAGGTTGACATTCGATTGCACCGGTAATATGGCAGAGTATTAGGCTTGCATCATGGGTCTTGAGGAAGCTATCAATCTCCGAATTAAAATTCTAGATGTGTATCGCAATTAAGCTTTGGTAGTAAATCAGATTAAAGGAGAGTGGGATACTCGTCACCCTGGCTTAATCCCTTACAAAGATTATGCTAGAAGATTGTTACCCTTCTTTAATAAGGTTGAATTCCATCACATCGCCAGAGATGAAAATCAAATGGCGGATGCTTTGGAAACTCTGGATTCTATGTATCAAGTGAATACTTGGAATGATATACCTAGAATTATAGTTCGGGGACTGGATAGTCCCGCTCATATGTTTACAACAGAGGAAGTAGCAGATGAGAAACCTTGGTATTGTGATATCAAGCATTTTCTCCAGACGCAAGAATATCTGATTGGTGCATCGAATAAAGATAGAAACACATTGAGAAGATTGGTTGACAGTTTCTTCCTCAGTGAAAATGTGATGTACAAGAGAAATTGTGACATAGTCTTGCTCAGATGCGTGGATATACATGAAGCAGACATGTTGATGCATTAAATTCATGAAGGCTCCTTTGGCACTCATGCCAATGGACATTCGATGGCTACGAAGATGCTAAGGGCAGGTTACTATTGGCTGACAATGGAATCTGATTGTTACAAATTTGCAAAGAAGTTCCATAAATGCAAGATTTATGCGGACAAAATTCATGTGCCTTTGACACTTCTCAATGTTATTTCTTCCCTATGGCCTTTCTTTATGTGCGGTATTGACATGATTGGAATGATTGAACCCAAAGCTTCAAATGGACACCACTTTATCTTGGTAGCAATTGATTACTTCACCAAATGGGTGGATGTTGCTTCATATGCTAATGTTACTAAACAGGTGGTAGTGCGCTTCATTAAGAATAATCTCATATGTCGGTATGGTGTGCTGAGTAGAATTATCACCGACAATGGCTCGAATCTGAATAACAAGATGAAGACAAAACTTTGTGAAGAATTCAAGATTGTCTATCACAATTCATCTCCGTACATGCCAAAGATGAATGGGAATGTTGAAGCTGCTAATAAGAATATCAAGAAGATCATCCAGAAGATTGTTGTAACTTATAAAGATTGGCATGAAATGCTCCCTTTTGCTTTAAGTAAGTATCAGACATCTGTCCGCACTTCAACAGGAGCAACCCAGTTCTCCCTTGTGTATGGTATTGAAGCAGTGCTCCCAATCGAGGTTGAGATTCCCTCTTTACGTGTTGTTGTACCCCAAAATTTTCCCTCCCATATTCTTCAAGGTTTATCAAGAATCATCTTCAAATGGTTCAAGATTTCTCAAGGGTTGCACAATCCAAACACCTCCTAAGTCAGTCAAAATTAGGGTTTTGGTTCCTTCAATGAATTTGGGATTTTCAATGGTCCAATCAAGTCTCATAGGCTCATATACATTGTCAAGCATCTACATGTTAAGTTTCAAGACTCAGTCCCAAATTCTACAATCAAAAGCTCCATTTGCTTCACAATCAACTGCAGGGGCAAAATGGTCATTTTGCAGTCAAAAGTCATAATTTTATGGTCAACATCTTATTTTGAGGCCACAATCATCATTTGATCAAGTATTGATCATGATTCTACAAGGATGGCTAAAAAAATCATCAAGGTGCAAAAAGTTACTATTTTTGGACAGTAGAAAAGTCAACTGTATCTTGACCAGGCATAACGTTTTCATGTTTCATCAGAAAAATCCCATCCAATGCTCATTTTGAAGGGGATGACATTTCCTATAACTCATCTTCACATTCCAAGTCCAAGAAATGCTCTCACAAAAAGTTATCAATTTCTACATTATAGGTCAATTTCAAAAGTCAACAAAAATGCACTCTAAGTCAAAGCCCATAACTTGAGATTGGTAAATCCAAATGACATGGGACCAAAGGCATTGGTTAGAGGACTTCAAGACCTTTCCAAAATGTCCAAGAACATGTTAATATGATCAAAATTGAGCAAGATATGCATTGGAGAAGTTGGGAAATTTTTGTGAATTTGCAAAAGTCAACTTTGCTCAAAACACTTTGTTTTTGTTAATAGGCCTCAAATTTCTTCTTGAAACTTTATCTAAGGCCTATGCACGACCCATCAAGTCTATTCGAATTTATTTTCTTATTTTTATTAATTAATTGGATTTTTAATTGATTTTAATTCATTTAATTAATTTAAATTGTAGGAAATTCAAAGATATGGTTTTTCAATCTTTTCATGAAGCAAATATGACCTAATCAAGCTGGCAAACTCGTGTGCACATCAAGGGGACAAAAATATCCAAGTTTGGCAAGTTTTTCCAATCAAAAAGATTGAAAAATATTTGATTTTCAATCAAATATACAAACATTAATTCCATGGATTTCTTGGCCAAGATTTAACCTAATTCCATTCTACTATATATACATAAGCTAAACCTAGTGCCAAAAACGAGAATTTGCTGCAGAAAAAGCCATAATCACATTGAGAAAATTCAAAGAAAACTCAAAACTGTTTTCAATCTTCCAGGCCAATTCAAGGCATTTTCTTGATTCTAATACACTGCAGGAGGTTCCCAGGACGTGTTACACTCAAATTCCAATACTAAAACTCCAGGAATCGCCCATTACAGTGTCACGGTTTGAAGATTTTTTCCATAATCGTATATATTGATTCATGCATATTTAACATATTCTTGTGGTTGGTTTGTGTTCATAGGAATCATACGAAGCTAATGGTGTGGTTTAATTGCATTGAAACGCCCTAAATCCAAAGATGCCATTGACAAAAGCTAGGGTTCTTGAGCTTCCAAATTGGGGCTTTTTAGTATAGGAAAAATCAAGCCTTGAGATACCCATGACTATACTCGCGAGAACCATACGAATTCAAAGGACATATCGTGAAATATTTATGCAGCCCCTACGCCTAATCGCTATTATTCGTCGTTCCATATTGTGGGGGTTAAAAAACCCCGCTATCTGTCTTGTTTTTTGCAGGAACGCACGAGGAAGATGATGAGCAGTTAGTACGTGGTTGGACAGTTTGAATAAGTGCGCACATTTTCGTTTTTACAGCCTATAAATTAATTACTTAATATATTTATTGTTTGTCATTATACTAACAAATGCAGGCGCATGGCTCAGTGGATAGTGAGGTGGCTGGTAATCATTGGGACCTGGGTTCGATTCCCAGGTCCACCCAAATGTTTCTAATATTTTTCTTTACAGGTTCACATGCAGGCATCCTAAAAGAATTCCACCATGCACTTCAATCAGCAATGCGCCATGTGTCCTTAAGCACAGATCTAAAGGCAAAAGATGAAGAACACCATACTCCTGGTCAACCCTGCGCATGGACAAATCTCCAAAGTAAAACGTGGCTTGGCAGCTTAATGGGCCAGATTGCTTTCTAACCTCCAAAAGGGCCCAACACCCCCCTGGTTTATATTTCCTCTTTTATTTTCTTTTTCCTTTTTATTTTCTTTTATTAACTATAATTATTATTATTATTTAATTACCTCACAAATTATATTTTTATAATGAAATCAGACAACTAAAAAATGTAAATATTTTTATTATTATTATTATTTATTAATTTCAATATTAATTATTATTTTGTAAATAAATACTAACAAATTAATTAAGTTAATTAGGTTAAATTTAACTATTTTTTTTGCAATAAATAAAATAAATTAGAATTAGGGTTTTACTAACTTTTGACTTGATTTCTTTTATTTTTATTAAAACATAAAAACATAAAAAATACTTTTTCTTGTAATTACTTAATTAATTAGTAAATTAGGTTTAATATTAATTAATTATAAAAAGTACTAAACTTCATTCTTTTCTCAAAAAGGGTCAAAACCCTAAGACTTTTCCCGATTCAATTTCTTTCGTACATTATTATTATTTTGATCATATTCATGTATCTGTTCCGAGAATGTAATAGATAATTAGGACTTTTATCGCTTTCTTTATTTTCTCGCATTATCTTTTCAAGGGTTATGTTTTTGGCGATGTAAATACCCGACGCCTTGTAATAGCATATATTTACTTTCCGCATAATTATTAACTGTTAACTATGCATGACAAGATTTTCCTGAAAAATAAAATCAACTCGTAGCTCACCATAATACATGTGCAAAGATAATATAACATGAATCCTGACACACTCGCACATGCCACTCCTAGAGTACGCCTCACTTGGTTGCCTCGACGTGGTCATTAAGTATAGGGTGTTTTAGAGGTCGCCTTCCTGTCTAAAGATCCAGTTGCCTCGAAACGGTTGCCTCAGATAAAAAAGGATCTAGGACATTAGGGTTACCGCTAAGGCGTCCTACTATTGCTTTGGTGACCACACATGTCCCTATAATCGAATTGACCTGAATAACTCCAATGACGGTGCTACCTACTTCCCAATAGTGGGATAGTACTGTCTAAAGGACTCTTACACAGCTTAATTCCTTAGAGTAGGTAGATTTCTCCTGGGTACTTGCTCTTTCAAAAACAAAACAAACTTTTCGCACCTACACTTTCAAAAAGTTTTCAAACAAACACTTCATACACTCTTGAGGACTGATACAAGAGTTACCTAGAAGTTTTCAAACTAAACTTTTTCAAAACCCACAAACACAAGAAAAGAAAACAATTTTTGAAAACATAGTGAGCAAGTACCTAAGAGCCCGTGGATAACCACGGATAGAAAGGGTGCTAACACCTTCCCTTTCTATAATCTACCTCCCGAACCGAGAAACATCTCGAAAAGGAATTTTGCTGTGCTTTTATCCTTTCCTTGTTGGATAAAATAAAAGACGGTGGCGACTCTTGCTTACCGCGACATTTCGCGAACCAGCATTCCAAAAACAATCAGTTCTATTTCCACCGATCACAGAACTGGCGACTCTGCTGGGGATACTTAAAAAGTGAGGTGTACCTTAGGATTAGATCATTCTATGTTTTCAATTGTATGCCTTGTTTGCTTTAATATTGTGGGCTTGCATCGGAGTTTCATAGATCCTAACCCGGATCTGGGGAATACCCTTTAGGTAGCATAAGCTGTGAGGGACCTGTCCGGCGTAGACTGATACGGGTGAAGCAGTAGTTACGCTGGTGTGACACCTTGGTCTGTACCGATATCCCTTGTGTTGGAACGAGGAGAATATGGGTCTTCTGAGGAGTCATTAAGCACCAACCGACCTTAGAACCTTAAATTGACCCAACTTGGCCATAGAACAGTAGCAGTATGCTACACTCATTGAGGCTAAAATCTCGCGATGGTTCTGGCCGCACGAAAAGATTGCGAAGCTGGAGTTATGACCGATTGAGGGTAGTCCGTGATATTGAGATCCTCTAGAACCCGGTTACTATTTTCTAGGACACGTCTTAACCAACGAAACTGAAAGAGGGTAGTACCTAAACTTCATGCCGGCCTAAAATCTAAGGGCTCTTTTGTGTGACTTGTGTGCCCTCAAACTTGAACTACTTGCACATTCTTGTTATCTGACAACATGAGTTCCTTGCAGGTTTTGTTTACAGTCCTTAATCTGGGCTTATAACAGGGCTTACTTACACCTCATACCTTTGCATCCACGTACATAACATCATACACATCATAACATCATACCATAGCATTTCCTTAACCATTTCAAGGATCTCAAGGGTTTGTGATTCAGGTCATGATGAGTCAAATGTCTAGCAAGGGGCAAAGGGGATTTATTTTCCTCTAGCCAAGGTTGTTTGGAGATCAAAACAGGGTAACCTGAGTCAGGGGCTATGACCCACTCGATATGGTGAGCCTTGACTCTTGAAGAAGGACTCTCAACAACATGAAGTTCCTTCAATCAAGCTACCGGATTCAAATTCTAACAATTTTCCTGTTTACCCCGCGAGATCCTTGAAAACATTGCATGCATATCATACATATCATTGTATTACAGGTACCCTTCTTACATGTCACTTATCTTCTTCGCTGTTTATTTCAGCAGTCATCATGTCTACTGAACCTTCCGCCGAACAAGCTATCAAGGCCCTCCAGGCCCAGAATGCCCAGTTCCAAGAGTTGGTTATGAGCCTAGCCCAGGGTCAACAGGACTTGAAAACTCTGATTCTGAAAGAGAGGAAGAAGAAGAAGAAGAGGACTGTTTTGTTCAACACTAGACGCAGATCTGGGAATGGACTACAGAATGAGGCTGAGCTGACTACCTCATCTGTAGGCAAAGACAGTCCCCAAGAGAGAAGGGTTCCTAGTCCTGTGGTCTCCGAAAATGAGATGGATTATAATGATGAACAGTACCCTCATGCGGAGGACAGGTACAAACAGCTGGAGGACCGCTTAAGTGCTATGGAGATTCAACATGTGCCCGGGTTGGATTTTGGAGACCTAGGCTTATCCTCTGGGGTGGTGATCCCACATAAGTTCAAGGAACCTGCTTTTGCGAAGTACGATGGAGCTTCCTGTCCTAAGCTGCACCTCCGATCGTATGTATGGAAGATCCAACCTTATACAGCTGACAAGAATCTGTGGATCCATTTCTTCCAGGATAGTCTTTCAGGGACTCAACTCGAATGGTTCTATCAGCTGGATGGAGCCAGTATCCGTAACTGGGAGGACTTGGCTACTGTGTTCTATAAGCAGTATCAGTATAATTCCGACCTCGCTCCTACGTGCACCCAACTCCAGGGTATGTCACTAGGGACGGATGAAGGATTTAAAGAATATGCCCCAAAGTGGAGAGACCTTGCTGGAAGGGTGCAGCCACCTTTAACTGACCGTGAACTTGTTGATATGTTTCTGGGGACCCTGTCTGGTCTGTTCTTCAACCATCTGATTGGGAATTCTTCTACTGGGTTTACAGACCTTATCTTGACTGGTGAGACAATAGAAGCTGGTATCAAGTCCGGGAAGATACAGAAGGGTGACTCCTCGAACACTGAGAAAAAACCATTCAAGAAAGAATCCAGTGATGTATATGGTTCAAGAGGGCAGAATAGGTCCGAACACCGCCAAGCTGCCAACGCGGTAGTTATTTCAAAACCAGCCAGTGCTCCTCAACATCGCAACCAACAAAGGGAAGAGAGACCTAGAAGGTAGTTCACTCCCCTCAGCATGACCTTGTCCCAGATATTGCCACAGTTGCTGAAGACCAATTTGGTAACTCTAAGGGACCCTCCTAAGAATCCCAACAAAACACCTTCAAGGTATAACCCCAACGCCCGCTGCGCTTATCATTCTGACAGCCCGGGGCATGCTACAGATGATTGTTGGACTTTGAGGAACAAGGTTCAGGACCTAATCGATGCAAAGGAGGTCGAGTTCGAAGCGCCCGAGACTCCCAATGTGATCACTGCTCCCTTGCCAAAACATGGCTAGGATTGAAAAAAACTTTTGTTCATTCGAATGTTCAAGTTGTATTTTTCTTTGATTGTTCAAACATTTATTCATGTCAAAATCTCTTATTTCATTAATGCATTACGCGTGTCTGTTTGGAAGTAATTGTGTTCACTATGCTTAAAACTGCTTTCATTTTTCGATGTTCAACTCTCGATTAGAAAATTCTAAGACTTTTGAGGGAGGATGACGAAAACGATACCACGATCTTTACAATATGCTTTTGGACAAACCCCGCTGATGAGGTACAGGCATTGTTTCAAATCCTAAACATTGGAGTTATAAGGAAGATAATCCCTCGTCAACCCCTTCGAGCCAAAGAAGTAGGAGTTTTTTTTCTTTTCACAAAAAAAATTAAAACCCTTAATTATAACCTGGGGCAGGGTAGTTTTCTCAGTTGATCCAGGTGCACAATGAATGGCATCACAGGAGCCCTTCTAAAACAAAAGACAGTGATGGTTCCGAATAATCATAAAGACAGGCAGTCATTATCTCTCAGAAATAAAAGCCCATTAAGTCAAAACCTATGAAGGAGACTTGCAAAACTGGGGCATCCCGCTGACTGTAAATACAAAAAGAAACAGTTCAGGCAAAAAAAAGGGATAACGAAATCAAAAAGAAAGAGGTCCTACAAACCCTCAACAAAAAGAAATGGCTGCCTGTTCAAAATAAAACTTTCAGTATCCGAACCATCACTGGTATATCAGAGCGAAGACTCAAACAAGATCTAATGCACGATTAGCTGAGTTTAGGTTTGAAGAACATCACGAAGAACGGGTGGGTACAAATAAAATTTGAGCCTTTATCCTTTGTTTCTTAAACCGTGAACCAGGCCACGTTATAACCCTTAAAAGTCCTAGCTGAAGCACGGGTTAGTTTGAGAGCATACTGTTACAAAGGTATCCTAACTCCTATAGGGCTTGCTATAAAATCCTGAGTTGACATCACATGTTACAAAAATTCATTTGTTTTATTGAAAACCGCATTTTCAAAAACTTCAAAACAGACATAAGCTTTGCATTCTTAAAATAATATTGTTTGCATATGACTATTTGTTCACACAGCAGAGAAATTCGCACGACGAATATCTAGTGAACAAAAACCTTCTCAATAAAAAGGGTCACCTGAAGTGGAAGAAACACTTCCAATCAAGGGGCAGACATGATCATTGTCCATCATCTGGGGCAGTCAAGTCAAGATTCAAGGAATCTCTCAAGATGCCAAATAGCCAGGGGCAAATCTCCATCTGAGTCGCTTGAGGCGTTGGACATGAATTCCAGCAACGAATCTTGTATGATCAAACATCTTCTGGTAGTTTGGCGACACAATACTACTGACAGTGATAACTCCCTACATCCTGAGAGCATGGACATAGTCAAATAAATACTACGCATAATCAAAGACCCGCTAGGTCGACTGGCCTAGGCAAAAATAAGGGCTTCCCGGCTAACCAAAAGGGTTCGGGCAAAAATAAGGGATGAAAATGAAAAAGTCTGTACACCCGGCAAGTCGAAAACCTGAAAAGGCGGCTTGGGCAAAAAAGGGTATCCCGGTGGACTGAAAACCCGAAAGGGAGGTCCAGGCAAAAATTAGGGATCAAAGCGTACGACTATGTCCCGCCATCTCGTCACTTGCCTACCAGAAGAAGATTTGTCAATCGGCAGTCATCAAGCACCTCCACAGGTACCTTCTCCCGCAGAAACTGGGGCAATGAGAATTGACCGAACTGTATAAATTGCTCTGCCCACCGAGGTACCAAGGTATGTTCGGCTGAAGAATGTAACCAAGATATCTCCACTCCCCGCAGAGTAAGACAAGATTCAGCAATACTCTCCCCCGAGCAGAGTTGGTCCCCCAATTAGCCCCGAAAAGGCACAGTATCCCTAGCAAATCAACAACACTCTCCCCCGAGTTGAGTTAGGCTACCGTCAGCCCTAAGGAAGTTGGATATCCCCAAAAGATCTCAATATTCTCCAGCAGAGTATACAGACATTCCCTAGCAGAGTACAGACATCCCTCAGCAAGCATCCCCGGAAGTCTTAATATTCCTCGACGAAATATAAGATTGATTCCCCGGCGGAATACAGACACCCCAGCGGAGCCATTCCCCAGTACAATCCAAAGTTTCCCTAGGAGAGTGGAATCATCTCCCTAGTAGATTCTGGAAGCTTGTCTCCCGCAGAGTACAAATATCTCTCCCCGACCATGTTCAAAGGTTATTCCCCACCAGAGTCTAACTGGGTTGTCCTCGGCAAATTGCAACGGAAAGATCGTCCTCAGCGAAGTTCTTCCTATACCCCAACGGAGTTCATATTCTATCCCCAACAGAGCTTATCAATGGAATCCCTAGCGGAGTTATCGTTAAAATCTCAGTGAAGTATCTCTTCCCCTCAGAGTAATTCCTCGCAGAGTAATCACTCCACCAGGTTTATTCCCCAACGGAGTCATCTTCTCCTACCGGTTTATTCTTGCAATCATCTTCGTTCATCATCCCCAACAGAAACGAAGGACTCTACTCTTCCACATCAGCCCAGGATTCAACGAACTTCCCTGCATTCGTCAAGGATTTATTTTCCCAGACGAAGATACATTCATAAACATCACATTGTCATACATCATGATACACGCATATACGCATCATATCATACAATCTCATTTATGTTGAGAACATCATTGCTTGATCCATATCAGGCATTGCATATGACTGACCTTTACCTTTCAGGAAAGATGCAGTTAAACTCCAAATCCAGTCAAAGAAGACAGATCCAGTCAAAAAAGAAAAATCTAGTTAAATCAATTCCTAAAAGTTTTTCTGACGCTAATCCGGTCAATGAAGACAATAAGTAAATGAAGACAACTTGTCAATAAAGACAACCAATCAATGAATACAACCCATCGTTGAAGACAACCCGTCGTTGAAGACAACCCGTCATTGAAGACAACCTGTCATTAAAGACAATCTGTCACTGAAGACAACCCGTCGTTGAAGACAACCCGTCATTAAAGACAATCCGTCATTGAAGACAACCCGTCGTTGAAGACAACCCGTCATTGAAGACAACCCGTCAATAAAGACAACCCGTCGTTGAAGACAACCTGTCAATAAAGACAACCCGTCAGTAAAGACAACACGTCAGTAAAGACAACCCGTTAATGGAGACTACCCATCAATAGAGACAACTTATCAAAGGAGACACCCCGTCAAAAGAGATAACCCGTCAGCAAAGACAAAACCACCTACCAACGATCTCCAAATGGCATCTGTAGGCCCATTCCCGACATCACATTGCTGATACTACACTATGCGAGTGCAAATTTCTGGGCACTCTAGTGTTCAATCATCTTCCACCTTCGGATCACGAAAGGCACGCCAGCCAATCTACATCCTCAGGTCTAAGAAGATTGAACATGGGCAACTGTTGTACCCAAAAATTTGCCCTCCCATATTCTTCAAGGTTTATCAAGAATCATCTTCAAATGGTTCAAGATTTCTCAAGGGTTGCACAGTCCAAACACCTCCTAAGCCAGTCAAAATTAGGGTTTTGGTTCCTTCAATGAATTTGGGATTTTCAATGGTCCAATCAAGTCTCATAGGCTCATATACATTGTCAAGCATCTACATGTTAAGTTTCAAGACTCACAGTCCCAAATTCTACAGTCAAAAGCTCCATTTGCTTCACAATCAACTGCAGGGAAAAAATGGTCATTTTGTAGTCAAAAGTCAGAATGTTTTGGTCAACATCTTATTTTGAGGCCACAATCATCATTTGATAAAGTCTTGATCATGATTCTACAAGGATGGCTCAAAAAATCATCAAGGTGCAAAAAGTTACTATTTTTGGACAGTAGAAAAGTCAACTGTATCTTGACCAGGGCATAACTTTTTCGTGGTTCATCAGAAAAATCCCATCCAATGCTCATTTTGAAGGGGATGAAATCACCTATAACTCATCTTCACATTCCAAGTCCAAGAAATACTCTCACAAAAAGTTATCAATTTCTACATTATAGGTCAATTTCAAAAGTCAACAAAAATGCACTTTAAGTCAAAGACCATAACTTGAGATTGGTAAATCCAAATGACATGGGACCAAAGGCATTGGTTAGAGGAATTGAATACCTTTCCAAAATGTCCAAGACCATGTTCATATGATCAAAATTGAGCAAGATATGCATTGGAGAAGTTGGGAAATTTTTGTGAATTTGCAAAAGTCAACTTTGCTCAAAACACTTTGTTTTTGCTAATGGGCCTCAAATTTCTTATTGAAACTTTATCTAAGGCCTATGCACGACCCATCAAGCCTATTTGAATTTATTTTCTTATTTTTATTAATTAATTGATTTTAATTCATTTAATTAATTTAAATTGTAGGAAATTCAAAGATATGGTTTTTCAATCTTTTCATGAAACAAATATGACCTAATCAAGCTGGCAAACTCGTGTGCACATCAAGGGGACAAAAATCTCCAAGTTTGGCAAGTTTTTCCAATCAAAAAGATTGAAAAATATTTGATTTTCAATCAAATATACAAAGATCAATTCCATGGATTTCTTGGCCAAGATTTAACCTAATTCCATTCTACTATATATACATAAGCTAAACCTAATGCCAAAAACGAGAATTTGCTGCAGAAAAAGCCATAATCACATTGAGAAAATTCAAAGAAAACTCAAAACTGTTTTCAATCTTCCAGGCCAATTCAAGGCATTTTCTTGATTCTAATACACTGCAGGAGGTTCCCAGGACGTGTTACACTCAAATTCCAATACTAAAACTCCAGGAATCGCCCATTACAGTGTCACAGTTTGAAGCTTTTTTCCATAATCGTATATATTGATTCATGCATATTTAACATATTCTTGTGGTTGTTTTGTGTTCATAGGAATCATACGAAGCTAATGGTGTGGTTTAATTGCATTGAAACACCCTAAATGCAAAGATGCCATTGACAAAAGCAAGGGTTCTTGAGCTTCCAAATTGGAGCTTTTCAGTATAGGAAAAATCAAACCTTGAGAGACCCATGACTGAACTCGTGAGAACCATACGAATTCAAAGGACATATCACGAAATATTTATGCAGCCCCTACGCCTAATCGCTATTATTCGTCGTTCCATATTGTGGGGGTTAAAAACCCCCGCTATCTGTCTTGTTTTTTGCAGGAACGCACGAGGAAGATGATGAGCTGTTAGTACGTGGTTGGACAATTTGAATAAGTGCGCACGTTTTCGTTTTTACAGCCTATGAATTAATTACTTAATATATTTATTGTTTGTCATTATACTAACAAATGCAGGCGCATGGCTCAGTGGATAGTGGTAATCATTGGGACCTGGGTTCGATTCCCAGGTCCACCCAAATGTTTCTAATATTTTTCTTTATAGGTTGACATGCAGGCATCCTAAAAGCATTCCACCATGCACTTCAATCAGCAATGCGCCATGTGTCCTTAAGCACAGATCTAAAGGAAAAATATGAAGAACACCATACTCCTGGTCAACCCTGCGCGTGGGAAAATCTCCAAAGTCAAACGTGGCTTGGCAGCTTAATGGGCCAGATTGCTTTCTAACCTCCAAAAGGGCCCAACACCCCCCTGGTTTATATTTCCTCTTTTATTTTCTTTTTCCTTTTTATTTTCTTTTATTAACTATAATTATTATTATTATTTAATTACCTCACAAATTATATTTTTATAATAAAATCAGACAACTAAAAAATGTAAATATTTTTATTATTATTATTATTTATTAATTTCAATATTAATTATTATTTTGTAAATAAATACTAACAAATTAATTTAGTTAATTAGGTTAAATTTAACTATTTTTTTTGCAATAAATAAAATAAATTAGAATTAGGATTTTACTAACTTTTGACTTGATTTCTTTTATTTTTATTAAAACATAAAAACATAAAAAATACTTTTTCTTGTAATTACTTAATTAATTAGTAAATTAGGTTTAATATTAATTAATTATAAAAAGGACCAAACTTCATTCTTTTCTTAAAAAGGGTCAAAACCCTAAGACTTTTCCCGATTCAATTTCTTTCGCGCATTATTATTATTTTGATCATATTCATGTATCTATTCCGAGAATGTAATAGATAATTAGGACTTTTATCGCTTTCTTTATTTTCTCGCATTATCTTTTCAAGGGTTATGTTTTTGGCGATGTAAATACCCGACGCCTTGTAATAGCGTATATTTACTTTCCGCAATTTATTTTCCGCACAATTATTAACTGTTAACTATGCATGGCAATGTTTTCCTGAAAAATAAAATCAACTCGTAGCTCACCATAATACATGTGCAGAGATAATATAACATGAATCCTGACACACTCGCACATGCCACTTCTAGAGTACGCCTCACTTGGTTGCCTCGACGGGGTCATTAAGTATAGGGTGTTTTAGAGGTCGCCTTCCTGTCTAAAGATCCAGTTGCCTCGAAACGGTTGCCTCGGATAAAAAAGGATCTAGGACATTAGGGTTACCGCTAAGGCGTCCTACTATTGCTTTGGTGACCACACATGTCCCTATAATCGAATTGACCCGAATAACTCCAACGACGGTGCTACCTACTTCTCAATAGTGGGATAGTACTGTCTAAAGGACTCTTACACAACTTAATTCCTTAGAGTAGGTAGATTTCTCCTGGGTACTTGCTCTTTCAAAAACAAAACAAACTTTTCGCACCTACACTTTCAAAAAGTTTTCAAACAAACACTTCATACACTCTTGAGGACTGATACAAGAGTTACCTAGAAGTTTTCAAACTAAACTTTTTCAAAACCCACAAACACAAGAAAAGCAAACAATTTTTGAAAACATAGTGAGCAAGTACCTAAGAGCCCGTGGATAACCACAGATAGAAAGGGTGCTAACACCTTCCCTTTCTATAATCTACCTCCCGAACCGAGAAACATCTCGAAAAGGAATTTTGCTGTGCTTTTGTCCTTTCCTTGTTGGATAAAATAAAAGACGGTGGCGACTCTTGCTTACCGCGACATTTCGCGAACCAGCATTCCAAAAACAGTCAGTTCTATTTCCACTGATCACACGTGTGATAATGGAAACCAAGTTGTCTGAGGATGAATGGGTCTATAATCGGTTTGACCAATCGAAATTGATTGAAGAGAAGAGAATGAAGGATTTATGTCATGGGCAGTTATATCAAAAGAGAATGAAGAAAGCATTTGATAAGAAGGTCAAACTTTCTGAATTCAGAGAAGGCGAACTCGTGCTCAGGAAGATCATGTCTTTTAACACTGATTATAGGGGAAAGTGGACTCCCAATTTTGAAGGCCTATATGTTGTTAAGAAATCCTTCTCTGGCGGTTCATTAATTCTTGAAACTATAAATGGAGAGGAATTCCCACGTCCCATGAATGCTTATGCAGTCAATAAATAGTTTTCCTAAAAAATAAAAGAAGAGCTCGTTAAGTCGAAACCTTGAAAGGGTGGCTTAGGCAAAAAGGAGCGTCTCGGTAGGCCGAAATCCCGAAAGGGCAGTCTAGGAAAAAATTAACGACATAAACAAAATAAATTATCCTGCTAAGTTGAAAACCTGCAAGGGAAACTTAGGAAAAAGTTAGGGACTTTCTTGGCAAGTAACTATATCAGACAAGACTTGATCATTAAAGCAACAATCTTCTTGGATCCTCACCATACTTCAACAGAAGCCGCTGCTCAGGATTTCAAAGTTGTTAGAGAGAATAGTGTTCATTGTATTTCAATGTATCTTTTCCATTATATATTACCATTTTCTGAACTTTGTAATCATCCTTGGAGTCTCATCATTCGCAGACTACCATTCTATTAATCAAGTTTGAGCTTTTATCCAATTCTTTGTAATCCTTTTTTTATTCTGCTCACAAAGACTCCATTTAATATTGATAGTAATTTTCAACCAAACAAATTAAATAACAAAGTTATTTCTCGAAAAGAATTTACAAATTATTTTTACTTTAGATTTTATGATTCAAGAGGAAAAAAAAAGTGGTAATCCCAGGAATGGACGAACTCTAGTAATTTTTGGGATTTTTGTTTCCCCCAGGAAGTTTCTCTCAGGTCGTTTTTGCTGGTACGCGCATGATTTTTGTATGTTTCTCAGATAGTTGGAGATGATACCAATTGATGTAAGGTGCGGTATTGAGCTTGTGATCCCATTGTCCCCAGTCAAGTCTTGGTTCATTTTTGATTTTGGGTTTGCATGGTCTGAAGCTTCTATCCCAGATTCCCCAATGAAGTATTCCCTCATGTGACGAAAGTTCTTTCTCCCCTTGCGTGCTGAGATGGAACTATTTGTAAAATATCTCTCTTTTTGGAAGTGTTGGCATTATTGTTGGTATTTATTTCCCAGGAAACTAGGCCATGGAAATTTCTTTTCTAAGAAGCGTTGAGACAGTTGTCAACTTTTTGGATTTTCACCCGCCAAGTGCTGGGTTTGATTTAAAATCCCCATAAGTGTGATTTCTCGCTATAATGTTTGACTTCTTAACTCCCCAAGTTGTTATCCCCATGAGGTTTCATACTTTCTCCACAGATAATTGGGTGCAATACTCGCTCTTAATATTGAAGAATGTATCTTGGTGTCCCCTCGAGGATGTGGTGTTGTCCTCCCCAATAAAGTCAGCGTGAGGTCTCTAGTTGATATCTCCATGATGAGGCATTATCTCCCTTAGTGAAGTATGTATGATATTTCCCCAATAAAGTCAGAATAAGATCCTTAGTTGATGTTTTGATGATATGGTTTTCATCTGCCTTATTTGAAATCAGTATTGCAGTTCCCGGTAGAAGTACAGACCGTGAAACATTTGTTTTCCCTATTGAAGTCTATATGATATCCCTCGGTGAAGCCTGGAGGAGGATGTTATGTCCCTGTATCTGTACTAATTTATTGCTATGATTTTATTATTTCTGGATTATGTTCCTTCCTATTGAAGTTAAGCCGTGAAGTAGGAATCTGTTCCTCAGTTGGTGCTTACTTTTTTGTGGAATTTTCATCTTGGATGTGATTTAGCCGATTATTGATTGTACCCATATTGGTTTTGTATGGTTATTCCGAGTGTTATACGTCTGTTTTGTCAGCATATACATGATAACACTCTTACATTCATACATACATCATGCATATTTGAATTTAGAAAATTATTGCTCATTGGTATTCATTAATTTTTTGTTGACATGTTACCCTGTTTTGCAGAGTTATGTTGTCTTCTCTCCAATAGAGTGTCATCCTTAAGCATAAAGTGTATATCCTTTCAATTTCCCCATTGAGTTATCCCTCGTGGAAGATTTTTGCTTTAGTCTTCCTGTACAACTCTTTGTCTATATGATTTGGGTTTCCCTCTTGAGTTTATTGAAGAAGTGAAAAACACAAGAAGGGGGGTTAAATTGAAAACTTGAAATCAAATGCGCAATGACACAATATTTTTATCCTGGTTCGTTTGATCTCAAACTACTCCAGCCACCCGTCAAGGTGATTTCGCCTCTCTCCAACGAGGACTTAATCCACTAATCAAAAACTGATTACAATCACTACTTTGACAACTATCAAAGTCCTCTTGAGTACAACCATAATCCAATTAATCTCAAGGAAAAACTGTCTTAATCAAGATACAAGAATTCTGTGTATGATTGTTTTTCGTTACAAAAACAGTTACCACAACTGTGATATTTTACACAAATTAGAGCGTAGAAAAATAAGTATGTAAGCTTGCAGCCTTTTGAGATGAATTGAAATAGCATTATAAAATCGTGAACGATTTGATATCTTAGCTTGTTTATATAGGAAATGGAATCTTGTCCAACATTAAGCGTGATAATGGACATTTAAGCAGTTTCCATATTGAGAAGATCTTGTCTGAATGAAGCCGTTATAAGTGATGTTGTCTTTATTAAATAGTAACGCTTCAGAATCTTACAGTCTTGTATGCTGCAATTGCTTCAGAACATTGATAACTTAGAGTTGTGAGAATCTGATTATATCTGAACCTTCTATTCAGAATTATAGTGTGCTTAACTTTAGTGCATGTTCTGATCATCATTCTTCAGCGCAGATTCTGATTACCTCAGCTTGAAAGCTTCTATAGCTTAACTTCTGATGCTGCTTTGGTCAGAACTTCTGCATACACAGTAACACAATTTTTAGAGTGCATATTTGTTCTTTGTGTTTGTTATCATCAAAACTCAAATAAAGGGCTGTAGAATCAAACTATGTTCTAACAATCTCCTCTTTTTTGATAATGACAAAAACTAGAATTTTCAATGAAAAATAGAGAACATAAAAGCTTAAGAGAGACTCCCCCTGAGTTGATTACTTCCCTGAAGTTCCTTCTCGTCAGAGATTTTGATACATCTCCTTCTGTTCTTATCAAAATGTGTTCCTGTTCATGCTTTTCAAAAAGTAAAGGTTAAAATATTCAGAATGTTTGAGACTTTGTCTCGGTATACTGTTATTGAAAATATCCTACTTTCTCCCCCTTTTTGTCAAGTATCAAAAAGCAATATAATCAGAGTAAAAAAGATGAATTATATTAAAAACAGAATGCAATGACAAGTTTCAGAAACAAGAAGGTAAAGATAAAAGATTACAGATAAACAGTGTTAAAGAAAATCTAAGAAGGAGGGGGAAGACGTGTGAACAACGCTTCCAACAAGCTCTTGATCTGAGTGCTTGACTCTTCCTGCTTTCCCAGAATATCCTTGATTTTCTTTGTAGTATCTTTTTGTTTATCTAGAAACCCTTGATCTCTTTGTTCGTATCCTCTTGCTTATCCAGTCTTGCATGGATTAAAGCATTATCTTTCTTCAACTCTTCCAGAGTTTGCATGACTAGAGAGGAAGCTGGTGTCGCTTCAGTGGTTGCAGGTTGTTCAGAACATTCTGCAGCCTCTTTTGATTGAACCACTTCTTCTGCTACAATCATGTCTTCTAGAGCAGTAGTCAGGGAAACGTTGAACCCAACAAATGATCAAAATACCTGTTCCAACCCTGTGCAATTACGTCTTCATAGAGATTAAACCCATTTTCTTGTAAACTCTCAAAATCAATGATTAACTCTGAGAGAACTTCCAGGTTATCAATATGAGTGATAAGCATTCTGATGTGTTCTTCATATTGTTCCGTTGATGAAAATTCAGGAGCACTGAGATTTTTGAGGTTTTATGATGAAGCCATTGTTCACACGGGTTTGGTGAAGAAGATGGAAAGGGTTTGAAAACGAAACTTGAAACAAGAGAGAATATAGAAGAGAGTAAAAGTGAATGAATGAAATAGTAAATTGAGTTTAAATAGGTTTTTGAAAACGTAAGCAGTAAGTAACAAAATAAGTAATGATTATATGCATTAATGAAACCTGAGATTAGGGTATTTAGAAAGATATTTGAACGGTTACCACTGACAAGTGTCTCAATGCATCCAATCAGAGCCTTGGACCCTTCAGAATTTGAACGCGTGTTCAGCCTAAGAAGGTGGCTTGTGAGAGGATGACAGATGTTTGATGGTGTGAACTTCACGCCTTTATCCTTGAAATGAAACGTTCAGATCTTTGTGGATAGACTCTGAGGCAACTGTACTTCTAACTTCTGAAGACAGGTTAATCAGATATTCATAGAAAACAATAAAGTTATGAGGGTTAACATATGCAAATAAAACATTTTATTCTGGGTATAACTTCATGCTGAGATGTTTCAGAATGAAATTGAATCTATCTTCAGAAAGAGGTTTTGTAAATACATCAGCCCATTGATGGTCTGTGTCAATAAATTTTAAGGTAAGAATTCCTTTCTGAATATAGTCCCTAATAAAGTGATGTTTTATTTCTATATGCTTAGCCCTAGAATGCAAAATAGGATTATTACTTAGACATATAGCTGAAGTGTTATCACAAAAGATAGTAATGTTACTCTCAAATATGTTGAAGTCTTCAAGTTGACTTTTCATCCAGAGCATTTGAGTGCTACATCCAGCAGTTGCTATGTGTTCAGCTTCTGCTGTTGACAATGCTATTATGGACTGTCTCTTGCTGGTCCATGAGATCAGATTGTGTCCCAGAAACTGGAAGCTTCCAGAAGTGCTTTTACGCTCTACTCAGTCTCCAGCAGAATCAACGTCACAGTATCCTACTAAGATGTATTCATTGAATTTTCTATAAAATAAACCCAGATTAGTAGTACCTTTCAGATACTTGAAAATTTGCTTAACTACTGTTAAGTGAGATTCTCTAGGATCTGATTGGAATCTATCACATAAGCAAACACTGAATAAAATGTCAGGCCTTGAAGCCGTCAGATAAAGGAGAGAGCCAATCATACCTCTGTAGACTTTCTGTTCTACCTTTTTACTTACCTCTTCCTTTTCCAGAATGCACGCGGGGTGCATTGGAGTCTTTGAGGGCTTACATTCTGAGATATCAAATTTCTTCATAAGTTCTCTGACATATTTGCTCTGATGAATGTAAGTACCTTCTGGAGTTTGGTGTATTTGAATGCCTAGAAAGAATTTGAGTTCCCCCATTAAGATCACCTCAAACTCTGCCTGCATGCACTTAGCAAACTCTCTTCCCAGAGAAGGTTTAGTGGATCCGAAGATGATGTCATCTACATAAATCTGACACACTAAAATTTCATTCTTAAATGACTTACATAACAAGGTTGTGTCCACTTTCCCTCTGGTGAATTCCTTTTCTAACAGGAAGTTACTTAGTCTTTCATACCAAGCTCTGAGAGCTTATTTCATACCATAGAGTGACTTCTTTAGTTTGAAAACATATTCTGGGTGTTTGGAATTCACAAACCCAGGGGGTTGGTGCACATATACCTCTTCATCTATATAGCCATTTAGGAATGCACTTTTGACATCCATCTGATACAGAGTGATGCCATTGTTTAGAGCAAATGAGATTAAGAGTCTGATAGATTCTAACCTGGCGACTGGAGCAAAAGTTTTTGTATAGTCTATCCCCTCTTGCTGACTATAACCTTGTGCCACCAGTCGTGCTTTGTTTCTGATGACTTCTCCTTGCTCGTTCAGTTTGTTTATGAACACCCACTTTGTTCCAATGAAGTTTAATCCTTTTGGTTTGGGAACCAGATCCCATACGTCATTTCTGGTGAACTCATTTAATTCCTCCTGCATTGCCAGAATCCATTCATTGTCCAGAAGAGCTTCATCAATGGTTGTTGGTTCAATCAGAGATACCAGTCCCATGAGGGATTCTTCAGAGTTTCTGAATGTCGATCATGTTCTGATTGGATCATCCTTCTTTCCCAAGATTTTATCTTCTGGGTGAGCTATGCTGCTTCTGGAAAACCTTTTCTGGAGTTGATCAACAGAAGGTGCTGGATTTCTTGTTGTCGTACCCCAAATTTTCCCTACCTCTTTTTACTTTTTTATGGCTTTGAACTTTGCATCCCATTTGCATCATTTTTACTAATTCATTTACATATCATACACTTCATTGAATAAAGCACTTTGGTTCAAGAAGTAGCATTTGTGCAAGACTAGGGTTTCATGTTGGTTTTAAGGTTCCTTCATCAATTAAAGGCAGTTTCATCTGGTTCTTGGGCAGTGGACTATATGGAATTAAGATTCTGAGGTGTCATTATTGTGTATTTCTTATTCATCCAGTTACAAAGCTGTTCTCCATCCAAATTCATCAGTGCCAAGGATTAGGGTTTATTTCCCTACCAAAGGTCAAAGAATTAAGGTTTTATGAGACTAAAGGTTGTGCGTGAGTTTCTTCTCTCATCGGGTCACTACAAGGTTCCTTCGAGAGCACCAAGATACTAGGGTTTGTTTTTGGTTTTAGAGGAGGATCTTATGAGTTATAGTTTGGCTTCTTTTTTCAATACCTCAAGCCATTTCTTTTTCAAGAACTATTCAAGGAAGTGATTTTGTCAAGTGATATTCCTTTGTAGATTGAATTTCAAAATTTAAATCATGGTACAAGGATGATGTTGTGTATTTGTATTGTGATCATGGCATTGTCATCTTTTGTCACTTCAATTGCAAGATAGCTTGGATTTCTAAAATCAAATTTAGTGGTTGAAGGTATATCAAATGGATTTGGATTGCTTAGGGGATAAATCATAAGTTACAATACCTTTGCAAGATTTAATTTAAGTTGTGAAGAATATTCATTCATTCGGATTTCATTCGAGTGTTCATTTTGCTTTAATTTGTTAAGGTTGTCTAGCCCATTTGAATAAGGCGTCTTTAAGAGCAAAGATTGAAGAATTTCATTTGTTTCATTGGATTTAATTCAAGATGTAGTTTGTTTTGCAAACACTCTGGAAAAAAAGGTTTGTATCATAAATTCCATTTTTGAATTGGTTAGTGTTGTCCCCCAAAATTTGCCCTCTCATTTTACTCAATACATGCCAATTGAGGTCCCCAAGTTGCTCAAGGAAGTCCAAGAGTTGACTAGACCAACTCTCTCCTAAGGCAGTATACCTCAAATTAGGGTTTCATTTCTCATCAAGATGCTTGAGTCCAATGGATCATAAATGCATTTCAAGGTCCCAATATGTTCCCAAGATCATTTATGTCAAGTTTCATGCCTAGCACAAGAAGTTTGCTCAGCAAACTGCTCAGATGCTTGAGAATCGACTGTATTAGGTCAAAAGTCAACTGTGGCCCACATATAGTCAAACCAAGTTTTTTGTCAACGTCATCATTTTGAAGTGTTATCCAACATTTGATCAAGGGTTGATCATGATTACTCAAGGGATGCTCCAAATTCATCAAAACCCAAAAGTTGCCAAATTAGGGTTTTGTAGGAAAAGTCAACCCAATTTTGACCAAGCATAACTCCTTCATACTTTATCAGAAATTTTCCATCCAAAGCTCATTTTGAAGAGGATACAATTCCCTACAATCCATCTTCGGCCCACAAGTTCAAAATATGCACTCATAAAAAGATATAAATTTTGACATTATAGGTCCTTTTGAAAAGTCAACAAAAACACCTTTTGGGTCAAAGCTTCATACATGAACATGGAAGACTAAATTGAGATGAGACCAAAAGGGTTGCTTAGGGGACATCCTAAGCTTTCTAAAAAGTCCTATAACACCTCTCTAGGGTTAAAATTGGAGGAGATATGCCTTGTTAAAGTTAACATTTTTTGCAAAATTGCCAAAAGTCAAATGAGTTCAAAATTGCATTTTTTGCCAAATAGGCCTAACTTTTTATGCTTGCACCTCACTTATAATTTAATCCACGACCTAAATATACAACCTCATGTTATTTTATTCATTTTTTAATTTATTTTAATTTTTTGTTAATTAAAATTTCAATTAAATCAAATAATTGATGAATAATGGAAAAGATATGTTATGATCTGATTTTTAGACAGGATTTCAATCAAATAATGCAAGGATATCATGATCAATTCGAATCAAGGATAATTGGTACAAGAAAGGGAAGATTTGGCTCAAAATAGCAAGTTTACATAAGCTTGAAAATTAAATAAAATCTCTTATAATTGCAAATATTTGATACAAATTTGTTGACCTAAATCAGTCTACTATAAGGGCATAAGAATTCCAGATCAAAAGAACAAGGATGGGGACGTGCAAGCTTCCAGAACAAAACTGAAAATTTGAACAAAAAGTGTGAAATCAAATTCCATCTTAGAGCCACTCTCAAGGGGATTTGAGGCCAGAAATCCACTCCTAGACACTTTCTAGAGCTACTCTATTCATTTGCAGGCTTCCAAACGTCGATAATCTCATCCTACAACCGTCACGATTTGCACAAAATCTCAAAATTGATTCTAACAATTTACTCATCATAAACATGTTCTAAGAATATATTTGGGTTTATCATCATGTTTGCCACGTTTCTGGATTGTTTGATTGATGTTTAAGTGAAGGTACGAGTGATTGCCATTATTAGGGTTTTAAGGTCCACTTTGGGGCTTTTCAGTATAAGGAAAATTGGACCATCAATGGGGTACCATGACACTCATGAGGCCAAGAAGAGTTGGTTGGTACCATTACAATTGATTTATATTGCATGTACATGATTTTTGAGATGGACAGGTTTGTAGCTACAAACCTCTGTCCGTAGGTAAAAGTACCAGAGCCTAAGACGACGGTCCAAGGAAGAAGATGATGCGTGTCAAAGCATGGTTGGCCAATTCATGTTTGGCACGCATTTTCTGGCCACTAACTTGTTTTCCAATATATTATATTTTCATTATTATATTAACAATTGAAACATCCAGCGCAGTTGGTCAGAGGAAGGAAGTCAGAAGCTCATGTCCTGGGTTCGATCCCAGGCGTGAGCTTTTGGAATTTTCTCCATTATTTTCACCAGATTCAGTACACCTCACCTTTTGAGGATCATCATCTTCTGGATCCATCTCCAGCCAGATCCAGCACACCTCACCTTCTGAGGATCATCATCTTCTGGATCCATCTCCAGCCATATTCAGCACACCTCATCTTCTGAGGATCATCATCTTCTGGATCCATCTCCATCCAGATTCAGCACACCTCATCTTCTGAGGATCAACACACACCTTTTGATCTCATCCTCTGGATCCACCCCATCCAGATCTAGCACACCTCACCTTCTGAGGATCATCACGTGCCCTCTAATCTCATCCTCTAGATCCATCTCTAGATAGATCCAACGCCAGCATACACAGGTCCACCACGAGTCCCCAGAAGATGGTCTCATTGGATCAGGCGCCAGACTCTGGGCCATCCTTCTCGGTTTCAGAAGTTCAGCATACACTCCTCAGATTTGCTAACAGCAGGCCCATTTGGTTATTTCTACTATTTTTCTTTAATTTCTTTTCTTTAATTATTTTGTTTTTTTAATCAATACAAAAATTATTTTATTAACAAATCAAAAAAAATCACAAAGGACTTATTTTCTTAATATATTTTATCTTTGATTAATTAGTTTAATTAATTTAGGGCATCTTTAATTTCTTTCATAATTTAAAAACAATTAGAAATTATGTTTAATTAATTTGTAATATAATTGTTTTCTCAAATAAAAATCCACAAAAATTTCTTTCTCTCAATTAGGGTTTTAAGTTATTAATTATCGTCCTCGTATTTAATTCACCGCGCGCTTGTTAACTATTTTTTCCATTATTTTGTAACTTTTCAGGGTTTGTAATAGTTAAACTAGGGTTTTATTTCTTGCTTTAAATCCCCGATTTTTGGTTATGTAATTAATCCCTCTCCCCGAAGCCTTGTAATATCTAAGTTTTACTTCCACGCACTTTTAATTTCTACAATCTTTAACTGTTAGATGTATGGCTAATAGGATTGTATGGCAAGAATGCATGAAAATTAATAAAGTTAGAAAACCCTAATGTGCAAAGATAACATTAACTGAAAAAGCACACTTGCACATGCTCACTCTTAGGGTATACTCTCACTCCGGTTGCCTTCGGTAAACGGTCATAAAGCATAGGATGTTTTAGTGGCTATTCTCTATGTCCCAAAAGATCAAAAAATGACCCTTTTGACTGTTGCCTCGGAAAAGATCTTTAGGACTCTAGGATGGTTACTAAGGTGTCCTAACATTGCTTTTGTGACTGTAAATCCCTTTCGAATGTCCCTTACAACTCCAACGACGGTGCTACCTACTCCTTAATAGTAGGATAGCGCTGTCTAAAGGATATAGAACAAAAACGATCTTTTTTTCGAGTAGGTAGATGCTAGTAGGTACTTTCGCAAAATAAATCTTTTCACACAAACACCTTTCAAAACAAATTTCCAAAACAAACTTCGTCACATCCTTGAGGACTGATACAAGGGTTATCACGAAGTAAAAACATTTTCAAGACAAACACACACAAGCAATTTGAAAAATGAGCAAGTACTTAAGAGCCCGTAGATAACTACGGATAGAAAGGGTGCTAACACCTTCCCTTTCTATAATCTACCCCCCGTACTCAGAATATCTCGAAAAAGGTTTTTCTGTTCTTTTCCCTTTTCCATGATTGGATGAAATAAAAGTCGGTGGCGACTCTTGCTTACTGTGACATTTTGTGAACAAAAAATGCAAAACACAAACCAGTATTAAACAGTCAGTTCTACCACCGTATCATAGAACTAGCGACTCTACTGGGGTCGTAATATAAAGTGGGGTAAACCTTAGGATCTAGGTCATATTTAATTGCTTTCTCTGGATTGTCTTGCTTGCTTTATATTTATGGGAACTGTTTGGGTTATCTAGTCCTACACCCGGATCTGGGGAACGTCCTTTAGGTAAGTAGCAATAAACTATGAGGGAACTATGATGGGGTATACCGGCACGGTTGAAGTAGTAGCTATGTTGATGTGGCACTTTGGTTGGTACCGATAACCCTTGAGTCAATCAGGGAGAGTACGGGGCCGCCGCGTGGTGTCGTGAAGCATCAACTAATCCTAGAACCTTTAATTGCCAAACTTGGCCATTAGAAAGTAGTGTGATAGCCGGCCTCGGTGTAGAGCTGAGAACTGGTTGATACTTGATGCTACACTCATTGAGATCAGACTTTCGAGATATTTCGGCTGCAAGAAAAGATTGCGTGAGCTGAGACAATGATGATAAAGGATGGTCAGTGATATTGAGACCCCTTAGAACCCGGTTACTATTTATAGGACAGGTTGAACCAATCCAACTTCAAGAGGGTACTACCTTAAAACCCATGCAAGCCTAAACCTAAGGTTTTTTTTTTGTGACTTGTGTGCTTTCAACTTGAACTACTTGCAGGGTTTTATTATCTAACAACATGAGTTCCTTGCAGGTTTTGTTTTTAATCCTTATCCAATAACTTGGATTTCTTGTCGGGTTTACTTGCTTACATCACCTCACACTTTTTCTTAAACTCATAGCATACACATCATAACATCATGCCTTAACATTTACTTAACCATTTCAAGGATCTCAAGGGTTTGTGATACAGGTTATGGTAAGTCAGACGTCTAGCAAGGGGCAAAGGGGATTTATTTTCCCCTAGTCAATGTCGTCAGAAGATCAAAACTCAACAACTTTAGTCAGGGGCTATGACCCACTTGATATGGTGAGCTTGACTCTTGTAGAAGGACTTTCAACGATACGAAGTGCTTCAATCAAAGCGGAAAAATTTCAACTTTTGACATTTTCTTGTTTACCCGCGAGATCCTTGAAAACATTGCATACATGTATCATACATATCATTGCATAACAGGTCTTCCAGTACAGGTCTCTCATGTTCTCGCTGTTTATTTCAGCAATGGCTCTCAAACAAGACAACAGAGATCTTCAAACTCAAGAAGCTCAGTTCAGGGAAATATTCCTAAACCTATCCAAGGGGCAGGAAGAGTTGAAAACACTCCTCGTTGGGAACTTGGTCAAGAAAAGTCCTGAAGACAATAAGGACGAATGGCTGGAACAACTGCAAGTTGAGGTAGATGCAATGAGAACCCAGATGCTAGGGAAGATGGATCTTATCCAAGGCCTAGCCCAGGGACAAGAAGAGCTGAGAAGCATTATCAATATACTTCATCAAGATGGATACAACCGTATGAAGCAAGCAGTCGAGGCTGGGGACCAAGTTATTAATTAACCTCCAAGAAGATAAGAGTTTGGTTTGGTGAAGAGTGGACCTTTCTAAATTGTTACTACCTCACGGGTCCAACAACAACCTCGCCAAAAACAACAGGTTAATCAGAGTAAGCCGGATATACCCAAAAGGCAGTTTACCAAACTCAACGTGTCACTGTCTCAAGCTTTGCAACACCTGTTGAGGATGAATCTGATTACATTGATAGGACCTCATCCGAATACCAAGATTTCTTCGCCTAACTACAATCCTGATGCAAGGTGTGCATATCACTCCAACAGTCTAGGGCATGATACTGATGATTGTTGGATGTTGAAATATAAAATTCAAAACTTGATTGATGAAGGAGTGTTGGAGTTTACCCAAGATGGTCAGGCTGAGTTCTTCTGCCATCCTTCAAATGCACGTCATCTGAAGTGACAAGATCAGACAAAGAGGCCTTTGTTCACTAGAATTTTCAATTTGTAATTTTCTTTTGATTTGTTCGAACATTTATTCATATCAAACCTTGTTACTTTATCAATGCATTGCATATGTCTGTTTTGAATCAATTCATTCGTATTCACTATATTTAAATTGCTTTCCTTTTCTTGATATTCAATTCTCGATTAAAAAACTGTAAGCCTTTAGAGGGAGGATGACAAAAATGATATCAAAATCTCTACATTATGCTTTTGAACAGACCTTGCTGATGATGTACAAGCGTTGTTTCAAATCCTAAACAGTGGAGTTATAAGGAAGATAATCCTTAGTCAACCCCTTCAAGCCAAAGAAGTAGGAGTTATTCTTTTCACACAAATTAAAACCCTTAATCACAACCTGGGGCAGGGTAGTTTTCTCAGTTAATCCAGGTGCACAATGAATGGCATCGAAGACGTCCTTCCGAAACAAAAGACGGTGATGGTTCCCTATAATCATCAAGACAGACAATCATTATCTCTCACCTATGAAGTAGACTTAAGAAAAAACATTGGGGCATCCCGCTGACTGTAATCACAAAAAGAAACAGTTCAGGAAAAAGACAGGGATAATAAAATAAAAAAGAAAGAGGTCATACAAACCCTCAACAAAAAGAAATGACTGCCTATTCAAAATAAACTATCAGTATACAAACCATCACTGGAATATCAGAGCAAAGACTCAAACGGGATCTAAATGCACAATTAGCTGAGTTTAGGATCGAAGAACATCACGAAGAATGGGTGGGTACAAATAAAATTTGAGCCTTTATCCTTTGTTTCTTAAACCGTGAACCAGGCCACGTTATAACCCTTAAAAGTCCTATATGAAGCATGGGTTAGTTCGAAAGCATGCTATTACAAAAGGTATCCTGACTCCTGAAGGTCAGTTACAAATCCTGAGTTGATATCACATTTATGCAAAATTCTATTTTTTCTAAAAAAAAAACTGCATTTTCAAAACTTCAAGACAGACGTACGCTTTGCATTCTTAAAATAACATTGTTTGCATATGACTATTTGTTCAAAAATAGAGAAATTCACATGACAAATATCTAGTGAACAAAAACCTTCTCAATAAAAAAGATTACCTCAAGTGGAAAAACACTTCCAACCAAGGGGCACGGCATGACCATTGTCCATCATCTAGGGCAGTCAAGTTAAGATTCAAGGAATATCTCAAAGATGCCAAATAGCCAGGGGCAGATCTCCATCTGAATCACTTGGGGGAATTGGGCATGAATTCCAGCAACGAATCATGTATGATTAAACAAACATCTTCTGGTAGTGTGGCAACACAACACTACCGACAATGACAACTCTCTACACCCTGAGAGCGTGGACATAGTCGGAAAATACTGCGCATGAACAAAGACCCGCTAGGTTGACTGGCCTAGGCAAAAATAAGGGCATCCCGGCGAACCAAAAGGGTTCAGGAAAAAATTAGGGATAAAAACAAAAAAGATATGTACACCCGGCAATTCGAAAACCTGAAAAGGCGGCTTGGGCAAGAAAGGGTATCCCGGTGGACTGAAAATCTGAAAAGACAGTCCAGGAAAAAGTTAGGGATTAAAGCGTACGACTATGTCCCGTCATCTTGTCACCTGCCTATCAGTAGAAGACTTATCATTCTGATCGGCAGTTACTAAGCACCTCATAGGTTGGGATAACACTCAATCCACAAGGCCTCCGCAGGAACATTCTCCAACAGGTACAGGGGCAAAAAAAGTCTTGATACGAAGTCATTGTCATACCCTTAGCATACGACCCTGTGACATCTACACTCCCCAGATTAGATCCGACTAAAGCTTTGACATCGGCTTCCCCAAACAGGAGCTACATTCCCTAGCAAAGTTCCTTCAGAGAATCAACATCTATATTCCCCGACCGAATTTCATATCACAAGCGATTCGTAAAGTTGTCTCCCGAGCAGAGTTTATTTCTCTGAATACATAAGCTCAATCCCTAATAGAGTTTATTCCTCCGGCTATGGAAGTTCATCCCCCAACGGAGTTTATCTCTCTGAATTGGAAAGATCTTCCAGAAAAGCATCTCCTATATCAAACAGAGTTATTCCCCCGCAGAGTTGTTCTCAAGCAGAGTCTCTCCTCGGTAGAATATCTGTAAACAAGGAGAAAATCTCCACCATAGTCATCCTCGTTCACCATCCCCAGCAGAAGTAGAAGAACCACTTTTTCTACGAAGGCCAGGAACTCAATTTCTGTTACTCTCCAGCAGCGGTCAGGGATTTATTTTCCCAAACTCGGATGTGCCACAATAGCATTTCATGTTCATATATCATGACGTGCGCATACATATTGCATACAGCATAATCTCATTTATTTTGAGAACATCATCATACAATGCATTTAATGCATCATATACGATCAATCATGTACCTTTTCAGGAAAGATGGTTATCATCAACAACTTCCAGCAAGTTCAAGATTAGCTCTTGAACTAAACAGAGTAATTATCTGCACGATCAAATGCAGCTTCACACGGGTTTATCCTGAAAAATCTTACACGGGTCCTTTCTCATACATTTCCTTCTGAAGTTTTACACGAACTTATAACCTTACCCTGGTTCCTCCCGAAGTTTTACACGAACTTATCTCAAGGTAACCTTACCCCGGTTCCTCCTGAAGTTTTACACGAACTTATCCCAAAGTAACCTTACCCAGGTTCTTCTGAAGTTTTACATGAATTTATCCCAAAGTAACCTTACCCAGGTTCCTTCTGAAGTTTTACCCAAACTTATCACAAAGTAACCTTACCAAGGTTCCTTCTGAAGTTTTACACAAACTTATCACAAAGTAACCTTACCCAGGTTCCTTCTAAAGTTTTACCCAAACTTATCACAAAGTAACCTTACCCAGGTTCCTTCTGAAGTTTTACCCAAACTTATCACAAACTAACCTTACCCAGGTTCCTTCTGAAGTTTTACCCAAACTTATCACAAAGTAACCTTACCCAGGTTCCTTTTGAAGTTTTACCCAAACTTATCACAAAGTAACCTTACCCAGGTTCCTTCTGAAGTTTTACCCAAACTTATCACAAAGTAACCTTACCCAGGTTCCTTCTGCAGTTTTACCCAAACTCCTCACAAAGCAACCTTACCCAGGTTCCTTCTTAATTCAGATGCAGTTTTACCCAAACTCCTCATAAAGCAACCTTACCCAGGTTCCTTCTGAAGTTTTACCCAAACTTATCACAAAGTAACCTTACCCAGGTTCCTTCTCAGTTCAGATGCAGTTTTACCTAAAATCCTCACAAAGCAACCTTACCCAGGTTCCTTCTCAGTTCAGATGCAGTTTTACCTGAACTCCTCACAAAGAAACCTTACCCAGGTTCCTTCTTATTTCAGATGCAGTTTTACCCAAAATCCTCACAAAGCAATATTACCCAGGCTCCTTCTCAATTCAGATGTAGTTTTACCCAAACTCCTCACAAAGCAACCTCACCCAGGTTCCTTCTCAGTTCAGATGCATTTTTACCTAAACTCCTCACAAAGCAACCTTACCCAGGTTCCTTCTCAATTCAGATACAGTTTTACCTAAACTCCTCACAAAGTAACCTTACCCAGGTTCCTTCTCACAACCCTACTATCCAGGCTTTCATATCGAAGTAACCCTACTATCCAGGTTCCTTCTCACAACCCTAGTATCCAGGATTTCATATCAATGTAACCCTACTATCCAGGTTCCTTCTCAACAGCCCTACTATCCAGGCTTTCATATCGAAGTAACCCTACTATCCATGTTCTTTCTCATAACCTTACTATCCAGGTTCTCCCTCTCTTATCCCCAAGCAGCGGTCCACAACACTTTAAGATCGGGACCCGATCAAACATGATTGGTTTCACCTTTCCCTAGTAAGTGGCAATGCAGCCTGTACACTGACCAGATGTACAGTTCACCTCCAGAGTTAATTCCCCAGCAGAGTAACGGACAACTGAAGCTCCTAAAATTCTATATCTCCCAAGACAGATACCAACATTCCTCATCAGATTCCTCCCCAACAATAACAATAGGGACTCTCGTCAAAGGAATATCTCAGGAAATCCACATTCTCTAGATGGAATCTTTAAGCCCATCTCCGACGATTCTCCGTCGCATCCAGGATGGAATCTTTAAGTCCATCTTCGACAATCTTCAATCCTTGACCTCCAAATGGAATCTGTAAGCCCATTCCCGATATCACAAATCAAGTGCTACTTCATGCGAGTGCAAATTTCTGGGCACTTTAGTGTTCAATCATCTTCCACCTTCAGATTACGAAAGGCAGACAACCAATCTACATCCTCAGGTTTAAGAAGATTGAACAGGCGCAGCTGTTATACCCCAAAATTTTCCCTCTCATTTTACTCAATACATGCCAATTGAGGTCCCCAAGTTGCTCAAGGAAGTCCAAGAGTTGACTAGACCAACTCTCTCCTAAGGCAGTATACCTCAAATTAGGGTTTCATTTTTCATCAAGATGATTGAATCCAAAGGCTCCCAAATTCCTTCCGAGGTACCAATATGTTTCCAAGATCATCCATGTCAAGTTTCATGCCTGGCACAAGAAGTTTGCTCAGCCAACTGCTCAGATGCTTAAGAATCGACTGTATTAGGTCAAAAGTCAACTGTGGTCCACATGCAGTCAAACTTCAAGATTTTTGGTCAACATCATCACTTTGAAGTGTTGTCTATCATTTGATCAAGGTTTGATCATGATTCCTCAAGGGATGCTCCAAATTCATCAAAACCCAAAAGTTGCCAAATTACGGTTTTGTAGGAAAAGTCAACCCAACTTTGACCAAGCATAACTCCTTCATACTTTATCAGAAAGTTTCCATCCAAAGCTCATTTTGAATAGTATATGATTCCCTACAATCCATCTTCGGCCCACAAGTTAAAAATATGCACTCATAAAAAGATATGAATTTTGACATTATAGGTCCTTTTGAAAAGTCAACAAAAACACCTTTTCGGTCAAAGCTTCATACATGAATATGGAAGACTCAATTAAGATGATACCAAAAGGGTTGCTTAGGGGACATCCTAAGATTTCTAAAAAGTCCAAGAACACCTCTCTAGGGTTAAAATTGGATGAGATATGCCTTGTCAAAGTTGACCTTTTTTGCAAAATTGCCAAAAGTCAAATGAGTTCAAAATTGCATTTTTTTGCCAAATGGGCCTAACTTTTTATGCTTGCACGTCACTTATAATTTAATCCACGATCCAAATATACAACCTCGTGTTATTTTCTTCATTTTTCAATTTATTTTGATTTTTTGTTAATTAAAATTTTAATTAAATCAAATAATTGATGAATAATGGAAAAGATATGTTATGATCTGATTTTTGGACAGGATTTCAATCAAATAATGCAAGGATATCATGATCAATTTGAATCAAGGCTGATTGGTACTAGAAAGGGAAGATTTGACTCAAAATAGCAAGTTTACATAAGCTTGAAAATTATATCAAATCTCTTATAATTGCAAAGATTTGATACAAATTTGTTGACCTAATTCAGTCTACTATAAGGGCATAAGAATTCCAGATCAAAAGAACAAGGATGGGCAAGTGCAAGCTGCCAGAACAAAACTGAAAATTTGAACAAAAAGTGTGAAATCGAATTCCATCTTAGAGCCACTCTCAACGGGATTTGAGGCCAGAAATCCACTCCTAGACACTTTCTGAAGCTACTCCATTCATTTGCAGGCTTCCAAACGCCGAGAATCTCATCCTACAACCGTCACCGTTTACACAAAATCTCAAAATTGATTCTAACAATTTACTCATCATAAACATGTTCTAAGAATATATTTGGGTTTATCATCATGTTTGCCACGTTTCTGGATTTTATGATTGGAGTTTAAGTGCAGGTACGAGTGATTGCCATTATTAGGGTTTAAAGGTCCACTTTAGAGCTTTTCAATACAGGGAAAATTGGACCATGAATGGGGTACCATGACACTCATGAGGCCAAGACGAGTTGGTTGGTACCATTACAATTGATTTATATTGCATGTATAGGATTTTTGAGATGGACAGGTTTGTAGCTACAAACCTCTGTCCGTAGGTAAAAGTACTAGAGCCTAAGACGACAGTCCAAGGAAGAAGATGATGCGTGTCAAAGCATGGTTGGCCAATTCATGTTTGGCACGCATTTTCTGGCCACTAACTTGTTTTCGAATATATTATATGTTCATTATTATATTAACAATAGAAACATCCAGCGCAGTTGGTCAGAGGAAGGAAGTCAGAAGTTCATGTCCTGGGTTCGATCCCAAGCGTGAGCTTTTGGCATTTTCTCCATTATTTTCACCAGATTCAGCACACCTCACCTTTTGAGGATCATCATCTTTTGGATCCATCTCCAGCCAGATCCAGCACACCTCACCTTCTGAGGATCATCATCTTCTGGATCCATCTCCAACCAGATTTAGCACACCTCATCTTCTGAGGATCATCATCTTCGGGATCCATCTCCAGCCAGATTCAGCACACCTCATCTTCTGAGGATCAACACACACCTTTTGATCTCATCCTCTAGATCCACCTCCAGCCAGATCCAGCACACCTCACCTTCTGAGGATCATCACGTGCCCTCTGATCTCATCCTCTAGATCCATCTCTAGACAGATCCAACGCCAACATACACAGGTCCACCACGAGTCCTCAGAAGATGGTCTCATTGGATCAGGCGCCAGACTCTGGGCCATCCTTCTGGGTTTCAGAAGTTCAGCATACACCCCCCGGGTTTGCTAACAGCAGGCCAATTTGGTTATTTCTACTATTTTTCTTTAATTTATTTTCTTTAATTATTTTGTTTTTTTAATCAATACAAAAATTATTTTATTAACAAATCAAAAAAATCACAAAAGGACTTATTTTCTTAATAAATTTTATCTTTAATTAATTAGTTTAATTAATTTAGGGCAACTTTAATTTCTTTCATAATTTAAAAACAATTAGAAATTAGGTTTAATTAATTTGTGATTTAATTGTTTTCTCAAATAAAAATCCACAAAAATTTGTTTCTCTTAATTAGGGTTTTAAGTTATTAATTACCGTCCTCGTATTTAATTCGCCGCACGCTTGTTAACTATTTTTTCCATTATTTTGTAATTGTTCAGGGTTTGTAATAGTTAAACTAGGGTTTTATTTCTTGCTTTAAATCCCCGATTTTTGGTTATGCAATTAATCCCCCTCCCTAAAGCCTTGTAATAGCTAGGTTTTACTTCCTCGCACTTTTAATTTCCGCAATCTTTAGCTGTTAGATGTATGGCTAATAGGATTGTATGGCAATAATGCATGAAAATTAAAACAGTTAGAAAACCCTAATGTGCAATGATAACATTAACTGAAAAAGCACACTTGCACATGCTCAGTCTTAGGGTATAATCTCCCTCCGGTTGCCTTCTCTAAATGGTCATGAAGCATAGGATGTTTTAGTGGCTATTCTCTATGTCCCAAAAGATCAAAAAATGACCCTTTCGACTGTTGCCTTGGAATAGATCTTTAGGACTCTAGGATGGTTACTAAGGTGTCCTAACATTGCTTTTGTGACCGTACGTCTGAAGAAGTGAAAAACACAAGAAGGGGGGTTGAATTGTAAAATTGAAAATCAATGCAATGAACAAGATATTTTTATCCTGGTTCGTTTGATCTCAAACTACTCCAGTCCACCCGTCAAGGTGATTTCGCCTCTCTCCAACGAGGTCTTAATCCACTATATTCAACTGAATCTTACAATCTGCTTTAACAACTGCTAAAGCCTTCTTGATGCAAACCACAACCCGGTTTATCAAGGAAACACTTTCTTACAAAGAAGAGAAATCTAGGTGTGTGAATGTTTTCTACAAAACTGTATCACAACTGTGATGTTACACAATTTAAGCTTATGAAACTAGATTGCTAAAATACTGAGTAAGGAAATATGAAGCGTTTAGCGAACTGAGAGAAGGAAGATGATGATTAGCTTTTAGGCGTGTAATATGATGTAGAGCATTAGCCAATTCAAACTTCATTGTGTTGTTTATATAGCACTACAATTGTTGAACGTTGGAGCAATAATCTTGATTCAATGCCAATAACAAACTTTCCTTATTGAGCAGATCTTGTCTGGAATGATGCCGTTGGTAATAATTTGCTTTGAATGCACAGTACCGTTGCTACTTAAAGCGTGTTCTGGCTTGGCCTCATTCTGACTCTGCTTAAGTGCTGATGAACTGTTGTTGTCTTTATCAGAGTGTTGAGCGCAGTTCTGTTCATCAAGCTTCAGTATACGCGTGAGTTGTTCTTCTGATTCTGGTATTCTGATATAGCATCTTCTGATGCTGACGTTGATAACCAATATTCTTATGCTGATTAAGATGTACTTTTGCTGATACCTATCAGAGTTTCTGCAAAACAGAACGTAATATTTTAGGTAGCAAATAGTTCATATATGAATCACATAATTAATATATCTTTTCATTTTGTTATCATCAAAACTTAAACTTATGGTAGTAGATTCAAACTTTGTTCTAACAATCTCCCCCTTTTTGATGATGACAAAAACTAGATATTTTTTATTGAAAATAACATGAAAACGTATCAGAGATAACTAAATGATAAGATGTATCAGAGTAAGAGGTTATCAAAGATAGAGATAAAGAGATGTCAGAGTTGAGAGATACTCCCCCTGAATTTATTACTTCCCCTTTTAATTCCAAGAGTTCTTCAGGATCAGATCTTTATTGTCTTTCTTTGATCATCAGAATATCAGAGCTTTGACTATCAGATGCTTTTAGATCAGAATGTCAGAGCAGATCTTCATATCAGAGTATCATAGCTTTATCAGAGCTTTGCTTTGGATCAGAGTATCAGAGCTTTGGTCTTCAGAGTATCAGAGAGTATTCTTGTACCTGTAGACTTAAGCAAAAACAGAAAACATATTCAAGTATATCAGAGTTAGAATGTTTGAGATTTTCTGTCTTAGTACTCCGTTTATTGAAAAATATCATTCTTGTTCTCCCCCTTTTTGTCAGCAATCAAAAAGTGTAAGTGATGTGCTAAAACATTTAGAGCAGAAAAACTTGTCATATTAAAATATTCAGAATCAAACAAAACAGTACAACAGATAAGCAAAGAAAACATGAAAATGGCATGAATGAAAATCTAAGGTTGGGGAGGAAGGCGTGTGAACAGGTTCTCCAGCATGGCTTTGATCTGATCAGCAGTCTCATTCTGCTTGTGCACCATGCTGACTACTGTGTCTATCTTGCTATCCTGCACATCCATCCTTTCTTTCATCTTCTGGTCATTTTCATCCATCCTTTGCTGCAGACGAATATCATTCAGCTTCAGCTCTTCCAGAGTCTGCCTATCCAAGGCAGCTTGAGAAACATCAGAAGCAGGGAGCTTCTGAGAGCTTTCTGCAACATCTCCAGCTTGACTGACTTCAGCTTGAATAGTATTGTTATCTTCTGGTTGCACCTTTGAAGCTGGACGCTTCTCAGACCATGGCTCACTATCCAGAAGGAGCACGTCTTCTTTCAGCAGCTGACTTCCAACTTCATTCAGAAGCTTGCTGAAATTCTGCTGTGCTTGCTCATAATTGATGTCTTGCAATTTTAGAGCTTCAGCACGTACCCAAATTCTGAATTGTGACCAGAGCTGGTCAGAGGCAGCTGGATCAATCATTCCAGGACAGACTTGCTTCAGAGAAGCAATCCACTGCTACAAACCTGTTTCAAAATTCATAATGCCAGAGCCAACATCTGGCTGTTTTGGTTTTGGAATGGCTATTTTATTTTTCAGATCAGCAAGACGGTCAAGGATTGTTAAATCTATGAAGGTCCTACTGGGGTTTTCTGTGGTTTGTTTGGGAGCTGTTTGTTTGGGAGATGGAGTAGGAGAATCAGAGATAATGATTGGACTGGGGGGAGTTTTGGGAGTATTTGGTGGTGTAGATTCTGGCGAGGATGGAAGCTGGGCCATTGTTACTGTTGTTCCACATGGCAGCTGGATTGCCAGAGGTTGTGGTTCAGATGATTGAGGAGAATGAGGTTCAGAAGGTGGAGGAGTTGGAGTTTCAGAGTGATGAAACTCAGGTTGAGGTGATGGTGGATGAATTTCTGGTTGAGGAGAGGGAGAGGGAATTACTGGTTGTGGAGAAGGAGGAGGAATTTCTGGTTGTTCAGGGATATGTGGTTCTTCTAGAATGGGTGAGAGAGGTTGTTCTGGTTGAGGAGAGTGGACAATTTGTGGTTCAGAGTTTGGATTATTGGAGGGGTGATCAGAGGCATGTTGATCAATGTCAGACAGCACTTTGGCAATTGCTGATGTTGTTGAAATTGTTGGTTTGGGATGTTTGGTTCGGGTTCTTCTGAGTTGTAGTGCCTCAGAAGGGTCATCTTCTGGTTCGGTTTCATCTATTGTTGGGATGGGGATTGGGATTCTATGAGAAGTTGGAGTTGGGATAGATGTTGGAATGGCAGAAGAATTTAAAACAGAAGTAGCAGATAAATTACCTCTTTTCTTGGGTGTCTGCTGGGATGTTCCTTCTGAAGGGGCCTTCCTTTTCTTCCTCTTCTTCAGTGTAACTTCTGGTTGAGGTTGGTGCAGATCTTTGATATTCAGATTGGGATCTGTACCATCAGCCTTGCACGCGTCCAGATATCTGAGAACCACCACTGGTTTGGATTCTATCTCAGAAAATAAAGGAAAGTCACTCAGTGGGACTCTTCTGCTGGTGATGTCAGCAGTGGGAGTAACGCTGGGTTCCTTTATGATATTCTCTATTAACTTCATTTTCTTCAGATTCTTCGTGTTCAGAGGCTTCCCAACCGTTGGTTCAATGGTGCTTAACTCTTGAGCTTCTATCAGGTGCTCTATCAACCTATTCTCAGTCAGAATATCTGATATTAACCTTCCAAAGGGTATCCAATCCCTCTTTTTTCTTTCTTCTTCCCTGGTTTCCTTCACGCTTGTTCTGAGGTGATTAAACAGAAGATGAGCCAAGTTGATTTTTACCTTCTGATTGATAAAGTAGATCAGAAACTGCTGATCTATATTTATGTAATCAGGGGAACTAGTTGGCTTCCTATGATTAAAACACCCCAGAATTATCTTCTCCCAAACTCTGGTGATCCTTCAGATCTCTGATCTTGCTGCTGGGCACCCCAAGGGTGAAAATCTGTTCTGCTATGACACCAATGTCAGAGCATCTCTCAGCCATATCAATACAGCGGACGCCACCGCCACTGTAACCAATCAACTTTGCTATGTGATCCTCAGTGATCACAATCTTCTTCCCCATTATGTAGGAGGTGACTTGATGCGTTGAAGCAGTTGCATGAATCCAGAACTCCTTAACTAGCATTGGGAATGTTGGTCCAACCAACCTGTCAAAATACCTTTCCCATTTATGTGCCCTAACTTCTTCTGTTAAATCAAAGCCATTCTCTTTCAGACTGCCAAAATCAATGATCAGTCCAGATAACACTTCAAGATTCTTCACTGGAGTGAGGAGTGTTCTGAATGGAACTTGGTACTGTTCAGAGGATGCTTTCTTCTGAGAACCTGCAGAAGCACTGCTGGAGGTTGCCATGTTCACACTTAGGGATTTTGAGAAAAACTGAGAAAATGGGTTTGAGAGAGATGAACACAGAAAAATGCAGAGAATACTTGAGAGATAATGAGAAACTGTAAAAGATTAAAGTGAGAGGTTAACGTGCTTAAGTAGGCTTCAAAATATTTTGAAAGTGTAAACGTTTTCAGGAAAGAGAAATAAAATCATGATTACGTTTTAAAAGCATGATTACTTTCATTTAATGCTTGCTGATTTTGGGGGATTTGAGAAAGATACTTAAAACGGTTACCAGACATGTGTCTCAATGCACCCAATCAGAGTTTTTCCTTCTCAGAAGCGTGCACGCGTTCTGCTTCAGAGATTTGCTGATGATTGGATGACATTTGTTTGATTTGGTGATCAGCACGTCTATCCTTGAGCTGAAATGCTCAGATCTTTAAGACTAGCCTCTGATACAATCTGCATGTTCTATCTTTCTGAAAAGAGATTAATCAGAAGTTCACAGTAAAACAAATACATTCTGAAGATAAATATATGGAATTAAAACATTTTCACTCTGGGCAGATTTTCATGCTGAGATGTTTCAGAATGAAATTGAACCTATCTTCAGAAAGGGGTTTAGTGAAGATATCAGCCCATTGATGGTCTGTATATATAAATTTTAAATTCAAAATTCCTTTATGAATATAGTCCCTAATGAAGTGATGTTTTATTTCTATATGCTTAGCTCTAGAATGTAAAATAGGATTCTTACTTAAGCAAATAGCAGAAGTATTATCATAGAGTATATGGATGTTACTCTCAAAAATCTGGAAGTCTTCAAGCTGACTTTTCATCCAGAGCATTTGTGTGCTATATCCTGCTGCTGCTATGTACTCAGCTTCTGCTGTTGATAGCGCAATTGTGGATTGCCTTTTGCTGGACCAAGAGATCATATTTTCTCCCAGAAACTGGCAGCTTCCAGAAGTACTTTTACGCTCTACTCTGTCTCCAGCAAAGTCAGCATCGCAGTAGCCTACTAAACTGTAATCACTAGATTTTCTATAAAACAAACCCAGATTAGTAGTACCTTTCAGATACTTGAAAATTCGCTTAACAACTGTTAAGTGAGATTCTCTAGGATCTGATTGGAATCTAGCACAAATACATACGCTGAATAATATATCAGGTCTTGAAGCTGTAAGATAAAGGAGAGAACCAATCATACCTCTATAGACTTTCTGTTCTACCTTTTTGCTTACCTCTTCTCTTTCCAGAATGCACGTGGGATGCATTGGAATTTTTGATGGCTTACATTCTGAGAGGTCAAATTTCTTCAGAAGATCTCTGATGCATTTGCTCTGATGAATGTAAGTTCCCTCTGGAGTTTGATTGATCTGAATTCCTAAAAAGAATTTCAGTTCCCCCATGAGGCTCATCTCAAATTCTGCCTGCATACACTTAGCAAATTTTCTTCAAAGAGAAGGATTAGTAGAACCAAATATAATATCATCAACATAAATTTGACATACTAAGATGTCATTCTTAACTGATTTACAGAATAAGGTAGTGCCCACCTTCCCTCTAATGAATTCATTTTCTAACATAAAGTTATTTAGCCTTTCATACCAAGCTCTGGGAGCTTGTTTCAGACCATATAGTGACTTCTTTAGTTTGAAAACATGTTCTGGATGTTTTGTATTTTCAAAACCAGGGGGTTGGTGCACATAAACCTCTTCTTCTATATAACCATTTAAGAATGCACTCTTGACATCCATCTGATACAGAGTGATGCCTCTATTAACAGCAAATGAAATTAAGAGTCTGATAGATTCTAACCTGGCGACTGGGGCAAAGGTTTATGTATAGTCTATCCCCTCTTGCTGACTATAACCTTGTGCAACCAGTCGTGCTTTGTTTCTGATGACTTGACCTTGTTCATTTAGCTTGTTTCTGAAGACCCATCTTGTTCCAATGACGTTGAATCCTTTTGGTCTGGGAACAAGATCCCATACGTCATTTCTGGTGAATTGATTCAGCTCTTCTTGCATTGCCAGAATCCAGTCATTATCCAGAAGTGCTTCATCAATAGAAGAAGGTTCAATCAGAGACACAAGTCCCATGAGGGTTTCTTCAGAGTTTCTGAAGCTTGCTCTTGTTCTGATTGGATCTTCCTTTCTTCCTAAGATAGTCTCTTCTGGGTGATCCAAGCTGCTTCTGGGTAATCTCTTCTGAGGTTGATCAGCAGCTGTTGTAGGATTTCTAGCAGTGCTCCTTTCAGACGTTGAAGGAGTGTCTGTGTTGAGAGCTTCTGATGACTTGTCTTCAGAACCTGTAAATTCAATTTCCATACCTGAAAAAACTTCATTCTGCTTTGACTTTTCAGAGTCAAGCTTATCATCAAAACGAACACTGATTGATTCTTCCACAATCTGTGTTTCTGTATTGTATACTCTGTACCCTCTTGAGCGTTCAGAGTATCCTAACATAATACACTTATGTGCTTTAGAGTCAAACTTGTTCAAATAATTCTTTGTATTTAACATAAAACAGGTACATCCAAATGGATGAAAATATGAAATGTTGGGCTTTCTGTTCTTCCACAATTCATATGGAGTCTTTTTCAGAATAGGTCTTATTGAGATTCTATTCTGAATGTAACACACTGTGTTTATTGCCTCTGCCCAGAAGATCTTAGCAACGTTTGTCTCATTGATCATGGTTCTGGCCATTTCTTGCAATGTTCTGTTCTTTCGTTCTACAACTCCATTTTGTTGGGGAGTTCTAGGACAAGAGAAATCATGCAGAATGCCTCTGTCATTAAAGAATGACTAAAAATCTTTGTTTTTAAACTCTCCACCATGATCACTTCTGACTTTAACGATTCTAAGATCCTTTTCATTCTGAACTTGGTTACAGAAGGTAACAAACACCGAGTGTGACTCGTCCTTGTGTCTTAAGAACTTTACCCATGTCCATCTGCTATAGTCATCTACGATTACTAACCCATACTTCTTGCCACTGACTGAAGCAGTTTTAACTGGTCCAAATAAGTCAATGTGCAGAAGTTCTAATGGCTTAGAGGTAGAAACAACATTTTTAGATTTAAAAGAAGGTTTTGCAAACTTGCCTTTCTGACATGCTTCACACAGAGCATCTGAGTTGAACTTCAAATTAGGAAGTCCTCTGACCAGATTGAGTTTGTTAATCTGAGATATTCTTCTCATACTAACATGCCCAAATCGTCTGTGCCAGATCCACTGCTCGTTGTTAACAGACAGAAGGCACTTTACATTCTGACATTTTAGTTCAGAAAGTTTGATTTTGTAAATGTTGTTTTTCCTCTTTCCATTAAACAGGATAGTCCCATCTTTCTGACTAACAGCTTTACATGATTTTTGATTAAAGATTATATCATAACCGTTATCACTTAATTGACTTATGGATAACAGATTATGCATTAATCCATCTACTAGCAGAACATTATTAATAGAGGGAAGATTTCCATTACCTACAGTTCCAGAGCCAATTATCTTTCCCCTCTGATTACCTCCAAAGCCAACGTGGCCTCCAGGCTTAAGTTCCAGGCTTTGGAACATATGCCTTCTTCCCGTCATGTGTCGCGAGCAGCCAGAGTCCAGGTACCATGACTGGTGTTTCTGACTTGCTGCTAAAGATATCTCTTCAGTATCTGATTCTGAGTCTGATTCAGAAGCTTCACTATCTTCTGAAATGTTAGCCATGAGAGCTATGTTTGCTCTCTCATCATCTGATTCTGAGTCAGCTTCAGACGAGTCAGAGTCATCCCATGTAGCCATGAGACTTTTCTTCTTTTCTCTTCTGAACTTCTTTTTGGGCTTTTCCCTCTGAAGCTTTGGGCAGTCACTCTTGTAGTGTCCTTCCTCATTGCACTCATAGTAGATGATGTCCTTGGTGTTTGGCTTTCTGCTACCTAAGGAGCCTTCAGATCTTGTATCCAGAGGAAGAATCTGTCCTTCTGTATCTGGAAGAAGACTCGTTCTGATCAGATCTTCTGGGATTCCTGAACTTCCTTTGCCTCTGCTTCCACAGTTAATTCACTCTTCTGGAGAGGAGGGAGAGTTCGTCTTCTTCTGATGAGGATCCATCAGATGTTTCTTCAACTTCCTGCAAAACATTAGACTCATATTTTTTGTTAGATTTTAATGCTAAAGGCTTACCTTGCTTCTTGGGTTCATCAGCTTCTAGCTCTATCTCATGACTTCTGAGGGAGCTGATAAGTTCCTCCAGAGAAATTTTGTTGAGATCTTTTGCTAGCTTCAGAGCTGTAACCATTGGCCTCCACTGCTTGGGTAAGCTTCTGATGATTTTCATGACGTGATCAGCAGTAGAGTAACCTTTGTCCAGAACCTTGAGACCAGCTACCAGAATCTGGAATCTTGAGAACATTGTTTCAATGGATTCACTTTCTTCCATTTTGAACCCCTCATACTTCTGAATGAGCGCCAGAGCTTTAGTTTCTTTGACCTGAACGTTGCCCTCATGCGTCATTCTGAGTGAGTCAAACATGTTCTTTGCTGTGTCTCTGTTGGAGATCTTTTCATATTCAGCATACGAGATGGCGCTGAGAAGGATGGTTCTGGCCTTGTGGTGATTCTTGAAGTCACGCTTTTGTTGGTCAGACATTGTTTTCCTATCAATCTTCTGACCACTTGCATTCACATGGTGCGTGTATCCATCTGTCACCATATCCCACAGATCAGCATCATGTGCCAGAAAGAAGCTTTCAATTCTGTCTTTCCAGTAATCAAAGTTTTCTCCATCAAAGACTGGAGGTTTCCCGCTGAATCTGTCTCTGTCCTCATGGTTGTCATTGCTGGTGTGAGAATAGTTTCCTGCCATTGTGTTTTTCTGACGCTGGATCTTGTACTGACACGGTTAAGTGTTTTAGCTCAGAACCAGGCGCTCTGATGCCAATTAAAGAAGTGAAAAACACAAGAAGGGGGGTTGAATTGTAAAATTGAAAATCAATGCAATGAACAAGATATTTTTATCCTGGTTCGTTTGATCTCAAACTACTCCAGTCCACCCGTCAAGGTGATTTCGCCTCTCTCCAACGAGGTCTTAATCCACTATATTCAACTGAATATTACAATCTGCTTTAACAAATGCTAAAGCCTTCTTGATGCAAACCACAACCCGGTTTGTCAAGGAAACACTTTCTTACAAAGAAGAGAAATCTAGGTGTGTGAATGTTTTCTACAAAACTGTATCACAACTGTGATGTTACACAATTTAAGCTTATGAAACTAGATTGCTAAAATACTGAGTAAGGAAATATGAAGCGTTTAGCAAACTGAGAGAAGGAAGATGATGATTAGCTTTTAGGCGTGTAATATGATGTAGAGCATTAGCCAATTCAAACTTCATTGTGTTGTTTATATAGCACTAAAATTGTTGAACGTTGGAGCAATAATCTTGATTCAATGCCAATAACAAACTTTCCTTATTGAGCAGATCTTGTCTGGAATGATGCCGTTGGTAATAATTTGCTTTGAATGCACAGTACCGTTGCTACTTAAAGCGTGTTCTGGCTTGGCCTCATTCTGACTCTGCTTAAGTGCTGATGAACTGTTGTTGTCTTTATCAGAGTGTTGAGCGCAGTTCTGTTCATCAAGCTTCAGCATACGCGTGAGTTGTTCTTCTGATTCTGGTATTCTGATATAGCATCTTCTGATGCTGACGTTGATAACCAATATTCTTATGCTGATTAAGATGTACTTTTGCTGATACCTATCAGAGTTTCTGCAAAACAGAACGTAATATTTTAGGTAGCAAATAGTTCATATATGAATCACATAATTAATATATCTTTTCATTTTGTTATCATCAAAACTTAAACTTATGGTAGTAGATTCAAACTTTGTTCTAACAATCTCCCCCTTTTTGATGATGACAAAAACTAGATATTTTTTATTGAAAATAACGTGAAAACGTATCAGAGATAACTAAATGATAAGATGTATCAGAGTAAGAGGTTATCAAAGATAGGGATAAAGAGATGTCAGAGTTGAGAGATACTCCCCCTGAATTTATTACTTCCCCTTTTAATTCCAAGAGTTCTTCAGGATCAGATCTTTATTGTCTTTCTTTGATCATCAGAATATCAGAGCTTTGACTATCAGATGCTTTTGGATCAGAATGTCAGAGCAGAGCTTCATATCAGAGTATCATAGCTTTATCAGAGCTTTGCTTTGGATCAGAGTATCAGAGCTTTGGTCTTCAGAGTATCAGAGAGTATTCTTGTACCTGTAGACTTAAGCAAAAACAGAAAACATATTCAAGTATATCAGAGTTAGAATGTTTGAGATTTTCTGTCTTAGTACTCCGTTTATTGAAAAATATCATTCTTGTTCTCCCCCTTTTTGTCAGCAATCAAAAAGTGTAAGTGATGTGCTAAAACATTTAGAGCAGAAAAACTTGTCATATTAAAATATTCAGAATCAAACAAAACAGTACAACAGATAAGCAAAGAAAACATGAAAATGGCATGAATGAAAATCTAAGGTTGGGGAGGAAGGCGTGTGAACAGGTTCTCCAGCATGGCTTTGATCTGCTCAGCAGTCTCATTCTGCTTGTGCACCATGCTGACTACTGTGTCTATCTTGCTATCCTGCACATCCATCCTTTCTTTCATCTTCTGGTCATTTTCATCCATCCTTTGCTGCAGACGAATATCATTCAGCTTCAGCTCTTCTAGAGTCTGCCTGTCCAAGGCAGCTTGAGAAACATCAGAAGCAGGGAGCTTCTGAGAGCTTTCTGCAACATCTCCAGCTTGACTGACTTCATCTTGAATAGTCTTGTCTTCTTCTGGTTGCACCTTTGAAGCTGGACGCTTCTCAGACCATGGCTCACTATCCAGAAAGAGCACGTCTTCTTTCAGCAGCTGACTTCCAACTTCATTCAGAAGCTTGCTGAAATTCTGCTGTGCTTGCTCATAATTGATGTCTTGCAATTTTAGAGCTTCAGCACGTACCCAAATTCTGAATTGTGACCAGAGCTGGTCAGAGGCAGCTGGATCAATCATTCCAGGACATACTTGCTTCAGAGAAGCAATCCACTGCTGCAAACCTGTTTCAAAATTCATAATGCCAGAGCCAACATCTGGCTGTTTTGTTTTTGGAATGGCTATTTTATTTTTCAGATCAGCAAGACGGTCAAGGATTGTTAAATCTATGAAGGTCCTGCTGGGGTTTTCTGTGGTTTGTTTGGGAGCTTTTTGTTTGGGAGATGGAGTAGGAGAATCAGAGATAATGATTGGACTGGGGGAGTTTTGGGAGTATTTGGTGGTGTAGATTCTGGCGAGGATGGCAGCTGGGCCATTGTTACTGTTGTTCCACATGGCAGTTGGATTGCCAGAGGTTGTGGTTCAGATGATTAAGGAGAATGAGGTTCAGAAGGTGGAGGAGTTGGAGTTTCAGAGTGATGAAACTCAAGTTGAGGTGATGGTGGATGAATTTCTGGTTGAGGAGAGGGAGAGGGAATTGCTGGTTGTGGAGAAGGAGGAGGAATTCCTGGTTGTTCAGGGATATGTAGTTCTTCTAGAATGGGTGAGAGAGGTTGTTCTGGTTGAGGAGAGTGGACAATTTGTGGTTCAGAGTTTGGATTATTGGAGGGGTGATCAGAGGCATGTTGATCAATGTCAGACAGCACTTTGGCAATTGCTGATGTTGTTGAAATTGTTGGTTTGGGATGTTTGGTTCGGGTTCTTCTGAGTTGTAGTGCCTCAGAAGGGTCATCTTCTGGTTCGGTTTCATCTATTGTTGGGATGGGGATTGGGATTCTATGAGAAGTTGGAGTTGGGATAGATGTTGGAATGGCAGAAGAATTTAAAACAGAAGTAGCAGATAAATTACCTCTTTTCTTGGGTGTCTGCTGGGATGTTCCTTCTGAAGGGGCCTTCCTTTTCTTCCTCTTCTTCAGTGTAACTTCTGGTTGAGGTTGGTGCAGATCTTTGATATTCAGATTGGGATCTGTACCATCAGCCTTGCACGCGTCCAGATATCTGAAAACCACCACTGGTTTGGATTCTATCTCAGAAAATAAAGGAAAGTCACTCAGTGGGACTCTTCTGCTGGTGATGTCAGCAGTGGGAGTAACTCTGGGTTCCTTTATGATATTCTCTATTAACTTCATTTTCTTCAGATTCTTCGCGTTCAGAGGCTTCCCAACCGTTGGTTCAATGGTGCTTAACTCTTAAGCTTCTATCAGGTGCTCTATCAACCTATTCTCAGTCAGAATATCTGATATTAACCTTCCAAAGGGTATCCAATCCCTCTTTGTTCTTTCTTCTTCCCTGGTTTCCTTCACGCTTGTTCGGAGGTGATTAAACAGAAGATGAGCCAAGTTGATTTTTACCTTCTGATTGATAAAGTAGATCAGAAACTGCTGATCTATATTTATGTAATCAGGGGAACTAGTTGGCTTCCTATGATTAAAACACCCCAGAATTATCTTCGCCCAAACTCTGTGGTGATCCTTCAGATCTCTGATCTTGCTGCTGGGCACCCCAAGGGTGAAAATCTGTTCTGCTATGACACCAATGTCAGAGCATCTCTCAGCCATATCAATACAGCGGACGCCACCGCCACTGTAACCAATCAACTTTGCTATGTGATCCTCAGTGATCACAATCTTCTTCCCCATTATGTAGGAGGTGACTTGATGCGTTGAAGCAGTTGCATGAATCCAGAACTCCTTAACTAGCATTGGGAATGTTGGTCCAACCAACCTGTCAAAATACCTTTCCCATTTATGTGCCATAACTTCTTCTGTTAAATCACAGCCATTCTCTTTCAGACTGCCAAAATCAATGATCAGTCCAGATAACACTTCAAGATTCTTCACTGGAGTGAGGAGTGTTCTGAATGGAACTTGGTACTGTTCAGAGGATGCTTTCTTCTGAGAACCTGCAGAAGCACTGCTGGAGGTTGCCATGTTCACACTTAGGGATTTTGAGAAAAACTGAGAAAATGGGTTTGAGAGAGATGAACACAGAAAAATGCAGAGAATACTTGAGAGATAATGAGAAACTGTAAAAGATTAAAGTGAGAGGTTAACGTGCTTAAGTAGGCTTCAGAATATTTTGAAAGTGTAAACGTTTTCAGGAAAGAGAAATAAAATCATGATTACGTTTTAAAAGCATGATTACTTTCATTTAATGCTTGCTGATTTTGGGGGATTTGAGAAAGATACTTAAAACGGTTACCAGACATGTGTCTCAATGCACCCAATCAGCGTTTTTCCTTCTCAGAAGCGTGCACGCGTTCTGCTTCAGAGATTTGCTGATGATTGGATGACACTTGTTTGATTTGGTGATCAGCACGTCTATCCTTGAGCTGAAATGCTCAGATCTTTAAGACTAGCCTCTGATACAATCTGCATGTTCTATCTTTCTGAAAAGAGATTAATCAGAAGTTCACAGTAAAACAAATACATTCTGAAGATAAATATATGGAATTAAAACATTTTCACTCTGGGCAGATTTTCATGCTGAGATGTTTCAGAATGAAATTGAACCTATCTTCAGAAAGGGGTTTAGTGAAGATATCAGCCCATTGATGGTCTGTATCTATAAATTTTAAATTCAAAATTCCTTTATGAATATAGTCCCTAATGAAGTGATGTTTTATTTCTATATGCTTAGCTCTAGAATGTAAAATAGGATTCTTACTTAAGCAAATAGCAGAAGTATTATCATAGAGTATATGGATGTTACTCTCAAAAATCTGGAAGTCTTCAAGCTGACTTTTCATCCAGAGCATTTGTGTGCTATATCCTGCTGCTGCTATGTACTCAACTTCTACTGTTGATAGCGCAATTGTGGATTGCCTTTTGCTGGACCAAGAGATCAGATTTTCTCCCAGAAACTGGCAGCTTCCAGAAGTACTTTTACGCTCTACTCTGTCTCCAGCAAAGTCAGCATCGCAGTATCCTACTAAACTGTAATCACTAGATTTTCTATAAAACAAACCCAGATTAGTAGTACCTTTCAGATACTTGAAAATTCGCTTAACAACTGTTAAGTGAGATTCTCTAGGATCTGATTGGAATCTAGCACAAATACATACGCTGAATAATATATCAGGTCTTGAAGCTGTCAGATAAAGGAGAGAACCAATCATACCTCTGTAGACTTTCTGTTCTACCTTTTTTCTTACCTCTTCTCTTTCCAGAATGCACGTGGGATGCATTGGAATTTTTGATGGCTTACATTCTGAGAGGTCAAATTTCTTCAGAAGATCTCTGATGTATTTTCTCTGATGAATGTAAGTTCCCTCTGGAGTTTGATTGATCTGAATTCCTAAAAAGAATTTCAGTTCCCCCATGAGGCTCATCTCAAATTCTGCCTGCATACACTTAGCAAATTTTCTTCCAAGAGAAGGATTAGTAGAACCAAATATAATATCATCAACATAAATTTGACAGACTAAGATGTCATTCTTAACTGATTTACAGAATAAGGTAGTGTCCACCTTCCCTCTGGTGAATTCATTTTCTAACAGAAAGTTACTTAGCCTTTCATACCAAGCTCTGGGAGCTTGTTTCAGACCATATAGTGACTTCTTTAGTTTGAAAACATGTTCTGGATGTTTTGTATTTTCAAAACCAGGGGGTTGGTGCACATAAACCTCTTCTTCTATATAACCATTTAAGAATGCACTCTTGACATCCATCTGATACAGAGTGATGCCTCTATTAACAGCAAATGAAATTAAGAGTCTGATAGATTCTAACCTGGCGACTGGGGCAAAGGTTTCTGTATAGTCTATTCCCTCTTGCTGACTATAACCTTGTGCAACCAGTCATGCTTTGTTTCTGATGACTTGACCTTGTTCATTTAGCTTGTTTCTGAAGACCCATCTTGTTCCAATGACGTTGAATCCTTTTGGTCTGGGAACAAGATCCCATACGTCATTTCTGGTGAATTGATTCAGCTCTTCTTGCATTGCCAGAATCCAGTCATTATCCAGAAGTGCTTCATCAATAGAAGAAGGTTCAATCAGAGACACAAGTCCCATGAGGGTTTCTTCAGAGTTTCTGAAGCTTGCTCTTGTTCTGATTGGATCTTCCTTTCTTCCTAAGATAGTCTCTTCTGGGTGATCCAAGCTGCTTCTGGGTAATCTCTTCTGAGGTTGATCAGCAGCTGTTGTAGGATTTCTAGCAGTGCTCCTTTCAGACGTTGAAGGAGTGTCTGTGTTGAGAGCTTCTGATGACTTGTCTTCAGAACCTGTAAATTCAATTTCCATACCTGAAAAAACTTCATTCTGCTTTGACTTTTCAGAGTCAAGCTTATCATCAAAACGAACACTGATTGATTCTTCCACAATCTGTGTTTCTGTATTGTATACTCTGTACCCTCTTGAGCGTTCAGAGTATCCTAACATAATACACTTCTGTGCTTTAGAGTCAAACTTGTTCAAATAATTCTTTGTATTTAACATAAAACAGGTACATCCAAATGGATGAAAATATGAAATGTTGGGCTTTCTGTTCTTCCACAATTCATATGGAGTCTTTTTCAGAATAGGTCTTATTGAGATTCTATTCTGAATGTAACACACTGTGTTTATTGCCTCTGCCCAGAAGATCTTAGCAACGTTTGTCTCATTGATCATGGTTCTGGCCATTTCTTGCAATGTTCTGTTCTTTCGTTCTACAACTCCATTTTGTTGGGGAGTTCTAGGACAAGAGAAATCATGCAGAATGCCTCTGTCATTAAAGAATGACTAAAAATCTTTGTTTTTAAACTCTCCACCATGATCACTTCTGACTTTAACGATTCTAAGATCCTTTTCATTCTGAACTTGGTTACAGAAGGTAACAAACACGGAGTATGACTCGTCCTTGTGTCTTAAGAACTTTACCCATGTCCATCTGCTATAGTCATCTACGATTACTAACCCATACTTCTTGCCACTGACTGAAGCAGTTTTAACTGGTCCAAATAAGTCAATGTGCAGAAGTTCTAATGGCTTAGAGGTAGAAACAACATTTTTAGATTTAAAAGAAGGTTTTGCAAACTTGCCTTTCTGACATGCTTCACATAGAGCATCTGAATTGAACTTCAAATTAGGAAGTCCTCTGACCAGATTGAGTTTGTTAATCTGAGATATTCTTCTCATACTAACATGCCCCAATCGTCTGTGCCAGATCCACTGCTCGTTATTAACAGACAGAAGGCACTTTACATTCTGACTTTTTAGTTCAGAAAGTTTGATTTTGTAAATGTTGTTTTTCCTCTTTCCATTAAACAGGATAGTCCCATCTTTCTGACTAACAGCTTTACATGATTTTTGATTAAAGATTATATCATAACCGTTATCACTTAATTGACTTATGGATAACAGATTATGCATTAATCCATCTACTAGCAGAACATTATTAATAGAGGGAAGATTTCCATTACCTATAGTTCCAGAGCCAATTATCTTTCCCCTCTGATTGCCTCCAAAGCCAACGTGGCCTCCAGGCTTAAGTTCCAAGCTTTGGAACATATGCCTTCTTCCCGTCATGTGTCGCGAGCAGCCAGAGTCCAGGTACCATGACTGGTGTTTCTGACTTGCTGCTAAAGATATCTCTTCAGTATCTGATTCTGAGTCTGATTCAGAAGCTTCACTATCTTCTGAAATGTTAGCCATGAGAGCTATGTTTGCTCTCTCATCATCTGATTCTGAGTTAGCTTCAGACGAGTCAGAGTCATCCCATGTAGCCATGAGACTTTTCTTCTTTTCTCTTCCGAACTTCTTTTTGGGCTTTTCCCTCTGAAGCTTTGGGCAGTCACTCTTGTAGTGTCCTTCCTCATTGCACTCATAGTAGATGATGTCCTTGGTGTTTGGCTTTCTGCTACCTAAGGAGCCTTCAGATCTTCTGTATCCAGAGGAAGAATCTGTCCTTCTGTATCTGGAAGAAGACTCGTTCTGATCAGATCTTCTGGGATTCCTGAACTTCCTTTGCCTCTGCTTCCACAGTTAATTCACTCTTCTGGAGAGGAGGGAGAGTTCGTCTTCTTCTGATGAGGATCCATCAGATGTTTCTTCAACTGCCTGCAAAACTTTAGACTCAGATTTTTTGTTAGATTTTAATGCTAAAGGCTTACCTTGCTTCTGGGGTTCATCAGCTTCTAGCTCTATCTCATGACTTCTGAGGGAGCTGATAAGTTCTTCCAGAGAAATTTTGTTGAGATCTTTTGCTAGCTTCAGAGCTGTAACCATTGGCCTCCACTGCTTGGGTAAGCTTCTGATGATTTTCTTGACGTGATCAGCAGTAGAGTAACCTTTGTCCAGAACCTTGAGACCAGCTACCAGAATCTGGAATCTTGAGAACATTGTTTCAATGGATTCACTTTCTTCCATTTTGAACGCCTCATACTTCTGAATGAGCGCCAGAGCTTTAGTTTCTTTGACCTGAACGTTTCCCTCATGCGTCATTCTGAGTGAGTCAAACATGTTCTTTGCTGTGTCTCTGTTGGAGATCTTTTCATATTCAGCATACGAGATGGCGCTGAGAAGGATGGTTCTGGCCTTGTGGTGATTCTTGAAGTCACGCTTTTGTTGGTCAGACATTGTTTTCCTATCAATCTTCTGACCACTTGCATTCATAGGGTGCGTGTATCCATCTGTCACCATATCCCACAGATCAGCATCATGTTCCAGAAAGAAGCTTTCAATTCTGTCTTTCCAGTAATCAAAGTTTTCTCCATCAAAGACTGGAGGTTTCCCGCTGAATCTGTCTCTGTCCTCATGGTTGTCATTGCTGGTGTGAGAATAGTTTCCTGCCATTGTGTTTTTCTGACGCTGGATCTTGTACTGACACGGTTAAGTGTTTTAGCTCAGAAACAGGCGCTCCGATGCCATTTGAAGAAGTGAAAAACACAAGAAGGGGGGTTGAATTGTAAAATTGAAAATCAATGCAATGAATAAGATATTTTTATCCTGGTTCGTTTGATCTCAAACTACTCCAGTCCACCCGTCAAGGTGATTTCGCCTCTCTCCAACGAGGTCTTAATCCACTATATTCAACTGAATATTACAATCTTCTTTAACAAATGCTAAAGCCTTCTTGATGCAAACCACAACCCGGTTTGTCAAGGAAACACTTTCTTACAAAGAAGAGAAATCTAGGTGTGTGAATGTTTTCTACAAAACTGTATCACAACTGTGATGTTACACAATTTAAGCTTATGAAACTAGATTGCTAAAATACTGAGTAAGGAAATATGAAGCGTTTAGCAAACTGAGAAAAGGAAGATGATGATTAGCTTTTAGGCGTGTAATATGATGTAGAGCATTAGCCAATTCAAACTTCATTGTGTTGTTTATATAGCACTGAAATTGTTGAACGTTGGAACAATAATCTTGATTCAATGCCAATAACAAACTTTCCTTATTGAGCAGATCTTGTCTGGAATGATGCCGTTGGTAATAATTTGCTTTGAATGCACAGTACCGTTGCTACTTAAAGCGTGTTCTGGATTGGCCTCATTCTGACTCTGCTTAAGTGCTGATGAACTGTTGTTGTCTTTATCAGAGTGTTGAGCGTAGTTCTGTTCATCAAGCTTCAGCATACGCGTGAGTTGTTCTTCTGATTCTGGTATTCTGATATAGCATCTTCTGATGCTGACGTTGATAACCAATATTCTTATGCTGATTAAGATGTACTTTTGCTGATACCTAGCAGAGTTTCTGCAAAACAGAACGTAATATTTTAGGTAGCAAATAGTTCATATATGAATCACATAATTAATATATCTTTTCATTTTGTTATCATCAAAACTTAAACTTATGGTAGTAGATTCAAACTTTGTTCTAACAATCTCCCCCTTTTTGATGATGACAAAAACTAGATATTTTTTATTGAAAATAACGTGAAAAAGTATCCGAGATAACTAAATGATAAGATGTTCCAGAGTAAGAGGTTATCAAAGATAGGGATAAAGAGATGTACGAGTTGAGAGATACTCCCCCTGAATTTATTACTTCCCCTTTTAATTCCAAGAGTTCTTCAGGATCAGGTCTTTATTTGCTTTCTTTGATCATCAGAATATCAGAGCTTTGACTATCAGATGCTTTTAGATCAGAATGTCAGAGCAGAGCTTCATATCAGAGTATCATAGCTTTATCAGAGCTTTGCTTTGGATCAGAGTATCAGAGTTTTGGTCTTTAGAGTATCAGAGAGTATTCTTGTACCTGTAGACTTAAGCAAAAACAGAAAACATATTCAAGTATATCAGAGTTAGAATGTTTGTGATTTTCTGTCTTAGTACTCCGTTTATTGAAAAATATCATTCTTGTTCTCCCCCTTTTTGTCAGCAATCAAAAAGTGTAAGTGATGTGCTAAAACATTTAGAGCAGAAAAACTTGTCATATTAAAATATTCAGAATCAAACAAAACAGTACAACAGATAAGAAAAGAAAACATGAAAATGGCATGAATGAAAATCTAAGGTTGGGGAGGAAGGCGTGTGAACAGGTTCTCCAGCATGGCTTTGATCTGATCAGCAGTCTCATTCTGCTTGTGCACCATGCTGACTACTGTGTCTATCTTGCTATCCTGCACATCCATCCTTTCTTTCATCTTCTGGTCATTTTCATCCATCCTTTGCTGCAGACAAATATCATTCAGCTTCAGCTCTTCCAGAGTCTTCCTGTCCAAGGCAGCTTGAGAAACATCAGAAGCAGGGAGCTTCTGAGAGCTTTCTGCAACATCTCCAGCTTGACTAACTTCAGCTTGAATAGTCTTGTCTTCTTCTGGTTGCACCTTTGATGCTGGACGCTTCTCAGACCATGGCTCACTATCCAGAAGGAGCACGTCTTCTTTCAGCAGCTGACTTCCAACTTCATTCAGAAGCTTGCTGAAATTCTGCTGTGCTTGCTCATAATTGATGTCTTGCAATTTTAGAGCTTCAGCACGTACCCAAATTCTGAATTGTGACTAGAGCTGGTCAGAGGCAGCTGGATCAATCATTCCAGGACAGACTTGCTTCAGAGAAGCAATCCACTGCTGCAAACCTGTTTCAAAATTCATAATGCCAGAGCCAACATCTGGCTGTTTTGTTTTTGGAATGGCTATTTTATTTTTCAGATCAGCAAGACGGTCAAGGATTGTTAAATCTATGAAGGTCCTGCTGGGGTTTTCTGTGGTTTGTTTGGGAGCTGTTTGTTTGGGAGATGGAGTAGGAGAATCAGAGATAATGATTGGACTGGGGGGAGTTTTGGGAGTATTTGGTGGTGTAGATTCTGGCGAGGATGGCAGCTGGGCCATTGTTACTGTTGTTCCACATGGCAGCTGGATTGCCAGAGGTTGTGGTTCAGATGATTGAGGAGAATGAGGTTCAGAAGGTGGAGGAGTTGGAGTTTCAGAGTGATGAAACTCAGGTTGAGGTGATGGTTGAGGTGATGGTGGATGAATTTCTGGTTGAGGAGAGGGAGAGGGAATTGCTGGTTGTGGAGAAGGAGGAGGAATTTCTGGTTGTTCAGGGATATGTGGTTCTTCTAGAATGGGTGAGAGAGGTTGTTCTGGTTGAGGAGAGTGGACAATTTGTGGTTCAGAGTTTGGATTATTGGAGGGGTGATCAGAGGCATGTTGATCAATGTCAGACAGCACTTTGGCAATTGCTGATGTTGTTAAAATTGTTGGTTTGGGATGTTTGGTTCGGGGTCTTCTGAGTTGTAGTGCCTCAGAAGGGTCATCTTCTGGTTCGGTTTCATCTATTGTTGGGATGGGGATTGGGATTCTATGAGAAGTTGGAGTTGGGATAGATGTTGGAATGGCAGAAGAATTTAAAACAGAAGTAGCAGATAAATTACCTCTTTTCTTGGGTGTCTGCTGGGATGTTCCTTTTGAAGGGGCCTTCCTTTTCTTCCTTTTCTTCAGTGTAACTTCTGGTTGAGGTTGGTGCAGATCTTTGATATTCAGATTGGGATCTGACCATCAGCCTTGCACGCGTCCAGATATCTAAGAACCACCACTGGTTTGGATTCTATCTCAGAAAATAAAGGAAAGTCACTCAGTGGGACTCTTCTGCTGGTGATGTCAGCATTGGGAGTAACGCTGGGTTCCTTTATGATATTCTCTATTAACTTCATTTTCTTCATATTCTTCGCGTTCAGAGGCTTCCCAACCGTTGGTTCAATGGTGCTTAACTCTTGAGCTTCTATCAGGTGCTCTATCAGCCTATTCTCAGTCAGAATATCTGATATTAACCTTCCAAAGGGTATCCAATACCTCTTTGTTCTTTCTTCTTCCCTGGTTTCCTTCACGCTTGTTCTGAGGTGATTAAACAGAAGATGAGCCAAGTTGATTTTTACCTTCTGATTGATAAAGTAGATCAGAAACTGCTGATCTATATTTATGTAATCAGGGGAACTAGTTGGCTTCCTATGATTAAAACACCCCAGAATTATCTTCGCCCAAACTCTGTGGTGATCCTTCAGATCTCTGATCTTGCTGCTGGGCACCCCAAGGGTGAAAATCTGTTCTGCTATGACACCAATGTCAGAGCATCTCTCAGCCATATCAATACAGCGGACGCCACCGCCACTGTAACCAATCAACTTTGCTATGTGATCCTCAGTGATCACAATCTTCTTCCCTATTATGTAGGAGGTGACTTGATGCGTTGAAGCAGTTGCATGAATCCAGAACTCCTTAACTAGCATTGGGAATGTTGGTCCAACCAACCTGTCAAAATACCTTTCCCATTTATGTGCCCTAACTTCTTCTGTTAAATCAAAGCCATTCTCTTTCAGACTGCCAAAATCAATTATCAGTCCAGATAACACTTCAAGATTCTTCACTGGAGTGAGGAGTGTTCTGAATGGAACTTGGTACTGTTCAGAGGATGCTTTCTTCTGAGAACCTGCAGAAGCACTGCTGGAGGTTGCCATGTTCACACTTAGGGATTTTAAGAAAAACTGAGAAAATGGGTTTGAGAGAGATGAACACAGAAAAATGCAGAGAATACTTGAGAGATAATGAGAAACTGTAAAAGATTAAAGTGAGAGGTTAACGTGCTTAAGTAGGCTTCAAAATATTTTGAAAGTGTAAACGTTTTCAGGAAAGAGAAATAAAATCATGATTACGTTGTAAAAGCATGATTACTTTCATTTAATGCTTGCTGATTTTAGGGGATTTGAGAAAGATACTTAAAACGGTTACCAGACATGTGTCTCAATGCACCCAATCAGTGTTTTGCCTTCTCAGAAACGTGCACGCGTTCTGCTTCAGAGATTTGCTGATGATTGGATGTCACTTGTTTGATTTGGTGATCAGCACGTCTATCCTTGAGCTGAAATGCTCAGATCTTTAAGACTAGCCTCTGATACAATCTGCATGTTCTATCTTTCTGAAAAGAGATTAATCAGAAGTTCACAGTAAAACAAATACATTTTGAAGATAAATATATGGAATTAAAACATTTTCAGTCTGGGCAGATTTTCATGCTGAGATGTTTCAGAATGAAATTGAACCTATCTTCAGAAAGGGGTTTAGTGAAGATATCATCCCATTGATGGTCTGTATCTATAAATTTTAAATTCAAAATTACTTTCTGAATATAGTCCCTAATGAAGTGATGTTTTATTTCTATATGCTTAGCTCTAGAATGTAAAATAGGATTCTTACTTAAGCAAATAGCAGAAGTATTATCATAGAGTATATGGATGTTACTCTCAAAAATCTGGAAGTCTTCAAGCTGACTTTTCATCCAGAGCATTTGTGTGCTATATCCTGCTGCTGTTATGTACTCAGCTTCTGCTGTTGATAGCGCAATTGTGGATTGCCTTTTGCTGGACCAAGAGATCAGATTTTCTCCCAGAAACTGGCAGCTTCCAGAAGTACTTTTACGCTCTACTCTGTCTCCAGCAAAGTCAGCATCGCAGTAGCCTACTAAACTGTAATCACTAGATTTTCTATAAAACAAACCCAAATTAGTAGTACCTTTCAGATACTTGAAAATTCGCTTAACAGCTGTTAAGTGAGATTCTCTAGGATCTGATTGGAATCTAGCACAAATACATATGCTGAATAATATATCAGGTCTTGAAGCTGTCAGATAAAGGAGAGAACCAATCATACCTCTGTAGACTTTCTGTTCTACCTTTTTGCTTACCTCTTCTCTTTCCAGAATGCACGTGGGATGCATTGGAATTTTTGATGGCTTACATTCTGAGAGGTCAAATTTCTTCAGAAGATCTCTGATGTATTTGCTCTGATGAATGTAAGTTCCCTCTGGAGTTTGATTGATCTGAATTCCTAAAAAGAATTTCAGTTCCCCCATGAGGCTCATCTCAAATTCTGCCTGCATACACTTAGCAAATTTTCTTCCAAGAGAAGGATTAGTAGAACCAAATATAATATCATCAACATAAATTTGACAGACTAAGATGTCATTCTTAACTGATTTACAGAATAAGGTAGTGTCCACCTTCCCTCTGGTGAATTCATTTTCTAACAGAAAGTTACTTAGCCTTTCATACCAAGCTCTGGGAGCTTGTTTCAGACCATATAGTGACTTCTTTAGTTTGAAAACATGTTCTGGATGTTTTGTATTTTCAAAACCAGGGGGTTGGTGCACATAAACCTCTTCTTCTATATAACCATTTAAGAATGCACTCTTGACATCCATCTTATACAGAGTGATGCCTCTATTAATAGCAAATGAAATTAAGAGTCTGATAGATTCTAACCTGGCGACTGGGGCAAAGGTTTATGTATAGTCTATCCCCTCTTGCTGACTATAACCTTGTGCAACCAGTCGTGCTTTGTTTCTGATGACTTGACCTTGTTCATTTAGCTTGTTTCTGAAGACCCATCTTGTTCCAATGACGTTGAATCCTTTTGGTCTAGGAACAAGATCCCATACGTCATTTCTGGTGAATTGATTCAGCTCTTCTTGCATTGCCAGAATCCAGTCATTATCCAGAAGTGCTTCATCAATAGAAGAAGGTTCAATCAGAGACACAAGTCCCATGAGGGTTTCTTCAGAGTTTCTGAAGCTTGCTCTTGTCCTGATTGGATCTTCCTTTCTTCCTAAGATAGTCTCTTCTGGGTGATCCAAGCTGCTTCTGGGTAATCTCTTCTGAGGTTGATCAACAGCTGTTGTAGGATTTCTAGCAGTGCTCCTTTCAGACGTTGAAGGAGTGTCTGTGTTGAGAGCTTCTGATGACTTGTCTTCAGAACCTGTAAATTCAATTTCCATACCTGCAAAAACTTCATTCTGCTTTGACTTTTCAGAGTCAAGCTTATCATCAAAACAAACACTGATTGATTCTTCCACAATCTGTGTTTCTGTATTGTATACTCTGTACCCTCTTGAGCGTTCAGAGTATCCTAACATAATACACTTCTGTGCTTTAGAGTCAAACTTGTTCAAATAATTCTTTGTATTTAACATAAAACAGGTACATCCAAATGGATGAAAATATGAAATGTTGGGCTTTCTGTTCTTCCACAATTCATATGGAGTCTTTTTCAGAATAGGTCTTATTGAGATTCTATTCTGAATGTAACACGATGTGTTTATTGCCTCTGCCCAGAAGATCTTAGCAACGTTTGTCTCATTGATCATGGTTCTGGCCATTTCTTGCAATGTTCTGTTCTTTCGTTCTACAACTCCATTTTGTTGGGGAGTTCTAGGACAAGAGAAATCATGCAGAATGCCTCTGTCATTAAAGAATGACTCAAAATCTTTGTTTTTAAACTCTCCACCATGATCACTTCTGACTTTAACGATTCTAAGATCCTTTTCATTCTGAACTTGGTTACAGAAGGTAACAAACACGGAGTGTGACTCGTCCTTGTGTCTTAAGAACTTTACCCATGTCCATCTGCTATAGTCATCTACGATTACTAACCCATACTTCTTGCCACTGACTGAAGCAGTTTTAACTGGTCCAAATAAGTCAATGTGCAGAAGTTCTAATGTCTTAGAGGTAGAAACAACATTTTTAGATTTAAAAGAAGGTTTTGCAAACTTGCCTTTCTGACATGCTTCACAAAGAGCATCTAAATTGAACTTCAAATTAGGAAGTCCTCTGACCAGATTGAGTTTGTTAATCTGAGATATTCTTCTCATACTAACATGCCCCAATCTTCTTTGCCAGATCCACTGCTCGTTGTTAACAGACAGAAGGCACTTTACATTCTGACTTTTTAGTTCAGAAAGTTTGATTTTGTAAATGTTGTTTTTCCTCTTTCCATTAAACAGGATAGTCCCATCTTTCTGACTAACAGCTTTACATGATTTTTGATTAAAGATTATATCATAACCGTTATCACTTAATTGACTTATGGATAACAGATTATGCATTAATCCATATACTAGCAGAACATTATTAATAGAGGGAAGATTTCCATTACCTACAGTTCCAGAGCCAATTATCTTTCCCCTCTGATTGCCTCCAAAGCCAACGTGGCCTCCAGGCTTAAGTTCCAGGCTTTGGAACATATGCCTTCTTCCTGTCATGTGTCGCGAGCAGCCAGAGTCCAGGTACCATGACTGGTGTTTCTGACTTGCTGCTAAAGATATCTCTTCAGTATCTGATTCTGAGTCTGATTCAGAAGCTTCACTATCTTCTGAAATGTTAGCCATGAGAGCTATGTTTGCTCTCTCATCATCTGATTCTGAGTCAGCTTCAGACGAGTCAGAGTCATCCCATGTAGCCATGAGACTTTTCTTCTTTTCTCTTCCGAACTTCTTTTTGGGCTTTTCCCTCTGAAGCTTTGGGCAGTCACTCTTGTAGTGTCCTTCCTCATTGCACTCATAGTAGATGATGTCCTTGGTGTTTGGCTTTCTGCTACCTAAGGAGCCTTCAGATCTTCTGTATCCAGAGGAAGAATCTGTCCTTCTGTATCTGGAAGAAGACTCGTTCTGATCAGATCTTCTGGGATTCCTGAACTTCCTTTGCCTCTGCTTCCACAGTTAATTCACTCTTCTAGAGAGGAGGGAGAGTTCGTCTTCTTCTGATGAGGATCCATCAGATGTTTCTTCAACTGCCTGCAAAACTTTAGACTCAGATTTTTTGTTAGATTTTAATGCTAAAGGCTTACCTTGCTTCTGGGGTTCATCAGCTTCTAGCTCTATCTCATGACTTCTGAGGGAGCTGATAAGTTCCTCCAGAGAAATTTTGTTGAGATCTTTTGCTAGCTTCAGAGCTGTAACCATTGGCCTCCACTGCTTGGGTAAGCTTCTGATGATTTTCTTGACGTGATCAGCAGTAGAGTAACCTTTGTCTAGAACCTTGAGACCAGCTACCAGAATCTGGAATCTTGAGAACATTGTTTCAATGGATTCACTTTCTTCCATTTTGAACGCCTCATACTTCTGAATGAGCGCCAGAGCTTTAGTTTCTTTGACCTGAACGTTGCCCTCATGCGTCATTCTGAGTGAGTCAAACATGTTCTTTGTTGTGTCTCTGTTGGAGATCTTTTCATATTCAGCATACGAGATGGCGCTGAGAAGGATGGTTCTGGCCTTGTGGTGATTCTTGAAGTCACGCTTTTGTTGGTCAGACATTGTTTTCCTATCAATCTTCTGACCACTTGCATTCACATGGTGCGTGTATCCATCTTTCACCATATCCCACAGATCAGCATCATGTTCCAGAAAGAAGCTTTCAATTCTGTCTTTCCAGTAATCAAAGTTTTCTCCATCAAAGACTGGAGGTTTCCCGCTGAATCTGTCTCTGTCCTCATGGTTGTCATTGCTGGTGTGAGAATAGTTTCCTGCCATTGTGTTTTTCTGACGCTGGATCTTGTACTGACACGGTTAAGTGTTTTAGCTCAGAACCAGGCGCTCTGATGCCAATTGAAGAAGTGAAAAACACAAGAAGGGGGGTTGAATTGTAAAATTGAAAATCAATGCAATGAACAAGACATTTTTATCCTGGTTCGTTTGATCTCAAACTACTCCAGTCCACCCGTCAAGGTGATTTCGCCTCTCTCCAACGAGGTCTTAATCCACTATATTCAACTGAATATTACAATCTGCTTTAACAAATGCTAAAGCCTTCTTGATGTAAACCACAACCCGGTTTGTCAAGGAAACACTTTCTTACAAAGAAGAGAAATCTAGGTGTGTGAATGTTTTCTACAAAACTGTATCACAACTGTGATGTTACACAATTTAAGCTTATGAAACTAGATTGCTAAAATACTGAGTAAGGAAATATGAAGCGTTTAGCAAACTGAGAGAAGGAAGATGATGATTAGCTTTTAGGCGTGTAATATGATGTAGAGCATTAGCCAATTCAAACTTCATTGTGTTGTTTATATAACACTGAAATTGTTGAACGTTGGAGCAATAATCTTGATTCAATGCCAATAACAAACTTTCCTTATTGAGCAGATCTTGTCTGGAATGATGCCGTTGGTAATAATTTGCTTTGAATGCACAGTACCGTTGCTACTTAAAGCGTGTTCTGGCTTGGCCTCATTCTGACTCTGCTTAAGTGCTGATGAACTGTTGTTGTCTTTATCAGAGTGCTGAGCGTAGTTCTGTTCATCAAGCTTCAGCATACGCGTGAGTTGTTCTTCTGATTCTAGTATTCTGATATAGCATCTTCTGATGCTGACGTTGATAACCAATATTCTTATGCTGATTAAGATGTACTTTTGCTGATACCTATCAGAGTTTCTGCAAAACAGAACGTAATATTTTAGGTAGTAAATAGTTCATATATGAATGACATAATTAATATATCTTTTCATTTTGTTATCATCAAAACTTAAACTTAGGGTAGTAGATTCAAACTTTGTTCTAACAACGTCCCTTTCAAATGTCCCTTACAACTCCAAGACGGTGCTACCTACTCCTTAATAGTAGGATAACATTGTCTAAAGGATATAGAACAAAAATGATCTTTTTTTCGAGTAGGTAGATGCTAATAGGTACTTTCTCAAAACAAATCTTTTCACACAAACACCTTTCAAAACAAAGTTCCAAAACAAACTTCGTCACACCCTTGAGGACTGATACAAGGGTTATCACGAAGTAAAAACATTTTCAAGACAAACACACACAAGCAATTTGAAAAATGACCAAGTACCTAAGAGCCCGTAGATAACTACGGATATAAAGGGTGCTAACACCTTCCCTTTCTATAATCTACCCTCCGTACTCAGAATATCTCGAAAAAAGGTTTTTTCTGTTCTTTTCCCTTTTCCATGATTGGATGAAATAAAAGTCGGTAGCGACTCTTGCTTACCGCGACATTTTGCGAACAAAAAACGCAAAACACAAACCAGTATTAAACATTCGGTTCTGCCACAGTATCACAGTTAGCTTACAAGTTTATAAGATGTTGCAATAAACTTACACATTCAAATACATCATTTCTCTAAAAAGATTGTTGCAAGCATTCTAATTACAAGTCCTAATGCTTTTTACAATGCACAAGTTCAAAGAGGACTCTTAAGCTAATGAAGTTATCCTATGGACTATAGAATTCTTCAAAACTCTTTTCAAATCTCCCTCCAAACTCCTCCTGACAATGCCACGGTTTTGCCTTACCATCTTCATCCATTCCTCATCAAGTCAAACTCATGAGACAAAAGAAAACATAAATGTTAGCAAGATATCAAGAAGCATATCATTGAGCATAAAAAATACTTTTCAACCAAGTTTCCTTTTTAATTTCATCATTAGGGTTGTTTGAAGGAATCAGAAGTAGAGATCATTTCAGTCATAAATTTGAGTTCAACAAGCAAAGGCCTCATACATTTTGTTTCACGCAATAATCAGAATTCAAGTGTTAATCATGGGCTTAGTTCTTTACTACAAATCACAAAAACCAATTTGTTTCACAGTAAAGACAAAGAGAGACAAAGCTACTGCAAATTTAGTAGACATCATCACATTTACCTAGTAGTAAAAAAGGTACAAAAATCACATTTCCAGCCCAACAAAGAACATCACAGCTCATTCAAAAACAATTTTACTGTAGTAATAAAGTCAACAAACAAATTTTGCCAACAATTTTCTTTACAGAAAAACAAGCCAAAAAACCTGCACCTCAACTGTCCAAACGGTCCAAATAGAATAAGCCAAAAAAACTGTCAAAAAACCTGTTCAAAACTTGCACCAAACTAGCAAGCTAAAAGCAGCATAAAAAAGGTAACAAAGCAGGGCAGCGAAAGAGTTCAAAAAATCATGTTATTGTTACCCCCTAAAATCTTTTTTCCTTGGATATATAACAAATACAAAAACATACAGTAGGGGACGGGTTTTTTTTTTTAAAACAAACTGCAAAACCATAAACCAGCCTAAAAAGAAACTGCATCAACCAAAAAACCAGCAAAACTAAAACTGCATCAACCAAAAAACCAACAAACCAGAAAACAACATAAATTGTAAAGCCAGAGAAAATTGTAAAAACCAAAGATACAGACAGAATCATCATCATCATGTTCCATGAAAACCCTTCAGAGTTCAGTTAGAGAAAAGAGAGATAATCATTCACAAAAACAACAGCAAAACACGCAAACCCTATTTATCATCACATTCCTTACACAAACCCCTCAGAAAACCATGAGCAGGAAGAATAGAAAAGATATCAAATCCAAAATATCACAAGCCACAGAATCACATCGCAATTCATAAGGAGATTAAAAAGAGAAACTGAGACCATTCGTACCTATAATCAGCATTGGAACTTCCCTGCTGATAACCGTCGCACAAAAATCTTCTTTGTAAATCTGCTCAACATCATTGATCCATCATATCTGAGGCAACTGCTTTGTTAACATTCATCACCCAAATGATCACCAGAATGCGTCATCACCAAATATTCATCTAACAACCTTAAACCACATCAATTTGAGGGAGTACCAGATTCGTCTCGGCTAATGGGGAGACTGTGCTTTTAATCGAAAGGGGGTGAAATACAAGGAACGACGGCCGAAAGAGGGAAATGGAAACAAGATCGGAGAGTTGTGGTACTGAGCGAGAGAGAAGAGGAGTGTGTTATCAGGTTTGGGGATGAAGGACACAACTTGAACCCTAGCTCTTCTCCAAATAGCACCGTGTCTATTTCCCTTGCCAGTATACTTCATCTTTTATTTTGTCCTTTTTTTTAATTTTTTTTGTTGCTAACAATAACATGTTGATTGATTTTTTTTTAGAACAAGAGGCAGTGGACCGAGTTTCCTTGCCTAAAGCCCATGACCACTCTTTTTTTTTGTTAAGCCAAAATTGATAAAAAAAATACTATTGGGTCTAATTTCTAGTTGCAGGTTTGAGCTTAGGGGATTGCTGAAGCATATCACCTAATTTCAGCATCGTACCCCTGAGAATCCATTTATTTTCTTTAATAATCACTTAATGTTAACGGCTGTTTTGATGTTGTTTATATATTTTTATTTCTTGACAGGATAAGAAGAAAAATAACTAAATGATGGAGACATGCTAATTAATATTAAGATTTGTTTTTTTTAGAATCAAAAATAGAATTTCTCATGTTTATGTAGCGATTAATTTTAATAATTTTGTTACTTGTGTCATGACTTCTAGGTAGTTTTCAAATACCGACTCTGTGCGACATTGTTGAGACTTAGCTGAAAAAGTCTCGAGTGGTTTCTAAGATAGCTATGAGCACGATGGTCATCAAAGAGACTCGAGGAGGCTTTCGGAGTTCTTATCTAACATTTCAGGATTATCTGGCGCACTTTCTACTTTTGATTTATTCTCACTTGGTGATTTAATTGACATAGCCTTTGCGCACTTAAGGATTAATCTGGTTGATCATTGGCAAAGCTTCTGGCATATTATTTCTTGAGTTTTTGAATGGAATCATTTGAGGCAAGCTAAGAGCACAATCTCCATCAAGGAAGTTCAAGGAATATTTCAGTAGAATGTTCTTGTCTCGTACGTATTTGAAGAGGCAATGGACCTTCTCCGTTTGGTATCCTCGTGGCTCTCTTTATTTCTCATCCTTGCATCACTTTTTAGTTAATATTGATAATTACCTTGTCTTAAATTTTACACCATGAGCCCAAAGCCTCTATTGCATGACCTTTCTGTGTCATTTGACACTTCACTCCTCACTATGCACGATCACTCTTCACAAACACTTTCACTTTTACTTTATGTTTACAAGCATGCTCCCTTAGGATGTTAGTTTCCTTTTTTTTAGGATGCAAACTAATCAGACCTTAGGATGAAACCCATGCATGAAAATGTTAGGGCTTTTCTAGTTTCCCCCTTAACCTTTCTCTTTTGTAATTAAAACATCATTCCCAAATCAAAAATCCAAAAACACTTCTAATCATTACTTGAATTCATTTTAAAACTCGCAAAAACATTCAACCAATCAAAACTCCCCAAAGGGGCGTGTTATCTTCGTTCTACCGCGATACCGACCGTGCCTATTGCTAGAATGCGTGCGTTAACGTCTCCCACTAAAAAACACAAACAAACAAACCATTTTCTAGAGGAACTATAGTTTTCTGATTCCTTCATTGGATACGTAGGAAAAGGGTCGTGAAACCCTCACGAACGCAATAATAAAAAACCATCTTTTCCCCTTAAGAAAGTATAGTTGTAGTAAACACACCCTTTAAAGACAAATAAACAAAACTGATCTCGTTGAGTACAACGGATGTGAGGGGTGCTAATACCTTCCCCTTGCATAACTGACTCCCTTACCCTTTCTCTTGGTTGCAAGACCGTCTTATCTATTCCCTTGTGGTTTTATCTATATTTCCCCTTCCTTCGGGATAAATAAAGTTCGGTGGAGACTCTGTGTTTTCCGCCGGTAGCTTCACTTGTAACATTTCTTTCTGACGTTGTTGGAGCGTCTCTGTTGAGAAATTCTGATGAGTTATCTTAAGTACCTGTGCATTCAACTTGTATATCTGCAAAGAATTCATTCTGCTTTGACTTTTGAGCGTCAAGCTTATCATCAAATCTAACATTGATTGACTCTTCAATAATCTGTGTTTCTGTATTGTATACTATGTACCCTCTTGAGAATTCAGAGTATCCTAACATAATACACTTTTGTGCTTTAGAGTCAAACTTGTTCAGATAATTTTTAGTATTCAGAATGAAACAAGTGCATCCAAACGAATGGAAATAAGAAATGTTGGGCTTTCTGTTCTTCCACAGTTCATATGGAGTCTTTTCCAGAATAGGTATTATAGATATTATATTCTGAATGTAACACGCTGTGTTAATTTCTTTTGCCTATAAGATCTTAGCAATGTTAGTCTCATTGATCATGGTTCTGGACATTTCTTGCAATGTTCTATTATTTTGTTCTACAACTCCATTTTGTTGGGGAGTTCTAGAACAAGAGAAGTCATGCAAGATGCCTTTTTCATTAAAAAATGATTCAAAATATTTATTTTCAAATTCTCCACCATGATCACTTCTGACTTTGACAATTCTAAGATCCTTTTTATTCTGAACTTGGTTATAGAATGCAACGAACACAGAGTGTGACTCGTCCTTGTGTCTTAAGAACTTTACCCATGTCCATCTGCTATAGTCATCTACGATCACTAACCCATACTTCTTGCCACTAACAGATGCAATTTTTACTGGTCCAAATAAGTCTATATGCAAAAGTTCTAATGGCTTAGAGGTGGAAATAACATTTTTGGATTTAAAAGTAGGTTTTGCAAATTTTCCTTTCTGACATGCTTCACACAGAGCATATGAGCTGAACATCAAATTAGGAAGTCCTCTGAACAAATTGAGTTTGTTAATCTGAGATATTCTTCTCATACTAACATTCCCCAATCTTCTGTGCCAGAACCATTGCTCGTTGTTAACAGAGATAAGACATTTTACATTCTGACTTTTTAGTTCAGAAAGTTTTATCTTATAAATGTTGTTTTTCCTCTTTCCATTAAAAAGGATAGTTCCATCTTTCTGACTAACAAGTTTGCGTGAATTTTGATTAAAGATTTTATCATAACTGTTATCACTTAATTGGCTTATGGTTAACAGGTTATGCATTAATCCATCAACTAATAACACATTATTTATAGAGGGAAGATTTCCATTACCTACTGTTCCAGAGCCAATGATATTTTCTCTTTGGTTGCCTCTAAAGCCCACGTAGCCTCCAGGTTTAAGTTCCAGGCTTTGGAACACATGCTTTCTTCCCGTCATGTGTCGATAGCATCCAGAGTACAGGTACCATGATTGATGTTTTAGCCTTGCTGCGAAAGATATCTGCTACATATATAATTTTGTCCTTAGGTAACCATATCTTCTTGGGTCCTGGTTTGTTAGTTTTACCAAAATTTTGGTTAAATTTTGGTTTGACAGAGTAATCATTACTAGTGTATTTGAGGTCGTGTGTGTGCCCATATATGAAGTGTGATTTAAGTGGTGTGCATTTTATGACTAAGTGGCTTTCTTAGGTGTAGATACCTTACCTTGATATCCTATCCCTTTTCTGCCATTTCTGCTAACTCCATAGATCATTGAAGCCATCTTGCTTCTATCTATGTTTTTAGCCAGAAACTTCTGAAAGTTGTGATCATACTCTTTGATGATCTCATCAGCATTACTGGGAGTCTCCGAGATTACTTCCTTCTGAGAGTTTTGAAAATCGTTTTCTAATTTTGAAATTTTTTCTTTTAACTCAGAATTTTCTAATCTGACACTCTCAGTCTTTTCAGAGTCAGAGATAAGATCCCTTTTCAAGTTCTTGAATTTGACTCAGATTTGCTGATACCTTTCCAGAATTTCATTTAGACTTTCAGCAAGTTCAACCTTAATGAAATTAATAGTGAAGTCAAGGAATACCTCTTCAGTGTCTGATTCTGAGTCTGAACTAGAAGCTTCACTATCTTCTGACACGTTTTCCATGAGATCTATGTTTTCTCTTTCATCATCTGACTTTGAGTCAGCATCAGAAGTGTCTGAATCGTCCCATGTAGCCATGAGGATTTTCTTCTTCTCCTTGAAGAACTTCTTTTTGGGCTTCTCCTTTTGAAGCATTGGACAGTCACTTTTGTAGTGCCCTTTCTCATTGCACTCATAGCAGATGATGTCCTTGTTATTTGACTTTATGTGTCCTGAAGAGCCTTCAGATCTTCTATGTTTGGAGGAAGACTCAGACTTTCTGTATCTGGAGGAGGATTCATTTTGATTCTCTAATCTTCTAGGATTTATGAATTTCCTTTGTCTCTGCTTTCATAGTTGATTCACCCTTCTAGAGAGGAGAGACAATTCATCTTCTTCTGATGAAGATCCATCAGAGGTTTCTTCCATAGCCTGCAAAACCTTAGAATCAAATTTTCTGTTAGATTTTAATGCTAGTGGCTTACCTTTCTTTTGAGGCTCATCTTCTTCTAGCTCTATCTCGTGACTTCTGAGGAAGCTGACAAGTTCCTCCAGAGATATCTTGTTGATATCTTTGGCTAGCTTAAGTGTTGTGACCATTGGCCTCCATTTCTTGGGTAGACTTCTGATGATCTTCTTTACGTGATCAGCAGTAGAATATCCTTTGTCAAGAACCTTCAGCCCAGCAACAAGGATCTGGAATCTTGAGAACATTGCTTCTATAGATTCACTTTCTTCCATCTTGAATGCTTTATACTTCTGAATGAGCGCAAGGGCCTTGGTGTCTTTAACTTGTATGTTGCCTTCATGCTTCATTCTCAGAGAGTCAAACATATTTTTGGCTGTTTCTCTGTATGAGATTTTCTCATATTCTGAGTATGAGATAGCGCTGAGGAGTATTGTTCTGGATTTGTGATGGTTTCTGAATTCACGTTTTTTTCTGGTCAGACATCATTTTTTTTCTATCTTCTGACCACGTCCATCCACTGGGTGTGTGTATCCATTAGTTACCATGTCCCATAGATCAGCATCATGGGCCAGAAAGAAGCACTCAATTCTGTCTTTCCAGTAGTCAAAATTTTCTCCATCAAAGACTGGAGGTTTGCCACTGATTTTGTCCTTGTCTTCATGATAGTTATTGCTTGGTCCCACCATAGTGTTTTTCTAAAGCTTGGATCTTGTGCTGACACAATTAAGTGTATGAACTCGGAACCAGGTGCTCTGATGCCAATTGAAGAAGTGAAAAACACAAGAAGGGGGGGTTGAATTGAAAACTTGAAATCAAATGTGCAGTGACACAATATTTTTATCCTGGTTCGTTTGATATCAAACTACTCCAGTCCACCCATCAAGGTGATTTCGCCTCTCTCCAACGAGGACTTAATCCACTAATCAAAAACTGATTACAATCACTACTTTGACAACTGTCATAGTCCTCTTGAGTACAACCACAATCCGGTTAATCTCAAGGAAAAACTGTCTTAATCAAGATACAAGAATTCTGTGTATGATTGTTTTTCGTTACAAAAACAGTTACCACAACTGTGATATTTTACACAAATTAGAGCGTAGAAAAATAAGTATGTAAGCTTGCAGCCTTTTGAGATGAATTGTAGTAGCGTTGGAAAATCGTGAATGATTAGATCTCTTAGCTTGTTTATATAGGCAATAGAATCCGGTCCAACATTAAGAGTGATAATGGACATTTAAGAAGTTTCCATATTGAGAAGATCCTCTTTGAATGAAGCCGTTATAAGTGATGATGTCTTTATTCAATAGTAATGCTTCAGAATCTTACAGTCTTGTATGCTGCAATTGCTTCAGAACATTGATGACTTAGAGTTGTGAGAATATGATTGTATCTGAACCTTCTGTTCAGAATCAGAGTGTGCTTCACTTCAGCGCGTGTTCTGATCATCATTCTTCAGCGCAGATTCTGATTACCTCAGCGTGAAAACATCTATAGCTTAACTTCTGATGCTGCTTTGGTCATAACTTCTGCATACACAGTAACACAATTTTTAGAGTGCATATTTGTTCTTTGTGTTTGTTATCATCAAAACTCTAATAAAGGTTTGTAGAATCAAACTATGTTTTAACATTTATTTCTCAAAGGATATATTTTGGTTGACTGTTTCATTCCAGTTTATTTCTGGTTTGAATCTTTGGTTCCCAGCAATATTATTACTTTGGATTTCTGCAAGCTTCGAGCGTTGGTTTGAGAATGTGCATTTATTTTGGCACGAGAAGACTTTATCTCCTCAGCAGGAATATGTTTCCATTTCCACCAGGAAGCCATATTTTTTTCCCCAGGAAGTCATTTTTACAATCCTTCCCATAACAACAAGTAGCAGGTCCCTTTATTTGAGCAACTTGTACTTCCCTATAAAAGTTGACGTTACTTTTTTGCTATCTTCTCTATGAGTGGATAGTTTGCAGTTAGTTCTCAAATCACTCCAATTGATGGCAAGTCTTTTCAATATGACAGATACAGTTCATTGAGAAATCTTTACAAGTGATAGTCTCTTTATTTGAGAAAGTTTATATATTACCCTTTCCAGGCGGAATGCCTTGGTTAAAGGAGAATTTGAGACTCGTTCTAAGTGAAACGTCAGAATTTTGGGATACTTGTTATTATCAATATGTTTTTTCTAACTTCAGTGAACGTTGGTAGTTCACCTTCAGTGAATGATGGTGTCATATTTTCTTCTCTACCTTCAGTAAACGTCGGTAGTTTCACCTTCAGTAAACGTTGGTGATTATTTTTTCTCTCTCTACCTTCAGTGAACGTTGGTAGTTCACCTTTAGTGAATGTTGGTGTTATGTTTTTTCTCTCTACCTACAGTGAATGTCGATAGTTTCACCTTCAATGAATGTTGGTGTCATTTTTTCTACCTTCAGTGAACATTGGTAGTTCACCTTCAGTGAACATTGGTGTCATCTTTTCTCTCTACCTTCACTAAACATCGGTAGTTTAACCTTTAATAAATGTTGGTGTCATTTTTTCTACATTCAGAGAACGTTGGTAGTTCACATTTAGTGAATGTTGGTGTCGTCTTTTCTCTCTACCTTCAGTGAACATTGGTGTTATGTTTTCTCTCTTTACCTTAAGTGAACATCGGTAGTTTCACCTTCCGTGAACGTTGCTGTTTTTATTTTCTTCTCTACCTTCAGTGAACGTCGGTAGTTTCACCTTCACTGAACGTTGGTGATTAGTTTTTCTCTCTCTACCTTCAGTGAACGTTGGTAGTTCACCTTTAGTGAATGTTGGTGTTATATTTTTTCTCTCTACCTTCAGTTAACGTTGGTAGTTTCACCTTCAATGAACATTGGTGTCGTTTTTTCTACCTTCAGTGAACGTTGGTAGTTTACCTTCAATGAACGTTGGTGTCATCTATTTTCTCTACCTTCAGTGAACATCGATATTTTCACCTTCAATGAACGTTGGTGTCATTTTTTCTACCTTCAGTGAACGTTGGTAGTTCAACTTCAGTGAACGTCGGTGATTATTCTTTTCTCTCTACCTTCAGTGAACGTTGGTAGTTCACCTTTAGTGAACATTGGTGTTATTCTTTTCTCTCTCTACCTTTAGTGAACGTTTGTGTTATTCTTTTATCTCTACATTCAGTGAACGTTGGTGGTTCACCTTCAGTGAATGCTGGTGTTATTCTTTTATCTCTACCTTCAGTGAACGTTGGTAGTTCACCTTCAGTGAATGCTGGTGTTATTCTTTTATCTCTACCTTCGGTGAACGTTGGTAGTTCATCTTCACTGAACAATGGTGTTATATTTTTCTCTCTACCTTCACTGAACGTCGGTAGTTTCACCTTCAATGAATGTTGGTTTTGTTTTTTCTACCTTCAGTGAACGTCGGTAGTTTCACCTTCAATGAACGTTGGTGTCTCTTTCTTTTCTACCTTCTGGGAACGTTGGTAGTTCACCTTCAGTGAACGTTGGTGTTATGTTTTCTCTCTCTACCTTCAGTGAATGTTAGTAGTTCACCTTCATTGAACATTGGTGTTAATCTTTTATCTCTACCTTCAGTGAACATTGGTGTTATTCTTTTATCTCTACCTTCAATGAACGTTGGTAGTTCACCTTCAGTGAATGTTGGTGTTATTCTTTTATCTCTACCTTTAGTGAATGTTGGTAGTTCACCTTCAGTGAACGTTGGTGTTATTATTTTCTTTCTACCTTCAGTGAACGTCGGTAGTTTAACCTTCAGTGAACGTTGGTGTCATATTTCTTTTCTACCTTCAGTGAACGTTGGTAGTTCACCTTCAGTGAAATTTGGTGTATCCTTTGATCTTTTACCGTCATCTGTGAGTCAGTATCTTTTTGATCTTATACCTTCAACTGTTGAGTTGGCAGTTCATAATTATCTGTCGATCACTTTTATCCTTTACTATCTTTCCTCAATCTTTGAGTTGATGATGCTTTATCCCCTATTTGGGCTTTACCTCAATAGAGTCGAGTCATTTTTTCACCACTGATTTATTTTTTCCTGGTCGGGTTTCTCTTTTGATCCTTGTTTCCTTTACTACATCCCTAGTGGTGTCTTGCATCCTTTTGAATATTTTCATTCGCATGCATAATCATAAGCATTTCATAGTATCTTAGGGACAAAAATAATGCTCGTTTTATATTAAAGTATCTTCAATCATGTCGACACAAAGATCTTAACCTTCATATCTCTGGATAGAAGACACTTAAATAAGGACAACTGTTGTACCCCAATTTTCCCCCTAAGATTCTCCTATCATATCATATCAACTCGATCATAACAAGATCACATTAGGGTTGGTTCTTCCTCTTTTTCTATCTCCTATCTTTAAGTTTTCTCTTGATGAATCTCCAAGAACCTTAGTTGTGTATTTTGTATATGTGTTATTGACTAATTTCTAATCAAAATACCAAAAAAATATTTGTCTTTATCTTTGTATATTTGTGTTTTGTAGGTACCGAGACAAAGCATCTTACAAATAAGGTTTTTTGGTATTATTTTCCTAAAATCTCTATTTGCAAAGAAAAAAAATTAAAATTTTTAATTTTTTATTCACTGTACAATCGATTTCTCTTAGAGTGAAATCAATTGCACAAAATGCATTTTGCACAATATTTGAAAAAAAGACTGATGCAATCGATTGCTCCCAGAGTGCAATTGATTCCACAGAGTGAAATTTTGAAAAAAATCAGCAATTTCAAGCTTGTCATTTTTTTGGCTCCAATTTTTCTTCATTTTTTGAAAGATATATCATTAATTCAAATTTTGGCTCTAAGAATCAATTACCAAGCCTAATTTCATTTCCCAAACCAAACTCCAAACCACCACTATTCCCAAGCCTAAACTCTATAAATAGAGCCCTCATTTCATTCAAATCTGAAGCTTTTGATAGCCAAATTCACCTTACTAAAAAATATCTCAATTCCCTCCACCTACCAAATTCACTCAAAGCTCCATTTCAAAAAAAGTTAGTAAGCTTTGTATTGAAGCTTACTAATATTTGAGCTAAACCTTCATCCAAACACTTTTTATTTATCAATTCTCCACATCCAAGCTTAGGAAATTGATTCTTGGGGCTGAATTGAAGCAAATTCTTAAAGTTGTTTTGATAATTCTCTAGATCTACCTTTGGTAAGTTGGATTTTTCATCTTTCACAATGTGATCTCTTGTTGATATTTTGATTTGATTCATTGAGCATTATTTTGTGATTCCATTGGTGTTATTTTCTCATAATTTGATGGAATTTTTGTGCTCAATTAAATTTATGATCATAAGGTGTTTGATGGAAAGTTTGAACAAGAATTTTGCCTTATGAAATGCTAATTTGTTGTTTTTCACGGGGTGCAATCGATTGCTCTCATAGTGCAATCGATTGCTCTCATAGTGCAATCGATTGCTCTCATAGTGCAATCGATTGTCATAGGATGATCTTACATATTTTTTGAAATAAATCATTGATGCAATCGATTGCTCCCAGAGTGCAATCGATTGTAACAGAACAAAAATGTATTTTCTGCCTTGTTTTGGGGTTGTTTTGATCCATCTCTCTTTTTCTACTCACTCCTTTTGATTGTTGATTTGGATTGCAATTTAAAATGTCTAATTTCTCTTTAAATTCAATGGACTTTGGGTCTAGATAAAGTTGGATAAATGTTCATTAAATCAAATCTACCTAAGAGTGAGTTATTTAATTCATTTTTGGTGCTTTGGATTAATGATATGTTTAGTACTTTAATCCATCGAGATGAGTGATTGAATTTAAAGATGAAAGAAATTTAAGGTAGTGATCCGAATTAGCTTATCATTCCCCTCCTTTTTCATCTTATCCCCCTTTCTTATTATACTACATGTTAAGGGATGATGATCTCTATATCATTTATCCAAACATGAAGTGCATAGATTGCTATTGACCGGCCTCAAAATAGGTGCGACTTATATATAAGTCCACTTATGATTACTTAACATAGCGCTAAATTTTATCCCGATTGGAGAAAATGATCATTCGTTGCCCAAACCTATGTTTGCAAGCCCAAGTATGTTAGTTTGAACCCTTTTATCCAATAACCTTGAGATTCATTGTTAGGAGGCTTTGGTTATACCAATCCTCCAATGGATCTTCATCAATTTTGGTCAACGGGATCACTTAAATATCATTGACCATTAAATGTTACCTTAAGGATTCTTAAATGGATGATATACTTGACAAAAAGCAAATGACACTTGTTGTTGAGAGGCTTTGGATCTACCAATCCTATAATGAGTTCCAAATGCAAGTTTCAAGATGGTCATCCAACTAACCATTAACTTTTAACAATTGACTTTATTTTATGATTTTAGTCTTATGCTTTTACTTTATGTTCCATTTACTTTAGCATTTACATTTCATGCTATTTTCATCTTTGCTCACTTGAACATTTCATTTTATGTCATTTTTATTTTTCCTACTTTAGGTTTTCTTTTCCTTTTTAAAGATATTTAATAATCAACATGAACCATAAAAAAAATTAATGATAATTGGACCATTTGGTTACTATCCTTGGCATTATGGAGTATTGTACTTCTTGGACTTAGGAATAGAAACCTTGGCCTATGTTGGAAACCTTGTGACCTTAATTGATATTTTGTCTAGAGCTCTTGAGATTTACCTCAAGACATTGGGTTGTTTGTTTGTTTTGTGTACAGGTTATTGTGATTACATACTTTGTCTGTAATCTAGAATTCATCTGTATATAGCCGTTACTCTAGCCAATTTTTGTGAAGACTTAATACATTTGAAATTTGTGAAGACTTATACAACAGTTAATGTGAATCCCAATTTTAGTAAGTATGTTTTCCATATGGACAATGACGATGATGTCTTATCTCATAAAATTAACCAACATACTTGTGTTTTAAAATTTTTAAAGAGGAACTACGTGTACCCTGATCCCCTATTGCAAGAACGGTGGCACGTAGGCACTAAAGGTTCGCAACCGCGACAGGTGCAAAATTCATAAAAAAATATTTCTTTTCTCATCACCACAATCTATTTTTTATACAACATTTTATAGCCAAAATATACAGATTTTACAAAGAGGTTCCCACGGAGTACCGTAGATGTTTAGGGTGCTAATAACTTCCCTTTGCATAACCAACCCCCTTACCTTGAATCTTTACCCCTCTTTTAGTTTATTCTCTCTTTTCCTATTCCTTTGAAAACAATAAAGCACGATGGCGATTTGTATACAGTCATTACTCTGTCCAATTTTTGTGAAGACTTAATACATTTGAAGTTTGATTTTCTCAAGAGGTTTAGTATCCTTTCTTGGTTTCAATCCAAATAATGGGAATTCTATCTTGACCCATAATGTCAAGTGTTGGCTTCTTGTTTGTTAGACGGTTCTCTTCCCTACATTTTACCTTATGCTTTAGGATAGTCCCTTCACCTCCTTCCATCTTCTTTAATTTCAAAAATCTTCTCCCTCCTTTTGAAAACTCTTCTTGTTTATAAACTTGAACCACTTTCATGATAAACTTGGACTTAGGTCCATGCATTTTCAAAACATTTTCAAAACATTTTCATAAACAAACTGTGATACGGTGGCAGAACCGACTGTTATACTGGTTTTGCATTTGTGTTTGCAAATGTTGCGGTAAGCAAGAGTCGCCATCGACTTTTATTTTATCCAATAAAGGAAAGGGTGAAAAGAATAGAAAAAGACCGTTCGGGATTATTTATGAATAAGGGGGTAGATTATGGAAAGGGAAGGTGTTAGCACCCTTTCCATCCATAGTTATCTATGGGCTCTTAGATGCTTAGCTCATTTTGAAAAATACCTTGTACTTTGTGTGTTTTCGAAAAGTATTTTTGAAATGCCAATAGTCAGGCAGTTTGCTTTATGATAACTCTTGTATCAGTCCTCAAGAGTGTTGATAAAGCGTTTTGAAAAGGTTTTTGAAAATTGTTTTGTGTAAGTGTAAAAAATTTGTTTGAGCAAGCATCCAACAACTATCTACTTAACTCGAAAGGGTCTTTCTTTTCCTATTTTCCTTTATACAATGCTATCCTACTATTAGTGAGTAGGTAGCCCTATCGTTTGATGTTTGAGGGGCATTCAAAGGGACGTTTTATAGTTACAAAGGAAACTGGGCAAGAAGCCTTAATAACAACCATAGGGTTTTAAGATCATTTTTACCGAGGCAACATTGAGAGGGTCATCGAGGGACTTATGATCTTTTAAACTGGAGGGTAGCCACTAAAATCTCTCACGTTTCGAGAGTTGTGACTATTTTCCTAAGGCAACCAAAGTGGGAGTATCCAAAAGGTGCGCATGTGCAATTCTATTGTGTTTCAGTTATTTATCTGGATGTTAGGTTTGCTAACGTTTTATTTTTAATTTATTTCCATATAATCCTATTAATCATACATCTAAGCAGTTAATATATATACATAAAATATAAAGTGAGGAAATTAAATCCTATGCTATTTCATCCTGTGGGCAGTTACATAATAGAAAAATACGGAAAAGTAAACTAAACTTATTACAAAATTTCCCATGCAACCTATACATTCTTTCTAGAATTTAAATGGAAAATAAATAGAAAAATGATAAGAAAAAATATAAAAATGTCTTGAAACGTTAAGTATTAAGAAAAATGATTTTTTTTGGTATTTTTGAGAAATAGAACTAAAATTGATTAGAATCTTAAGTCTATTGATTTTAAATTAAACAAAATAGTAAAGTAATTAATTAACTTATTTAAAAAATTAGCTTAGTTAACAAAAATACTAACCTAATGTTTTTTGTGATTTTATTTGATTTTTATAATTAAATAAAGAAAATATTTTTTTGAAGTTAGCAAACTAAAAAAAAGAATGAATAATAAAGGGATAAGTTGGCCTGGTACTGATTAGTAAACAGGGGGATGCTACGAAGTAGATCCATTAAGCCCAAAGGGAAGAAGCCCAAGGCATGCACTGGATCTTGTGAGGCTGGCCCCTTGAGGGCTCATCATGGGGGAGTGCTTCTGGAGCGCTGGATCTGGATCCACAATGATCTAGTGGCTGAGAGTGAGGATGCATGGTAGGCATGCTACGCTGGATCTGAAAAGAAAAAAAATGAGAAAAACGCAAAAACATGTGGATCGAACCCAAACTATCTAAGCTTTACACAAGCATCCTTCACCACCGGGTTATATGTTCATTCATTAATACAAACAACCACAAAAAAATATATTCGAAACATCATAAAATACTGAGGTGTTAAAACCATGGCATTGATTTGGGCTGAAGGTGTTTGTATAGGGAGATACGACCAGAATGTCGCAGGCTCCCCTAACAATGGTGTTTATTGATTCATGCCTTAATGCATGCATGTGCAATGTCAAAAAAAAATCTAAAAAACAATATTAATATGGATCTATGCATCAAATCTATTTAAATTGCATGGATGGAAAGATTAGAGCGTGAGAATTTTACCCTACCAGAGCAACGAGATCTGCTTGTTTTAGGATGCTTTAAGCTTCGAGGAGGGCTAGTATTCGTTTGGACTGGAAGATCCTGCAAGGTGTGTTTCTATTTTGACAGCATAAATGGATTTTAAGAATTTGGTAGGGTTTTCTTGGGAACTTCTTGTGTATAGGCAATGCGTCTGTGGAGGCAATGTTTCGTCTAGCTGATGCGTGTGTGTCTGTCTGGAAAAATGTTTATGTCTCTGGTGGTAATGTTTTTGTGTCTGCTAGCAATGTTTTTGTGTCTGCCCTTTTCTCTTGCGCTTTAGCTTTGTAATTATAAGAGCGTAGTGGTGAACGAGAATGGCAAGAATCAGCCATTAACCATGGCTTTGAAGGCAGAATCGAGAGCCTTAAAAGGTTGCCTTTTTTTGATGATTTTCTACCCTTTTGTGTTTTGAATGAACCTGGACAGGTTTCTCATCTTGACTCTTTCAAATGCCCTCGAGCGTTGTTCTTCGATGGCTCTGAGTGGCTCCCTTCGATCTGCTCACGGTTTCATCCTCATGGCTTCTTCGATTGAGTCCATCTACATTGGTTGTTTGACCTGACAAATTCTCCTAGTCGAACTCCATTCTTATTCTCTTAGATTTCCTTTCCTTGGAGTTTTCTTCTGCTCACTTCCTTCGAACATAGTTTTGACTCCAATCCTACCTTTTGTTTTTCGTTTAAAAATCCATCCTTATTGACCCTTAATTCACCTTCGATTGGTAAATACAGCTTGTATTACACCAATCGAAGGATAACCTATGAGCACCTTCGATCACCCAACTCCCTTGTACATTCAGGCACATGCCTAAGGCATATTGATCCTAAAACTACAAGATGACTCATACCTGGATGACTCGTTTCTAGCTGTCCTTTGATCACGCCATATTTGAAGGCTACATGTCCTTCAAATCATTAGCCTTCCACATGTTTCTTTGTATAAAGTAAAAGCTTTTTGATTCCAAAATATTCTTCTTTTGAAAGTGCCCATTCAAACAAATGTGTCAATTGAAAGGTATTTTCTTGTAGTGCTTCGAATAGCTTATATTTCCATGATTCGAAAATAACACCCTTCGATGCCTTTACTAGCTCTTCCAATCGAAGACTTTAGAAAAAGTCTCCTCACACGCTTTCTTTCGATCAAGACTTTCTTGGATATTTAGAATAGCTTATATTTAAGTGGTTCAAAAACAAACCCTTCGAAGCTCTTTATTAGCTCTTCCAATCGAAGAATCCTTAAAAGCCTCCTCATATTTCCCTTCGAATTAGCCTTCCTTCGATCCTTCTAATTAGCCTGCATAATGTCGTCAAAGCTGCTTCGACCCAAAAACCCTTAGGCATATCTTCAATCTTCGATCTACACTTTGTCATGCACACTTATTTTCTTTATTTCAGCTATGCCATAATGCCGAGGCCTATATGGTTCCATGAAAATCATTTGAAGACCTTGCAAACCAAAATTCTTTGTGAGAGGTGAAACTTTTGATGGAAACCCATTGCTTAAGGGGAGAATTTGTCTGATCAATTCTTGGTCAACCTTGAGCAAATGAGGACCTTAATGAGCATGCCTTGGATAAAATGGTAGGTTAAATTTAAGGGTGTAATAGCTGCACCTGTTCAATCTTCTTAAACTTGAAGATGTAGATTGGCTTGTCTGCCTTTCGTGAGCTGAAGGTGGAGGATGATTGAACACTAGAGTGCCCAAAAATTTTCACTCGCATGAAGTAACTCAGTTGGTTGATGATGTCAGTAAAGGGATTACAAATTCCATTTGGAGAAGATGACTGAGAGTCGTCGAAGATGGGATTAAAGATGCCATCCAGAGTAGATGCTGACTTCATAAGAGGTCTCTTTATGGGGATTCCTATTCCTGTTGTCTGAGAAGGACCCCACTGGGGAATGTTGATATTTGTTGTTCTCCTGCTTGAGGAAAACTCTGTGGGGAATAGAGTCTAGGAACTTTAGTTTCCCATGGCTCTACTGAGGAGTTATATCTAGACTAGAGAGATAAACGTTAGTTGTTTTCTGGCTGAAATCCAGGCTTCGCAATAACTTGCTGGGGAGAATGAAATTAACTATTATCTGGAAATGTATTAAAAGGATCCTGTGTAGGGATGCTTCAGGATGAGTCCGTGTTAAAATTCATTTAGAGATTGTGAGAAGAAACCCGTTTAAGATTGCTTCAGGATGAGCCCGTTTAAAGTTGCATCTGGAGAATGCGAGAAGGAATCCGTGTAAGATTGCTTCAAGATGAGCCCGTGTAAAGCTGCATCTGGAAATTAAGAAGGAATCCTTGTAAGATTGCTTCAGGATAAGCCCGTGTAAAGCTGCATCTGGAAATTGAGAAGGAATCCGTGTAAGCTTCCTTTAAGATGAGCCCATGTAAAGATGCATCCAGAGATCATGAGAAGGAACCCGTGTAACATTGCTTCAGGATGATCGTGTAGAGCTGAATCTGGAGATTGTGAGAAGAAACCCGTGTAAGATTGCTATGTATGGTCATGTAGATAGTCACCCCGTCTTGTTTCGATAATTGATCCACAGTCACTTGTTCACAGATAGTTGTCCTGTCTTGTTTCAGTTATTAATCTGGGATCTTGATTTTGTGTTGGTCATTGAGATAGATGCATGTCCGGTTTCAATAATTAATATTTTACCTAAGAGAAAGGAAGATAGTTTCCCCGTGTTGTTTCGGGAGTTAATCTTCAATCTGCTCATGTAGATAGTTGTCCTGTCTAGTTTCAGGTATTAATCTACAATCAGTAATCCATAAATATTTGTCTTGTCTTGTTTCAGGTATTAATCTGGAACTTGTTTTTGTTGGTCATTAAGATAACTTCCCTATCTGGTTTCAGGAATTAATCTTTGAGATATTTGCGAAAGAAAGATATTTTCCCCGTCTTGTTTCGGGAGTTAATATTTAATCTGCTCATGTAGATACTTGTCATGTCTTGTTCCAGGTATTAATCTACAACAAGTCGTCCATAGATAGTTGTCCTGTCTTGTTTTAGGTATTAATCTGGAACTTGTTTTTGTTGGTCGTTGAGATAGTTGTCATGTCTGGTTTCAAGAATTAATCTCTGACCTATTTGCAAAAGAAAGGTAGTTTCCCCTTCTTGTTTCGGGAGTTAATCTTCAATCTTCTCATGTAGATAATTGTCCTGTCTAGTTCCATGTATTAATTTACAATCTGTCATCCACAAATAGTTGTCCTGTCTTGTTTCAGGTATTAATCTAGAACTTGTTTTTGTTGGTCGTTGAGATAGTTCTCTTATCTGGTTTCAGGAATTAATCTCAGACCTATTTGCGAAAGAAAGATAGTTTCCCTATCTTGTTTCAGGAGTTAATTTGCAATCTTCTCATGTAGATAGTTGTCCTATCTGATTCTAGGTATTAATCTACAATCAGTCGTCCACAGATAGTTGTCATGTCTTGTTTCAGGTATTAATCTGGAACTTGTTTTTGTTGGTTGTTGAGATAGTTGCCCTGTCTGGTTTCAGGAATTAATCTCTGGCCTATTTGCAAAATAAAGATAGTTTCCTTGTCTTGGTTTTGGAGTTAATCTTCAATCTGCTCATGTAGATAGTTGTCCTGTCTGGTTCCAAGTATTAATCTATAATCATTCGTCCACAGATTGTTATCCTATCTTGTTTCAGGTATTTATCTGGAACTTATTTTTGTTGGTCGTTAAGATAGTTTCCCTGTCTAGTTTCAAGAATTAATCTTTGACCTATTTGCGAAATAAATATAATGTCCCCGTCTTGTTTCGGGAGTTAATATTCAATCTGCTCATGTAGATAATTGTCCTGTCTGGTTCCAGGTATTAATCTATAATCACTCATCCATAAATAGTTGCTTGTCTTGTTTCAGGTATTAATCTGGAACTTGTTTTTGTTGGTCGTTGAAATAGTTATCCTGTCTGGTTCCAGGTATTAATCTCTGACCTGGTCTTGTAGATAGTCGCCCCGTCTTATTTCGAGAATTCATCTACACTCATTCGTTCACAGATAGTTACCCTGTCTGGTTTCAGGAATTAATCTAGAACTGTTGAAAATTGGTGATGATATTTGTTTGCTTGCTAACTTTCCTGAAAAAGGTAAAGAGTCAGTTGTATGCAGTGTCATGATGCATGAGATGCATCGGGTAATGATGTTCTCAAAATAAATGAGATTGTGATATATGCATTTGTGTTGCATATGCTATGATGTTTGCAATATGATGTATGAATGCAATGTATGAATGTATCAGTTGTTCTACTGCAGTGTTGCTGAACTAGGGAAAATAAATCCCTGATTGTTGCTCGGAATGAAGAGTGTAAGTCTTCAAATTTTGCTGAGGTTGAAATGCTGAGAGACGGATTTCCGTTGTTAGAGAAATAAACCCTGTTGGGGAAGGGAAACTCTGTAAACTGCTTGGGGATTTTTATGAAATCCTGCTGGGGAATCCGAAAAGCTTGTGAACCAGGCTAGGGAATTCTTTCAGACGCTGGGGGAATAATTGGAGATTCTTGTTCTGTCGGTGATTTTGTATATGGTTTGAATGTTATCCCAACACCTGGAGTCTTGAGTAAATGTTGACCAGGGTGATAAGCCTTCTACTGGTAGACCAGTGATGAGATAACTAGACATAGTCGTACGCTTTAATCCCTAACTTTTGCCTAGACTGTCCTTTCAGATTTTCAGTCCACCGGGATACCCTTTTTTGCCCAAGCTATCTTTTCAGGTTTTCGAGTTGCCGGGTGTATAGTTTCATTTTTATATCCCTAATTTTTTCCCGAAATCCTTTGGTTTTTCGGGATGCCCTTACTTTTGCCTAGGCCAATCAACCTAGCGGGTCTTTTTTTATGCGTAGTATTTTCTGACTATGTCCTTGTTCACAGGGTGCAAAAAGTTGTCATTGTCCATAGTAGTAAGTGTTGTAGCACTTCCAGAAAGGTGTTTCCTTGATCATGCGTGATCCTTTGTTGGAACTCATATCTAATGCCCCAAGTGATTTAGACGGAGGTCTGCCCCTGACACTTTTGAGAGATTCCTAGAATCTTGACTCGACTTCCCCCAGATCAGTTACACACCATGTCATGCCCCTTGATTATGAAAGGCCTGTTACTGGAAATGTCTTTCTATTTGAGGTGATTCTGTTTATTGAGAGGATTTTCTTTCATTGAATATTCATCGTGCGAATTTCTCTATCGTCGAACAATTATTCATATGCAAACAATGACATTTAAAGAATGCAAAGTTTATGTTTGTCTTGACGTTTTTGAAAATTCATTTTTTAGTAAAATAGAATTTGCAAGAATGTGATATCAACTCAAGATTTATAGCAAACCTTACAAGAGTCAAGATACCTTTTTGTAACAGTATGCTTTCGAACTGACCCATGCTTCATCTAGGACTTTTAAGGGTTGTAACGTGGCCTGGTTCACAGTTTAAGAAATAAATGATAAAGGCTCAAAATTATTTGTACCCAACCCGTTCTTCATGATGTTCTTCAGTCCTATACTCAGTTAATGGTGAATTTAAATCCTAATTGAGTCTGCAATTCTGGCTCTGACATTCCGGTGATGGTTCAGATACTGGAAGATTATTTGAGAAGGAAGTCATTTTTGTAACCTTTTCTTTTTCTTGAGGATTTATAGCAACCTCTTTATTTTTATTTTTTATTATCCCTACTTTTTGCCTGAATTGTTTATTTTGTGATTACAGTCAGCGGGATGCCCCATTTTTTTTAAGTCTCCTTCATAGGTTTTGACTCAATGGGCTTTTCTCTTGAGAGATAATGACCGTTTGTTTTAATGATTATGCGGAAACATCACCATCTTTTATTTGGAAGAGAATCTTCGACACTATTCGCCATGTACGTAGGAAAAGCTTGTGATTGAATGCGCCATTGAATTAAATGAGAAACTACCCTGCCCCAGGTTATGATTAAGAGTTTTAATTTGTATGAAAAGAAAAACTTCTACTTCTTAGGCTCAAAGGGGTTAACTAGGGATTATCTTCCTTATAACTCCATTGTTTAAGGACTTGAAATGATGCATGTACATCGTCAGCTAGGTCTGTTCAAAAGCATAATGTATAGGATTATGGTATCTTTTCGTCATCCTCCTTCTAAAGGCTTACAACTTTTAATCTAGAGATGAATATCACCAAAAGGAAGTAAAAGCACAGTTTAAGTGTAGTGAAACCGAATGAAATAATTCAAGACAAACATATGCAATGCATTGATGAAATAAAAAAATTTGACATAAATAAGTGTTCGAACAATCAAAAGAAAATTACAATTTGAGAATTCAAGTGAACAAAAAGCCTCTCTGTCTGAACTTGTCACTTCGGATGGTGTGACTTTGAGGGATAGCAGAAGAATTCAGTCTGGCCATCTTGTGTGAACTCCAGCACTCCTTCGTTGATGAAGTCCTGAATCTTATTTTTCAATTCCCAACAGTCATTCGTATCATGTCCAGGACTATTGGAATGGTATGCGCACATTGCATTAGGATGATAGTTAGGAGTGGAGACATTGGGATTCCAAGGAGGATCCCTTAACGTAATCAACTCCATCTTAAACATGTGTTGCAATACCTGAGCCAAGGACATGTTGATTTTTGGTGAATTTCCTTTTGGGTGTGTCCTGCTTATACTGATTGCCTTATCATTGTTGTTGCATCAGCGCTATATTAGAGATATGCACCACCCCGATAGATTGGTTGAGATTACTCTTATTGCGGCCCTTCTGATCGTACACATCATTGGACTATTTCTTCCCATTGTATGGCTTCCTCTGAGAACTTGAAGATGCGGTCCCCTGAACTTTACCGCTCCTGAGTCTATTTTCAACATGCTCCTGCATGAACATGTCACCCAATTCCCTATCTACTAAGAGAGATTGATCATTGATTAGGCCCCAAGCTCTAGCAGTTTACCCCAGACTGTCATATTTGTCTTGATGAAGTTTGCTAATGAGAATCCTTAAATTTTCCTATTCCCGAGCTAAACTTTGGATATGAGTCATCCGACTACTCATCTGGATTCTCATCCTTTCCATCTCAGCTTGCAGTTGTTTCGACTGGACATCCTTGTTGTTGTCAGGATTTTTCTTGGTTAAGTTCCCTGCAAGGAGTGCCTACAGTTCTTCCTGCCCCTTGGATAGATTCAAGAACATTTCCTTGAATTGAGCATCTTGAGTTTGGAGATCTTAGACAGTCTGCTCGAGAGCCATTTTAACTGAAATAAACAGCAAGCGGATGAGAAAACTTGCATGGGGGAACATGTCATGATGTGATGCATAATGTATGGATGCAATGTTTTCAAGGATCTCGTGGGGTAAACACAAGAAAATGTCGGGAGTTGAATATTGACTGCAACTTTGACGAAAGAGCTTCGTATCATTGAATGTCCTTTTATAAGATACAAGCTCACCATGTCGAGTGGGTCATAGCCTCTGACTCAAGTTGTTGTGTTTTGGTCTTTTGACAGCATTGGCTAGAGGAAAATAAATCCCCTTGCCCCTTGCTAGACCTCTAGTTCATCATAACCTGCATCACAGGCCCTTGAGATCCTTGAAATGGTTGAGGAAATGTTATGGTATGATGTTATGATGTGTATGTTATACATCAAGCAAAAATGTAAGGTGATGAAGACAAGTAAGTCTTGCAAGAAGTTCAGATGACTATAAACAAGTCCTGTAAGGAATTCGTGTTGTTAGATAATGAAATAAAACAAGTCACATAAGTAACCTTAGGTTCAGGCTTGCAAGGAGTTTTTAGGTAAGTACCCTCTTGAAATGTTCAGTTGGCTCAACCTGTCCTAGAAAGTAATCGGGTTCTATGGAATCTCAATATTACTGATCTTTCTTTACTGAGCATTGTTTCAGCACAAGCCTGTTTATTGGCGATCAAAATATCCCGGAAGCCCGATCTCAATGAGTATAGTATCGAGTATCAACCAACTTCATACTGCACCAAAGTCGGCTATCTCACTACTTTCTAATGTCCAAGTTGTTCAATTAGAGTTTCTAAGGTCAGTTGGTGCTTCATGACACCACACAGCGGCCCCGTATTCTTCTTGACTACTCAATGGCTATCGGTACCAACAAATGTATCACACCAACACAGTTATCATTTCAACCGTGTCGGTATAACCTACACGGTCCCCACGATCTATTGCTACTTACCTAAAAGGTGCCCCAGATCTAGGTGTAGGATCTTTACAAGTAAACCCAAACAAAACCTTAGAGTAAAGCAAACAAAGCATACAAGGAAAGCAATTTAAAATGATCTATCTCTAAGGTAACCCCAATTTTTATATTATCCCTAGCAGAGTTGTCAGTTATGTGATATGGTGGCATAACCGACTGTTATACTTGTTTTGCGCTTGTGTTCGCAAATGTTGTGGTAAGCAAGAGTCCCCATTGACTTTTCTTTTATCCAACAAAGGAAAGGGTGAAAAGAACAGAAAAAGACCTTTCGAGATTATTTCTGAGTAAGGGGGTAGATTATGGAAAGGGAAGGTGTTAGCACCCTTTCCATCCGTAGTTATCTACTAGCTCTTAGATGCTTAACTCATTTTGAAAAATACCTTGTGCTTTGTGTGTTTTTGAAAATTATTTTTGAAATGCCAATAGTCAGGAAATTTGCTTTATGATAACTCTTGTTTCAGTCCTCAAGAGTGTTGATAAAGTGTTTTGAAAATTGTTTTGTGTAAGTGTAAAAAATTTGTTTGAGCAAGCATCCAACAACTATCTACTTTACTCGAAAGGTTCGTTCTTTTCCTCTTTTCCTTTAGACAGTGCTATCCTAATATTAGTGAGTAGGTAGCCCAATCATTGGATGTTTTAGGGGCATTCAAAGAGACATTTTATAGTCACAAAGGCAATTGGGCAAGAAACCTTAGTAAATACCCTAGGGTTTTAAGATCATTTTTACCGAGGCAACGTCGAGAGGGTCATCGAGGGACTTATGATCTTTTAAATTGGAGGGTAGCCACTAAAATCTCTCACGTTTCGAGAGTTGTGACTATTTTCCGAAGGCAACCAAAGTGGGAGTATCCAAAAGGTGCGCATGTGCAATTCTATTGTGTTTCAGTTATTTATATGGATGTTAGGTTTGCTAACGTTTTATTTTTAATTTATTTCCATATAATCCTATTAATCATACATCTAAGCAGTTAATATATATACATAAAATATAAAGTGAGGAAATTAAATCCTATGCTATTTCATCCTGTGGGCAGTTACATAATAGAAAAATACGGAAAAGTAAACTAAACTTATTACAACATTTCCCATGCAACCTATACATTCTTTCTACAATTTAAATGGAAAATAAATAGAAAAATGATAAGAAAAATATAAAAATGTCCTGAAACCTTAAGTATTAAGAAAAATGATTTTTTTGGTATTTTTGAGAAATAGAACTAAAATTGATTAGAATCTTAAGTCTATTGATTTTAAATTAAACAAAATGTTAAAGTAATTAATTAACTTATTTACAAAATTAGCTCAGTTAATAAAAATACTAACATAATGTTTTTTATGATTTTATTTGATTTTTATAATTAAGTAAAGAAAATATTTTTTTGAAGTTAACAAACTAAAAAAAGAATGAATAAAAAAGGGATAAGTTGGCCTGATACTGATTAGCAAACAAGGGGGGTGCTAAGAAGAAGATCCATTAATCCCAAACGGAAGAGGCCCAAGGCATGCACTGGATCTTGTGAGGCTGCCCCCTTGATGGTTTATCATAAGGGAGTGCTTCTGGAGCACTGGATCTGGATCCACAATGATATAGTGGTTGAGAGTGAGGATGCATGGTAGGCACGCTACGCTGGATCTGAAAAGAAAGAATGAGAAAAACGCAAAAACCTGTGGATCGAACCCAGACTCTCCAAGATTTACACACGCATCCTTCACCACCGGGTCATGTTTTCATTCATTAATACAAACAACCACAAAACAATATATTCGAAACATCATAAAATATTGAGGTGTTAAAACCATGGCATTGATCTGGGATGAAGGTGTTTGTACAGGGAGATTCGACCAGAACGTCGCAGGCTGCCCTAACAATGGTGTTTCTTGATTCATGCCTTAATCCTTGCATGTGATATATAAAAAAAATCTAAACAACAATATGAATATGGATATATGCATCAAATATATTGAAATTGCATGAACGGGAAGATTAGAGCGTGAGAATTTTACCCTACAGGAGCAACGAGATCTGCTTGTTTTAGTATGCTTTAAGCGTCGAGGAGGGCTAGTATTTGTTTGGACTGGAAGATCCTGCAAGCTGTGTTTCGAATTTGACAGCTTTAATATATTTCAAGAATTTGGTATGGTTTTTTAGGGCAGCTTCTTGTGTATAGGCAATGCCTTTGTGGAGGTAATGTTTCGTCTGGCTAATGCGTGTGTGTCTGTCTGGAAAAATGTTTGTCTCTGGTGACAATGTTTTTGTGTCTGGTGGCAATGTTTTTGTGTCTGCTGGCAATTTTTTTGTGTCTACCTTTTTCGCTTGCGCTTTAGCTTTGTATTTATAGGAGCGCAGTGGTGAACGAGAATGGCAAGAATCAGCCATTAACCATGGCTTTGAAGGCAGAATCAAGAGCCTTAAAAGGTTGTCTTTTTTTGATGATTTTCTACCCTTTCGGGTTTTGAATGAACCTGGAAAGGTTTCTCATCTTGACGCTTTCGAATGCCCTCGATCCTTGTTCTTCGATGGCTCTGAGTGGCTCCCTTCGATTTGCTTATGGTTTCATCCTCATGGCTTCATCGATTGAGTCCATCTACATTGGTTGTTTGACCTGGCAAATTCTCCTAGTCGAACTCCATTCTTATTCTTTTTGATTTCCTTTTTTTGGAGTTTCCTTCTATTCACCTCCTTCGAACACAGTTTTGACTCCAATCCTACCTTTTGTTTTTCGTTTACAGAGCCATCTTTATTGACCCTTAGTTCACCTTCGATTGGTAAATACAGCTTGTATTGCACCAATCGAAGGATAACCTATGGGCACCTTTGATTACCTAACTCCCTTGTACGTTCAGGCACATGCCTGAGGCGTATTGATCCTAAAAATACAAGATGACTCATACCTGGATGACTCGTTTCTAGCTGGCCTTTGATCATGCCATATTTGAAGGCTACATGTCCTTCGAATCATTAGCCTTCCACATGTTTCTTTGGATAAAGTAAAAGTTTTTTATTCCAAAATATTCTACTTTTCAAAGTGCCCATTCAAACAAATGTGTCAATCGAAAGGTCTTTTATTGTAGTGCTTCGAATAGCTTATATTTCCATGATTCGAAAACAACACCCTTTGATGCCTTTACTAGCTCTTCCAATCGAAGACTTTAGAAAAAGTTTCCTCACGCGCTTTCTTTCGATCCAGCCTTCCTTGGATATTTCGAATAGCTTATATTTTAGTGGTTCGAAAACGAACCCTTCCAAGCTCTTTATTAGTTCTTCCAATCGAAGACTCCTTAAAAGCCTCCTCATATTTCCCTTCGAATTAGCCTTCCTTAGATCCTTCTAATTAGCCTGCATACTGTCGTCGAAGCTGCTTCGACCCAAAAACCCTTAGGCATATCTTCAGCCTTCGATCTACACTTTGTCATGCACACTTCTTTTGTTTCTTTCAGCTCTGCCATTATGCTGAGGCCTATATGGTGCCATGAAAATAATTTGAAGCCCTTGCAAACCAAAATTCTTTGTGAGAAGTGAAACATTAGATGGAAACACATTGCTTAAGGGGAGAATTTGTCTGATCAATTCATGGTCAATCTTGAGCAAATGAGGACCTTAATGAGCATGCCCTGAATATAATGGGAGGGAAAATTTTGGGGTGCAACATAAGCTTTAATCAACTTAATAATAACTTGACATTTTTGTGAGAAGACTAAAAGTAAATCAATCTCATTCAAACCATTTTGCCACTTTGGCTTTTGCTTTAAAAAATTTCTCAAAAGATTAGACTCTTGTCAATCCTTGTAGTGATGCAAACAACTATACTTCTACAATATGTAGTGAAGAGATATATTTTCCACTTGGGTGTTGAGTAAGGCATTGTTGATTTTCAAATCCAAGCCATATCCTCCACTTTGAGATGATGCAAATTCTCCTTTTTCATGATTGTGGGTAGTAAGTAAGTTTTCCATATGGACAATGACGATGATATCTTATCTCATAAAGTTAACCAACACACTTGTGTTTTAAAATGTTTAAAGAGGAACTACGTGTACCCTGATCCCCTATTTCATGAAATGTGGTACGTAGGCACTAAAGATTCCAACCGCGGCGGGTGCAAAAATCATAAAAAAATATTTCTTTTCTCATCACCACAATCATTTTTTTATACAACATTTTATAGCCAAAATATATAGATTTTACAAAGAGGTTCCTATGGAGTACCGTAGATGTTTAGGGTTCTAATACCTTCCCTTTTCATAACCAATGACCTTACCTTGAATCTTTCCCCCTCTTTTGGGTTATTCGCTCTTTTCCCATTCCTTTGGAAACAATAAAGCGCGTTGGTGTATTTTTTTAAATTTGTACAAGTCTAATCAATCCAATGGCTTAGTCTTAAACATTTTTATCTCTACACATTCATCAGAGTAAACAAATCTAAAAAACGAACTATCTCCCATAATGACGAGACTGCCATCCATCAGAGTAAACAAATCTCAACAACAAACTATCTCCCATAATGATGAGACTACCATTCATCGTAGTAAACAAATCTCAACAATGAACTATCTTCCATAATGACGAGACTACCACTCATCGAAGTAAACAAATCTTAACAACGAACTATCTCCCATAATGATGAGACTATCATACATCAGAGTAAAACATCTAAACAAATAACTATCTTCCATAATGACGAGACTACCATTCATCAGAGTAAAACATCTTCTCTGCATTGACAAGCTTACTAGGGAAGAACAAGTTGCTCAAATAAAGAGACCTGTCATTTTCTATTTACAAAGAGGATTGCGAAAATGCTGCAGGGAAATGAATCTTGACTTTCTAGGGAAGTGTAAAATAAATGCACATTCTCAAACCAGGATTCAAAGCCTGCATAAATCAGAATGATAATGTAGTCGGGGACCACAAGATTCAAACCATAAATAAACCAGAGTGAAATAGTCAACCATGACAGCACTCAATAGGAAAGAAACTCAAAAGGGGATCACATTCCATCCAGATAATAAGCTGAATAGGAAGGCTAAAACAAAAATTCTTCCACGAGGGATAACTCTGTGGGGAAATTGAAAGGATGTACACTTTCTACTTAAGGTTGAAAATCTATTGGAGAGAGAGTAACATAACTCTGCAAATAGGGTAATATGTCAAAAAATAATGAATGAAAATGAGAAATGAATTTTAAATTCCTCTATGTATGATGTATGTATGAATGTTATCATGTATATGCTGACAAAACATACGTACAACATTGGTAATACCCAACAAAACCACATTGGGAAAAGTCAACACTCGGCTAAATCACATCCAGGATTAAGATTCCATAAGAGAGTAAGCGCCAATTGGGGAAACAAATTCCTACTTCACGGCTTAAATCCACTGGCAAGAAACATGGCTTGAAAATAATCAAACATAATCTGTTTGCAATAGACTGATACAAATGCAGGGATATATCACCCTATTCCAGGCTTCACCGGGGAATATCATACAAACTTCACTAGGGAAGGCAATGTTGCATATCGTTTAGACTTCAACTGGGGATTCCAAACCAACTTTAACGGGGAGGATAACACCACATCATCGAGGGAAGCCTAAATACAATCTTCGATATCAAGAGTAATGGTTGCACAAACTTCTCTGGGGATAAACTATGAAACTTCATGGGGATAACAACTTTTAGATAAATGCATCATCTCGGCTTCATTCGGGGATCTAAGAAGTTTTAACAATGCAGCAAGAAGTCGAAATTATGGGGATTTTAAATCAAACTCAACACTTGGCGAGAGAAAACCCAAAAACTTGACAATTGTCTCAACACTTCTTAAAAAAGATACTGCCCTTGTCTGGCTAATCAACTGGGGAAATCTATGTCAAACCCTAACTGGAGAGTATGGCATAGAGGTATTAAACCACCCAAACCAAATAATCAACCTGGAGAAAAATCTGAACCAAGACTTAACTAGGAAAAATGGGATTACAGGCCCAACATCGTTCCATATATCAATTGGTATAAACTCCAATTATTAGAGGAAAGCAACACAAGAGGATCATGCGTATGTCAGCAAGAGTAACCTGGTAGAGCTTTCTTGGGGAATGTTTTCAAAACATCAGAGTTCATCCATCCTAGGAATCACCACTTACTTGAATCACAAAATATGAAGTAAAAAGTAATTTGTAAATTATTTTTCAAAAAGTATTTTTATTATTAAATATTTTTGATTTGAAAATTACTATAAATAATAAATGAAATATTCACAAACAGAATAAAATAAGAACTACAAAGAGTTGGATAAAGGTTCAAACTTTATTAATAGAATGGTAGTCTGCGAATGGCGAGACTCCATGGATGATTAAAATTTTTGGAAAATGGTAAATATATGGAAAATATACATTGAAATACAATGACCATTATTCTCCCTAATAACTTTGAACTCTTGAGCAGCGACTTCAGTTGAAGTGTGATGAGGATCCGAGAAGATTGTTGCTTCAATGATCAAGTCTTGTCTGACGAAGTTACTTGCCAAGAAATCCCTAACTATTGCCTAGGTTTCCCTCAAAGGTTTTTAACCTAGCGGGAAAATTTATTTTGTTTGTGTCGCTTTACTTTTTCCTAGGTCGCCTTTTCGGGTTTTCAGCCTACCGAGACGCTCTTTTTTGCCTAAGCCACCCTTCAGAATTTTCAACTTAGCGAGTTGTTCTTTTATTTATTTAGGCGAAGTATTTCTTGACTGCGTCACCATTCATAGGACGTGGGAACTCCTCGCCATCCATAGTTTCCAGAATTAAAGCACCACTAGAGAAGGCTTTCTTAACAACATACGGCCTTCAAAATTTGGAGTTAACTTTCCCCTTGATTCAGTGTTAAAAGACACGATCTTCCTGAGCACGAGGTCGCCTTCTCTGAATTCACGAGGCTTGACCTTTTTATCAAAATATTTATTCATTCTTTTCTATAATAATTGACCATGACACAAAGTTGTCATTCTCTTTTCTTCAGTCAAATTCAATTGGTCAAACATGTTCTGGACCCATTCAGCCTCTAACAACTTGGTTTCCATTATCACACGTAAAGAGGGAATCTCAACCTCGACGAGGAGAACTGCTTCCATACCATACACAAGAGAGATTGGGGTTTCCCCTGTTGAAGTATGGACGGATGTACGATACCCTTGCAAAGCAAAAGGGAGCATCTCATGCCAATCGTTATAGGTACCAACCATCTTCTGGATGATCTTCTTAATATTTTTGTTAGCAGCTTCAAGAACCCCATTCATCTTAGGTCTGTAAGGAGTTGAGTTCTGATGGACAATCTTGAATTCTTCACAAAGTTCTGTCATCATCTTGTTATTCAGATTCGAGCCATTGTCAGTGATAATCCTGCTTATCACACCATACCGACATATAAGATTGTTCTTGATAAAGCGCACTACCGCCTGCTTGGTGACATTAGCATAAGAAGCTGCTTCCACCCACTTGGTGAAGTAATAAATTTCCACCAAGATGAATCGATGTCCATTTGACGCCTTGGGTTCAATCATTCCAATCATATTAATACCCAACATAGAAAAAGGCCATGGGAAAGTAATAACATTGAAAAGCATCAGAGGCACATGAATTTTGTCAACATAAATCTAACACTTATGGCACTTATTTGAAAACTTATAACAGTTAGATTCCATTGTCAGCCAATAGTAACTTTCCCTAAGCATCTTCTTTTCCATTGAATGTCCATTGGCATGGGTACCGAAGGAATCTTCATGGATCTCATGCATTAACATGTTTGCTTCGTGTCTATCCACGCATCTGAGCAAAACCATGTCATAATTTCTTTTGTATATCACATATTCACTGAGGAAAAAGCTTCCTGCCAACCTTCTCAATGTCTTTCTATCTTTTTTTGACGCACCAACCGGGTATTCCTTTGTCTGGAGAAAGTGCTTGATATCATAATACCAAGGTTTTTCATATGACGTTCTCTCTGTCGCAAACACATGAGCTGGCCTATCCAGACCTCGAATTGTGATCTGAGGTAATCATTCCAAGAATTTACTTGAAACATAGAAGCCAAAGTGGCTAAAGCATCTTCCATCTGATTCTCATCTCTAGAAATATGATGGAATTCAACTTTATTAAAGAAAGGTCATAATCTTCTTGCATAATCTTTGTAGGGAAATAAGCCAACGTGAAAAGTATCCCATTCTCCTTTAATCTGATTTATTACCAAAGCTGAATCACCATAAACATCTAGAATTTTGATTCTGAGATCTATAGCCTCTTCAAGACCAATGATACAAGCTTCGTAGTCTTACATATTATTGGTACAATCAAATTTCAACCTTGCAGTAAAAGGGATATGTGACCCTTAGGGAGTGATAATCACGACACCAATTCCTTTCCCATAAGAATTTATAGCTCCATCAAATACCATACCCCATCGGGATTCTGGATCAGGACCTTCCTTAGGCAAAGATTTATCATAATCTTTTACTTTCAAATACATCACATCGTTATCAGGGAAATCATATTTAACAAACTGATAATCACCAACTAGTTGGTGAGAAAGATAATCTGCCAACACACTGCTTTTTATAGCCTTATGAGTATGGTATTCAATATCATATTCAAACAACAACATCTGCCAATAAGCAATTCTTCCAGTAAGAGTAGGCTTTTCAAATGTATATTTAATTTGATCCATTTTGGAAATCAACAAAGTGGTATGATTCAATAAATATTGCTGCAATCGTTTTGCCGCCCAGGCCAAAGCACAACATGTTTTTTCTAGCATAGAACATTGTGACTCATAGTCAATAAACTTCTTATTGAGATAATAAATGGCATATTATTTTCTTCCCGTTTCATCTTTTTGTCCCAAAATACAGCCCATAGAATTATCTAACATAGTCAAATGCATAATCAATGGTGTTCCTTCAACAGGAGGGAGCAAGATAAGAGGTTCAACCAAATACTCTTTAATGCTTTCAAATGCCCTTTGGCAACTGTCCATTCACACAAAACCTTTATCTTTTTTTAACAGCTTGAAGATCCGTTCACATGTTGTAGTCATGTGGGAAATAAATCAGGATATGTAATTTAAACGTCCAAGGAAGCCCCTAACTTGCTTTTCAGGTTTTGGTGCAGGCATTTCTTGAATTTCTTTAACTTTATCAGGATAAACTTCAATTCCTTTTTTGCTGACAATGAAACCTAGAAATTTTCCTGAACGAACACCAAAAGTGAACTTACTTGGATTCAAGTGGAGACAATACTTCCTCAAATGCTGAAACACTTTTATCAAATCATTTATATGCCTTCCTCAGACTGAGATTTAGCAATTATATCATTAACATATACCTCAATTTCCTTATGCATCAGATCATGAAATTGGGATGTCATAGTCCTTTAGTACGTTGCACCACCATTATTCAACCCAAAGGGAATCACTCTATAATAGAATGTTCCCCAGGGTGTGATAGATGTTGTTTTTTCCATGTCCTCCGGAGCCATTCTGATTTGATTGTGTGATACAGTGCCAGAACCGATTGTTAAATACTGGTTTTGCATTTGTGTTTGCAAATGTCGCGGTAAGCAAGAGTTTCCACCGTCTTTTATTTTATCCAACAAAGGAAAAGGGAAAAAGAATAGAAAAAACCTTTTTCGAGATGTTTCTGAGTACGTGGGGGAGGGGGGGATAGATTATAGAAAGGGAAGGTGTTAGCACCCTTTCTATCCATGGTTTTCCATGGGCTCTTAAGTACTTTCTCGTTTTTAAATTGCTTTTGTGTGTGTTTTGAAAAGCTTTGAAAATGCCTTAGTGCGGCGTTTCACTTTATGGTAACCCTTGTATCAGTCCTTAAGAGTGTGGTAAAGCGTTTTTGAAAACGTTTTTTGAAAAATGTTTGAAAATATAAGTGTGAAAAATTGATTGTTTTGAGCAAGTACTTAAAAGTTTCTACCTACTCGAAAAAGACTATTCATTTTCTTGTTTCCTTTAGACAGCGTTATCCTACTATTAAGGAGTAGGAAGCTCCATCGTTGGAGTTTAAGGGATAATCTAAAGGGACGATTATGGTCACTTAAGGAAACAGAGCATGAACTCTTAGGAACTGTCCTAAAGTTCTAAGATTGAATTTTGTTTTACCGAGGCAACCTTCGAAAGGGACTTGCGATCTCTGAATTAGAGGACAATCACTAAGAATTCTCACGTTCGAGAATAATGACCGTATTTCCGAGGCAACCGAAGTGGGAGATGCCCTAGGGGTGAGCATGTGCAAGTGTTTGATTTCAGTTTATTTATCTTTGCACATTTAGGGTGATCTACCGTTTTAATCATTTAATCTTTCCATTCAATCCTATGATCATTCATCTAACAGTTAATAGTAGCGAAAAAATAAAATGCGAGAATCTTAAACCTAGCTATTACAAGGCCTTGGGGAGGGGGTTACATAACCAAACTTGGGGGAAAGCGGTAAATAAAAATAGTAAATGAAAACCTAATTCACAACTATTACAAACCAATAACAGTTACATTAATTGGAAAATAAAATGAAAATAAATAAGCGCGCGAAAAAAATAAGACGGAATAAAGTCTAAGTCCTAAAAAAAACTTATCAATTAAAGAGAAAATATTTTTGTCATTTTTTTAATGTTAAAAAATATTTGAAAAGATAACCTAAATCTAATTAATTTTTATTTAATAAAAATTATCTAGTTATAATAATCAAATTAATTAATTATTTTCAGAAAATTAATTTTAATTATAAAACCTAATTCTATTTTTTTGATTTTTCTAATTATTAAAAAAATGAATTTAAGACAATTAAAATAAAATAACAATAAAGAAAAAGACCAAAAAATAATGAATTGGCCTTGTACTGTTTGGCCAACTGGGAGGTGTGAATTGGAATTTTTGCAAGGCCCAAAGGCGCTGGCCTAATTGCCAGCATGCATTCCAGTGTAATCAGCCTTCAGGGAGTGCACCATGGATCTTCAATTTTGGAGCATTAGATCTGCTTTGAGATGATCCAAAGGGTGGGATCTGAGGACGTATGGTGGTCCTTCTAGGTCATAGCGAATTGGATCCTACAAGGTTTAATAAGAAAACACAAAATTGCATGGACCTGGGATCGAACCCAGGTCCTTACCTTCATAAGCGTGTCTCCTACCAACTGAGCTGGACAATTATGTTGTATATATAATAAAACAAATAAAACATAAGGTACACTAAATGTTGTATCCAGAAAAACGTGCATGAATTCAAACTTTCCAATGGGAGATTGACACCTAATCTTCTTCCTCTTGCAACCATCACTTTAGAGACCACACTTTTACCTACTGACAGATTCGTCGCTATAGGCTATAGTGACAGTTTTTGTCTATTGCTACAAACCTGCAAAACTCAAAAATGCAGCACAAGCAAGATAAATCCTAACCAAAGGTATAAATCTATTGCATTCATTCCCCTGAACACAAAGATGCCCTCAATTTGACCCAATTTTACCTCTACATGAAGTTCCCAATTTGGGACCTTGAAGCCCTAACAATGGCTTCGTACGACTCATGCGTCTATACTTAAATTAAAGCATTCAAATACCTTGTATACATGATAACAAACATAAATATAGAATTGAAACATGTTTATGATGCCAGAATTAAAGGAATCGAAATCAAAAAGATATGCAAACCGTGACTGTTAGAGGGCATGATTCTTGATGTTTCAGGCTTTGGGAATGCTTGCAATGGCTTCAGAGGCTCTCCAGAAGTATGTTTTGATACTTGTTTGTGACTGAAACAAGCTGGAAATGGAACTTCGAGTTTGAAAATTTTAGTGTTTTTTTGCAAATTGGACATGGGTTCTCCATGTCACGTATCTCTCTTTGATGCTTGCTAAAAGCTTGTTTATATAGAGAGTGATGGGAGGATACGAAAATGCCATGTTTGTAAAACTTATGGACAAGCTTTTGAATGCCATGAATGTCCATTTGTAACCTTGGCCAAAGTCATGGGATTTTGTGCATTTTTTAATTTTGAATGAGTTTAGACATCTTGGCCTTGTTGTAAACGAAAATTCGGAACCCTCCATGCATTAAAACAAGCCTTAAACACATTATTTGCAATAATCTTGATTTATTTGACTTTTAATTAAATAAAATTATTATAAAATGCAAATAAAGTCAAGACTATGCAAAAATGTTTTTAGGAGTCCTCTACACTCTTAGGAAGATGTTTGAAGTCCAATAATTTGAGCCATTGCCTTAAAAATTAAAATTTTCCCAATGCACATTTCTTGAATTTTCCCAAATTTTCCAAAATTGGGAAAGCCATAACTTGATCAATTTTTATCTCATGATAATTATTTGGTACTTTTTGGAAAGTTCAAGATGTCTACTTCAATCCCTCTTTTGATAAATTTTGCTTTTGAAGAAGTTATCTTGATGTTAAAGGTCTTGGAAAAAAGTGGCTTTTATTGACTTTCTAAAAATGACCTGTAACGTATGAAATTGTATCTTTCAAATGGTACACTTCTTGGACTTGATGGCTGAAGAGAAGTTGTAGGGAATTGGATTCTATTCAAAATGATATTTAGTTGGAAAATTTCTGATAAATTATGAGAAAGTTATGCTTAGTCAAAGTTTGGTTGACTTTTCCTATCGAAACCCTAATTTGATATTTTTGATTTTTGATGAATTAGGAGAATTTCTTGAGGAATCATGATAAACCCTTGATCAAATGATGGATATCACTTCAAAATGTTGATGTTGACCAAAAATCTTGAAGTTTGATTGTATATAGGTCATAGTTGATTTTCCAATAATTGAGCAATTGTCTGAGCAAACTTATTGAGCAAAGCATGAAACTTGGCATGGATGATCTTGAGGACATATTAGGACCATGGAGACCATTTTGGACCCTTGGGACTCAACCATCTTGCTTGAAATTGCATCCCTAGTTGGGGGTTCATTTCCTTAGTAGGAGACTTGTCTGGTCAATCCTTGTTCAATTTTGAGCAATTAAGAACCTCTAGGGGTATGTCTTGTGTGAAAATGGGAGGGAAAATTTTTGGGTACAACAGCTTCCCCTGTTCAATCTTCTTAAACCTGAGGATGTAGATTGGTTGCTCTGCCTTTCGTGATCTGAAAGTGGAAGATGATTGAACACTAGAGTGCCCAGAAATTTGCACTCGCATGAAGTGAATGTCGATCGATAATATCGGGAATGGGCTTACAGATGCCATTTGGAAGGCGACAAAGAATCGTCGAAGATGGGATTAAAGATGCAATCCAGAAAAGATATCGGTTGCATAAGAGATTCTTTGTGAGAATTCCTGTACCTGCTGTTGAGGAGGAATTCGCAGGGGAATGTTGATTTATGTCTTTGGAATAAGAGTCAAGGAGCTTCGGTTGTCCTTTACTCTACTATGGAATTAACTCTTGATTGATGAGACAAAAGTGATCCATTATCTGGTCAAGTCCGGGTTTTACGGTGTTATAAACTATTATCTGGAGATAAAAGAGAAGGAACCTGTATACGGCTTTCTCGGGACAAGTCCATGTAAAACTGCGTCAGGTAATTCATGAAAAAGGAGCCTGGATAGTAGGGTTACTTTGAAATAAATCCTGGGTAGTAGGGTTGTGAGAAGGAATCTAGATAGTAGGGTTACTTCGACATAAAGCCTGGGTAGTAGGGCTGTAAGAAGGAACCTGGATAATAGGGTTACTTCGAAATAAATCCTGGGTAGTAGGGCTGTGAGAAGGAACCTGGATAGTAGGGTTACTTAGAAATAAAGCCTGGGTAGTAGGGCTGCTTCAGAATAAAGCCTTGGTTGTATGGCTGTGAGAAGGAACCTGGATAGTAGGGTTACTTCGAAATAAAGCCAGGGTAGTAGGGCTTCTTGAGAATAAAGCCTGGGTGGTAAGGCTATGAAAAGGAACCTGGGTAGTAGGGTTACTTCGAAATAAAGTCTGGGTAGTAGGGATGTGAGAAGGAACCTGGATAGTAGGGTTACTTCGAAATAAAGCCTGGGTAGTAGGGATGTGAGAAGGAACCTGGATAGTAGGGTTACTTCGAAATAAAGCCTGGGTAGTAGGGTTGTGAGAAGGAATCTGGGTAGTAGGGCTGTGAGAAGGAACCTGGGTAGTAGGGTTACTTCGAAATAAATCCTGGGTAGTAGGGCTGTGATAAGGAACCTAGATAGTAGTGTTACTTAGAAATAAAGCCTGGGTAGTAGGGCTGCCTCATTTGATCACGTAGATTAGTTGACCCGTTTGGTTTCGGGAACTGGTTTTCCATTAGTTTCCTGCAGATATGCCATGTATAGCTTCATGGATTTAACCTTGAACTGTTGGAATTGTTGATGATAACCATCTTTCCTGAAAAAGGTATAAGATTAATTATATGCGATGCATGAAATGCATGGTATGATGATGTTCTCAAAATAAATGAGATTATGCTGTATGCAATATGTGTATGCACGTCATGGTGTATGAACATGAAATGCTATTGTGACATATCCGGGTCTGGGAAAATAAATCCCTGTCTGCTGCTGGAGAGTACTGGAAATTGAATTCCTGACCGTTATAGAAAAAGTTGTTCTTCTACTTCCTCTGGGGATAATGATTAAAGATGATTTGTCGAGGATTTCCTCTTTCTGTTTGAGAATACTCGGCTGGTATTTTTTGTCTTCTGTTTAAGAATGAATCTATAGGGAGACAAGTACTTCTACTTGCGAATATTCTACTGGGGAGAAGATGCTTTATTTGGGGAGTGCTCCGCTGAGGAAGAAGAATTCTTCTGTTGGAATATTCCATAGTGAGAAAAGAATTTTGTTGGAGACTCTACTACGAAATATTCAGTAGCTAGGGAAAAGGAACTCTGTTGAGGATGATCTTCTACTGCCAGAGAAATAAACTTTAATGGGGATGAAGATTTGAAAGTTGCCGGAGATTATAAAGCTCTGTGGGGAATGAGGGGTCAAACTTTGGTCATTTACTCTGCAGGTACGAGGCTTCATAAACTGATGGGGATAAAAATATACTCAGCTGGAAAGCGTGGATTTCAAATCTCTAAAGGATTCTGTTGGAGAAGGTAATTCCTTCCTGGAAAAAATCTGTAGAGACTAGGACTGGCTTTCAGACATTGCTCCGTTCCTTAAGCCATTAGCAATTGTCTTTATGTTCTTTATGTAAATATTTGCAAACAGTAATCATATTCAATATGCATATGCCACAAATAATCACTGGACGTTTTTGCAAAACAAAACAGAAAAATAGAAAATAAGTAGTTTTGAACTTTCAAAAACTGATTTGTATTGATTTTTGAAGTTTGCCTATAAAAGGCGTTTATGTACAAGGAGACAGACATTCTAGTAAGAAAATGTCGTCACAAGAAGAATTTATACAAATTTATATACAAAGAGAAAACGGCTATGTATAATGATCCCATTGAGTTTCAATTCTACTATTGCTCTTATGCCTTCGAGCGTCTCATCACTTTGCTGCTTGTCCGAAGTTGACTGAATTGATCGGTACCGCTTGAGTTTGATAGTCTAATACTGAAGTTTGATTGCAAGGTTAACCAACGAGACATAGTTATATGCCTTAAATCCCTAATTTTTGCCTGGACCACCCTTTCGAGTTTTCAGTCCACCGGGATACCCTTTCTTGCCCAAGCCGCCCTTTCAGGTTTTCGACTTGCCGGGTGTACAGTTTTGTTTTTATTTTTATCCATAATTTTTGCCCGAACCCTTTTGGTTCGCCGGAATGCCCCTATTTTTTCCTAGGCCATTCGACCTAGCGGGTCTTTATTTATGCGTAGTATCTTTTCACTAAGTCCGCATTCGCAGGGTGGGGAAGGTTGTCACCATCCATGGTGGTTAGAATCATGGCTCCACCAGAAAATAAGTTCTTGATTACAAATGGCCCTTCATATGTGGGGGTCCATTTGCCCATGGGTTCACCTTGCGGCAGTATGATGCGCTTGATCACTAGATCCCCGACTTGATATACTTGGCGCCTGACCTTTTTGTTGAAAGCCTTGATCATCCGTTTTTGATTACATTTGACCATAACAGACAACAGTAAGTCTCTTTTCATCAATCAGATTCAGTTGATCAAGTCGAGTCTGGATCCAATCATCTTCATTCAGACCTACATCCTTCATGATTATCAGAGAACGGATCTGGACCTCAATAGGCAGGACAACCTCCATACCATATACCAGAGAGTAGGGCGTTGCCCCTGTTGACGTTTGTGCTGAGGTGCGATAACCATGAAGAGCAAATGGTAATATCTCATGCCAGTCTTTGTATGTCACCGTCATCTTCTATATGATTTTCTTAATGTTCTTGTTAGCAGCCTCCACAATGCCATTCATCTTCGACCTGTAAGGGGAAGAATTATGGTGTTGGATCTTGAACTATTTACAGAGTTCAATGATAATCGTGTTGTTGAGATTCATACCATTGTCAGTGATGATTCTCTCTGGCACACTGTATCGACAGATCAGGTTATGCTTGATAAACCGCGCCACAACGTTCTTGGTAACGGTAGCAAAAGAGGCAGCTTCAACCCACTTTGTGAAATAATCAATGTCCACCAGGATGAAGTGATGCCCATTAAAAGCGGTAGGTCTAATCTCTCTGATCATGTTAATGCCCCACATTACAAAGGGCCAAGGAGCCATCAAGACGTTCAAAGGAACCGGAGGTACATGCACCTTATCAGCATAGATCTGGAATTTGTGACAAGGTCGTGAATGCTGATAGCAGTCTGCTTCCGTAGTGGACCAATAATATCCTGCCCGTAGGATCTTTTTAGCCATGGTATGTCCACTTGAATGGGTTCCGAAGGAACCTTCATGTAATTCTGCCATAATCCTCTCTGCTTCGCTCTTGTCTACGCGGCGAAGTAAAGTAGAGTCATGGTTGCGCTTATAGAGGATTCCATTACTAAGGAAGAAATTTGCAGAGAACCTTCTCAGAAACTTCTTATCATTGACAGCCGTGCCCTCGGGATATTCTTGAGCCTCGAGATACCTCTTTACTTCATGAAACCAAGGCTTGTCTCCTACTTCTTCAGTGTCAATCTCATAGAAATATGTTGGTTCATCTAACCTCTCAATAGTGATCTGAGGAGCCTTGTTGTCCCACCTGACCCTGAACATAGAGGACATGGTAGCTAGCGCGTCCGCTAACTGATTCTCTTCTCATGGAAAATGTTCAAAGGTTACCTCCTCAAAGTGTGGAAGCAATGTCAGCACGTGCTCTTTGTAAGGGATGAGATTGAGGTGCTTTGTGTCTCACTCGCCTTTGATTTGACTTATTACCAAAGCTAAATCCCTGAATACACTCAAGAACTTGATCCTTAGGTCAATAGCAGCTTTGACACCCATGATGCATGCTTCATACTCCGCCATGTTATTGGTACAGTTGAAACATAGTTTGGCAGTGAAAGGAGTATGACAGCCTTCAGGAGATATGATTACAACACCAATGCCATTACCGAGTGTGTTCGAAGCTCCATCAAAAACCATAGTCCATCGGGATCCTTCTTCAGGTCCTTCATCCAGTCTAGGTTCTTCATAGTCAGTTACTAGCATAATATTCTCGCCCGGGAACTCAAAATTCATGGACTGGTAGTAATCCATGGCCTGATGAGCCAAATGATCAGCTAATACACTCCCCTTGATTTCTTTCTAGGTCGTGTATTAGACATCGTATTCAGTTAAGATCATCTTCCATCTCGCTATTCTTCCCGAGAGAGCGGGCTTCTCAAAGATGTACTTGATCAGATCCATCTTAGATATCAGCAAAGTAGTGTGGGTCAACATATATTGTCTCAGTCGGCAAGCAGCCCATGCCAAAGTGCGGCATTTTTTCTCGAGCAGTGAATATCGTGTTTCACAATCGGTAAACTTTTTGTTAAGGTAGTATATTGCATGCTCTTTTCGACCAGACTCATCATGTTGCCCCAGCACACACCCCATTGAATTGGCTAACACTATTAAGTACATTATCAAAGGTCTTCCTTCAACCGGAGGCATCAAAATTGGTGGTTCTTGAAAATATTCCTTGATTATTTCTAAATCAGTCTGGCATTTGTCATTCCATTTTACCACTTGATCTTTCTTTAGGAGCTTTAAGATTGGCTCACAAGTAGCAGTTAAATGGGAAATGAACCTGACAATGTAGTTTAGGCGTCCCAAAAATCCTATGACCTCCTTCTTAGTGTGATGAGCCGACATCTCTTGTATAACCTTTACTTTTGCAGGGTCCACCTGAATGCCATTGTCATTGACAATGAAACCTAGAAGTTTACTAAACCTTACCCCGAAGGTGCACTTGCTCGGATTCAACCTCATCTTATACATCTTTAACCTATCAAACAACTTTTTTAAATGATCAAGGTTCTCTTCTTCGGTTTGAGACCTGGCTATCATGTCATCCACATATACCTCTATCTCGTGATGTATCATGTCGTGGATCAAAGCTACCATAGCCCGATGATAGGTTTCCTCATCATACTTTAACCCAAATGGCATCACCTTGTAATAGAAAGTGCCCCATTGCGTGACAAAGGTTGACTTCTCCATATCTTCGGGTGCCATTTTGATCTGATTGTAACCAGAGAAACCATCCATGAAGGAAAAGATCTTGTGTTGCGCAATGTTATCAACCAGAACATCGATGTGGGGGAGCGGAAAGTCATCTTTGGGGCGTTCCCTGTTTAGATCTCTGTAGTACACACACATTCGTACCTTACCGTATTTTTTAGGAATCGGCACCATGATGGAAACCCATTGGGGGTAATAGGTGACAACTAAGAACCCAGTGTTGAAATGCTTCATAACCTCTGCTTTGATATTCTATGAAATTTCAGGGTGCATGTGATGTACCTTCTGCTTTACCGGAGGGAAATCTTCTTTAGTTGGTAGCCGGTGGACCACGATATCTGTGTCCAGTCCTGGCATGTCTTCATATGACAAGGAAAATATCTCGACATAGTCGTGCAACTTTTGTATCAACCTCTATTTGACATTAATCTCCAGATTTGTGCCGATCTTGACTTCTTTTATGTCTACCTCTGTGCCCATGTTTGTTGTCTCAACTGGCTCTTCATGAGGCTGTATATCCCTCTCTTCCTGTTGTAACAGTCTAGCAAGTTCTCCAGGTACCTCACAATCTTCCTCACCTTCGTCATCGGCTTTGTTGATCGGATTTTAGAAGTTATAACTAGAAATAGCAGAGCTGTTATCAATGGGATCCAGAGTGGATATGGATCTGCAGTTTGATATGTGAGTGTGTGTAAGAGCATAGCTGTATTGATAAAGTAAAAAGCAGAAAAGAAAAAACAGAGAGCGAATAATTTGTATGCAAAAATGTCCAATGTTTTCTTGATAACATATGATAATGACATATAATAACCCTCACAAATAAACCATTGTGCCTCGGGTAAGACACAAGGCTATAGAATTTATATTGTTTATTACAAATCCGAAAAACAAACAAGACAATTACTACTGAACAAAAGTAATCAGCACAAAATCTTTGGCCGTCCAGTTACTAGGTCCACCGTTGGTAGTAGGGTAGATCCAGCTGTCAATATCAGAATCCTCATCATTGTCTTCAATAGCATTGACCCCATTATTGCTAATGCGTAGAGGATGTCCTCCATCCCGAGCACGTCGAACAACCTTTTGAGCTCCTGAAGTAAAGCCCAAACCAAATTTGTCTGTTTTGTAAGAGAAATCAGGGAGCTGTCCCCAAATGGTACATCCACCTTCTTGAACTACTGCTCTGGCGTCCTTGAGAGAAGCCATCTTCAAGGGAGTTCTGGTGATCTTTGGCACACTGGTAATAGTCTCGGTTGATGCCATAGTCTGGGGAACCTCTTCAAAATTTTAACAAGGGGTATCTATGAACTCACCGTCCATTTCCACATACCTGAAAGAGTTCAGATGGCCTACCATGTACTCCTTTTCACCATGCACGATGACAATATTTTCCTTCACTGGATATTTCAACATTTGGTGCAGCGTAGAAGTAACGACTCCAGCTTCATGGATCCAAGGACGACCCAACAAACAAGAATAAGATGGTCTGATATCCATCACATAGAAGGTGGATTCAAAGGTCTGGGAACCCACTTTGACAGGTATGTCCACCTCCCCGTGCACCATTCTTTTTGAATCGTCGAAAGCCCTCACCACAATATTACTGGGCTTTAAGGTCAAACCTTCACAATCTAGCCTATAAAGAGCCTTCTTGGGCATAACATTCAGTGACGATACAGTGTCCACTAGCACATGGGCCATAATAGTACCCCTGCATTCGATCGAGACATGCAGGGCATCATTATGCTTTCTCCCCTTGGGTGGAAAATCAGCATCTAAAAAACCAACCCATTATTAGCAGTCAAGCTGGCCACACAGTCCTCGAATTGGTCAGCGGAGGTTTCTTGCGGCACATGCACAGTCTTGAGAAATGTAACCAAAGCCTTTGTTTGGGCCTCAAAACATAATAACAGAGCCAGCATTGATATCTTCGAAGGGGTCTTCCCCAGCTGTTTGACCATGTTGTAGTCACTCTTCTTGATTATATTTAAAATATCCTCCATTTCTTGTTTAGAGGATTCTAAAATAACTTTTCTAGGCGCCTCCATCCGGGAAGGCTCACCTACAACTTCTTTGCCTTGAGTCTCAGATGAATCATCGGCAGGGGTAACAACTGGTGTGAGGATGGGAGTAGTAGCAGGAGTACTAGCCGGAACAATAGATGGAATAACAACAGGCTTAGCGACAGTCTTCGGGGAGATCTCAGGAGAGAAAACCCTTCCACTTCGAGTAATTTTGCTGGTCCCAACAATGTTACTGATATCGGGATCAACCTCTTCAATTTTTTCATCTTTAATGGTTAACAAATCCTGCTTGACGCTATGGTAGTAAATGTTATCCCCATAATTCCAAGGAACAACTTTGTCCGAGGAGTATGGTACAGGGCCAGGAAAAGTGATTATTAATGGAGAAATTCTTGGAGCAGATGTAATCCTAACAAGTCTTTTGGAGGAGAACTTGGAAGGATTGGCCGAAATGGTTATGATAACAACATCTTCATGTAGAACAGTTGGAACTGGAGTCTTTTCGAACAAAATCTCTTTGTTATCCATCAGACGTTAAACACCTGCCTTTAGCAAATAACAACCAGAAGGAAGAGATAAACACATGTGGCAACCTTCACCACTGCCCGGAAATAAACCGACTAGCAACAAATTCTTCTTGACGGTTATGAGAGGATTAGAAACTTCATCAACAGAAGTAACAAATAGATCATTATTAATGGCATTAACACCATGGTTGTGTTTGGGCATGGGAGAAGTTATGACATTAGGCATCTCAGAAGCATCAAACTCAATCTCCTTTGCTTCGATCAGATCCTGTATCTTATTCTTCAGAGCCCAACAGTCATTTGTATCGTGGCCTGGACTCTCAGAATGGTAAGCACACCGAGCATTTGGATTGTAACAAGGAGATGTGGTGTTGGGATTTTTGGGAGCCTCCCTTAAGGTTTCCAAATTAGATTTTAACATATGGGGTAAAACCTCATACAACGTTATATTAATCCGGGTGAACTGCCTTTGAGGCCTTTCTACCCTTGGTTGATTGTTTCGTTGTTGAGTAGCCACAACCCTAGGTATCATCACAACCCCTACCGTTGGGCGGTGCTCGGTTCTATTCTGACTTCTTGGATTGTAAATATCATTGACCTCCTTCTTACCCATGAATGGCTTTTTCACTGTACTTGAAGAGGTGTCTTTCTAGATCTTGCCACTTCAGATCCCAGCTTCTACTCTTTCTCCAGTCAATATCAGCACAGGAAAACCAGCTGAGGAGCTACCAATCAAGTGATTAAAGAACGGAACAAATAGTGTACCAAGAAACATGTCCACTAACTCCCTATCAGACAAAGGGGGTTGGACTCTCCCTGCTAAATCTCTCCATTTCCGAGCATAGTCCTTAAAAACTTTGCTTGCACCCATAGACATACTCTAGAGTTAAGTACGAGTAGGAGCAATGTCAATGTTATATTGATACTGCTTACAAAAAGCAGCAGCCAGATCTTCCCAGTTGCGGACATTGATTCCCTCCAGTTGATAGAACTACTAAAGCTGAGTCCCGGACAAACTGTCTAGAAAGAAATGGACCCACAAGTTCCTATCAGTAGTGTGAGGCCGAATCTTCATCATATAAGAACGGAGATGAAGATTGGGACAAGAAACCCCATCATACTTTGCAAACACCGGGACTTTGAACTTTTGCGGGATGACAACCCCAGAAACCAAACCCAGCTCTTCAAAATCCAAACCTGGTACCTTCCGGAACTCCGTTGCATTCAAACGATCCTCCAGCTGTTTGTATTTTTCATCAGCAGGAGGATATTGTTCCTCATCATAGTCAGATTCATCGTCGGATTCTTTTGGACTGAAGTCTTCCTCTCTTGTTTCCTCCTCTTGATTGTCCCCTCCCTTTGATGGATTTGCAAAGTCTAGAGCTCGGTTAGCTGGTCTTCTTCTTTCCACACTCAAAACACGAACTGGTTTCTTTGCCTTCTTCTTTCTATCTTACAGAATAAGGGCCTTCAGATCTTCCTGCCCTTTTGCCAAAGCTACGAACATTTGCTGAAATTGGGCATTTTTTTCCTGGAGATCCTTGATACTTTGTTCAGAAGCCATTATTGCTGAAATAAACAGCGCAGAAGATGAGAATCCTACTTTGATACTTTTTTATGCAATGTCATGGATGATATGCGTATGCAATGATTTCAAGGATTCTTAAAGACTCAAATTTTCTTAAACAAAAAGAAACACATGTTAATTGTATTAATAAGTTTGAATTATTACAAAGAGTGCCCTTTAGGCTTACAATCGAACAAAATAAAAGTTAAAGCAAAAAGAATATTAGGTTTCCCATAAGCGCATCCTTTTTGGTGCAATGTAGGCGCGTATATTCCTCACTTCATGAAGTAGCCTAGTGAGTCCCAGGACCTTCTTCTCGCTGGCATAGAATTGAGCTTCAAACGTATCCCGCTCCTCCTTAATTTGAAACCAGGATTTTTGTAACTCCTCATGATCTGTTGACATGTCAGGATAAAGAACAAGATAAGAAGTGTCTCCTTCAGCAACTGGTTCCATAATCATAGGTAGGATGGAGGGGTAAGGCATCATAAGACTTTGAACACAGGATCGTACCCATTTGAGATAAGGCTCAAGAGAATGGAATTCTTGTGCCCTAGTGTCTTGCTATTAACTATATGTACCATGCCCCAAGCTCGCATGAACCTTTTATGGTAACCCTGAGCATCATTCTCATAGTCGAAGGCGATTCCTTGGATAAGTGTATCATGAGGACCATCCTTTATTACATGTCTAAACTATCGCAGTGCCAAACAAGGATTGTAAGTGATTCCTCCCCTAATGCCTAAAAGAGGGACATTAGGGAATTCTCTGCATCGATCAATGATGGTAACATTCTCCGAGGATTTAGGATACCAATGAATACCTGAATGTGTAAGAGTCGTGAGCCTATGTGACCATCTCAAACCCTATTCGTTCTTCAAGATGGATCAGGGTAGGTGCGAAATAAACCACCTAGCCAAAAGATGAGTGCAACACAAAAGGTTCTCTCTTTTCTTTATAGTGCGGGTATGCAGAAAATGCAGGATATCTCCAAGTAGGGTAGGTACTGGATTGCGTGACAGGAAAACTTTAACCACATTCACGTCTATGAGCTGGTACGGATTAGGAAACAATACCAACCCATAGATGAGAAGGGCTAACACCTCTTCAAAAGCTTGTAATTCCAGGGTATCCCAAAAATGATGAGCTTTATCAAACAAGAACTTAGCCAAAAAACCCTTGACACCTCTCCTGGTTTCCCAATTTGTTACTATGTCAGACCGTTGTAAGGACGGAGATTTAGCAATATCTTCAGGTTTAGGGTCTCTTTCCATACCATAGAAAGGTACATTGTTAATGATAGGCACCCCCAGTAATAGAGAAAACTCCTTCATAGTAGGCACTAACTGGTAATCCGGAAAAGTGAAGCAGTGATGTAGAGGGTCAAAGAATTGAAAGAGAACTTTCAATATTTATTCATCAGGGTTTAAGGTGACCAAGCTAAGAATTCGACCATGTCTTTCAGTGAAGAGAGAGATTTCAGGAACCCTGGATACTAAATCCTTAAGATGAGGAGGTACCTTTACCAAACTGACTTGGATAGTGAATCTGCGGGCGAGGGCCATGTCCTACAAAACAAGACAAAAATAAACCCTAAGAATCCTTGAAATGGTTAGTATGATATGCTATGTTATGATGTCATGATTATGCTCAGATATAGCAGATATAGAAAACACAAGCATATCACACAAAGACCTTAGGTTTAAGGCTTGCATGGGTTTTAAGGTAATACCCTCTTGAAGTTGGATTGGTTTAACCTGTCCTAAATATAGTAGCCGGGTTCTAAGGGATCTCAATATCACCGATCTTTCCCCCAAATTTCGTTCCGATAGGTAATTGACTTGCCACCAAACAAAACTCAAGAGTCAAACCTCAATGAGTGTAGCATCGAGTATCAATCAACTTTGGGTTTACACCAAAGACAGCTATCTCACTACGTCCTAAAAAGCCAAGTTGGTCAATTAAGGTGCTAAGGTCAGTTGACGCTTTATGATACCATGCAACGGCCCCGTATTCTCCTTGATTACTCAAGAGCTACCAGTACACACTAAAGTATCGCATTAACATAGCTACTGCTTCAACCATGTCGGTATACCCCGCACAGCTCCCTCACAATTTATTACTACTTACCTAAAAGGAATTCCCCGATCCGGGTTTAGGATCTAAATAACCGAAATAGATACCCTTAAAAGTAAATCAAACAAGACAAGCCAAAGAAGCAATTAAAATGACCTAGATCCTAAGGTAAACCCCACTTTTTTTTAATCGCCAGCAGAGTCGCCAGTTCTGTGATACGGTGGAAGAACCGTCTGTTTAATATTGGTTTTGCGTTTGTGTTCGCAAATGTCGTAGTAAGCAAGAGTCACCACATTATTTTATTTTATCCAACAAAGGAAAAGGGAAAAAGAATAGAAAAAACCTTTTTCGAGATGTTTCTGAGCATGGGGGTAGATTATAGAAAGGGAAGGTGTTAGCACACTATCTATCCATTGTTTTCCATGGGCTCTTATGTTCTTGCTCATTTTTAAATTTCTTTTGTGTGTGTTTTGAAAAGCTTTGAAAAGGCCTTAGTGCGAAGTTTCACTTTATGGTAACCCTTGTATCAGTCCTCAAGAGTGTGGTAAATCATTTTTGAAAACTTTGTTTGAAAAATGTTTGAAAGTGTAAGTATGAAAAATTGATTGTTTTGAGCAAGTACTTAAAAGTTTCTACCTACTCGAAAAAGACTGTTCGTTTTCTTATTTCCTTTAGACATTGTTATCCTACTATTAAGGAGTAGGTAGCTCCATCGTTGGAGTTTAAGGGACAATCAAAAGGGACGATTACGGTCACTTAAGGCAACAGGGCAAGATCTCTTAGTAACTGTCCTAAAGTTCTAAGATCATATTTTGTTTTACCGAGGCAACCTTCGAAATGGACTTGCGATCTCTGAATTAGAGGACAATCACTAAGAATTCTCACGTTCGAGAATAATGACCGTATTTCCGAGGCAGCCGAAGAGGGAGATGCCCTAGGGGTGAGCATGTGCAATTGTTTGATTTCAATTTATTTATCTTTGCACATTTAGGGTGATCTACCATTTTAATCATTTAATCTTTCTATTCAATCATATTATCATTCATCTAACAGTTAATAGTAACGAAAAAATAAAATGCGAGAATCTTAAACCTAGCTATTACAAGGCCTTGGGGAGGGGGTTACATAACCAAACTTGTGGGAAAGCAGTAAATAAAAACAGTAAATGAAAACCTAATTCACAACTATTACAAACCAATAACAGTTACATTAATTGGAAAATAAAATGAAAAAAAATAAGCGCGCGAAAAAAATAAGACGGGAATAAAGTCTAAGTCCTAAAAAAAAATTATTAATTAAAGAGAAAATATTTTTGTCATTTTTTTATGTTAAAAAATATTTGAAAACATAACCTAAATCTAATTAATTTTTATTTAATAAAAAATAACAAGTTATAATAATCAAATTAATTTATTTTTTTTTAGAAAATTAATTTTAATTATAAAACCTAATTCTATTTTTTTGTTTTTTTTAATTATTAAAAAAATTGAATTTAAGACAATTAAAATAAAATAACAATAAAGAAAAAGACCAAAAAATAATGAATGGGCCTGGTACTGTTTGGCCAACTGGGAGGTGTGAATTGGAATTTTCGCAAGGCCCAAAGGGGCAGGCCTAATTTCCAGCATGCATTCCAGTGTAATCAGCCTTCAGGGAGTGCACCATGGATCTTCTATTCTGGAGCATTGGATCTACTTTGAGATGATCCAAAGGGTGGGATCTGAAGACGTATGGTGGTCCTTCTGGGTCATAGCGCATTGGATCCTGCAAGGTTTAATAAGAAAACACAAAATTGCATGGACCTGGGATCGAACCCAGGTCTTTACCTTCACAAGCGTGTCTCCTACCAACTGAGCTGGACAATTATGTTGTATATTTAATAAAACAAATAAAACATAAGGTACACTAAGTTTTGTGTCAAGAAAAACGCGCGTGAATTCAAAATTTCAAATGGGAGATTGACACCTAATCTTCTTCCTCCTGCAACCGTCACTTTAGAGACCAGACTTTTACCAACGGACAGATTCGTCGCTATAGGCTATAGTGACAGTTTTTGTCCATAGATACAAACCTGCAAAACTCAAAAACGCAGCACAGGCAAGATAAATCCTAACTAAAGGCATATATCTATTGCATTCATTCCCCTGAACACAAAGATGCCCTCAATTTGACCCAATTTTACCTATACACGAAGTTCCCAATTTGGGACCTTAAAGCCCTAACAATGGCTTCGTACAATTCATGCGTCTATACTCAAATTAAAGCATTCAAATACCTTGTATACATGATAACAAACATAAATATAGAATTGAAACATGTTTATGATGCCAGAATTAAAGGAATCGAAATAAAAAAGATATGAAAACCGTGACTGTTAGAGGGCATGATTCTTCACGTTTTAGGCTTTGGGAATGCTTGCAATGGCTTCAGAGGCTCTTCAGGAGTATGTTTTGATACTTGTTTGGGACTGAAACAAGCTGGAAATGGAAATTCGAGTTTGATAACTTTAGTGTTTTTTTAAAAATAGGAAAGGGGTCTCCAGGTCATGTATCTCTCTTTGATGCTTGCTAAAAGCTTGTGTATATAGAGAGTGATGAGAGGACACGAAAATGCCATGTTTGTAACAACTATGAACAAGCTTTTGAATGCCATTAATGTCCATTTGTGACCTTGGAGAAAGTCATGGGATTTTGTCCATTTTTTAATTTTGAATGAGTGCAAACATCTTGGCCTTGCTGTACACGAAAATTGGGACCCCTCCATGCATTAAAACAAGCCTTAAACACATTATTTGTAATAATATTGATTTATTTGATTTTTAATTAAATAAAATTAATATAAAATGCAAATAAAGTCAAGACTATGCAAAAATGTTTTTAGGAGTCCTCTACACTCTTAGGAAGATGTTTGAAGTCCAAGAATTTGAGCCATTGCCTTAAAAATTCAAATTTGCCCAATGCAAATTTCTTGAAATTTCCCAAAATTCCCCAACTTGGGAAATCCATAACTTGATTACTTTTTATATCATGATGATGATCTTGTACTTTTTGTAAAGACCAATATGTCTACTTCAATCTCTCTTTTGATCAATTTTGCTTTTGAAGATGTTAACTTGATGTTAAAGGTCTTGGCAAAAAGTGGCTTTTATTGACTTTCTAAAAATGACCTGTAATGTATGAACCTGTATCTTTCAAATGGTGCACTTCTTGGACTCGAGGTGTAACACCCCGTTTTTGATTAAATGATATTTAAGTTATTTTTTTCTGAAATTATCAAATTAAATCTATTTTAAGAAATATATTTATTTGATATCAATTAAAATGTTAATTCAGTTATTTGAAATAAAAATATTCATAATGATAAAATACTATTTTGAGTAATATTATTTTGGTGTGTATTTGGCTTCGTTTGATTTATCGGTATAATTTAGTTTTTATGGAATAAATATTAATTAAATGTAATATGGTTTTAATAGAATTATATGATATAATTTGAATTAAATAGATTGGGCCAAATTAGAATTTTAGAAAGTTAGGGGGAGGAAAGTAATTAGTAGTAAAAAAAATTTGTTTTATAGGATGGAAAGTAGGATTGGATTCCGTTCTGGGAATTTTTTTAAGAACCCTAAATTACCACTCAACCACCGACGCTCGTCGCCTCAGCTTTTGATCAATGGAAGCAAAAGTGTGGGAATATTCTTCAAATGAAGATAGTGATGATGATAATGATCAAGTCTTTTTGCAAAATGAAAGTGATGAAGAGGACTTTCACTTCACATCCACTTCCTTGCCCAAATTGCAGTTCAGGAATGTGAAATCAAAATGCAGGTGGAATGAAGAGATGGGAATGACAGAGGTTATTGAGAAGAATGGGAAAATGTGGGTATCAACTGGAATTGTTCGCAGTGGCAACATTTATACTTCAATCGAGGAGACTTTGTATCTTATGGAATTAGGAGCCTTACATCTCGTAGACGATGAAAATAGAAGTATATCTCTAATTGAAATGTACGATAAGGTTGCAGGCGGGAAGAGTGGATGTTGCTGGGAGTTGTTTGAGGCTTACAGGCATCTCAAGTCTTTTGGCTATATAATTGGGAGACATGGTGTTGCTTGGAGTTTGAAGAGTGTTAGAAGTTCTCAAAAACAAGTTGCTCTTGAAGTTACAGAAGAAAGCACGCAAGTAGTAGACATGGGTTCCAAACTCGAGCTTTCTATCTGTAAGCTATTTGGTGACTTGAAGATTAACGAATTGAAGTTGTCAAATTCATTTAATGAAGCACGACTAATAGCGGCAGGTAAACGGAAGCACATTTTAATGTTTCAAATAACTATCTCAAATTTATGACAAATGTATTTCAGTTTTGGTGCTTGATTATGTGAATGAGCGGTGATGGTTGTGAGGGAAGATAGTGTATATATATAGTCTTCAAATCCATTTCTTTGTTAAATTGTTGTTGTTAAAGGATGGGGTCCATAAGATGAGGAATCACCACATGGTATTGTCTTGGACGGTCAGGTTATAGCTTGCTGCTTGCCCCACCTTCTGAATGAAAGGCCATTAGATAGACAACCCAATTGAAAGTCAAATGAGATGGCTAGGTTAAACTTAATGCTTTGATTTATTATGGATACTCGTAATTTTGTAGACACACATTAGACATGTCACACGTTTTCTTCATATTGGTAACACGGCTCAGTGCTGACATATAGCTATTAGCTAGCTACAAAAAAGTTTTCGGTAATTTCGGCGACGGAGCTACTTTCTTCGATTCGCACGAAAATTGATGTGCTAGCATAATTCGACGTGTAGATTAACGTAGTGAAGTTCGTTTTGCGAAATTTCGACTTTTTAAGAATCGACCCGATTTTAGTACGAAATGAAATAAATTGAGTTTAATCCCGAATTTAACCGTTCGAGTTACATTTCGGTGACTCGATCGCGATGAGTAACATTGAGAGTAATGCCGGTTCATTGATGATGACTTTATGTTGAAATATACTTTCCGATTTGGAATTGTTTGATAGTTGATGGTTTATGTTTTGGTTGAGTAAGTAACTTGTTTATATACATTTTACTTGACGTTGTGATTGTTAAATTATATGTATGCATGCATGTACAATAGTTGATGTTCCATTGGTTGGATTTGATGGTATGTGTATGTTAAGATTATTGTGGATCTTAATTGCATACATTGGTTATATTGTACATTGCATGGCATGGTTGGTCTTGAAACAGAGACTGTGAAACTGTGGGTTCACATGATTTTATAGACGGTGACCCTAGTGTGGGAATAGACGTAGTGACCTTGATCTGGAAGGGAAACATAGGTGGTGGAACATTGGGTCCACAATATCTAGACGGTGACCCTAGTGTGGGAAAAGACGTAGTGACCTTGATCCGGAAGGGAAATATAGGTGGTGGAACATTGGGTCCACAATATCTAGACGGTGACCCTATTGTGGGAAAAGACGTAGTGACCTTGATCCGGAAGGGAAACATAGGTGGTGGAACCTTGGGTCCACGAGTCGGTACCGCATTCGCATACGTTGAGTCGTGTTGTGAGTCACATGCATAATTGTGCATGTTATGTATGTGTGTTGATGTGTTTGATTATGTGCCAATGTTGTTGTTGTTGTTGTTGTTTGAATTATGGATATGAGCCAAGGATGTGAGTATTCGGATAATCGGTTTACATGGTTAATGCGTTGGAAATGGATTCCTTGAGTAAGGATACTATAGGTGATAAAAAGAACATGATCATTATGTATTGCTTTATTTATTGCCATTTCATTTACTTAAAATTACATGTTATATGATTATTGGAATTCTTACCCTTCTGTTGGAAAATGCTTTTGATGGCATTGTTCAGGTACCGAGGACGGTAGCGCGAGGCGCTAGTCAACGGATGCATTGGAATGCAATCTGTTTTATTTTGATTAGAGTCGAGTCGATGCTCTGGTAGTAACACATGGGGGGGGGGGGGGAATTTATTTAGTGTCGAACTCGATTATTTTGTATTTGGATTATGATGTATATAATCCTTATTCGTGTATATGATGTTTTGTATATGTGAGACTTGATAACATATGCTTATGTGAATTATGATGGCTTGATGCCTTGAATTATGTTTTGATTCCTCCATAAATGGAGATGATGTGAAATTATGAAACTCCGTTGTGTTTGCACGAGAGAATGAAGTAAATATTTATTGTATGTTTGTTTTGTGTTGGAATGCTTATACTTTCAAACATACCCTGTCCGTTTTTCTTTAAAAACTTTGGAATGTGATGTGTGTTGTGGCATCCCTTCCGTGCAATTTTATTTCTCTGATTTTAATCTTTACCTTTAATTGGGGTATTTAGAAGGGGTGTTACAATAGTGGTATCAGAGCATAGTCGGTCAGTTGTCAGGACTTATTTTGTTAATCCCTTGTATTTGATTGTGTGGCTAACGCGATCAATACTTTGTGTTGTTCAGAAGATGGCTGGTAGAAGAAATGATGATGCTTTAGCTGAGGCATTGAGGTTGCTTGCGGGGTCAATAAATCAGATGCCGCAAACGACTCAAGCGCCACATGATGGTACTGAAGATGCTTTCCGTGCTCTTGGGAAGTTCCAAAAGAACAACCCGCCTACTTTCAAGGGAGAGCATGCTCCGGTGGAAGCTCAAGAATGGTTAAAAGAAATTGAGAAAATCTTTCGTGTGATGAATTGCACCGACGCTCAGAAAGTGCAATTCAGAACACACATGCTGATTAAAGAGGCCGAAGACTGGTGGATCAACGCTAGTCAGAGGTATAAGGAGGAGCATGTTGTGGTGACTTGGGAAATTTTCCGAGATGCATTCTTGGAGAATTATTTTCCGGAGGATGTTCGTGGTAGAAAGGAAGTTGAATTCCTGGAATTGAAACAAGGTAGTGGTTCGGTAGCTGACTATGCGGCTAAATTTCAAGATTTGATCAAATACTATCCTCACTACAATATTGTTAATGCTGAGAGGTCGAAGTGCCTTAAGTTTGTTAATGGTTTGAGGCCGGACATAAAGAAGGTGATTGGGTATCAGCAGATTACAAGATTCTCTGAGTTGGTTAATAAGAGTCGTATCTACGACGAAGACAGTCGGGATAGCACTGCTTATTACAAGAGCTTGAGTGAGAAAAGAGGTAAGGGACAGATGCGTCCTAAGCCTTATGATGGAAGAGGAAAGAGACCAATAAGTAGTGGAAAGAGTCCGAGTGGGGGAGTGACTACTCCAATCAAATGTTTTAAATGTGGTAAAGAGGGACATCGTGCTATGGAATGTCGCCAGGGGATAGTTAAGTGTTTCAAGTGTGACAGGGTGGGTCACAAAGCGGTGGATTGTAGAGTTGGTGTGAGTGTAACTTGCTTTAATTGTGGTGAGCGAGGCCACATAAGTACCAAATGTCCAAAGCCAAAGAAAGAAGTTGGAAAAGTATTCGCTTTATCTGGAGCAGAGACTTCTGCTGAGGAACGTCTAATCAGAGGTACATGCTTTATCTCTAATGTGCCTTTCGTTGCTATTATTGATACGGGTGCGACGCATTCGTTTGTTGCTTTAGATTGTGCCAAGAGATTGGGCCTTGTCTTGTCTACTTTGGATCGAAGTATGGAGGTAGATACACCTGCGATGGGTTCAGTTTCTACTTCAGTTTTTTGTTTGAAGTGTCCTTTGCGCATGTGCGGAAGAGATTTTGAACTTGATCTCGTGTGTCTTCCTTTGCATCAGATAGATGTGATTCTGGGTATGGACTGGTTGAAAGCCAACCATGTCTATATCAACTGTTTTGCTAAGGCTGTTCTTTTTCTCGAGTCCGAGAAAGATGGTGTGGTTTTCTTGTCTACACAGCAAGTTGAGAAGAGTGTGAAGAATGGAGATGGGTTGTTTATGCTTATGGCGAGTATGGTTTTGGAAGATGGTAGAGTAAGAAAGGATTATCCTGTAGTATGCGAATTTCCTGAAGTGTTTCCTGAAGAGATTACGGATTTACCTCCTGAGCGTGAGGTAGAGTTTTCCATCGACTTAATTCCTGGTACTAGTCCTGTTTCGATGGCTCCTTATAGGATGTCACCGTCGGAACTAGTGGAACTGAAGAGTCAGCTGGAAGAGTTGCTTGACAAAAGGTTTATTCGTCCTAGTGTGAGCCCGTGGGGTGCTCCAGTTTTACTTGTGAAGAAGAAAGAAGGAACAATGAGACTTTGTATGGATTATAGGCAGCTAAACAAAGTGACCATTAAGAACAAGTATCCTTTGCCAAGGATTGATGATTTAATGGATCAGCTGGTGGGTGCGTGTGTGTTTAGCAAGATTGACTTGAGGTCAGGTTATCATCAGATTCGCGTGAAAGCGGGTGATATTCAGAAAACTGCGTTCAGAACTCGTTATGGACACTATGAGTATTCGGTGATGCCTTTTGGTGTTACGAATGCACCTGGTGTGTTCATGGAGTATATGAACAGAATCTTTCATGAGTTTCTGGATAAGTTTGTGGTGGTGTTCATCGATGACATTTTGATTTATTCCAAGAGTGAAGCAGAGCATGCCGAACACTTGGGAATTGTTTTGTCAATTCTGAAGTAAAATCATTTGTTTGCTAAACTTTCAAAGTGCGAATTCTGGTTAGAACAAGTGAGTTTCCTTGGTCACGTGATATCTCGTGGAGGTATTGCTGTGGATCCTTCGAAGATAGAAGCCGTGTCAGAATGGGAATCTCCAAAGTCAGTTTTTGAGATTCGAAGCTTTCTTGGTTTAGCGGGTTATTACCGTAAGTTCATTGAAGGCTTTTCCAAGCTAGCTTTACCGTTGACACAATTGACTAGGAAGATTCGAGCGTTCGTGTGGACTTCGCAGTGTGAAGATAGTTTCCAAGAGTTGAAGAGAAGGTTGACAATTGCGCCAGTTTTGATTTTGCCTAAACCATCTGAACCGTTTACGGTCTATTGCGATGCTTCTTTGATGGGTTTAGGAGGTGTGTTAATGCAAAATGGGCAGGTTGTGGCGTATGCTTCGAGGCAACTCAAGGTGCATGAGAGGAATTATCAAACTCATGACTTGGAGTTGGCAGCGGTGGTTTTTGTGTTAAAGATTTGGAGGCATTATTTGTTTGGGTCGAGATTCGACGTCTTTAGCGATCATAAGAGTTTGAAATATCTGTTTGATAAAAAAGAGTTGAATATGAGGCAAAGAAGGTGGCTAGAGTTTCTTAAAGATTATGACTTCAGTTTGAATTACCATCCTGGTAAGGCAAACGTGGTTGCAGATGCTTTGAGCAGAAAGTCTGTACACATGTCTATGTTGATGGTTAAAGAATGGGAATTGTTGGAGCAATTTCGAGATTTGAGTTTGGTGTGTGAAGAGACTTATTCTGGCGTGAAGCTTGGTATGATGAAGCTTACTAGTGGTGTCTTGGAAGAGATTAGAGATGGGAAAAAGTCAGATTTGGTTTTGGTTGACAAGTTTACTTTGGTGAATCAAGGTCAAGGTGGAGAGTTCAGAATTGATAAGAATGGAATTTTGAGATGTCATGATAGAGTTTGCATTCCCGATGTGGGGGATGTGAAAAATTTGGAAGTTAGAGATGATTTGACCGTGGAAGCTTTGCCTACAAGAGTTGATGATAGGAAAATGAAACAATTAAGAGGAAATGAAATTGTTTTGGTTAAGGTTGTTTGGGGTGGAGCGGCCAAAGGAAACATAACGTGGGAACTTGAAAGTCGGATGCGGGATTCCTATCCCGAGTTGTTCGTTTAGAGGTAATTTTCGAGGCCGAAAATCTTTTAAGTGGGGGAGAGTTGTAACACGCCGTTTTTGATTAAATGATATTTAAGTTATTTTTTTCCGAAATTATCAAATTAAATCTATTTTAAGAAATATATTTATTTGATATCAATTAAAATGTTAATTCGGTTATTTGAAATAAAAATATTCATAATGATAAAATACTATTTTGAGTAATATTATTTTGGTGTGTATTTGGCTTCGTTTGATTTATCGGTATAATTTAGTTTTTATGGAATAAATATTAATTAAATGTAATATGGTTTTAATAGAATTATATGATATAATTTGAATTAAATAGATTGGGTCAAATTAGAATTTTAGAAAGTTGGGGGGGAAAGTAAGTAGTAGTAAAAAAAATTTGTTTTATAGGATGGAAAGTAGGATTGGATTCCGTTCTGGGAATTTTTTTAAGAACCCTAAATTACCACTCAACCACCGACGCTCGTCGCCTCAGCTTTTGATCAATGGAAGAAAAAATGTGGGAATATTCTTCAAATGAAGATAGTGATGATGATAATGATCAAGTCTTTTTGCAAAATGCAAGTGATGAAGAGGACCTTCACTTCACATCCACTTCCTTGCCCAAATTGCAGTTCAGGAATGTGAAATCAAAATGCAGGTGGAATGAAGAGATGGGAATGGCAGACGTTATTGAGAAGAATGGGAAAATGTGGGTATCAACTGGAATTGTTCGCAGTGGCAACATTTATACTTCAATCGAGGAGACTTTGTATCTTATGGAATTAGGAGCCTTACATCTCGTAGACGATGAAAATAGAAGTATATCTCTAATTGAAATGTACGATAAGGTTGCAGGCGGGAAGAGTGGATGTTGCTGGGAGTTGTTTGAGGCTTACAGGCATCTCAAGTCTCTTGGCTATATAATTGGGAGACATGGTGTTGCTTGGAGTTTGAAGAGTGTTAGAAGTTCTCAAAAACAAGTTTCTCTTGAAGTTACAGAAGAAAGCACGCAAGTAGTAGACATGGGTTCCAAACTCGAGCTTTCTATCTGTAAGCTATTTGGTGACTTGAAGATTAACGAATTGAAGTTGTCAAATTCATTTAATGAATCACGACTAATAGCGGCAGGTAAACGGAAGCCCATTTTAATGTTTCAAATAACAATCTCAAATTTATGACAAATGTATTTCAGTTTTGGTGCTTGATTATGTGAATGAGCGGTGATGGTTGTGAGGGAAGATAGTGTATATATATAGTCTTCAAATCCATTTCTTTGTTAAATTGTTGTTGTTAAAGGATGGGGTCCATAAGATGAGGAATCACCACATGGTATTGTCTTGGACGGTCATGTTATAGCTTGCTGCTTGCCCCACCATCTGAATGAAAGGCCATTAGATAGACAACCCAATTGAAAGTCAAATGAGATGGCTAGGTTAAACTTAATGCTTTGATTTATTATGGATACTCGTAATTTTGTAGACACACATTAGACATGTCACACGTTTTCTTCATATTGGTAACACGGCTCAGTGCTGACATATAGCTATTAGCTAGCTACAAAAAAGTTTTCGGTAATTTCGGCGACGGAGCTACTTTCTCCGATTCGCACGAAAATTGACGTGCTAGCATAATTCGACGTGTAGATTAACGTAGTGAAGTTCGTTTTGCGAAATTTCGACTTTTTAAGAATCGACCCGATTTTAGTACGAAATGAAATAAATTGAGTTTAATCCCGAATTTAACCGTTCGAGTTACATTTCGGTGACTCGATCGTGATGAGTAACATTGAGAGTAATGCCGGTTCATTGATGATGACTTTATGTTGAAATATACTTTCCGATTTGGAATTGTTTGATAGTTGATGGTTTATGTTTTGGTTGAGTAAGTAACTTGTTTATATACATTTTACTTGACGTTGTGATTGTTAAATTATATGTATGCATGCATGTACAATAGTTGATGTTCCATTGGTTGGATTTGATGGTATGTGTATGTTAAGATTATTGTGGATCTTAATTGCATACATTGGTTATATTGTACATTGCATGGCATGGTTGGTCTTGAAACAGAGACGGTGAAACTGTGGGTTCACATGATTTTATAGACGGTGACCCTAGTGTGGGAATAGACGTAGTGACCTTGATCCGGAAGGGAAACATAGGTGGTGGAACATTGGGTCCACAATATCTAGACGGTGACCCTAGTGTGGGAAAAGACGTAGTGACCTTGATCCGGAAGGGAAATATAGGTGGTGGAACATTGGGTCCACAATATCTAGACGGTGACCCTATTGTGGGAAAAGACGTAGTGACCTTGATCCGGAAGGGAAACATAGGTGGTGGAACCTTGGGTCCACGAGTCGGTACCGCATTCGCATACGTTGAGTCGTGTTGTGAGTCACATGCATAATTGTGCATGTTATGTATGTGTGTTGATGTGTTTGATTATGTGCCAATGTTGTTGTTGTTGTTGTTGTTGTTTGAATTATGGATATGAGCCAAGGATGTGAGTATTCGGATAATCGGTTTACATGGTTAATGCGTTGGAAATGGATTCCTTGAGTAAGGATACTATAGGTGATAAAATGAACATGATCATTATGTATTGCTTTATTTATTGCCATTTCATTTACTTAAAATTACATGTTATATGATTATTGGAATTCTTACCCTTCTGTTGGAAAATGCTTTTGATGGCATTGTTCAGGTACCGAGGACGGTAGCGCGAGGCGCTAGTCAACGGATGCATTGGAATGCAATCTGTTTTATTTTGATTAGAGTCGAGTCGATGCTCTGGTAGTAACACATGGGGGGGGGAATTTATTTAGTGTCGAACTCGATTATTTTGTATTTGGATTATGATGTATATAATCCTTATTCGTGTATATGATGTTTTGTATATGTGAGACTTGATAACATATGCTTATGTGAATTATGATGGTTTGATGCCTTGAATTATGTTTTGATTCCTCCATAAATGGAGATGATGTAAAATTATGAAACTCCGTTGCGCTTGCACGAGAGAATGAAGTAAATATTTATTGTATGTTTGTTTTGTGTTGGAATGCTTATACTTTCAAACATACCCTGTCTGTTTTTCTTTAAAAACTTTGGAATGTGATGTGTGTTGTGTCATCCCTTCCGTGCAATTTCATTTCTCTGATTTTAATCTTTACCTTTAATTAGGGTATTTAGAAGGGGTGTTACACGAGGGCTGAAGGGAAGTTGTAGGGAATTGGATTCTCTTCAAAATGAGATTTGATTGGGAAATTTCTGATAAATTACGAGAAAGTTATGCTTGGTAAAAGTTTGGTTGACTTTTCCTATAGAAACATTAATTTGCTATTTTTGACTTTTGATGAATTAGAAGCATTTCTTGAGGTATCATGATCAATCCTTGATCAAATGATGTATATCACTTCAAAATTTTTATGTTGACCAAAAATCTTGAAGTTTGATTGTATATAGGTCACAATTGACTTTTGACCTAACATAGTTGATTTTCCAATACTTGAGAAATTGTTTGAGAAAACTTATTGAGCAAAGCATGAAACTTGGCATGGATGATCTTGAGGACATATTAGTACCATGGAGACCATTTGGGACCCTTGGGACTCAACCATCTTGCTTGAAATTTCATCCCTAGTTGGGGGTTCATTGCCTTAGTAGGAGAGTTGTCTGGTCAATCCTTGGTCAAGCTTGAGCAATTGAGAACCTACACGGGTATATCTTGTGTGAAAATGGGAGGGAAAATTTTGGGGTACAACAGATTGTATTCGGAAAATCCATCCATGAATGAAAACAATTTGAATTTTGTTGTACTATCAACCAACATATCAATATGTGGCAATGGAAACTCATCTTTTTGACTAGCTTTATTTAAATTTCTATAATCAACGCACATGCGGACTTTTCCGTCTTTCTTTGGTACTGGAACAATATTTGAAATCCACTAAGGGTATACTGATGTCAGAAGAAAACCGACATCCATCTGCTTCAAAACCTTTTCTTTAATTTTCACTGCCATGTTGGGGTGGGTTCTTCGTAACTTCTGCTTGATTGGTGGACATTCTGGCCTTAGCAGCAAATAATGTTCCACAATATCAATATCCAAACTAGGCATGTATTTATAAGACCAACCAAAGATATCCACATACCCTTTCAACAATTCAATCAACCTGCTCTTGAAATTGGAATGAAGTAGTGCCCCAATCTTGATTTCTTTTGGATCTTCCTCTGAAATCAAGTTAATCATCTTCAACGGCTCTTTATATACATGAATAGTACTTTCCTCGCACTCAAGCAACCGTGAAACCTTTTCTGGTATTTCATCATATTCTTCTTCTTCAGCCACGTACGCAGGATGTTCAAAGTTGGGAGAGGGTGCAGGGTCATTGTACTCAATGGGTTTTTTAATTAATCTTCACATGTGATTTATGATTGATTTTAGAAATTGACACATGTAACAAGTGATTATGCATATTTATTTATAGTTATTATTTATTTTGAAAGGCTTTTTTATGATTACCATTTCTAAGAAAAAGAAGAAAATAAAGACATAATTTTGGAATGAAAAAAAACTTTTGTTAATGATTTTAAAAATGAAAACAACAGATATGCCCATACAACAACAATACTTTCACCTTGGGCAGAGTGAAATATTTTTGAAAATACTAACAAAAAACAAATTACTTTGAAATGTTAATGCAAGAAGGAACATCAATGGTGATCCAATTCTGGACTCTGACTCCATGTGTCACGAAGTATGACATCTCTTGCTCTGATTCATCTTCTAGAATAGTGTTGATCCTTGGAGTAGTTGGATAAAGATAGCCTGCACTGTTAAATATGTCTTGATATTTAACCAAAGTGGATTTCGGCTTCACAACTTCTTTCTTCATGGAGAAACCCAAACCACTGCCATTCATGTTCACAGAAGGATAAATAACCTGCCCCCACACCTTGTTAGGGCCTTTCTGCACTACCTTTTGCGCATCCTTTAACGAGGCGATGGAATGTTTATTCTTCCTTATATTATCAATGGATAAATCTTGGAATTGAGTTCCAACAGTGGCTTTGTCAGCTTCTACGATGCTAAAGGAAGATAAATGAGATATTAATAAAGCTTGCTCACCGTTCACAATGAATACCTACCCTTCACGAACAAATTGCAGCTTCTAGTGCAAAGTTGAAGTAATAGCTCCTTCTTCATGGATCCATGGTAGTCTCAATAAACTGCTATATGCAAGGATAATATCCATAACCTAGGAAGTAATCTGGAATAAGTACATACCTATGTGAATAGGCAAATCTACTTCTCTGTTGATAGACTTTCTCAAGCCATCAAATGCTTTCACTATACTTCCACTTGGGCGCTTGAGAGCTCCCTGATACTTAAGCTTCATGAGTGTACTCCTTGGTGTGACATTCAAAGCAGATCCATTGTTAATTAGTACATTAGACAAAGAGTCATTCTTGTAATTTAGGGAAATATGGAGAGCCAGGTTATAGTTTCTTCCTTCATCAGGCAACTCGTCATCACAAAAGCTCATATTATTACAAGATGTAATATTCCCCGCAACACTGTTGAACTGTTCCAGAGGCATATCACTTTCAACAATAACCTGATCCAACACTCTCATCTGAGATTATCAGTGAGAAGAAGAGTTCATTAGAAAGGATAGAATGAAAATCTTATATGGATTTTACAACAACTGATCCATAATCTTGTAATCACTCATCTTGATGATCTTCAACGAGTCATCCACATCCTTTTCCAAGGCAGTGCCACTAGATTCTCCTACCATTTTCTTAGGTTCAACCTTTTCAACAAACTTTTTATCAGAATGAACATCCCCTCTGTTTTACCCCAAAATTTTCCCTCTCATTTATCAAACATTTTCTCACAAAATCTCCTTTGGTTCAACTGCACAAGGGTTGATCAACTCAAGACACCTCCTTAAGCACTGATGATTAAAATTAGGTTTTGATATTTCACAAGGATAATTGAACTTTTAATGCCTCATATGACTTTCATGGACCATTATGGACCATCAATATTTCTCATGTCTAGTTTAAAGTCTTGGATCACATTTTTGCTCAGTCAATTGAGCAATTGACCTAAAAATCAGCTATATTGGGGGAAAATCAATTGTGGCCAATTTATAGTCAAACTTCATAATTTTTGATCCATATCAATATTATAAACTCATATGTATCATTTGATCAAGTTTGGACCACAATTCCTCAAGAAATTTGATCAGTCATCAAAAGGGCAAAATGGTCAAAATTAGGGTTTTGACTGAGAAAGGGCAATTTCTAATTTTTTACCTAGAAAATGGTTATTGGTTTGAGGCATGATATCAAGAGCACAATTTCATAATTTTGACCTAATAGCATGACTCAAAACATCCCTCAAGATCAATTGATTGATAGTTGATTTTCCAGTCAACTGATCAAAAGCAACTATACACTGAAAAGTCAAACTTCGACTTTTTGGTCAAAATCAAGTGTCAAAGATCAAAATTCATCAAAACATGTCAAAATATGAAACTTGTTCATCAAGAAATCAAAAAGTCAAGATTTCATTTTGAAAAGTCAAAGTTTTCAAACTTAGAAATTTTTCTGTGTTGAAAACTTCATATTTTTTTACAACATTGAGCCGATTTTCCACCATGATGCAAGATGATTCAAAAGAAACTTTCAACATGAAAGTTGTAGATCTCCATGATATCTGCAACATTTATTTACACAACTTCTCCTAGAAATGCTTGTATCTCAAGTTATTAATCCATGAAGTCATGGTCTTGAAACTAAACACTTAGTGAAATTTTGCCCTACTTTAGGCAGGATTTTGACCTAACTTCATGGAAATTTTTCACATAGTTCCAAGGGGAATTTTCAAAAGTGATTCAAAGAGGGGTTGTAGATCACATTACAAGATTTCCAAAATGTCTAAGAACTCCTTGAGATCATTCTTGAGCAAGGAGAATCGAAGAGAGGACGATAGGGTTTTCAAACTAAAATTATAGGTCTTTTTGGTGAACAAGAATTCAAATCTCAAACCTATGTTGCAAAATATTGCTTTGCAGGCCTCTAAACCTCAAGATCTCTCCCCAATCAGAATATTACACTTGCTTTTGAGCTATTATTCATTTGATTCAAGCTTTATCCAAGACAATTTTCCATTATTGGCACAAAGGCACCATTGCCACTTATATAAAGCAAGCTTTATGCAAAGTCAACTTGCATTGAGCTTTGCACTTGTTCCTTTTGCACAAGCTTCCTATACAAAGTCAGATAAGCATGTTTAAATTTGGTAACCACTTTATATAGCTTGGTACTATGCATTGAAAACATGTTTGTCAACCTTACTTCAAAAACAAGCCAAGAAGCAAAAACATGTGATCTTGTACTTCTGACCACCTCAAGTATCCAAACCTTTTCCATACATAAACACAAGTCATTTGCAAGAAAGGACACGCATGCTCAAGCCCTAAAACCCCCTAAAGCACAGAACCACCAAAAACATCTCAAAACTTGCCATTTTTGAGTTTTGAATCCAATCTCTAAATTTGTTTATGCGTTTCTTGGCCTTTTACTTTCAAAAGCTTCTAAATAACATAAAAAACAATTCTAACATCTACAACACGACTGTAACACCTCCATCACCACCACCATTTACAAAAACAGCACCTTGCACATTGACTTCTCCAGAACTCCTCAGCCACTTTCAGCTCAAGCCAAGCATCACATTAGCTTCCTGGGAACTTGAGGAAGCTAACCCAATCACTAGAACTCATCAAAAGTTGCTCAAACTCAAAACACGATACCCTCTTGCAAGGTGAGTTTTCTAACTTTTGAACTCTTCATACAAGCATCATTAATGGTTTATTTGTGAATAAAAAATGTATATATCATTGTCCTGAAGCTAACCACATCCTTAGATTTCATTATTGTTGCTTGAGTAGTTAGAATTTTGAATCTGAACCTCTGAAAATAATTAGGTCAGAATTTGGTACTTTTAAAAATTCTCATTCATCTTTGATTTATAGTTTATGATATTTATATGGTTGGATTCGTATGGAACAATGGAACAACTTTCATGTTTGCATTTTCCATTTTTGTTGAGAAATGGTGAAGTTACTGGTGGTCTGGCTGGAGGTTGAAGATGAAGTGTATTCAGGACTTGGTTTGTATTATATATTTATCATTTTAGTTATATTAATGGATGTATAGCCACCCCAGTGGTAAGGCAGCGTGTTGGTAATCAAGAGGTCATGGGTTCGAACCTCAGTGCGCTACCTTTTGCATTTTTCCACATTTTTGCCATTTCTCCTTTCAGGAAGCGTTTGGGCCAGTAATACCTTGGGCCTGACTTTTTCTTAACATTACCTCCCAAATTCAATGTTAACCTCCCTGACTTTATTATTTTTATTTTATTTTTATTTCATCTTTTATTATTATTATTAATATTATTATTATTATTATCATTAATAAAAATCCATAAATATTTTATATTTATTTAGTTTTTTTTTATATAAAAGAAAAAACTAAAAGAGCACAAAAAACATTTTTCATTTAATAAATTAATTTCTTTTCAATAAATATTTAGACTAGGATTTGACTATAATATTATTTTATTATGAATAAAATTAATTTAGGGATTAGGTTTATTTTAAATAATTAATTCTCATTTGTATTTTCATTAAGATAAAAAGTTTCATAAGAAAAACCCTAAAAAAAATACTTTTTTTAACTTAGCTAGGTCAAAAAACCCTTTTTCATAAAATCAAACAAAAAAATCACATTTCTTCTTACATTTTATATTCTTGCATTTTTACCTTTATTTTTGTATATTTATTCAAATTCAATATGGTTGTAATAATTATTTAGATTTAATTTCTTACAATTCCCCATTTGTAATTTGTACACCCCTCCCCTAATGATGTAATAGCTTAGTATTTTTATTTTCCGCAATTTAAATGCTTTATATACAAATACTAGTAATTAGGGTTTTGTATGAAAAGTTTAAAACCAACAAGTAGCAAACCCTAATCAAGACAAATCAAGCATGTAAATCAATACACTTGCACACTTACACCCTTAGGATAAACCGACTTTGTTGCCTTACAAAAATGGTCATATTATGCATGTGAGGTATCTTAGCAAAAACAAGCGAAAAATACAAGATCATAGTCCTTCGATGACGCTATCCATGTTGCCTTTCATAATGATCTTAGTCCCTAAGGAAAAAGCTAAGATATCTTACAACATTGCTAATCATGGCTATACAATGACCCTTGTCTGTCCCTTTTACATCCAAAGATAGGGTTACTTACCAAATCAATAGTAAGATAACAATATCAAAGGAAAGAGGAAATAAACATGAAAGACTTTTGAGTAGGTAGATTACTCCTAGTTGCTTGCCCAATTTCAAACCAAAAACATCCTTGCTATTTTCAAAAACAAACACCAACACTTTCAAAAACATCTATCAAACTTGAAAACATTTTCAAAAGATCAACACTTTGTATACATTCTTACGAACGAGAATCATTACAAAGTTTTCCTAAACGATGGCGCCTTTTCAAAATACTGTCAAAAACCATACAAAGCACATTTTCAAACAAAAGCAAGTGATTTAGAAAGTAACTAAGAGTCCATGGAAAACCATGGATAAAAAGGGTGCTAATACCTTCCCTTTTTATAATCTACCCCCCAAACTCATGAAAATATCTCAAAGGTCTTTCCCGTTCTTTTCAGCCTTTCCTTTTGGATAAAAGAAATCAGGGGCGAATCTTGCTAAACCGCAACATTTGCGATCACGCACAAAACACCAAGTCAGTTCTCCCACTATGTTACACCCTCTAGAGGTAGAGGTGAAGACACGACCACTACAAGTTACTCGATTAGCTTCATTAATGTTCTCGACATGGGACAAAGGTTGGATTGGAATTTTCACTCCATATTCCAGGATAGTTGCAATGTACTTATAAGGCACAACTTTGTATGATTCATATGGGACAGGACCATGCAGACAAATAACCATGGGAGCAACCACATGCTTGTTATGGTACTCAATCTCTACAGAAGTAGGAACACCAAAACATGACAAAATGACATTCACCCCCACTTCATAATTTTTAGGCATCACAAAATTATTAACGGAGAACATACCTTCATCATAAGAAAGAAACTCATCAGCGAAAATATATTCATCATTAGACATAGACTAAACCGAGTAATTTTCAATCATATTAACTCCATTGTAATCATCTCTATTTTCTGTGACTTTGATGGTACCATTATCTAGCAATAACAGAACACCTCTTCTCACGATAAAACAACCATGGGTATCCTTACACAGATCTGACAGGACCCGTAGTGATGTTCTTCTTATCCATCCATGTGATAAAACGTAGTGTGCAGCTGTACCCGATCATGATTCATATAATTCACATCAAAAATCCAGAATTCATCAGGACATCCATAAACCACATTCACCTATTCTTCATATTCAACCCTTGGTTTGATTATGTGGATAAGACCTTCATCCATCATTTCTTAAAGATCAACTCTCACTTTATCACATCCATAGATATATGTACTACAAATACTACAACCAGCATGGTCATGTGTATAATAACTGAATTCACAAAGATCAACATGCATATTTACTAAATCACCTCTAACCAAGTTGGTATCAAAAATTCAGAAGTCCCCAGGATAACCAGCAACCATATTTACGGCATTTCCACCTCCATGTTTGGCTAGTGGATTATCTTTTACATTGGGACCAACATCTTTAAAAGATAGAAGACCAGATCTCAGCATCTTATGCACTTCAAACTTCAAGGGATAACAATTTTCAATGTTATTCTCTGGGGCTCCTTGATGAAAAGAACAAGTCTGATCCGCCTTATAATACCAGGGCAAAGGTGAAGGTATATAAGGGGGAGGTCTTATCTACACCAATTTCTTTTGAATTAAATCCAAAAACAATTCTGTATAACTCATCGGAATAGAGTCAGAAGCTTCTCTCTTGTGACCTTTCCCTTGATTTCCTTGAGGAGGTGGTCTCTAGTAAGCAACAACAGTCGGAGCTACATTGACGACTAGAGTCACAAAAGAAACCTAATGTTGGTACCGATGATGTCTTCTCAGAGGTTTAAACTTCCTTTCCTCAACAACATCATTTTTTTTGCTTTCTTTCTTACTAGAAAACCCATATGAGGATTTCTTTATTCCTTCATCTTTTGTCAAACGTCCTTCTCTAACAGCTTCTTCTAGACGCATGCCCATACTTACCATCTCAGTGAAATCATTTGGCGCACTAGAAACTATCCTTTCATAATAAAATGATCCAAGAGTTTAGGAAAACCTTGGTCATTTCTTGCTCTCCCCTCGGGGGTACCACTTAGGCAGTAACCTCGCGCCAATGTTGTGCATATTCTTTGAATGACTCTTTATCTTTCTGTGCCATTTCCCTTAATTTGTCAAGGTTAGGTGCCATAAACATATTGTACTTATACTGATTGATAAAAGCTTCACCTAAATCATTGAAGGTGCAGATATTGCTACTGTTCAAACCCATATACCATTTTAAAGCGGCACCAGTTAAACTATCCTGGAAGAAATGAATAAGCAAGTGTTAGTCATCAGTATGGGTGGGCATATTTCTGATATATATCACCAGGTCGTCACGGGGACAAGAGTTTCCCTTGTATCTCTCAAATTCTGGCACCTTAAACTTAGTTCGCACTTTTACGTTAGGAACTAAGCAGAGTTCACTGACGTTTTATCTGAATAATTCTTTTCCTCGAAGAGCCTTCATTTCTTTCTGGATTTCAGTAAAATGATCCTAAAAATCATCTAATCAGTCATAGAAGCCCAAACTTTATCTTTCTGGAGGAGCAGGATGATAAATTTTATCATTGATAATAGGCATAGTATTCATTGTAGGAGGTGTAACATGATGAATCTCATTATTAGCAACAGGAGTAGCATGTACCACAAGAGGTGCAGAAACAACAGTAGTTTGAGCAAATGGATAACCTTGAGGCATACGATATTGAGTAGCAGTAATTGGAGTAACAGAAGTGGGAACCGATGGAACCTCAGAAGTAACAGTTATCTGTTGTGGCTGAGTAGCATGAGGAGACGGAGGAGCAAGTGGTGGTTGATTCTGAGCAATCACCAATTATTCCAACAAAGCAGTCAGATTGGCCATAACGACCCTCAAAGTAGTAGCTTATTTGTGTAGTTCGCGATTCTCTTGTTCAAGATTCTCCATTTTCTTCCTAGAATTAGCCCGAGTATTGTAACCATGAGACAACTTGCTGACTGGACGAAGTTGAGAAACACAGTAAGACACCTGGGTATGAATAGAAATGAAAAAATATATGCAAAATGATTCATGATATGCAATCCATATGACTTATTTATTATTATTTATATTTCAAGGAACTCAAAGAATCATAGGCAATTGCAAATGTTAAAGTACTAACACATTTTGAAATACCGAAAATTTTATTATAATAACTTTGTAATGGATTACAACTTTTATTACAAGTTCCAATGATCCTAGGTACAAGAGAATAAAGATAGAATCTAAAATCCTGAGGAACCAAAGCTGATTAATATATCTCCACACACTGATGCTTTCCCATGAGTCTTGCAATCTGAACCTTCAACAACTTGTTCTCTTCTGCATACCTGTCAGCGACTTCTTTCTAACCACCAGAGTCAGGAAGTGAGCAATTAGGTCCTGGATGAGCTCTAGAGGAAAATAAACCCACTTTCTTCTATATCATCTCCATAACGCGAATCTCAAGAATCTCGATCAAGTCATCTTTCTCTTTTAGTTTTGTCGAGTAGGATACCTCCAAAGTCTGGTACTTGTTCTTCCATGCCTCCTTCTTTTACTGCATCCTAACTAAGGCAAGCTGAAGTTATTCCACATAATCTAAAAGGGGAGGAGTAATCCTCACAAACATATCAGGTATAGGTTCTTCACGAGAATATAACATCTTCAACTGAATTGCCCTTGCTCGTATCCAACAGAGATGAGGCTCCAAAGAAACAACTACTCCTGGTCCCAAATCTTTTATACTCTTCTTATGAATATGACGCCAAGCCTTTGCAATCTCTTTCTTAGCTTCCTTATGATCCTCTCCTTCTTTGAGAAAGAAACCACTCAAATGAATGCTAGTTGGCTTGTCTCTCATCGGATATCCAAGTTGACGATGTGCGAGAATAAGATTATAGTTAATTCCTTCCTTTGTACCAAGAAGAGGCACATTGGGGAAACTACCACATCTATCAATTATCTCCACATCATAATAAGCTTGATGATACCAATCAATGTCAGAATGAGTGAGAGCCATAATCTTCGGGGCCCAACGAGATTCCTTCTTGGGATCCCAAAAAGCAACAGTCTGAGGTAAGTGAGAAATAAACCACTGATATAACAACATCGTGCAATAGATGATCATTCCTCCCTGATAATTATTCTGAAGGTGAATGGAATAATAAGTGTCCCCTAGCATGATAGAGACTAGATTCCCAATCAAAAACATCCTAATGGCATTGACATCCACAAATTTGTCAATATTAGAAAACAATAATAACCATAGGCAAGCAAAGCAAAGATAGCCTCAAAAGCAACTGTACTTTTCATCTTAACAAAGTAACAAGCTTTCTCCAATAAAAACTGAGCATATAAACCTTTGATTCCTCCTTTGGTAGTCATGTTAGCCTCAATATTAGACTTCTCCAAATGAGTCACAGCAACAATCTCATGAGACTTAGGCTCTCTCTCTCTAAGCCGGTGAAAGGAACACGATCAGTAATAGGTAAACCAAGTAAGTAAGAATACTCTTCCAATGTAGGCATAAGCTGATAATCCGAGAAAGTAAAACACTAGCACAACAGATCATAGAATTAGACCAATGTCGAAAGAATACCCTCCTTCATCTTGAGCTTCAAAAGAGACACGACGTATCAATACTTCTCAGGGATCAAACTTATCGGTTCCTCTATCTTAGGATCCTTGAAAGTGTACTTCTGAGTCTTTCTTTTTCCAAAATCCATGGTCAAAAAGTACCTGAGATATTTTCAAAAAGTCAACTTTAAGTCCCTTGAAACAACTGTTTTAAAGAATGCTTATGTGTGCATGAATGCATGATGTAATAATCACACACAAGATCACAAACATGGGGGGTTCATAGGTTTGACATCACGAGCATGAAGTCAAATGTACTAACCACAAGGTAAGGAATAATTGTTTATCACCTGTCAAACAAGGTTCTAAATGGTTCCCAAAGTCTACATCCTTCTTTCGGATATTACCAACGTCCCGTTTAAATCGGTAATTAGTAATATTCTCAAGAAAAACTCATATGAGTGTAGAATCACATGACAACCACTTTCGGATTGCTTTGTCATAGTTTCCGCACTACACCTAAAAGGCCAAGATGGGTTAAGGGTTCTACGGTCCTTAGCTTTAGCAGACTCCTAGGTTGAAAGCAACACGTCTTCCCGATTACTCGGTAAACAAATACTACAGTCAAAGGGGCCTCCACTGAGTGGGGGATCTCATGTCTCCTTTTTTGAGTATCCTCCCTCAAAGTTAACATGACTATATCGCCCGTACTATCTTAAGTTTTCCCAAGTCCGGGTAGAGGACTTATGAGAAATCACCAAGCACCCTAAAAACTAGGAAAATCTATACAAACATATATGCAACATATAATATACAACAAATAATATAACATACACAAATAGAAACAAAGATAGCCTTAACCCACTTAGATATGGACCAGCATTTGGTCGATCTTTCCCCAATGAAGTCTCCATTTTTCTATAGCGGTAGAAATATTGAGAATAAGCCATTGGATTGACTTTACTCGCACAAGTCAAATTAAAATTGCCACCACGCTTTATTGTTTCCATAGAAATGGGAAAAGAGCAAATAACCCAAAAAAGAGGGGGAGAGAATCTAGGTACGGGGGTTGGTTATGTAAAGGGAAGGTACTAGTACCCTAAACATCTACAGTACTCCGCATGAACTTCTTTGAAAATTTGCATATTTTAGCTATAAGTGTTGTATACAAAAATAGATGGTGGAGATGAGAAAAGAAGTGTTTTTTTACAATTTTTTCACTCGCTGCAATTGCGAACCTTTAGTGCCTACTGAAACAATCGTCTGAAAATCATCAAACAATGAAGTCGCCATCGAACGTCTTTTATCCCAGTTGTAGGGAAAGGTAAACATCGAGAAAACCTGAGAAGAGAGAAGTCACGGTCTTGCGACCGAGAGATCGGGTAAGGGAGTTTGTTACGTGAGGGGAAGGTATTAGCACCCCACACGCTCATAGTACTCTACAGTATCCACTCTCGTTATCTATCTTATGGGTGTGTTTAATCTATGCTTATTGTTTACTATAATACTGAAGGGAGGAATGCAGGCAAAAGAAATGAGAAAAGAATGTAGGGAAAATAAAAGTCGTGCTCGTTCGGGCCTTACCCCGATGCCTACGTATCCCTTTAAGGAATCAGAGCAGTCGTAGTTCGGCGGATATACTTTTGTTGGTTTGTATTTTTTAATGAACAGTATTAATTTCGCCTTATGCCGCAACTCGACCTTTTGAGACTTACGCGTCAGCACAGAAGTGAATCAACATGCTCTTTTGAAAAAGTTTTGGAGAAAAGCTGTTTGGGCGCACAAGAAGGTTTTGAATTGGTTTATGTTTTTTTAATGAACAATATTAATTTCTCCTTCTGCCGCAACTCGACCTTTGGAGACTTACGCGTCAGCACAGAAGTGAATTAACATGTCCTTTTGAAAAGTTATTGAAAGAAAAGCCCGTAGGCAAAAAGAGTTTGTGTTTGTTGGTGTTTTTTGCTTGTAGATAATAGCTAGTTAATCTCAAGAGAGAGATATTAGCCATTTTTCTACTTATTCATGAAATAAGTATTTGAGACTTAAACCAAACCAAAGCTTATAATAAGAGAATAATAAGGTCGAGAAGAATCCCGCTTATCATCTCTCATACTTAACAAAGATATGATTCTCGTCAGTAAATTTTTAATAATTTTGAGGATTGTAAGAAAAAGAAGTTTTTGTTATAATGCAAAAATAAAAAAAGAAAGAAAAACATCTAATGAAGACTAGCCTAAATCTATCACTAATGTTATCATATAATGGTGGTCTTATGATTGAGTTTTGAAGGGAAATTCGAACCACAATTTTCGTATATGGTTTTCAACCTAAATTCCATTTTAATTAATTTCTATCATTGAATCAAAATTAACCTAAGGTACTAAGGTAACATGGTGAATATACAAGTAATGTAAAAAAAAATCATCCACAATTCACACCAAGACAATACCAAAAATTGAAAATAAATGCGCAACGAGAAAATGAATAAAACTAATGATGAAAATTGCCAAAAAAAATAAAAAGGTTAGTAAAAGGAGGAAAATAAATTCCTAATTAAATCATAAATTATTATATTTATATTTTTTTATTATCATGTTTTGACTAATTTATTTATGTATTTTTTGTTACAAAACATAAGAACATAAGAAATTAAAACTAAAGGAGAAATTTGAGGAGAACCAAAAGTAATCAGGGGTGGCGATTTTGATTGGGGGAAGGGGGGGAACATTTAATCTGGCGCGGTGGCCCATCTAACCGGGTCCAAAAGTCTTTTTTTTTTATTCTTGTTTTTTGGGTCCAAAGATTTTCAGCATGCCCAAAAACGGTGTATGGGCTTAAGGGAGGTGATATAACAAAAGCAATTTTGGCCCAGGCAATGATCTGTTCCTGCTTCATTTTTTCATTAAACGTAATTTTTATTCATCAAATAAAATAAATAAAATAATATATAAATAATAAAAAAAACAAATTAAAGAAAAACAATAGGGCTTAGGGTTTTGTGTGGTTCTTCAGCATAAGGGTTCTCGCTTCTTCCAACATCCTACGCCGTGAACGGCGAATTCAAGACCTTCACCATCGTAGCTCCACCGGCGCGTTCCTAAAGGCTGCATACCTGTATCTCCTTTCTCCACCTCTGGATCGCTTCTCAAAAATCATCGCTCTCGGAGGCGCAAGGAACATAAATCGATGACGAATATGCGAGGCTACCAAACCTCTGATTTAAAATCGCGAGCAATCATACAAGCATTCAAATGGCTAATCATGCGAAATGATGCACAACAAAGAGAACTAGTAAATTTACCTATCGGAGTTCGTCCGATGCGTCTCTGACAACAATGATGAAGCAAGAAAAAAAACCAGATGAAAGTCTCGAACTTCAGGTACGCATCCTTTCAACCCTTGCTCATTATGCTTCTTCTTCTATCTTCCACTCTTTTTCCGTTTCTCTACGCGTGCTTTGAGCTTGTTGTTTGATGAGAGCGAGTAGAGCTCTGAGTGATGATTCAGAGCATATAGTGAGGGTGACTGAGGTAAAAGAAGAGGATTGAAATGTTGATGAAGATGGTGTGATGAGAGAGTGAGGGTTGAAATCGAGGAAACGGTTATGAGGTGGTTCAGAGAGTGAGAGAGAGCCTTTTTAGAATTGATATATAGAGCCTTTTTTATATCTGTAGAAAAAATCGTTCCCCCCAAGATTGGAGATGAAGCCTCTGTTAAATAGGTGGCTAGAGCTGCCAAAATGTTGTTATATTAGATTGAACTAGGGCCCTTGGATGAGATAGTTTGTTACGAAAATGGATGATGGAGATTCCTCTAAAAACTGTTATGAGATTAGTTTTTCTGTTATGGAGTTTTGACTGATCTGGGATATAGAAGTTTGTTAGTTACAAGTAGTTTGAGATTTTGTTAGTTAGTCAGTTAGGCTTTGATTTTTGGGAATTTCTGTTATGTTGAGTTAATTAGAAACTGACTTAGTTAGAATTTGTTGTGAATTGGTATTTGAGCTGACAATTGGTTAGTTAGAAGTTAGTTACAGTTTTTTTGAAGTTCTGTTTTCTGTTATAGATAGTTGAGATGAGCTGGCAGTTTCTGTTATAAGTTAGCTTATTTGGAATGGTTAAGAAGCTAGGAGTCCTGTTATAAGTTAATTTGAAACTGTTTAGAAAACTTTTGGTTTGACAGTTAGGACTTAGGGATGTTACAGGAAGTAGTTATAGGTAGTTAGTTGGTTGTTTGGATTCAGTTGGAGGTTAGTTTTATGTTGGTTAATGACTATGAAGCAAACTAACTGTTAGGGTAAAACAATTTGTATACCAGAAATAGGTGAGTATAAGAGGTTAGTGAAAGGGTCCTGTTATGGCTTAGACAATTAGATCGGGGGAATTAATTGAATATCCTTTTTGATTGCAGTGTTGTTGGTCTATTGAACATAAGTAACCGCAACTTGCTTACTTGGATGAAAACTTGGCTTGCTAATGCTATGTTGTGAGTTATTGAAACGATATTGTTTGATACGATTTCTGAATCAATTTCCTATTACTTTTCCTGTTATTCTTAGTTAGCAAACTGAACTTTTTTTTGGTTATCAGTATTGCAAATCATGGTCTTCTTTCTCTTTTCTTTTGATTAATACAGGGCCATGTTCTTTTTTCTGTTATGGATTTCTAAGCTAGTTAATTAGAATTTGGCTAACTGTTCTATTATTGGGTTAGAATGAGAATTGAAATACTCAGGTGCTTTAGTAATTAGACAAAATCTATTGAAATGTTCCTTTTTTTTTAATTAATGACTTCTAATACTTATTTTGGATAATTGGATTATGAACCAAACTGCTTCATATTTCCACTTTAAACCGGTTCCATTTTTTTATGATATGTTTGAGTTTATGATTGATATTTTTCTTACGTGAAGCAGGTTTATCACTTGGTCCGATTGAGTTGACAACCACGTCAAGGTCCCACCCAGCTGCTTTCATCATGTTGGTAAAAGGTTTAAAAAACAAGAATTGCTTCAGCAGCAGTAAGTTTAGATTCTTTTCTATTTTCATTGTTTTTTGCTTTCTGGTATGAACAAAATGCAGGGTTGACTTACAGTTTTGGTTTCAAAATTATGGACTGTTGAACCATATTTGCGAACATAGCAGGGCTGTCACACTTGGGTTCGAGTTCGGTGCAGACCTGGAACCGTTTTGGCATGACTTCAGCAATTGTACGCAGGGCTGGTCGAGTCTAGCTGTCATTTTGGTCAAACACAAGTTTGTTATGAATTGGTCTTTGATTGAATGTAGGTTTGGACATGTCTGAAAGAGGGCTGTAGGACAGTTTGAAGATGGCTCAAAATTAGAGTCAAGGAAATTTGAGAAGACGACACGAGGGGTTAACTAAGGCAGAGCAGTTGTAGTTTGGGCTAAATGAAAGGGAATTTTAAAATGGGTGCTTGAAACGAACATGGAAACATGAAGATGTTAGGGCATTAGAATTTTAGGCTTAGAACAAAAGTTTGTGTAGTATTTTTTTTATGTTGAGACATGATAATCATGGTTTTGTAAATTGGATTTATGGTTTGTAAATGATAAACATTGTAAAACTTGAATAGTGAATGCTAAACTTGATACTTGAACTTGAATGAGTGACTTGAAACTTGGATGAGCTTATGATATTCGAAAACGAAATAAATGGATATGTTGAATTCCTTGAACCTTAAATCATGATGAACTTTGCTTTTGTAACTCCAAGCACTCCATACTTGCGGATTATGAACTCATGGCACTAAGTAGTCATTGTGATGGATAATTCGCAATAATGAAATCGACTCAAATTCAAATCTTAAATCCAAACTTCAATCTTGAATCCAAATCAACTTGTATGATAAGTAATTTGAATAGAAAATAAGATATCGATCCTAAAGAATTCATAACCTCGCCTTTTGTATTACGACTCATATTTCACGATTTAATCCACAAATCTTGACAAAGTCCTTCCCTAATTGACGACCTTGAATCATCAAAGATGAACATAGAAAATAGTGAAATAATATGATCAAGATTAACAAGAAACTTTATTCCCATGACCTTCAATTACTGAAAATTTACCAACGAATAGAAACCCTGATTCTTTTGCCTGACGTAGGGAAATAAACCCTAATCTCTAGAACTGATGAAATTGGATGGAGAAGAAGTCCAAAAATGAGCATGATCCAAAACCCTAATTCCACAGCCTTGTACACCAGGAAGACCCTGAATAATCATACTTATTCAACCCATACACCTCAAATCAGCTGCAAACCCTAGATCCCTAACTTTTGATCTTTTGAACCTCAGCTGATCCATTTTTTTTATGAATATGTGTACTATGCACATGACCTACTGGAATGATGCAGATGAACGCAAAGTACAAACCAAAATAAGAGTGCAATTAGGAGGGCAAAATTTGGGGTGCAACAGCTGCCCCTATTTAATCGCCTTCAACCTGAAGGTGAGATTGGCACCAGCCTTTCGAACTTTTCAGGTGGAAGAAGATTAAATACTTAAAAGTACACAAAAATTTGCACTCCGAAGCCAGTCATATATTATTATTTTTTGGTTTTCTATATCTTCTATTATATATTTTTTTGCTTTCTAGGTTAAATGGATTATCAGGGTTAAATTTATGTTTGACCAGGGTTAGACATACAAAATAAGAACTTGGTTATCAAGGAACATCTATTGGGAATTAGTAACAAACTCCTGCAAGAAAGATATCAAAATATATATGCCTGAAGTCGTTAGTAGACATACGAAAAAAGGTGCCAAAAATACATATCCGGGGTTTGTAGCGGATACATACGAAAAAGGTTTCAAAGATACATATCCGGGGTTGGTAGCGGACACGTACGAAAGAGACAGACTGAAGAAAGCTCTTACTAAGATATCGAGAACACATGTCTGGGGTTGGTAGAAAACATATGAAAAAGGTATCAAAGATACATATCCGGGGTCGATAGCGGATACGTACGAAAGAGATATACCAAAGAAAACTCTTACAAAGATATCAAGAACACATGTTTGGGGTTGGTAGCAGACATTTAAAAAAGGTGTCAAAGATACATATTCGGGGTCGGTAGCGGATACATACGAAAGATCCAGACCGAAGAAAGATCTTACAAAGATATCAAGAACACATGTCTGGGGTTGGTAGCATACATTCGAAAAAGGTATCAAAGATACATATTTGGGGTCGGTAGCAGATACGTACGAAAGACACAGACCGAAGAAAGCTCTTACAAAGATATCAAGAACACATGTCTGGGGTTGGTAGCACACATAAGAAAAAGGTATCAAAGATACATATCCGGGGTTGGTAGCCGACACGTATGAAAGAAACATCAAAGATACATATCCGGGGTCGGTAGCGGATATGTACGAAAGAGATATCAAAGATACATATCCGGGGTCGATAGCGGATATTTACGAAAGAGACAGACCGAAGAAAGCTCTTACAAAGATATCAAGAACACATGTCTGGGGTTGGTAGTAGACATATGAAAAAGGTATCAAAAATACATATCCGAGGTCGGCAGCGGATACGTACGAAATTGACAGACCGAAGAAAGCTCTTACAAAGATATCAAGAACACATGTTGTTAGAACAAAGTTTGAATCCACTACCCTAAGTTAAAGTTTTGATGATAACAAAATACTAGATTAAATAAATTGTATAATTCATATGAGACATATATGCTACCTAAAAATTATATTGTGCATTTACAGAAACTCTGATGGATATCAGCATAAGAATGTCAACATCAGCATCAGAAGATGAATTATCATATGCCAGCATCAGAAGATGAAATATCATATGCCAGCATCAGAAGATCAAAGCATGTGCTTACGCTGAAGCTTGATGAACAGATCTGCGCGTAACATACTCTAAACTCTGATCAAGACCAAAACAATATCATCAGCACCTAGAAGCGTCAGAATAAGTCAAAGCCAATTAACGCTTAATTGACAATGGTACTGTGCATTCAAGACACTTTATTACCAACGAATGTATTCCAAGACAAAGATCTTCTCAATATGGAAAGAACGTAATGGGCATTGAAATGGAATAAGTGACTACAACGTATCTCTTCCAAAGGCTATATAAACAAGTCAGTGAGAAATGAATTGGCTAATGCTCTACAACTCTTCACACGCATAAAGCAAATCATCCTCATCCTTACTCATACAGTTTGCTATATCTCTCAAATTGCTTACTCTATAGTTATAGAATCCTAGTTTCACATAAGCTTAATTTGTGTGTTATCACAGTTGTGATATAAAGTTTTTGTAGAAAACATTCAACACATAGTATTCATTTATCTGTAAGAAAGAATTTCCTTAAGAAACCGGTCTGTGGTTTAGACTCAAGAAGGCTTTAGCAGTTGTTAAAGCAGTTGTAATATTCAGCTGAATATAGTGGATTAAGACCTCAGTGGAGAGAGGGGAAATCACCTTGACGGGTGGACTGGAGTAGCTTGAGATCAAACGAACCAGGATAAAAATAACGTGTTGTCTGCATTTGATTTCAAGTTTTACAATTCAACCCCCCTTCTTGTGTTTTTCACTTCTTCAATTGGCATCAGAGCGTTTGGTTTTGAGCTAAAACACTTAACCGTGTCAGTACAAGATCCAGCGTCAGAAAAACACAATGGCAGGAACATATCAACACACCAGCAATGACAACAATGAAGATAGAGACAGATTCAGCGGCAAACCTCCAGTGTTTGATGGAGAGAATTTTGATTACTGGAAAGACAGAATTGAAAGCTTCTTTCTGGCACATGATGCTGATCTGTGCGACATGGTGACAGATGGATACACGCACCCTGTGAATGCAAGTGGTCAGAAGATTGACAGGAAGGCAATGTCTTATCAACAAAAGCGTGACTTCAAAAATCACCACAAGGCCAAAACTATTCTTCTCAGCGCCATCTCTTACACTGAATATGAAAAGATATCTAATAGAGACACTGCAAAGAGTATGTTTGACTCTCTCAGAATGACGCACGAAGGCAACATTCAGGTCAAAGAAACTAAAGCTCTTGCGCTCATTCAGAAGTATGAGGCATTCAAAATGGAAGAAAGTGAATTTATTGAAATGATGTTCTCAAGATTTCAAATTCTGGTGGCTGGTCTCAAAGTTCTGGACAAAGGGTACTCTACTGCTGATCATGTCAAGAAGATCATCAGAAGCTTTCCAAAACAGTGGAGGCCAATGGTTACAGCGCTGAAGCTAGCTAAAGATCTCAACAAAATCTCTCTGGAGGAACTTATCAGCTCCCTCAGAAGTCACGAGATAGAGCTAGAAGCTGATGAACCTCAGAAGCAAGGTAAGCCTTTAGCTTTAAAGTCTAACAGAAAATCTGACTCCAAAGTTTTGCAGGCTGTTGAAGAAACCTCTGATGGGTCCTCATCAAAAGAAGACGAACTTTCCCTCCTCTCTAGAAGTGTGAACCAACTATGGAAGCAGACGCAAAGAAAGTTCAGGAATACCAGAAGATCCGATCAGAATGAGTCCTCCTCCAGATACAGAAGATCAGACTCCTCCTCTGGATTCAGAAGATCTGAAGGCTCCTCAGGAAGCAGAAAGCCAAACACCAAGGACATCATCTGCTATGAGTGCAACGAGCAAGGACACTACAAGAGTGATTGTCCAAAGCTTCATAGGGAAAAGCCCAAAAAGAAGTTTGGAAGGGAAAAGAAGAAGAGTCTCATGGCTACATGGGATGACTCTGACTCGTCTGAAGCTGACTCAGAATCAGATGATGAGAGAGCAAACATAGCTCTCATGGCTAACATATCAGAAGACAATGAAGCTTCTGAACCAGACTCTGAATCAGACACCGAAGAGGTATTCCCTGACTTTGCAATTAATTTTACTAAGGCTGAACTTGCTGAAAGCCTTAACGAAATTCTGGAAAGATATCAGCAGATCAGAGTTAAATTCAGAAACCTGAAAATGAATCTTGATTCTGACTCTGATAAAACTGAGAGTCTTAAATTGGAAAATTCTGAGTTGAAAAATAAAATTTCAAAATTAGAAAATCTTTTACAAAACTCTCAGAAGGAAACAGTTTCTGAAACTCCCAGCAGCGCTGATGAGATCATCAAGGAGTATAATCACAGCTTTCAGAAATGCCTTGCTAAAAGCATAGATAGAAGCAAAATGGCTTCAATGATCTATGGAGTTAGCAGAAACGGCAGAAAGGGAATAGGATACCAAGGTAAGGTACCTACACCAAAGAATGCCATGGATCTAGTTATTAAACGCACTCCTCTGAATTCACACTTTGTGTATGGTCACACACATGACATTAAATATACTAGTAATAATTATTCTGTGAAACCAAAATTCAACCAGAGTTTTGGTAAAGCTAACAAATCAGGACCCAAGAAAATATGGGTACCTAAGGATAAAATAATACATGTTGCAGATATCTTTAGCAGCAAATCAGAAACACCAGTCATGGTACCTAGACTCTGGCTGCTCACGACACATGACGGGAAGAAGGCATATGTTCCAAAGCCTGGAACTTAAGCCTGGAGGCCACGTAGGTTTTGGAGGCAATTAGAGGGGAAAGATCATTGGCTCTGGAACAGTAGGTAATGGAAATCTTCCCTCTATAAATAATGTTCTATTAGTAGATGGATTAATGCATAATCTGTTATCCATAAGTCAATTAAGTGATAACGATTATGATATAATCTTTAATCAAAAATCATGTAAAGCTGTTAGTCAGAAAGATGGGACTATCCTATTTAATGGAAAGAGGAAAAACAACATTTATAAAATCAAACTTTCTGAACTGAAAAGTCAGAATGTAAAGTGTCTTCTGTCTGTTAACAACGAGAAATGGATCTGGCACAGAATATTGGGGCATGTTAGTATGAGAAGAATATCTCAGATTAACAAACTCAATCTGGTCAGAGGACTTCCTAATCTGAAGTTCAATTCAGATGCTCTGTGTGAAGCATGTCAGAAAGGCAAGTTTGCAAAACCTGCTTTCAAATCTAAAAACGTTGTTTCCACCTCTAAGCCATTAGAACTTCTACACATTGACTTATTTGGACCAGTTAAAACTGCGTCAGTCAGTGGCAAGAAGTATGGGTTATTAATCGTAGATGACTATAGAAAATGGACATGGGTAAAGTTATTAAGACACAAGGACAAGTCACACTCTGTGTTTGTCACCTTCTGTAACAAAGTTCAGAATGAAAAGGATCTTAGAATCGTTAAAGTCAGAAGTGATAATGGTGGAGAATTTGAAAACAAATATTTTGAGTCATTCTTTAATGACAGAGGCATTCTGCATGAATTCTCTTATCCTAGAACTCCCCAGCAAAATGGAGTTGTAGAACGAAAGAACAGAACATTGCAAGAAATGGCCAGAACCATGATCAATGAGACAAACGTTGCTAAGATCTTCTGTGCAGAGGCAATAAACACAGCATGCTACATTCAGAATAGAATCTCCATAAGACCTATTCTGGAAAAAACTCCATATGAATTGTGGAAGAATAGAAAGCCCAACATTTCATATTTTCATCCATTTGGATGTACTTGTTTTATGTTAAACACAAAAAATTATTTGAACAAGTTTGACTCTAAAGCACATAAGTGTATTATGTTAGGATACTCTGAACGCTCTAGAGGGTACAGAGTATACAATACAGAAACACAGATTATGGAAGAATCAATCAGTGTTCGTTTTGATGATAAGCTTGACTCTGAAAAGTCAAAGAAGAATGAAGTCTTTGCAGGTATGGAAGTTGAATTCACAAGTTTTGAAGACAGGTCATCAGAAGCTCTCAACAAAGACACTCCTTCAACATCAGAAAGAGGCACTGCGAGCAATCCAGCAACATCTGTTGATCATCCTCAGAAAAGACTACCCAGAAGCAGCATGGATCACCCAGAAGAAACAATCTTGGGAAGAAAGGAAGATCCAATCAGAATAAGAGCCAGCTTCAGAAACTCTGAAGAATCCCTCATGGGACTTGTTTCTCTGATTGAACCTTCCTCAATTGATGAAGCACTTCTGGACAACGAATGGATTCTAGCAATGTAAGAAGAGCTGAATCAATTCACCAGAAATGAAGTTTAGGATCTAGTTCCCAGACCAAAAGGATTCAACGTCATTGGAACAAAATGGGTGTTCAGAAACAAACTGAATGAACAAGGTGAAGTCATCAGAAACAAGGCACGACTGGTAGCATAAGGTTATAGTCAGCAAGAGGGGATAGACTATACAGAAACCTTTGCTCCAGTCGCCAGGTTAGAATCTATCATACTTTTAATTTCTTTTGCTATTAATAAAGGCATCACTATACATAACATGGATGTCAAGAGTGCATTCTTAAATGGATATATAGAAGAAGAGGTTTATGTGCACCAACCCCCTGGTTTTGAAAGTACAAAAAATCCAGAATATGTTTTCAAACTAAAGAAGTCACTGTATGGTCTGAAACAAGCTCCCAGAGCTTGGTATGAAAGACTAAGTAACTTTATGTTAGAAAAAGAATTCACCAGAGGGAAAGTGGACACAACCTTATTCTTTAAGACTGTGAAGAATGACATCTTAGTGTGTCAGATTTATGTTGATGATATTATATTTGGATCTACTAATCCTTCTCTTGGAAGAAAATTTGCTAAGTGTATGCAGGCAGAATTTGAGATGAGCCTCATGGGGGAACTGAAATTCTTTCTGGGAATTCAGATCAATCAAACTCCAGAGGCAACTTACATTCATCAGAGCAAATATGTCAGAGAACTTCTGAAGAAATTTGATCTCTCAGAATGTAAGTCATCAAAGATTCCAATGCATCCCACGTGCATTCTGGAAAGAGAAGAGGTAAGCAAAAAGGTAGAACAGAAGGTCTACAGAGGTATGATTGGTTCTCTTCTCTATCTGACGACTTCAAGGCCTGATATCTTATTCAGCATATGCATCTGTGCAAGATTCCAATCAGATCCTAGAGAATCTCACTTAACAGTTGTTAAGCGAATTTTCAAGTATCTGAAAGGTACTACTAATCTGGGTTTATTTTATAGAAAATCTAGTGATTACAGCTTAGTAGGTTACTGTGATACTGACTTTGCTGGAGACAGAATAGAGCGTAAAAGTACTTTTGGAAGCTGCCAGTTTCTGGGAGAAAATCTGATATCTTGGTCCAGCAAAAGGCAATCCATAATTGCGCTATCAACAGCAGAAGCTGAATACATAGCAGCAGCAGGATGCAACACACAAATGCTCTGGATGAAAAGTCAGCTTGAAGACTTCCAGATATTTGAGAGTAACATTCCTATACTCTGTGACAACACTTCTGCCATTTGCTTAAGTAAAAATCCAATTTTTCATTCTAGGGCTAAGCATATAGAAATAAAACATCATTTCATTAGGGACTACATTCAGAAAGGCATTTTAAACTTAAAATTTATTGATACAGACCATCAATGGGCTGATATCTTCACAAAACCACTTTCTGAAGATAGGTTCAACTTCATTCTAAAACATCTCAGCATGAAGCTCTGCCTAGAGTGAAAATGTTTTAATTTTATATATTAACCTTCAGAATTTTTTTTATTTTACTGTGAACTTCTGATCAATCTTCTCTCAGAAATTTAGACATGCAGATTGTATCAGATTCTATCCATAAAGATCTGAGCGTTTCATTTCAAGGATAGATGTGTTGTTCACTAAATCAAACAAGTGTCATCCAGTCATCAACTAATTCCTGAGGCAGAACACGCGTGCATGCTTTTGAGAAGGCAAAATGCTGATTGGATGCATTGAGACACATGTCATGGGTAACCGTTCCAAATATCTTTCTAAATCCCCCAAAATCAGCCAACATTAAATGCGAGTAATCATGATTTAATTTTTTGAACCGTTTATGTTTATGTTTTCAAAACATTTTTTAAACCTATTTAAACACCTTAAACATCATCTATTCACTTTTTACCGTCACTTACAATCTTCAAAACATTTCTGCGTTTTTCACTTCTTACTGTGTGTTCATATTTTTTCTCAAAGAAACCCTTTTTAAAGCATTTTCTCAAAAAACCCCTGTATGTGAACATGGCATCCTCTAGCACTCCTTATGCAGGTTCCTAGCAAGATGCTTCTTCTGGACAATGAGCCTTGGTCTGAAAAGCGTCCAGCTTCAACAGTTCAACCAGCAGAAGAGCAGACGATTCCAGCTGAAGATTTAAGTCAAGAAGAAGTTATTGCAGAAAGCTCTCAGAAGCATCCTGATTCTGACACCTCTCAAGCTGCATTGGACAGGCAGACTCTTGAAGAGCTGAAGCAAAATGATCTTCGACTGCAGGAGAGAATGGATGAGAATGATCAACGAATGAAGGAAAGGATGGATGTTCAGGATAGTAAGATTGACTCAGTAGTCAGCATGGTGCATCAACAGAAGGAAACCACTGATCAGATTAAGAACATGCTAGAAGCTCTGTTCACACGCCTTCCTCCCCAACCTTAGATTTTGTTTCTTGATTTTTTTCAATGATTTCTTTACATGTTATCTGTAACATTTTCTGAGCTCTAAAATGAATACAATCGTTTTTCTGCACTGATAGTTTTTAACTTCAATTATTTGCACTTTTTGATTGCTGACAAAAAGGGGGAGAAATAATGATATTTCTCAATAATGGATTACTGAGACAAAAGTCTCAAACATTCTAACACTCTGATATACTTGAATGGTTCTTTGTTCTGCATAAGCTTACAGGTACAAGAATTCAATTATCTCTGATACATTGAAGCTCTGCTCTAGTAAAGGAAAGATCTGATGCTCAAAGAAAGTTCAATAAAGATCTGATGCTAAAGGACTCATGGAATTAAAAGGGAAGTAATAAACTCAGGGGGAGTTTTTCTGATCATAACTCTGACAGTTCTTTTTATCTTCTTAACTCTGATACCTTTTTATTCCCTATCTTCTTATCTTTGATACCTTTCTGTTTATCGCTGATACAAATTTATTATTTGGTTATCTCTGATATTTTTCCTCTTTAAATTTCAATTGAAAATATCGGGTTTTTGTCATCATCAAAAAGGGGGAGATTGTTAGAACAAAGTTTGAATCTACTACCCTAAGTTAAATTTTTGATGATAACAAAATACTAGATTAAATAAATTGTATAATTCATATGAGACATATATGCTACCTAAAAATTATATTGTGCATTTACAGAAACTCTGATGGATATCAGCATAAGAATGTCAACATCAGCATCAGAAGATGAATTATCATATGCCAGCATCAGAAGATGAAATATCATATGCCAGAATCAGAAGATCAAAGCATGTGCTTACGCTGAAGCTTGATGAACAGATCTGCGCGTAACATACTCTAAACTCTTATCAAGACCAAAACAATATCATCAGCACCTAGAAGCATCAGAATAAGCCAAAGCCAATTAACGCTTAATTGACAACGGTACTGTGCATTCAAGACACTTTATTACCAACGGCTGTATTCCAAGACAAAGATTTTCTCAATATGGAAAGAACGTAATGGGCATTGAAATGGAATAAGTGACTACAACGTATCTCTTCCAAAGGCTATATAAACAAGTCAGTGAGAAATGAATTGGCTAATGATCTACAACTCTTCACACACATAAAGCAAATCATCCTCATCCTTACTCATACAGTTTGCTATATCTCTCAAATTGCTTACTTTATAGTTATAGCATCATAGTTTCACATAAGCTTAATTTGTGTATTATCACAGTTGTGATATAAATTTTTTGTAGAAAACATTCAACACATAGTATTCATTTATCTGTAAGAAAGAATTTCCTTGAGAAACCGGTCTGTGGTTTAGACTCAAGAAGGCTTTAGCAGTTGTTAAAGCAGTTGTAATATTCAACTGAATATAGTGGATTAAGACCTCGTTGGAGAGAGGAGAAATCACCTTCACGGGTGGACTGGAGTAGTTTGAGATCAAACGAACCAGGATAAAAATAACGTGTTGTCTGCATTTGATTTCAAGTTTTACAATTCAACCCCCTTCTTGTGTTTTTCACTTCTTCACATGTCTGGGGTTGGTAGCAGACATATCAAAAAGGTATCAAAGATGCATATCCTAGGTCGGTAGCGGATATGTACGAAAGAGACAGACCAAAGAATGCTCTTACAAAGATATCAAGAATACATGTCTGGGGTTGGTAGCAGACATACGAAAAAGGTATCAAAGATACATATCCGGGGTTGGTAGCGGACACGTACGAAAGAGATATCAAAGATACATATCCGGGGTCGGTAGCGGATACGTACGAAAGAGATATCAAAGATACATATTCGGGGTCGGTAGAGGATACGTACGAAAGAGACAGACCGAAGAAAGCTCTTACAAAAATATCAAGAACATATGTCTGGGGTTGGTAGCAGACATATGAAAAAGGTATGAAAGATACATATCTGGGGTCGGTAGAGGATACATAATAAGGAAAGAGGCCGGAGGAAAGGACTCTAACCCAGAATATTGGGAATATACGTCTGGAGGAAGGGGCGTACAACTAAGGATATCAAGAATACATGTCTGGGGTCGGTAGCAGACACATAACAAGGAAAGAGGCCGGAGGAAGAGACTCTAACCAAGGATATCAAGAAAATATGTCCGGAGGAAAGGACATATATACGGAAAGAGGCCAGAGGAAAGGACTCTTACCAAGGATATCAGGAATATACGTCTGGAGGAAAGGGTGTATAACCAAGGATATCAAGAAAATATGTTGAGCTTTAAGAGTTACAAATATGCAAGAACTACAAAAATCCATCAAGCCAAGGACGGGGTGTAATTCTTCAAGAGTGGCAATTATCTGAATTACCACACACCAAGTAAGGATACTCAAATACTTGAGAAGCAAGAAAAGCTACACGCCGACTCTTACTCGCACTCTAACGGAAAAGATAAACATGAGAAAAAAAAGGCTTGCAAGGGCAAGAGCAAACCATGACTTACTGGGGCAATGGGAAACACCATAGACTGGACTGGTGGTAAGTCAAACAGACTCTACTAGGTAAACAAAATAGAATCACCCTAGGCTTTTTGTGGAGATAGTTCAAATCTGAATGCATAACAGTCTGGTTACTGCAAGTAAACATAATTGGCTTATACTCATGCATGTTTGAATTTTTTCATGGCGTAATGCTCCATACAATGGAAATGCTACGCATTTTGGTAGATGAAATGTAATGATGCATGTTTAGCAATGCATTAGGAAAACATACCAATAATCGGTTGCCGAGAAGACAATGAACTTCCGAATGATTATTCTTGCACATCTGATCTTCTGTAGAGAAAAGGAAATTTGTACTCCAATGGGGAACCGAGATTTGGAACCACCAACCTTTAAAGATCAATATCACTGGTGAAGTAACTTCCTGAGAAGAATACTGCAAACGTAAATTACGATTCAGAGAAAATCTTAAATTCTGATAAAACTCCCCACTTCACGGGGAACAAATTCTTTATCCTCTATTGGAAAGAGGAAAACTTTGCTGGGAATGGAAACTTCTGGCATAGAAATTCTTGACGAAGATAACTTCTATTGGGGAGTATAGAAATTCTTAAATAAAAAGAATTCTAATCAGACCACACTGGGGATAACATTGTTAGGAGGTAAAAGACCCTCACTTGAGGAAGAAACAAACATCCCGAGATAGAAACTCTACTAGGGATATCTCAACAAAATCTTCTACTACTGGTAACAAAAGAGTTATGACTGGAATTCTCCTGTACACCTCACCTGAGAGATATGACACTTGCTCCATTAGGGAAATAAGAATAGTTCCACTGGGGAAATTGGATCTCATTATACGAAAATCCTCACGTTACCCTTCTTTATTCATTTGTTGGTATGCATCTTGTCATACAAGACCAACAGTACTTGAAAAACAGAAATTGGGGCGACATTCCCCTGTTTGGAATGGAAAACCTTACTGAAGAATAGACAACTTGAACTATTAATCATCGGGTAAAAACTGCGATGCAAGATTTCAACTTCAACATGTCGACTCCGAGGAGAAACGCCACTAAAAAGTGGACTTGAGAAGATGCTGCAGAAATAAATTGTAGTCCAATGAAAAGGGATCATCTAGACTTTAAACAACTTTTACATTTCCAGGGAGAAAGAACATTCTCCTCCTACAGAGAAATGAGGATGCTTCACTGGGGAGAAAATATCTCAGAAGAGAAATCCCTTGGTAGATAGGTCTATGTCAAGTAGCAACAGGTCTTTTACTAGGAGTAGGCATCCCCCTAGGAAGCAATATTTCCCTCACGTCTTGTATGAGTAAACAAACCCAAATTATCTTTGTGTTACTGCTCATATCCTACTGAGGATAACAATCCAAACTTCAACTGGGGATAATAACCGAAACTTAGGACAAAGGATATCAGTAAATAGAATTGAGTCCCTGATAAGTTGAAGATAACAATCCCGACTTCTCGACATGATTTTGAAATACATAGGTCATTTAGCCTGCGTATGGACTTAATCTGATCAACTACTGAAGAAGAGAGAAATCCCTTACATAAATTCTTGCCTCAGTCTGTAAGGCTTTTGTAGAAACATTTCCTTGAGAGGACTTTTTGAGATTTATACTGTTGAAGACAATCTTCCCGAGTGTTATGAACTTTGGAAAATGATGTTTAGGTAACCAAAATTGGAGATGACTCCAACTATGCTTGAGTGAATGCCCATACATCTTTAAATTCTGGAAAGATTCTCCTCTGATCAACACATTCTCAGAGAGATTTGTCAAATATTAGTATAATTGCACCAGTTTGTCTGCATTTTGAGGGATGAAATCCCAACTTGAATTCCTCAGATTAGTTGAATACCTACTCGATGGAGTATTCGATACGTTTGCCCTTGCTCAACAGAATCTCGACGAATATTTTCTTTGTCTCATGCTCACGGAGGGATGAGAAACTTGAGGATCTTCGAAGGCAACATATCCTTAGAGTGGTTGGCTTATGTCTTGAAAGTAGGTTACTTCACAACCATACTTCTCTACTTGAACTGCTTCATTCTTGAGAAAATACTTAAAGCAATACGTCCCCTGGGACCAACTGAAGGTAAAGCACCACTGCTTGACAGAAACACTGGAAACCAACTTTTGCAATCTACTTTAGATCATTTCTCAAACTGGTAGTCTTTTAACTAACTGAGTTAATAGAAGATTTGCCCCAGGTTAAGACCATTTTCACAAATGATTTACCTTTAAACGGTATCCTGAAGCAATTTGTCCCTTGAGATAATCAAATTTTCATTTGATGCTCATTATGCAAGCTTACTTGATGTTTAAGCACTTGCTCATATGAAAAGAATGTTTATTCTAAGAATGATAATTCTAATGCAAAACTCATGTTTGTCTTGAAGTTTAAAAACCTTTATTGAAAAGATTTAACAAACAAAAAATTTTGTATGGAAAAAATTAAAAAGATAGTGTGATACCAACTCAAAAGTTTTTGCAAGCCTCATAGGAGTCAGATTACCCTATTCTTGTTACAGTTTGCTTTCAAATTAACCCATGCTTCAGTTAGGACTTTTAAGGGTTTGTAACGTGGCCTGGTTCACGGTTTTAGAAAAAAGGATTTGAGGCTCAAAATGTTCGGTGCCCACCCATTCTTCGTGATGTCCTCCAGTCCTAAATTCAGTTAAACCAATACGAGCACCCATCCCTCAAAAGGAGTTTACCATGGTTGAGGAGGATATGGAAGTCACTCACCTCTTTAATTCTTAGTATTTGATCACACGACTTTATCCTTTGTGGAGGATTTTTATTTGGTAATCCCTTTTTGCTCTTCGTGCTTTTCGCTTTCCCTAAATTTTCCTGGACAAATTCCTTGTGAATTTGACTTTGAATTCCAGTGGGATGCCCTGACTTTTGCCTAAGCGACTTGTCTTTTCATGTTCTGGATTAGCGGAGCTTTTTGTCTCTTTCTTTTATCATTTCTTTTAGTTTGGACAAGTCGTGTGATTTTGAGTCGTTTTTGACTTGCTGAAAAAGGTGTAACTGCCTCGCTTTTTGGTTGACGAGGAATAACCATTGTGGTATCGTTGTCTTTCGACCTCCTGGCGTGCGTGATATATCCATTGGGATATCATCAATTGACGCACGCTGCTGATAAATGAGGGTTAACCATTGCGGTTTTGACTTTCCTCAGCCTCTTGATGGATAACCATTGATGTATCCTTAGATGCGCACTCCTGATGAGTTCTGAACATTCGATCGGATCCACTGAAATCTACCCTGCCCCAAGTTAGACGTGAGGGTTTTCTATGACAAGAAAAGAAACTCCTAATTCAAGTCTCAAAAGGGGTTTACGAGGGTTTCACTCCCTTATATCTCCGGTGTTTGGGGATTTGAAACAAGGCATGTACATCGTCAGCAAGGTCCTATTCAAAAGCACACCGTTTGAACTTTTTGGAATATTACTCATCATCCTCCCTCTGGAAGTACCTTGATTTATTTAAGAAGAGTGAAGTATCAAAAATAAAATAAAAACATTCATGAGTGAATACGAATGGACTAATTCAAGACAAACATATTCAATGCATTGTGATTAATATTCAAAAATAGGCAAGTTTTGCATACAAGAAAGTACTGAACCAAAACAATAAAGATTACAAATGATAATTCAAATGTAATTTGAAAATTCCATGTTGAGGAGACTAGTCTCCGTATGGACTTGTTGCTTCAAACGATGCGCTGTAAGTCTTGACATTTACTGAGTCAAAGGAGACTTCAAGTCTGACTTGCTGACCCGAAATTGATAGCCTTTGCATCAAGCAGGTCTTGCACATTTTCTTTGAAGGCCCTGCAATCTTCAATGGAATGGCCTAGTGCCCCAGCATGGTAATCACATCGCACATTAGGATTGAAATCCATAGGATAAGGAGGAATCACAGGTTTCAGTGGCTTGAGTTCCACCAAGGAAAGCTTGAGCAACTGAGTGAACAACTGGCCATAAGTCGTAGGAACAATGCCGAACACCCTCTTTGGCTTCCTATCCCTTTGTTTATCTTGTTGCATACGTCTCTGTTGATGGGTTTGTTGCTGAGGAGTATACTGAACTGGATGAACATGAGGAACATTCTGATTTTGATTAACCAACTGATTTCCAGAACTTGTAAACGGTTGATGGTGAGAACTATTTGAGAGTATAGGTTTTGGGAGATGTGACTCAAGTCGCAATATTAAACTTTGAAGAAGAGAAGGCGTGGCCCAAATCTTTGTAGCAGTTGGCGTAAGATTGACTTGCACGCTCATACCTTTAGGAGTGAAGAGAATTATCCCTATATCAAGTAGATCATGGACTTGGTCCTTAAAAGCTATGCAATCTTCAGTATCATGACCGGGTGCCCCAGAGTGGAATTCACACCTAGCATTATCGTTAAAGCCACGAGGTAGCCTTTCATGTGTAGTGAAGCTCCGAAGTTTGACCAAATGAAATCCTAGCAGGGGAGGAAGAAATTGTGCATACAACTTTGGAATAGGATCAAATTTTCGTTCAGGCTGTTTTGGCCTCTGATGACGGACTTTACCCTTTGGGTCCTTTTGGGAAGAAACAATTGGTTGTAGATGGGAAGATCCTGGAACGCAAGGCGGTAGAGGAGAAACTCTCTAACTTAAAAGAGTCCCCAGATTATAGGGAGGAATGGTAGCTCCTATTGTAGCAGGCATGGAAACATCTTCTTTATTCAACATTGCCCCCAAAATTCCCATAACCAAACTCAATTGAGCCTTCAAGTGAGTGTTTTCTTCTTTCAAGAGTTCTTTTCCGCAGACCAAATCATGTATGTCCAGCAGTAAAAAAAAACCCATTTGTTCTTTCATCTCATCCAATTCCCCACAGAGTTCTTCCATAACTTGAATCTGATCACGGAGCGGCAAGAAGTCAAGATTTGCAGTTCTGAAGAGAAAACACCGGGTCTGAATATGGATTCCCCATTCTAAGTACCTTCTGAGTACCTGCTATGGATGCATGAAGATGCATGAGGTGAGTGAGAGAATTCCCCTTCTGATATGATTTGGACACCACAGTCTTAGGATTGATCTCATCTTGGACCTTGTCTCTAGATGATGTACCATCTTCAATCGAATGATCAGTTTCCCCAGAATAATATGCGTAGAAGATTCTTTCAGGAAAACAAATGAATGCTTTTCCAAGCGAATCGATATGAACTGGTGAGAAAGAGTGTGGCAATTGTCCAAATAGGAATTGGTCCTTTGGAAGAGACTCCAAAAAGGTGCTTGGATTTATATTTCAACCCATTTGTAGTCTTTAATATCAAAACCGGGTACCCTAGAATAGGGGGAGCATCTAGCCTATGTATGGCAATCAGAAGAGTTGTTTATAGGATGAGGACCCCAAAAATCAGAACTGGAGATAATAGGATGCAGTGCAATGGGCTTGTAACAACATGCTCATTAGGCATCTTTTGTCTTTGCTTAAAAGCTTTTTTTCATGAATTCACCAGGGGAATAAAGGCTGGTTGTTGTTGAATAGATTAGTGAACACAAAGTTATGGAGGATTCCCCTGACCAAAAAGTTTAATGCCCCAGTGTGGCAACCACATCTGACGTTGGTCAACAAGAACTAAGCACTGATATAAGATCCTATAGTAAATGGGAACCATCTGCTGATAAGATGTTCCAATAACTCAGGATTGAGTAGCACTCAATGGTTGGAATCAATTCCCAAAAGATGAGGAGAAGAGAGAACCTGTTGCGGTAGTAAGTTTATTGATCATCATCAGAGCTTCCATGACCTGACTTATATGAGTCATTAATCAATTATGTTCCTTCTCTAAGAATTACCGACCACGGGACAAAGCTTGCATGTATACCACATAGAGTTATTCCCCAACTGATCCCTGAACTTGTGGAGCAAGAAATCAAGTTGAACCTCTGAGGAGAGCACCATGTCTGAATAAGAATTACCAATCTTCGAGTATCTGTTATGGATGCATGAATATGCATGGGGTGCATGAATGGATGCCATGTCATGTTCCTTCATTCCCAAGGAATTTAAGTGCTTTAATTTTGATTTTACGTAAGTAAAATATGGAAAGGTTCAACACAAGGCTTGCAAATATGATTCCTTGGAAATAATAAAACATGTATGTTAAGCATGTCGTTAACCATGTTATGTATGCAAAGGCATGAGATCAAATGGGATCAAGGTTCCATTATTCCATCATTTCTGAATATGATTGTTGTGTTATTCTGAATCCTATTAATATCACCAGAGAAGAGGTCTGGCACAGCTTCTGCACATATAAGAACCAAGTACTATGTAGATCACTGATTGTACGAGATCAAGGCTTCTAGAACTGGATACCGTCGAGCCTTTTCTGAACATGCTGGGAATACTAAGATCGAAGGCCTGAATAAACCTCCAGGTATATAAATTAGGAACTCAGAAAATAAATCTGAGAGCCATATAGTCACCAACAGAATATATCATCTAAATAAGTCACCAACAGAAATCCAGAACATAACTATTAGAACCAATAGTCATTCTCTGATCATAGTCTCCATCTGAACATGAGTAACCATCTAAACATGGTCACCATCTGAACATGAGTAACCGTCTGAACATAGTCACCAACTGTACCTGTAATAAGAATTCTATCCCCGCTCACGGGTGAAGACTAGGTCAAGGTAAGGCAATGGTAACTCGCAATCATGGGTCCGCCTGAAAGTACTACCGCCTTACCCACAGACATGAGTGTCGATAGCAATTCATTTGAACCTCATCCGAGCATGGTATATGACATGACTGCACTAATCGGACCATGTCCTATAGCCGTCATGCCCCACTCTATTCCTAGTGTCCTGATGCACTCTAGCCTGGGTACTGGGCCTTTTACCTCAATAGTAACACCCACCCAACATGGAAAACCAGAATCCAGCACAGCAGATAACTAATATGGAAAGCAATAAAATGCAATGCAAAAATATGCTTAGATAAACATGTACAACTGATTAAACTAAAAGCATAAAAATAAACACCCAAAGAAAAGAAAACAAGAGCTAGGATCGACTCCGGGATGGACCAGGATTTGGTCGACCTGTCCCCAGTGAAGTCGCCAGCTGAAACAACCGGCTGAAAATCATCAAACAATGAAGTTGCCATCGAACGTCTTTTATCCCACATGTAGGGAAAGGTAAACATAGAGAAAACCTGAGAAGGGAGAAGTCACGGTCTTGCAACCGAGAGATCGGGTAAGGGAGTCTGTTACGCGAGGGGAAGGTATTAGCACCCCACACGCCCGTAGTACTCTACGGTATCCACTCTCATTATCTATCTTATGGGTGTGTTTAATCTATGCTTATTGTTTACTATACTACTGAAGGGAGGAATGCAGGAAAAAGAAATGAGAAAAGAATGTAGGGAAAATAAAAGTTATGCTCGTTCGGGCCTTACCCCGATGCCTACGTATCCCTTTTAAGGAATCAAAGCAGCCATAGTTCGGCGGATATGCTTTTGTTGGTTTGTATTTTTTAATGAACAATATTAATTTCGCCTTCTGCCTCAACTTGACCTTTGGAGACTTACGCGTCAGCACAGAAGTGAATCAACATGCTCTTTTGAAAAAGTGTTGGAGAAAAGGTGTTTGGGCACACAAAAAGGTTTCGAATTGGTTTGTGTTTTTTTAATGAACAATATTAATTTCTCCTTCTACCGCAACTCGGCCTTTGGAGACTTACGCGTCAACACAGAAGTGAATTAACATGTCCTTTTGAAAATTTATTGAAAGAAAAGTCCGTAGGCAAAAAGAGTTTGTGTTTGTTGGTGTTTTTTGCTTGTAGATAACAGCTAGTTAATCTCAAGAGAGAGATATTAGTCATTTTTCTACTTATTCATGAAATAAGTCTTTGAGACTTGAACCACACCAAAGCTCAGAATAAGAGAATAATAAGGTCGAGAAGAAACCTGCTTATCATCTCTCATACTTAACAAAGATATGATTCTCGTCACTAAATTTTTGAGGTTTGTAAGAAAAAGAAGTTTTTGTTATAATGCAAAAATAAAAAAAGAAAGAAAAACATCCAAGGAAGACTAGCCTAAATCTATCCCTAATGTTATCATATAATGGTGGTCTTATGATTGAGTTTTGAAGGGAAATTCGAACCACGATTTTCGTATATGGTTTTCAACCTAAATTCCATTTTAATTAATTTCTATCAACGGATCAAAATGAACCTAAGGTACTAAGGGAACATGGTGAGTATACAAGTAATGTAAAAAAAAACTTCATCCACAATTCAGACCAAGACAATACCAAAGATTGCAAATAAATGCGCAACGAGAAAATGAATAAAACTAATGATGAAAATTGCCAAAAAAAAAGAATAAGGTTAGTAAAAGGAGGAAAATAAATTCCTAATTAAATCCTAAATTCTGATATTTATATTTTTTTTATTATCATGTTTTGACTATTTTATTTATGTATTTTTGTTACAAAACATAAGAAATTAAAACTAAAGGAGAAATTTGAGGAGAAAAAAAAGAAATCAGGGGTGGCGATTGTGGTACCCCAATTTTTGCCCCTAAGATCCCTTCATCATACTATATTGTTTCAATCACCACAAAATCACATTAGGGATTTTGGTTCTTTTACTTATCTTTAGCTTTGCTCTATGAGGAGTTACCAAGCACCTTAACTTGTTTTCTCTTGTGTTCATGGATATTTTGCTTTGATTTTTTCTCTAATTAACAAAATGAAATATCGGTTTTTCTTACTTGCTAATAATGTAGGTAAAAACAATGAGGTCTAGCAAGTTGCATCAAGGGTTCATGAGTTTATTTCCATGCCCTAGTCAAAGTTTGAGAGATTCAAACCTCACCCATGAAGTTGTTTCGAAGTTGGCATGGAAGTAGTTTTTGTGGCCACGAGTCCTCATCATCATCCTCAACAATTTCTATTCACAAAGGAAGAGTATTGGCACAAAAAGTTTGTTCAAACTTGGCAAGGTTCCACCAAGCTTTCTCTTGATTTAGAGGCTAGGGTTTTGGACTTCAAAGGGGCATATCTTGCTCATCTTTTGGTATTTTTGAGCGATTCCAAAAACATTATTCTCCTCAAAGAGTTTCCAAAATATCACTTCAAAAGTCCCAAGGAGTTTTCATGTGAAAGGAACTTGTTGAAGGAGAAATATTACAAGTCACCCAGATGAATCCCCAATTTTTCCATATGTAACTTCAAATAGTCATAACTTGGTCTATTTTTATCACCTTGAGCCCATTCTTTTTCCATGATGATCTTGAGGATGTCTAATTCATTCCTTCTTTTATGTGCAAAGTAATAAAATGGATGGAAGTTGCCTTAAGAATGCAAAAGATTATAGGTCATTTCATGATTTTTGGCCAACTTTAACAAGTCATAACTTGCTCAATTTTTGGATATTTTGAGTGGTTCAAATTGCAAAATGTCATTCAAGAGGTCCACTTAATTTCATCTTTTTGGGTAAAGAGCAAATTCTAAGTGAAAGGCCATGTTTGGAAGCAAGAGATTATAGGTCATTTTTAAAGAAGATTTTGAAATATTTCTAAGTATGGAAAGTCAACTCTTTTTCTTCAACTTTGACTCCATGTAACTCTTAGCTCAAGCATCCATTTGATTCCATTCTTTTTCCATTACAAAGCTTGTAACATCATCTTTCCAAAGCATCAAGAATCTTTCCCTAAGACCCCTTGAGGTGGAAATGCCATTGGATTGAACTTGGTAACTTGGAACTGAAGTTTCACCATGAGTCAGAATTTGAAATCCATGTTTTGTCCTTTAAACATCAAATTAGCACGCATTTATGGTCTAAACATGTTTAACCAAATTTCCAAAGTGGATTAGAGCCTTGAAACGCAAGGATTTGATGAGTTTTGATGCAAATCCGATCACACCTTGCTCATGTATCAGGTTCACACGATTTCCCTCCAATTTGCATCATTCCACACGCTTGAGCATTCCATTTGATTCCCTATAAATAGAGGGTCATACCCCATTCAAATTCCCAAGCATAGATAGCCAGAATCACCCTGCTAAACTTGCTTCACAACTCAGAATTCAGCTACTTCGAATTCTATTCTCAAGCCTTTTTCAATCCATTTTCTCCATCAATTCACCTTCCTTGATCTTCCCTGAACCTAACCATACCATTACATTCGAGAATCGTGCCCTACATTCCTCCATAGAAGTCCAGTTTCAGAGCTCTGCAACTCAACTTCAATAGGTAGATTCCTTCATCAATTCTTCAAAACTTTGGTATCATTGTGTTGCTCTCATTTACCTGGTTCTAGTTGCAATAGTTACTTCCTTCTGGAAACACGTTTGGACCATGTATTTTCAAATCCCCTTTCAAAACTTTCTTTCCAAATTGCTTGAGTTACAATTTATATAAAAATGGCGCGAGGGTATGGTTATCATCGTCTTGAAGAGACGAAACGAATGGCATAGGTCTGAGCTTCTAATTCTACAGTTTGAGAGACCTGCAATTCGTGAGGCTGGAGGTTGAAGATGACCAACGTGTCACCTTCTAACCAATGAAAGCGTGCCATTTGTTTTTTTGAATTTTTAATTTTACATTTGATTCAATGCTTTATTCAGTAAAGACCATGATATGCACAGTGCACCAGATCCTTTGGATTTGATTACTAACGCGTTTTGACTCTCATCCAATGGTCCACATCTTTTTCTTTTATTTTATTTTCTGATTTTTATATTTTAATTGTTTTAAATTTCAAAAAATCATAGAAAATTCATTTTTAGTCCAAAAAATCTGAAATAATTATGAAAAATATTTTTGATTATTCTCTTTTTGATTTTTATTTTTTCACAATTTATTTTTGTGTTTTGGTATTTTTTATGAAATTTACACTTATTTGATTTGTTTAAAATGTTTAAAAATACTCTTGCATATTTTTTTAATTCTGAAAAAATTATGGAATGATCCAATGACATTGTGACAAATATTGGTGACTTTATTTTATTTTTGTTTCTGACTTTACTATTTTTTACCATTTTTGTCTATTTTACCCATTTGTTTTAATTTTTAAAAATAGTTTCTGACTTTTAAAAATTCCCAAAATTTTTATAAAAATATTTGAACCCATTTCTGATTTTTCTATGATTTGATTTTTTATTTCTTGATTAATTTGAACATAATTGATATTTTTCTCATTATTTTCTATTTTAAACTTTCTTTTTTAACCCTTTAAATGTATATATTAAATATATTATTATTTTGTGATTATTTTCTAGTTGTCTTGAGTTGATTTTTTTGATCATGACTTTATTAACATCATTGGATCTTGGGTGTTGAGTTCAACTCCACCAAAATGGATGAATGATTTTAATAATAGTTTGATTAAATTTTTAATTCGAAAGTGGTTTATTCATCTTTTTACCCTAATCCCTCTTCATCTCATCCCCTTCTTCTTGCACTAAATGTTTTTTGAGCATGATCCCTATATCATGTATCAAAACAAATGGTGCATTAACTGCTATTGACCAGCCTCAAAATAGGTGTGAATTCTATATATATCCACTTACGATTGCTTAACATAGCGCTAAATTTTGTCCCGATTCGAATAAATGATCATTCGTGGCCCAAACTTATGATTGCAAGCCCAAGTATGTTAATTTGATCTCTTTGATCCAATAATATTGAGATTCATTGTATGGAGGCTTTGGTTCTACCAATCCTCTAATGGATCTACAACATCTTTGGTCAATGCGGATCACTTAAACATTGTTGATCATTAAATGGTACTTATGAGAATTCCAAAATGGATGATATACTTGACAAAAAGAAAATGCAACTTGTTGTGTGGAGGCTTTGGTTCTACCAATCCTCTAATGAGTTCCAAATGCAAGTTTCAAGATGGTCATCCAACTAACCACTAATTATTAACTTGCTTTATTTTTTATGTTTTTTATTCTTTTATGCTTTATGCACTATTTACTTTTAGCATTTACATTCCATGTCATTTTTATCTTTGCTCACTTGAGCATTTATTTTCTTGTCATTTTCACTTTGCTCACTTGAGTTTTTTCTTTTTCCTTTTCCTAAGATACTTAATAACCAACTTAAACCCTAAAAAACTCTTAATGGCACTTGGACTATTTGGTTACTATCCTTGGCATGATGGAGCAGTGGACTTTTTCTTGGACTTAGGATTGGAAACCTTGGCCTATCTTGGATACCTTTTGATCCTATCTGATTATTTTGTCTGGAGCTCTTGAGGTTTACCTCAAGACATTTGATTTCTTGTTTGTTTTTGTATGCAGGTTTTTTGTGATTACACTCTTGGTTTTGTAATCTGGAATTCACCCGTATACAGCGGTTACTCTGCCCAATTTTTTAGAAGACTTAATACACTTGAAGAGGTCTAGTATCTTTGCTTGCTTGGTTTCAATCCAAAGAATGGGAATTCTATCTTGGCTCATAATGTCAAGTTTTGGCTTCTTGTTGGTTAAATGGTCCTTATCCTTAGCTTTTACCTTATGCTTTAGGATAGCCTCTTCTTCTCCTCCCATTTTCTTTAATTTCAAAATCTTCTCCCCGCTTTTTGAAAACCCTTCTTATTTCTAAACTTGAACCACTTTCATAATAAACTTGGACCTAGGTTCATGCATTTTCAAAACATTTTCATCAAATAAACTTCAATCAATTTAATAATACCTTGACATTTTTGTGAGAAGACTAAAAGTAAATTAATCTCATTTCAAACCATTTTGCCACTTTGGCTTTTATCTTTAAACTTTTCTCAAAAAAGATTAGACTCTTGTCAATCCTTGTAGTGGTGTAAATAAACTATACTTCTACATTATGTAGTGAAGAGAGATATTTTCCACTTGGGTGTTTAGTGAGGCATTGTTGATTTTAAAATCCAAGCCATATCCTCCACTTTGAGTTGATGCAAATTCTCCTTTCTCATGATTGTGGGTAGTAAGTATGTTTTCCACACAGACAATTACGATGATGTCTTATCTCTTAAAATTAACCATCACACTTGTGTTTCAAACTTTTAAAAGAGGAACTATGTGTACCCTGATCCCCTATTGCATGAAATGTGGTATGTAGGCACTAAAGGTTCGCAACCGCGGCGGGTGCAAAAATAATAAAATAATATATTTCTTTTCTCACCTCCACCAACCATTTTATATATAACACATTTTTTATAGCCAAAATATACAGATTTTACAAAGAGGCTCCTGCGGAGTACCATAGATGTTTAGGGTGCTAATACCTTCCCTTTGCATAACCAACCCCCTTACCTTGAATCTTTCCCCCTTTTTTTGGTTATTCGCTCTTTTCCCATTCCTTTGGAAACAATAAAGCGCGGTGGCGATTTTTATTTTTATTTGTATAAAGTCTAGTCAATTCAATGGCTTAGTCTTAACCATTTCTACCGCTACAGCAATTTTGATTGGGGGGTAACATTTAATCTGGCGCGGTGGCCCATCTAACCGGGTCCAGAAGTCTTTTTTTTATTCTTGTTTTTGGGGTCCAAAGATTTTCAGCATGCTCAAAAACGGTGTATGGGCTTAAGGGAGGTGATATAACAAAATCAATTTTGGCCCAGGCAATGATCCGTTCCTACTTCATTTTTTCATTAAACGTAATTTTTATTCATCAAATAAAATAAATAAAATAATATATAAATAATAAAAAAACAAATTAAAGAAAAACAAGAGGGCTTAGGGTTTTGTGTGGTTCTTCAGCATAGGGGTTCTCTCTTCTTCCAACATCCCACGCCGTGAACGGAGAATTCAAGACCTTCACCATCGTAGCTCCGCAGGCGCGTTCCTAAAGGCTGCATACCTGTATCTCCTTTCTCCACCTCTGGATCGCTTCTCAAAAATCATCACTCTCAGAGGCGCAAGAAACATAAATCGATGACGAATATGCGAGGTTACCGAACCTCTGATTTAAAATCACGAGCAATCATACAAGCATTCAAATGGCTAATCATGAGAAATGATGCACAACAAAGAGAACTAGTGAATTTACCTATCGGAGTTTGTTCGATGCGTATCTGACAACAACGATGAAGCAAGAAAAAAAACCAGATGAAAATGTCGAACTTCAGGTATGCATCCTTTCAACCCTTGCTCATTCTGCTTCTTCTTCTTTCTTCTACTCTTTTCCGTTTCTTTGCGCGTGCTTTGAGCTTGTTGTTTGATAAGAGCGAGTAGAGCTCTGAGTGATGATTCATAGCGTATAGTGAGGGTGATTGAGGTAGAAGGAGAGGATTGAAAGGTTGATAAAGATGGTGTGATGAGAGATTGAGGGTTGAAATCGAGGAAACGGTTATGAGGTGGTTCAGAGAGTGAGAGAGAGAGCCTTTTTAGAATTGAGATACAGAGCCTTTTTTATATCTGCAGAAAAAATAGTTCCCCCAAAGATTGGAGATGAAGCCTCTGTTATATAGGTGGCTAGAGCTGCCAAAATGTTGTTATATTAGATTGAACTAGGGCCCTTGGATGAGACAGTTTGTTACGAAAATGGATGATGGATATTCCTCTAAAAACTGTTATGAGATTAGTTTTTCTGTTATGGAGTTTTGACTGATTTGGGATATAGAAGTTTGTTAGTTACAAGTAGTTTGAGATTTTGTTAGTTATTCAGTTAGGCTTTGATTTTTGGGAATTTATGTTATGTAGAGTTAATTAGAAACTGATTTAATTAGAATTTGTTGTGAATTGGTATTTGAGCTGACAATTGGTTAGTTAGAAGTTAGGGGTAGTTTGTTGGTTGTTTGGATTCAGTTGGAGGTTAGTTTTATGTTGGTTAATGACTATGAAGCAAACTAACTGTTAGGGTAAAACAATTTGTATACCAGAAATAGGTGAGTATAAGAGGTTAGTGAAAGGGTCCTATTATGGCTTAGACAATTAGATTGGGGGAATTAATTGAATATCCTTTTTTGATTGCAGTGTTGCTGGTCTATTGAACATAAGTAACCCTAACTTGCTTACTTGGATGAAAACTTCGCTTGCTAATGCAATGGTGTGATTTATTGAAATGATATTGTTTGATACGATTTCTGAATCAATTTCCAGTTGCTTTTCCTGTTATTCTGAGTTAGCAAACTGAACCTTTTTTTTTTTGTTATCAGTATTGCAAATCATGGTCTTCTTTCTCTTTTCTTTTGATTAAAACAGGGTCATGTTCTTTTTTGGTTATGGATTTCTGAGCTAGTTAATTAGAATTTGGCTAACTGTTCTATTATTGGGCTAGAATGAGAACTGAAATACTCAGGTGCTTTAGTAATTAGACAAAATCTGTTGAAATATTGCTTTTTTTTTTGAATTGATGACTTCTAATACTTACTCTGGATAATTGGATTATGAACCGAACTGCTTCAGATTTGGACTTTAAACCGGCTCCATTTTTTTTATGATATGTTTGAGTTTATGATTGTTATTTTGGTTACGTGGAGCAGGTTTATCACTTGGTCCAATTGATTTGATAGTCGCGTCAAGGTCTCACCCAAATACTTTCATCATGTTGGTCAAAGGTTTAAAAAACACGAATTGCTTCAGCAGCAGTAAGTTTAGATTCTTTTCTATTTTCATTGTTTTATTCTTTCTGGTATGAACAAAATGCGGGTATGATTTACAGTTTTAGTTTCAAAATTATGGACTGTTGAACCATATTTGCGAACATAGTAGGGCTGCCACACTTGGGTTTGAGTTCGGTGCAGACCTGTAACCGTTTTGGCATGACTTCAGCAATTGTACGCAGGGTTGATCGAGTCTAGCTGTCAGTTTGATCGAACACAGGTTTGTTATGAATTGGTCTTTGATTGAATGTAGGTTTGGACATGTCTGAAATAGGGTTGCAGGACAATTTGAAGATGGCTCAAAATTAGAGTCAAGGAAATTTGAGAAGACGACACGAGAGGTTAACTAAGGCAAAGCAGTTGTAGTTTGGGCTAATTGAAAGGGAATTTGAAAATGGGTGCTTGACACGAACATGGAAACATGAAGATGTTAGGGTATTAGAATTTTAGGCTTAGAACAAAAGTTTGTGTAGTATTTTTTTATATTTTATGTTTAGACATGATAATTATGGTTTTGTAAATTGGATTTATGGTTTCTAAATGATAAACATTGTAAAACTTGAATAGTGAATGCTAAACTTGGTACTTGAACTTGAATGAGTGACTTGAAACTTGGATGAGCTTGTGATATTCAAAAAGAAAATGAATGGATAAGTTAAATTCCTTGAACCTTGAATCATGATGAACTTTGCTTTTGTAACTCCAAGCACTCCATACTTGCAGATTCTGAACTCATGGCACTAAGTAGTCATTGTGGTGGATAATTCGCAATAGCGAATTCGACTCAAATTCAAATCTTAAATCCAAACTTCAATCTTGAATCCAAATCAACTTGTATGATAAGTAATTTGAATAGACAATAAGATCTCGATCCTAAAGAATTCATAACCTCGCCTTTTGTATTACGACTCATATTTCACGATTCAATCCATAAATCTTGACAAAGTCCTTCCCTAATTGACGACCTTGAATCATCAAAGATGAACATAGAAAATAGTGAAAAAATATGATCAAGATTAACAAGAAACTTTATTCCCATGACCTTCAGTTACTGAACATTTATCAACGAATAGAAACCCTGATTCTTTGGCCTTACGTAGGGAAATAAACCCTAATCTCTAGAACTGATGAAACTGGATGGAGAAGAAGTCCAAAAATTAGCATGATCCAAAACCCTAATTCCACATCCTTGTACACCAGGAAGACCCTGAATAATCATACTTATTCAACCCATCACCTCAAATCAGCTGTAAACCCTAGCTCCCTAACTACTCTTTTGAACCTCAGGTGATCCTTTTTTTATGAAAATGCGTACTATGCACATGACCTACTGGAATGATGCAGATGAACGCAAAGTCCAAACCAGAATAAGAGTGCAATTAGGAGGGCAAATTTTAGGGTGCAACACCGATGTACCACCTTCTGTGTAATAGGGGATCAGGGTACCCGTAGTTCACATTTAAAAATTTTTAAAAAAAATGTGCTGGTTAATTTTAAGAGATAAGAAATCATCGTCATATCCGAGTGGAAAACATACTTACTACCCACAATTATGAGAAAGGAGAATTTGCATCATCTCAAAGTGGAGGATATAGCTTAGATTTTAAAATCAACAAAGCCTCACTCAACACCCAAGTGGAAAATATCTCACTTCACTACATATCATGGAAGTATAGTAGCTCGCACCACTGCGAGGATTGACAAGAGTCTAATCTTTTGAGAAAATTTTAAAGTAAAAAGCCAAATTGGGAAAAAGTGGTTTGATTGAGATTGATTGACTTTTAGTCTTCTCAAAAAAAATGTCAAAGTATGATTAAGTTGGTGAAGGTTTGATTAAGAAAATATTTTTGAAAATGCATGGATCTAGTCCAAGTTTATTGTGAAAGTGGTTCAAGTTAGAAAACCAGAAGAGTTTTGAAAAGGAGGGAGAAGATTTTTGAAATTAAATAAGATGGGAGGAGATGAAGAGACTATCCAAAAGCATAAGGTAAAAGTTAAGGAAATGATCCTTCTAATTAACAAGAAGTCAACCCTTGACATAAAGAAGTCTATGTAGAATTACCATCCTTTGAATTGAAACCTAGAAAGCAAAGATACTAAACCTCTTAAGAGTACCCACCTTTAGATGAATTAAGTCTTCTCAAAAATTAGGAAGAGTAACAGTTGTATACAGAGGAATTCCCAATCACGGACAAAACACATAACCAGAACAACCTTCACACAAAGAAAATCAACCCAATGTCTTGGGATAAACCCCAAGAACTCCAGACAAAATAACAACAAAGTCATAAGGTCCCAAAGAGTATCAAGGCTTCTAATCCTAAGTCCAAGAGGTTCAAAACTCCATAATGCCACAAATAGTAACCAAATAGTCTAAGTAACCTTAAATATTTTATTTGTTCAAGTTAATTACTAAGTGTCTTCAAAAAGAAAATGAAAAGCTCAAGTGATCAAAATAAAAATGACTTAAAGATAAATGCTCAAGTGAGCAAAGATGAAAATAGCATAAAGTGTAAATGCTAAAGTAAATGGTGCATAAAAGTAAAGGCATAAAATAAAGGCATAAAGTAAAATCACAAAGTAAAATTCAATTGTTAGTGAATTAGAAGTTAGAGGTTAGTTGAATGACCATATTGAAACTTGCATTTGAAAACTCATTAGAAGATTGATAAAATCAAAGCTTCTCAACAACAAGTTTCATTTTCTTTTTGTCAAGTATATCATTCATTTCTATTTCTCGAGGCGAAAACATATGATCAATGATGGTTAAATGATTCTCTTAGACCAAAGTTTATGATGGTTCATTAGAGGATTGATAAGACCAAAGCCTCCTAACAATGAACCTCAAGGTTATTGGATCAAAGGTTTCAAATTAAATATACTTGGGCTTGTAAATATAGGTTTGGGCCACAAATGATCATTTATTGAATCGGGAAAAATTTAGAGCTATATTAAGCAATCGTAAGTGGACTTATGTAGAAGTCACACATATTTTGAGACCAGTCAATAACAATCTATGTACCATATGTTTAGAGAAATGATATGTAGATCATTCTCCAATAACATGTAGCACAAGTAGGAAAGGAATAAAATGAAGAGGGAAGGGATGTATTAAATGAAATTATGGTTTCAAATATCATCAACATCATTCATCCATTTTGGTGGATTTGGTTTTTCAACCTATCAACACCAAAGATCCAATGAGGTTGAGGAACTTGTCCAAAAAAAACATCCAAATCAGGACCAAACAAAAATAATAAACTAATATTTAATAAAACAATATTCAAATGATTAATAAAAGGAAAAAATGGTAAAATACACAAAGTATATTAAAACACCAAATAAAAATCTCAAAAAATAGTCAGAAGTCAAACATGAGTTAATAAGTGTCAAAAAAATTTGGAATTTTTTAAAGTCAGAAACTATTTTTAAAATTTAAAGAAACATGCAAAATAAACAAAAAATTATTAAAAATAGTAAAATCAGAAACAAAAATAAAATGAGGTCACCAATATTTATCAAGAGGTCATTGGATCCTTCCATAATTTTTTCAGAATTTAAAAATCGAGGAAAGTATTTTTAATCAATTAAAACAAGTTAAACAAACTGAAAAATTATAAAAAAAATATCAAATCACAAAACAAAATTGTGAAAAAAATCAAAAAGAGAAAAATCCAAAGTATTTTTAAGAATTTCTTCAGAATTTTAGAAGTTGAAATGCATTTTTTATGAATTTTTGAAGTTTAAATCAATTAAAATATAAAATGAAAAAAATAAAAATAAAACCAAAATAATGTAGACCATTGGATCAATATTAAAATGCATTAGTAATCAAATCCAAGGGATCTGGTGCACCGTGCATATCATGGACATTAGTGAATAAACCACTGAATCATTAATTAAAAAACAGATTTGAAAAAAACAAGTGGCGCCTTGTCATTGGTTGAGAGATGACACGTTGGTCATCTTCAACCTCCAGCCATGCGAATTATAGGTCTCACCGACTGTAAAATCAGGAGCTCAGACCAATGTTATTCGCTTTGTCTCTTCAAGACGATTTCAATGGTACCTTCACGAAAAATTTATAAAAATTGTAGCTCAGTCGATTTGAAGAGAACCAGAAGAAAAAAGTTGAATAAGGATTTGAAAATTCATCATCAAAACTCACTTCCAGTTAAAAACAAATGATGCAATGAGTATTAAAGTGATGAGAGCTTCACTGTAGTAACAAATTTTGAGAGAATTAATGGAGGAATTTACCTGTTGAAGTTAAATTTTAGAGCTCTAAAACTTGACTTGGCTAGTATGATTTAGGACACTTCAAGGCTTTGTTCTTCTTATGTTAGCTTCAGTGAAGTTCAATGATGAAGAATTAGAAAATAAAATGGATTGACAAAGGTTGTAGGAACAATTTTGAAGTTACAGAATTATAAGTTATAAAGAGTGTTTGGCAGGGTGATTTTGGTTGTCCAAGCTTGCGAAAATGAGTGTAATGGGGTCTATATTTATAGGATAAGTGAATGAAATGCTGCGAGAGGGTGAATAATAAGCAATCAAATGAAATTGTGCACACCCTGATCATGACAAAAATGTGACTTGCAAGTTGTCAAAACTTAACCATTTCTTGTGTTTTGATCTTTAATCTGGCCTTAGAAACTTTGTTAAACATGTTTAAGTGGAAAACACGAACAAAATTGGTGTTTATAAGACACATTATGAAAATCAAAATCTGACTATTTTGACAAAATCAGTTTCAAGGTGCCAACTTTGAATCCATGGTGCACATAGCTCGAGGGGATTTATGATCTCATTCTTTTTGAAATTGAATGATTTCACCATAAACTACCCAATGTTCCAAGAAAGGTAGCTTTTGGATGCTTGAGTAAAAAGTTATGATCAATTGAAATCCTGAAAAACACGTTGAATTGTGGACTTAGAAAAATTCCAAGTTTTGAGTTCAAAAGTGACTTATAATCTCATGCCTTCAAACATGGCCTTCCGATCAAAATTATGTTTTGGTCAATGAAGATGAAATGAAGTAGACTCCTTAAAGAGAATTGTGAAACCTGAATCATACAAAAACTCTAAAAACTGAGAGAGTTATGACCTTGTGAAGTTGATGGAAATCTATGAAGTGACATATAATCTTTTGAACACTTAAGGCATATTCTAACCATTTTCTAGCTTTACACATAAAATAAGAGTTGAAGCTCACACTCTTAAGATCTTCCATTCTGAATTAGACTTAGATTTATAAAGAGAGCTTGTTAAGGACCCTTTAAAGATAATCATGGATTTTGAGTCAATAAAAAATCTCAAACAAAGAGTAAGATATGGTCCTTGGAAGTCAACAAACCCTAGCACAAAGAGTGCCAAAAATGACTTGAAACCCCTTTCAACTTTTGATGATTTTTCTTGCACAATTTGATCTTGTCATGTGAAGAGAGGTTGTTTTTGATGATGACGAGAATACATAACAAATATAATCAACTCAAAATGTTGAAATTGAGGTAGTTATGCACTTGTGATCACTAGATCAAACATTTTCTCAATTAGGTCAAACTTGTTGAACCAAACTTTGAATATTTTAATCTTTCTTGACAAAACAAAGCATGATGAATAATAATAGGTCTTGAAATGATTTTGTCTTGAAGCACGCACAAAAATAGAGCTTAAGTATCAATGAAGCTTATTGAAGAATGCATGGAAATAAACACATGAACCTATCTCTTTGATGAATTTCAACACCAACCTTGAGAAAAGTTTTACCTAAATAAGGTAAGGGAATTTTTTGGACCACAAATCTTTGACATCATGGACATAGCCTTGAAACTTGAGCTCTTACAATTCATTGAAGAGTCATTTTATTGAAAACTAACCCTCAACTCTAGGTTAGATGGTGAGATGAATTCAATTGTATCACCCTCTACAATATGAACATTTAAAGAAACATAAATACATACTTTGATGTTAGTTCAAAAAACACATGTACAAGATACACACTTCAAGGTGCTTGGTAAACCCTCAAGAGAAAACTTAAATATAGGATTAAGATAGGGAGAACCAACCCTAATGTGTGGTCTTGTTGTATTGATAAAAGTGAGATGATGAGAAATCTTAGGGGCAAAAATTTGGGTATAATAGTACTCGATAGGTTTTTAGGAATAAGCTTGACCAACATGGTATAATAACAAGGAATAAAGCTCGTCTTGTGGCTAATGGGTATAACCAAGAAGAAGACATTGATTATGAGGAGACTTATACTCCGGTTGCTCGACTTGAGGCTATAAACCTTTTATTATGCATGCTCTAAGAACTTCAAGTTATATCAAATGGATGTTAAAAGTGTTTTTCTTAACGGATAAATAAGCGAAGAAGTGCATGTTTCACAACTTCCCAGTTTTGAAAACTATGAGTTTCCTAATCATGTTTTTAAACTAAAATGTGCCTCGTATGGTCTTAAATAAGCCCCTGGGGCATGGTATAACCGACTTAGAAAGTCCTCATTAGATCAAGGATACTCTAGAGGGAATGTAGACATTACAATCTTTATTGAACGTCAAGGAAAATATATTTTACTCATTCAAATTTATGTTGATTATATTATTTTTGGATCAACTAACATGCATCTTATCAAGGAGTTCTCTAAGCTTATGCAGGGAGAGTTGAACTACTTTCTCGGACTACAAATTAAGCAACTCAATGAAGGAACATTTGCATGTCAAACCAAGTATTGTCTCGAATTACTTAAAAAAATTGGTATGGACTGTGCAAATTAAATTGGCACACCTATGGAATCCAATAGTTACTTGGATAGGGATAAAAGTATAAGGATGTTGTGGTTAAAAGGTATAGAGGTATGGTTGGATCTCTTCTTTATCTTACCGCATCTAGGTCCAATATTATGTTTAGTGTTTGTATGTGTGCATGATATCAATCTGATCCTAAGGAATCACACTTAAAAGCGGTTAATCACATTCTTAGATACCTTATTGGTACTTCTAAGTTTGGGCTTTGGTATCCCAAGGGAAAAGATTGTAGCTTCGTTGGTTATTCTGATTCAGTTGTCAAATGTTTGTCAAATTTTTTCAAAATCCTTGATTAGTTGGCATAGCAAAAATCAAGTTTTTGTTGCTTTGTCAATGGCCAAGGCATAATACGTGGCAGCTGGTAGTTATTGTCATCAAATTTTATGGCTAAAACAAAAACTACTCGATTTTGGTATTAAAATTTTGTATATTCCTATCATGTGCGACAACACTAGTTCCATTAATATTACCAAAAATATTGTATCACATTCTCGCACTAAACATATTGAGATATTCCACCACGTCCTTCGTGATCATGTTGAAAAAGGGGATGTTGTGTTTGAGCATTTTGATAGTAAAAATCAAATTGCCGATATTTTCACTAAACCTCTTGCAACTGAACCCTTTATCAACATACGTGGGAAATTGGGGATCATTGATATCTCAAATTTTTCTTAATTCTACCTTGTTGCTTGCACTTTATATTTTCACTCTAACTTTTTTTTTGAATATTTTACATCATGTGAGTGCAGCTTCTATTCCATCAAAGAGTGAGGTAATATTGTTTCAATTTCTCCTTGAAAGTAAGATTTTCCCTAATGCTTGTTACTTGGTTACTTCCAAAAATGCTTGATATTTTCTCAAATGATGAAAACCATGAATGTTCATTTCCAAATTTTCTTAATAATAACCATTGTATGTTCTTAATCTATATGCTTATAATGACTTCATGTATTAATTCTTTCACACTTGTATAAGTTTGTTCTTTTTGTGGAAGCATGTGTTCTTGTTTTTTTTCATGAACATATGCTTGAAGTATTTTTATTCATGATAATTTCTATATGTGTCTCTGTTGTCTTGGCTACATGGTATGACAAATGTCTTAATTTTGGTTTTAGTAGCGATATATTCTTATCGCTATTCTAGACACATGCGTGTGCGGCATCGAAAGTACAACTATGATGCGTTACTTGACCGTGACGTTAATGTAGCGGTAGAAATGTTGAGAATAATCCATTTGAATGACTTAACTCATATAGATCAAATAAAAATCGCCACCGCGCTTTATTTTTCCAAAGTAAATGGGAAAAGAGAGAATAAACTCAAGAGTAAGAGGGAGAGAATCTAGGTACGGGGGTTGGTTATGAAAAAGGAAGGTATTAGCATCCTAAACACCTACGGTACTCCACGAGAACCTCTTTAAAAATATGTGTATTTTGTCTATAAAAGGTGCATACAAAATAAGATGGTGGAGATGAGAAAAGAAGTAATTTTTACAATTTCGCACCCGCCGCAATTGTGAACCTTTAGTTCCTACGTGTGATACGGTGGGCGAACTGACTTGAGGTTTTGCATTTGTGTTCGCAAATGTTTCGGTTTAGCAAGAGTCGCCACTGACTTTTTATTTTATCCAAAGGAAAGGTCAAAAAGCACAGGAAAGACCTTTGAGATGTTTTCTTGGGTTCAGGGGGTAGATTATGAAAAGGGAAAGTGCAAGCACCCTTTTCATCCATGGTTTTCCATGGGCTCTTAGTTACTTGTTTAGATCACTTGCTTTGCTTTTCCAATTGTTTGAAATGGTGCTTTGTGTGTGGTTTTGAAAATATTTTGAAAAGAGGCCATCATTGTGGCAACCTTTGTAATGATTCTTGTTTGAATGTATACAAAGGTGTTTTTCTTTTGAAAATATATTTCAATGTTTGAAAGTTTGTTTTGGGAAATATTTTTGAAATTGTGTTGTGAAGAGTGTTTGAAAATAGCAAGGATGTTTTTGCAAGTTTTGATCAAGTAACTAAGAGTTGTCTACCCTATTTTACTCAAAGGTATTTCCTACACATTTTTAACCCTTTTGACAGTGTTTTTTTACCATTGCATTTGGTAAATAACCTTGTATTAGGATGTTAAACGGGACAGGCGCGGGTCATCGTATTGACCATGATAACAATATTGCTAAGTATCTTTAGCAATTTTTGAGGGACTAGATCATTTTTGTATAGGCAACCAAGATAGCGTCATCGAGGGACTATGATCTTTTGTTTTGTTTTTGTTTTGCCAAGATACTCAACATGCGTAACAAGGCCATTTTCAAGGCAACAAGTGGATGAAACCCTAGGGGTGCATGTGTGCATTCTGTTTGTCATTTTCATGCATTTTGTTTTTGTATTAGTCAAGCTATTTGTTTGATTTTGGATTTTTGCATACAAACCCTAATCTCTAATCATGGCATAATTGAAAGTATAAATTTCGGGAATTAAAAGTCTAAGTTATTACAAAAGTATTCGGGAATGGGGGTACAATTATTACAAATGGGGATGAGTCTCATAAGAATAACAATCTCCAAATATTAAGTATTACAACCAAATCGAATTGTCGTGATTCAATACAAAGTTATTACAAATTATGAAATAAAGAAAATCAATAAATTATGGAATGCATGTATTTATTAAAAAGAGATAAATAAATAAAATCTATATTAAAAAGAAAGGTTAAATATTTTATTAATATTCTTTGTATGTGTTTACTTGAAAATAAATAAATAAAACCTATTCTAAAAAAGAAAGATTAAATATTTTATTAATATTCTTTGTATTTTATTAATTATGTAAATAAAAAGTTTAAAGGAAGAAAATTTAATTAAACAAAATTTCTATTATTTTTGTATTTTTATTAATCAATAAAAAAGGGTTTAAAGAAAACAAAATTAATTAAATCAATTTAAATGCTTTTTGGTATTTTATCAAATGAAACAAGGTTAATTAATAAAAGAAGAAAATAAGACTAATTTAAGAAAATCAAAGTTTTAAATATTATTAGTGTTATTGTTAACAAAAAGAAAAGAAAACAAATTAATTAAAATGAATTAATTAAAAAAAAACAATAGTATTTGTTAAACAAAAGAAAAGAAAAGAAAAGAAAAAATTAAAAGATGGGCTTAAGATTTGTGAGGATGCTAGGCCCAAGACAAAAATAAAAGAAGACAGAAGGGATTAGAATGGAGGGAGGGTACGTTAGCAGTTCGTTATGGGCTTTGGGTTTTGGGGCGGACAAGCCCAACGCCCAAATTTGCAATGTTTTGATTTTGGAAAATTAGGGTTTGTCATTCTTGCTTCACAGCGGCGTCGTTTCTTCGTTCTCCCTCTTAATCTCTCTCACTCAAATCGCTCTGATTTTCCTCTCATCTAAGCCGCCAGAGCGCTATCCCTCACTCTCACCTCTCTCACGTTCTAAGCGCAAATGATTTTTACTTCTTTGAAAGGTGTTGTTCTGGTTTCTTGAAGTTTGAACGTTTTTCGTTTGATTGCTTATCTATTATTCACGTTTTGGCTTGTTAATCTATTGTTCACGTTTGAGATGCAGAAAGTGATTGAAGAGAGGTATACCTGTGAGATTTTCTGGAAAAGGTAAAGGGAAGAGGTTGGACTGAGTGCTCCTTAGTGGCTGAAGGTGCAAGGAGAAGAGATGATGACGAGCTTTTTGGTAACTTCTTTCCTTTGTTCTTTAAACCTTGAATGATGAGGCTTACCGCTTCTGACTTGTTAGTGATTTTTTGTTGATGATGATTATCTCTGAAACTTTGATATTTCTTTTCCTCTCACTTTGAATTTGAATGATGATAAAGCTAAATGCTTCTGAAACCTTGTTGGTATGTTAGTTGATGATGATTGATGATAATCTCTGAAACTTTGATTGTTGGTATGATTTTCTTGAAATTTTGATTGTTACAATGATTGATGATGATTGTTCTGAAACCTTTTATTGTTGTCTGCTGAACTTGAATGTTGATGAGATGTATGCTTTTGTTTGCTTTTTTTGTTGAAGGTTTGGTGATGATGATTTCTGGAACTTTGATTTGTTGGTAGTTTTTTTATTTTGATTTATGAAACATGTTTGAAAAATGAAAGTTGGTTGATGGTGAAAGATGTAGGCTTTGTTGTTATAGCTTGTTGGCCTTTTTTAGGTTGTTTGAAGCTGATAACAGGTTTAGGTTGTTTGAAGGTTTTGGGAGATTGTTATGTTTCTGATAGTTGCAGTTCGATTTTTTCAGTTGATTGTGCAGTTTTGTTGTGCAGTTTTGTTACAGTTGCGTTGCAGTTTGAAATCTGCAGGTTTGACTTGTTTGTTTGGAAACTGTTAACAGGTTTTTGGCTAGTTTGACAGCAGGTTTGGGATTGTTGTGCAACTGTTAGGCCATTTGGGATTTTCTGGTCTTGTTGTTACACAGGTTTTTAATTTGGCAGTTTCAGGCTGGCTTGGAGATTGGTTTGATAGCAGGTTTTTCTTGTTTGAACTGTTATACAAGTTGTGATTTTTGTGAAATGTTTGCACAGGTTTTTGATATTTGTTTTTTGACCACCGTGCTCTCCCTTTTGAAACTGTTATGCAGTTTTTGAGTTTGTGGTTTGAACTGCAAGAAACTGTTAAAGGTTTTACAGGTTTTGGGAGAGTTATGCAGGTTTTGACAAAATGTTCTCTCTCTCACTTTGTGTTGTTTGATGGTCTTATATCCTTTTTCTTTTTGTTTTGCAACTTGTGATAGATTTTCTGCCAAACTGTACAATCTCAAAAAGGTGATATCTTTTCTCTCTTTCTCTCTCAATGACAAAGCACTTTTTTTGCTTTTTCTTATTTTCTCAAAAGTTTTGCCTAAAATCCTGGAAGATGATGAAAAGCTGTGAAAAGCCTTTGACTTGTGATTTGGTTTACCTCCTGCATTTTACTTTTGGCCTGCTATTCTGTTGCACTTGTACTTTCTAACTGCAGTACTTGTGTTATTGTTTATACTTGTGCTGCCTTGGCTCAGTTTGCATCCAGTTTGCTGCAATGTTATTTTCCATGCTGTTTGCCTTAGTTGCTATGCTTAGTATAGTTTGGCGCCTGTTTGCCTTAGTTGCTTGACAGTTTGCCTTGTTGTTTGGTTGCTTTGTACAGTTTTGCATCCAATTTGGCCTTGTAATGCAGTTTTGCTTAGTTGCAATGTTTACCATGTTGTTTGGCCTATGTTTGCATTTGAACAAATTTGCTTTTGCAATCCTCTTTTGCATTTTTTATTTTTCTCTTTGTGAACCAAGAAGAGCAATCTTCTTGTGATTTGCAAAGAGGAAAATAAAAACGTGATGAAAAATAGCACTCTGATTCCAGACGGCAAACTTTAATGATGAAAATTTTTCTTTTCTTTTTTGTTTGAAAATTCTATTTAATTGAATGTACTAATCCTCTTTTCTTTGTTTTTCTTTCATGTGATCACAACTTGGGTGATGATAAAGCAGAGGAAGCAGAAGACTTTGAGCATGGGAGCAATGGAGCAATGGAAGCTTAGGCTTAGATTTTTTTCTTTGATAGATTTTCCATTGATTGTAATAATTTATTTTTCAATAACTATAAGTTGTAAAAAATCTAAAGTATATGAATAATAATTTATCTTTGTATCAACATCTGAAATAAATGAAAAATCTTTGTGAGACAATCTGATATCCAATAAAATTCTCTACTGTCCAATATCTTGTAATTCTTTCTTTGCATCTTCACTTAATCCTTTAAGATTCTCAGATCAAAACAATTGAAATTGCATTCCAACAATTCTAATACATATAACTTAAACTTTAAGTAATCCAATAACTTTATAGTCTCGTAACCTTGCAACAGCATTCCAATCAAAATACGCACTGGGTATCCCAATAAACAAGCAAACATTTCATTCCATTAACAAGCAAACGTCTTAACAGACGCACATCATCTGGTTAACCTGGATCAGACAAAACCTGAATATTCCAAATGACCATCTCAGCTCCTATCTCTTATCCCAGATAAACAAGCCTTGAGAACAACCAGTAACCTTTCAGCAAACTCGAAAAAGTGTGAAGACATGTGACAGTTAATTTGAATTTCTGAGAATTCAGTTTCTTCTGAGAAATGCGAGAGAAACCCTAATTCTTGATTTACTGCCATAGAAAAGTCTGTTTGATCGATTCCTGAGCCAATCTTGAAAATCTGAGGAAACCCTAGGGTTGTGATTTCTTGTGAAAAATGGGAGGGCAAATTTTGGGGTACAACAGTTGCCCCTGTTCAATCTTCTTGAACCTGAAGAGTTAGATTGGCGAGTTTGTCGTTCGCGACTCGAAGGTAAAAGATGATTGGACACTAGAGTGCCCATAAATTTGAACTCATCAAAGCATAGTTGAGGGAATGGGCTTACAGATTCCATTTGGAGATGCGACAAAATCTTGTCGGAGATGGGCTTAAAGATGCCATCCAAGAATGTTTGTTGAACTCTATGTTGTAGGTGAAAGAATGAGTATCAGGAAGGTATCCATGTCTGGAACGTCTCTGAACTGGGGGTCTGAATAAGCAATAGATTAGCATCCGTGTTTGGAGCATCCATAAACTGTTTTCAAGAGCTGAATTTGAAGCTTGTTAATCTTATCCTGAAAAGGGTAAAATATTAGCTGAAACACAAAGTTATGTTGCATGAATTGTATGATGCAATATATGTGTTTTATCAATTTTCATGATATAAGAATGTAATGTATGCGCATGTAAGATGATGAGTTATCTTGCTGAGGAAAATAAATCCTGGATAGCTTGAGATAATAAAATCTTTGACTGCTTTCGGGGAAAATAAATCCTATACCACTGTTGAAGAGTATGTATGTCTTCAAGCTTTGCTTAGAATATTTCTACCGGGGATTCCTGTTTTGTTGTTTGAGGAGAACTCCGCTGGGGAATATTTGAAAACTCTGGGGAATTGAGAATGAGAATCTTCATTCTGCTAGGGGAATTTGTGCTGAGGAGTCAAGAACGAGAATCTTCGATCTGCAGGGGATTAAAAATTCTGAAAAATTTATGCTGAGAGTAAAGAAAGCTCTGGAAACTTCGCTGGAGAATCAAAGATGAGAATCTTGATTTTGTTGGGGAGTAAAAACTTTGTGGGGAATAGCTATACTGCTGGAAAGTAAGCTCAGGACTCTGGGAAAAGCTTATTCCTGTTTGGAAGAAGTTCAGGAGTTTAGGTTGTATGTCGCTTTGAGAATGAGAATCTTCATTCTGTTGGGAATATCAGGAACTCAGGTTGTATGCCACTTTGAGAATGAGAATCTTCATTCTGTCAGGAATATCAAGAACTCAGGTTATAAGCCACTTTGAGAATGAGAATCTTCATTCTGTTGGGAATATCAAGAACTCGGGTTATATGCCACTTTGAGAATGAGAATCTTCATTTTGTCGGGAATATCAGGAGCTTGGGTGTATGCCAATCTACTAGGGAAGCAAGAATGAGAATCTTCATTCAGCCGTTTGGGTCAGGAGGTTGGGTGTATCTCAATCTACTAGGGAAGCAAGAATGAGAATCTCTAATCAGGCGTTTGGGTCAGGAGGTTGGGTGTATGCCAATCTACTGGGGAAGCAAGAATGAGAATCTTCATTCAGGCATTTGGGTCAGGAGGTTAGGTGTATGCCAATCTACTGGGGAAGCAAGAATGAGAATCTTCATTCAGGCGTTTTGGGTCAGGAGGTTGGGTGTATTCCAATCTTCTGAGGTTTCAAGAATGGGAATCTTTATTCTGTTAACGATATCAGGAGCTTGGGAGTATGCCAATCTTCTGAGGTTTCAAGAATGAGAATCTTTATTCTGTTAACGGTATCAGGAGCTTGGGAGTATGCCAATCTTCTGAGGTTTCAAGAATGAGAATCTTTATTTTGTTAACGGTATCAGGAGCTTGAGAGTATGCCAATCTTTTGAGGTTTCAAGAATGAGAATCTTTATTCTGTTAACGGTATCAGGAGCTTGGGAGTATGACAATCTTCTGAGGTTTCAAGAATGAAAATCTTCATTCTGTTAAGTGTATCAGGAGCTTGGGAGTATGCCAATCTTCTAAGGTTTCAAGAATGAGAATCTTTATTCTGTTAATGGTATCAGGAGCTTGGGAGTATGCCAATCTTCTGAGGTTTCAAGAATGAGAATCTTTATTTTGTTAACGGTATCAGGAGCTTGGGAGTATGCCAATCTTCTGAGGTTTCAAGAATGAAAATCTTCATTTTGTTAAGTGTATCAGGAGCTTGGGAGTATGCCAATCTTCTAAGGAATTATCCTTGGTTGGGGATAAAAAAAAAGTTAATTGTTATCTGGTTGATTTCCAGGCTTTAAGATAACTTGCTAGGGAATCTGGAGAAACTGAATGGTTTCTGCTGTAGATTGATAGTTTCAGCTCATCTGGGGGTGTTAATGACATGCTGATGTGTTGGCATTATGGAAATGGGTTTAAAGATACCATTCAAAGATGATAGTTGACAGAAAGTTTGAATTGGATCTGAACAGAGAAAGAATTAGAATAAACCGTTTGAGAGATTTATCTGTTGAGAGATTTTATCTGAAACAACAAAATCTGGAAGTGAATTAGAGTAAACCATTGAGAGGTTTATCTGAAACAGTAAAATCTGGAAGTGAATCAGAATAAACTGTTGAGAGGTTTATCTGAAACAGAAAAATCTGGAAGTGGACCAGAATAACCCGTTGAGAGGTTTATCTGAAACAGTAAAATCTGGAAGTGAATCAGAATAAACCGTTGAGAGGTTTATCTGAAACAGTAAAATCTGGAATATCTTCAACTAGAATAAGAATCAGGGAGATCTTAGTGTCAATCTGACTGAGCCAGAGAAGGTCTTGAATTAACTTTGACTGGATAAGAATCGGAAAAATCTTAGAATCGATTTAACTGAGTCAGACGAAAGTCTTGGACTAACTTTGACTGGATAAGAATCATAAAAATCTTAGAATCGATTTAACTGAGTCAGACGAAAGTCTTAGATTAACTTTGATTGGATAAGAATCAGAAAAATCTTAGAATCAATTTAACTGAGCCAGACAAAAGTCTTGGAATATCTTCAACTGGAATAAGAATTAGGGAGATCTTAGTGTCGATCTGACTGAGCCAGAGAAGGTCTTGAATTAACTTTGATTGGATAAGAATCAGAAAAATCTTAGAATCGATTTAACTGAGCCAGACGAAAGTCTTGGAATATCTTTAATAGATACTGGGAAAATAAATCCTGGACTACTGTTAAAGGGGGAAGTTGAATGAACTATTATCTGGTCGTGGTCCAGACTTCATAGCTTGAATTTGTGAGAATTTGACTGCATCTTTCCTGAAAGGTAAAGGTTAGTTGCATGACATATATCAAAAAATGTTGCTCCTAAAATAAATGAGATTGCATTGTATGATATCCTTATGTACGGATGTGTAATGTTTTCAAGACGACCTCTCGTTGGGGAAAATAAATCCCGAACTGGTGATGGAGAAAAGAGTTGAATTCTTTGTTTCTGATAGTGAAAAATCTGGCGATTTCAATGGAAAAATTCTCAGGAATTCTTGAGGTCGACTTAGCTGGGAAGAGATTATCAAAAATTGAAACTCTGGCTGAGAGCCAACTTATGAGGAGGATTTTGGAGAGATTTGTCATTGTCCCAAGTAGTGAGTGTTTATGGCTTCGCCGGGAAATGTTCGACTGTATGTAACCCTTTGTTGTGATTGACGCTTAATGCCCCAAGTGATGGTGACAAAGCCTTGCCTCTGGTTACTCTGCATTTTGAGAGATTTCTTGAAATCTTGACTGGACTGCCCCAAGTTAACTGGACTTTGAGAGATTTCTTGAAATCTTGATTGGACTTCCCTGGGTTAACTGGACAATGCCATGCCAAGTCCCCTTTTGTTGATAGGAGATTTTTGCAACGGAAGTGTCATCCCACTTGAAGTGATTTTGTTCACTGAGAGAGCTTTCGTTCATCGGAACATTCACTGTGTGAATTTCTTCGCTGTCAAACAAATAGCCATATGCAAACGATTATATTCAAATAATGCAAAGTTTATGCTTGTCTTGAAATTTTGAAAAATGCGTTTTTTAGCAGAAAACTTTTTATAAGAAAAATTCAACTCAAGATTTAGAGCAAAGCCTTACAGGAGTCAGGATACCTTTTGTAACAGTATGCTTTCGAACTAACCCATGCTTCAATTAGGACTTTTGAAGGGTTGTAACGTGGCTTGGTTCACGGTTTTAAGAAAAAAAGGATAAAGGCTCAAAGTATATTTGTACCCACCCGCTCTTCGTGATGTTCTTCAATCCTAAACTCAGTTAATTGTGCGTTGAACTCCAAATGAGTCTGGAACGACGTCTTGGTGATGGCTCACACAAGTTGAATTTGTTGGAAGGCAGTCATTTTTTTGTGCAACATTTTTCATGTTGTCGAGGATTTGTAGTGACCTCTTTCTTCTTCTTTTTTTTTGTTATCCCTAATTTTTGCCTGACTGTTCTTATTTTCGAGATTACAATCAGCGGGATGCCCCAGCTTTCGCAAGTCTCCTTTGTAGGTTTTGACTTAATGGGCTTTTCTTTTTTGATAGATAATGACTGCCTATGAGATAAGGAACCATCACTGTCTTTTGGTTCCAAAGGAAATTTTGATGTCATTCGCTATATTACGAACTAAGAGTTTAAAGCTAAACGCACATTTTGAATTAACTGAGAGACTACCTTGCCCCAGGTTTGATTAAAGGTTTCAATTTATGTTTAAAACAGAAAACTTCTACTTCTTTGGCTCGAAGGGGTTGACTAGGGATTATCTTCCTTATAACTCCAGTGTTTATGATTTGAAAGAAATGCATGTACATCGTCAGTAAGGTCTGTCCAAAAGCACTGTATGAAATTATGGCATTGTTTTCGCCATCCTCCCTCTAAAGGCTTATAACTTTTAGCAAGAGTTAAACGTCAAAGTAGAAAAGCATAGTTCAAGTATAGTGAAAACGAATGGATGAAATCAAGACAAACATATGCAATGCATTAATGAAACAGAGTTTGACATTAATAGATAATTGTTTGAATAACAGAAGAAATTACAACTTGAAAAATTCAAATGAAACAAAAGCCTCTTAGTCTGAACTTGTCACTTTAAGCAGAGAGCCTTCAACGAAAGATTTTCATTTGACCATCTTGTGTGAATTCCAGTGTTGTTTCTTTAACCAGATCTTGAATTTTGTTTCTCAATGCCCAACAGCTATCGGTGTCATGTCCAGGACTGTTGGAATGATATGCACATCTCGCATTCGGATTGTACCCTAGAGCGGCTGTGTTGAGACGCCGAGGGGGTCCCTTAGTACAATCAGCTGGACTTCCAACAAGCATTGTAGCACTTGGGATAATGGCATGTTAATCTCGGTGAAGTGCTTTTCCGATGTATTTTCCTTACACCGATTACCCTGTTGATGTTGGTGAGGTTGTTGTTGGGCTTGTGACCCTGAAGCAGACTGGGGAGACTTTCCCTTGACTTCTTGTCTCAAAGGAGGCTGAATGGTGACTTGATCCTCAACCCTAGTTGTTTTCCCCAATTGGTTACATCCATCTTGATGCAGTTTGTTGATGAGGACCTTTAACTGCTCTTGTCCTTGAGCCAGGTTTTGAATAAGAGCCATCTGGCCCACCAGTTGTCCCATCATTTGAATTCTCATTGTTGCCATCTCAATCTGTAGCCCTTCCAATTGATCATTCCTGATGCCCCCTGGATTCCCTAGGACCATGCCCCTTGTGAGGAGATCTTTCACTTCTTCCTGCCCCTTGGATAGGTTCAAGAACATCTCTTGAAGTTGAGCGTTTTGAGCCTGGATATCTTTGACAGTCTTCTCTAGAGCCATCTCTAATGAAATAAACAGCAGAGAGATAAAGAAACCTGGTGTGAAGACTTGTTTATGCATATGATGAATGATATGTATTCATGTAATGCATTTAAGGATTCAGAAATTCAAATTTGTTGCAAACAAAAAGAACACACGTCATATTAAGAAGAATTTGTTAGTACATAAATGCCCCATGAGCAAAATAATACAAAATTCTAATGTAAAAAGATGTTGCGCATCCTCTTCGGTGCTATGTAGGTGTTAAGAGTCTGCTCTTCATGGTGTCGACGAGTAAGTTCCAAAAACTTCTTCTCACTGGCGTAGAAGCTGGCTTCAAAAGTGTTCACTTCTTCCTTGAGTTGTATCCAACTTTTTTGCAAATCTTCCAATGATGTTGGCATGTCAGGATGTAGGAGGGTGTATGGAACCTCTCCTTCCATAACAGGCTCTTTGATTATAGGTAAAATGTGGGGGTAAGGCATCATAAGACTATGGGCGCCGGTTCGTACCCACTTGAGGTAAGGCTCAAGGGGGATGGAATTCTTGTGCCCCAGTGTCTTACTGTCCACTTTATTGGGCATCCTCCAAGCTCAGATAAACCTTTGTCAAAGTCCTTGAGCGTCGTTGTCGAAGTCAAAAACCAAGTATGGAATCAGCATGTCATGAGGGCCATCCCTTCGGGCATACCCAAATTGTCTCAGAGCCAAACAAGGGTTGTAGGTAATGCCTCCCCTAATGCCATGTAGTGGGACATTAGGGAATTCTCCACAACAATCAATGATGATGACATTTTCTCTGGACCGAGAACACCAATGAACATCAGAATGTGTAAGAGTCATCAATCGTTGTGACCACCTTAAGCCTTAATCATTCTTAAAGATTGACTGGGGAAGGTGAGAAATAAACCACCTTGCTAGAAGAGGAGTACAGCACATGAGAACACCTTTTTCCTCATTGTTCGTGTGTAAAATGAGTGTAGGATGTCCCCAAGCAATGTAGGTAGAGGATTTCGAGATATGAAAATTTTGACAGCATTCACATCTATAAGTTGATCAGGGTTTGGGAACAAGACCAACCCATAGATGAGAAGTGCTAAAATCTCCTCAAAAGCTTGCAGATCTAGAGAATTCCAGCAGTCTTGTGCCTTCTCAACCAGAAACTTTGCCAAGAAACCCTTGACACCACTTCTGGTTTCCCAATGACCTTTGATATCAGATGGTTGCAAGTGTAAGGCTTGAGTAACATCTTCAGGCTTTGGTTCTCTTTCCGTACCGTTGTAGGGTAGTTGATGAAGAACAGGAATCCTTAAGAGTTAACAAAATTCCTCCAAAGTAGGCACTAGTTGCTAATCAGGAAATGTAAAGCAATGGTGTAGGGGGTCAAAGAACTGGAAGAGGACTTTAACCATGTCTTCTTCAATGCTGGAGTTGACCAAGTTGAGAAGTCTACCATGTCTTTCACTGAAGGGAGATTTTTCTGGAATCTTGGAAGTAAGCTCCTTGAGTAGAGGATGGATTCTCACAAGGTTGACCTGAATAGTTTTTCTGCGGAGTGATTCCATGACCTACAAAACAGGAACAAAGATGAAGATCCAAACCCTTGAAATGGTTAGTGGATGCATATGATGCTTTATGATGTTCATGATGTATGCACAAGTATATGTACAAACAAATCACATAAGATCCTAGTTTCAGGCTTGCATGGGGTTTCATAGGTAAGTACCCTTTTGAAGTTAGTTGGCTCAACCTGTCCTAGAAATAGTAACCAGGTTCTAAGGAGCTCAATATCACTGGATTATTTTCTGTGTTCATTGTCTCAATTTAGCCACTTAACTGGCGACCGAAATATTCCAAGAAAATAACCCTCAATGAGTGTAGTATCGAGTATCTACCAACTTCGGACTGCACCAAAGTCGGTCATCTCACTACCCTTAATAAGGCCAAGATGGTCAAGTAAGGTTCTAAAGTCAGTTGATGCTTCACACACCACGTGGCGGCCCCGTACTCTCCTTGATTCAACTCAAGGGTTACCGGTACCAACCAATGTGCCACATCAACGTAGCTACTGCTTCAACCATGTCAGTATACCCCGCACAGTTCCCTCATAGTTTATTTCTACTTACCTAAAATGTGCCCCCAAATCCGGGTGTAGGATTTAAAATAAACCCAAACACAGAACCAAAAAGTAACGCGTACAAGTCAAATAAGATAAGCGTGTAAAGGTGATATAAAACCCTAAGGTAACCCCACTTTTAGATGATGTCCCTAGAAGAGTCTCCACCGACTTTTTATTTTATCCAAAGGAAAGGTCAAAAAGCACAGGAAAGACCTTTGAGATGTTTTCTTGGGTTCGGGGGGTAGATTATGAAAAGGGAAGGTGCAAGCACACTTTTCATCCATGGTTTTCCATGGGCTCTTAGTTACTTGTTTAGATCACTTGCTTTGCTTTTCTAATTGTTTGAAATGGTGATTTGTGTGTGGTTTTGAAAATGTTTTGAAAAGAGGTCATCGTTGTGGCAAACTTTGTAATGATTCTTGTTTGAATGTATACAAAGGTGTTTGTCTTTTGAAAAGATATTTCAATGTTTGAAAGTTTGTTTTGAGAAATGCTTTTGAAATTGTGTTGTGAAGTGTGTTTGAAAATAGCAAGGATGTTTTTACAAGTTTTGATCAAGTAACTAAGAGTTGTCTACCCTATTTTACTCAAAGGTATTTCCTACACATTTTTAACCCTTTTGACAGTGTTAGTTTACCATTGCATTTGGTAAACAACCTTGTATTAGGATGTTAAACGGGACAGGCGTGGGTCATCGTATTGACCATGATAACAATATTGCTAAGTATCTTTAGCAATTTTTGAGGGACTAGATCATTTTTGTATAGGCAGCCAAGATAGCGTCATCGAGGGACTATGATCTTTTGTTTTATTTTTGTTTTGCCAAGATAATCAACATGCTTAACATGGCCATTTTCAAGGCAACAAGTGGATGAAACCCTAGGGGTGCATGTGTGCATTGTGTTTGTCATTTTCATGCATTTTGTTTTTGTATTAGTCAAGCTATTTGTTTGATTTTGGATTCTTGCATACAAACCCTAATCTCTAATCATGGCATAATTGAAAGCATAAATTGGGGAAATTAAAAGTCTAAGTTATTACAAAAGTATCCGGGAATGGGGATACAATTATTACAAATGGGGATGAGTCTCACAAGAATAACAATGTCCAAATATCAAGTATTACAACCAAATCGAATTGTCGTGATTCAATATAAAGTTATAACAAATTATGAAATAAAGAAAATCAATAAATTATGGAATGCATGTATTTATTAAAAAGAGATAAATAAATAAAATCTATATTAAAAAGAAAGGTTAAATATTTTATTAATATTCTTTGTATGTGTTTACTTGAAAATAAATAAATAAAATCTATTCTAAAAAAGAAAGATTAAATATTTTATTAATATTCTTTGTATTTTATTAATTATGTAAATAAAAAGTTTAAAGGAAGAAAATTTAATTAAACAAAATTTCTATTATTTTTGTATTTTTATTAATCAATAAAAAGGGTTTAAAGAAAACAAAATTAATTAAATCAATTTAAATGCTTTTTGGTATTTTATCAAATGAAACAAGGTTAATTAATAAAAGAAGAAAATAAGACTAATTTATGAAAATCAAAGTTTTAAATATTATTAGTGTTATTATTAACAAAAAGAAAATAAAACAAATTAATTAAAATGAATTAATTAAAAAAAAATAGTATTTGTTAAATAAAAGAAAATAAAATAAAAAATTAAAAGATGGGCTTAAGATTTGTGAGGATGCTAGGCCCAAGACAAAAATAAAAGAAGACAGAAGGGGTTAGAATGGAGGGGGGTACATTAGCAGTTCGTTATGGGCTTTGGGTTTTGGGGCGGACAGGCCCAACGCTCAAATTTGCAATGTTTTGATTTTGGAAAATTAGGGTTTGTCATTCTTGCTTCACAGCGGCGTCGTTTCTTTGTTTTCCCTCTTCATCTCTCTCACTCAAATCGCTCTAATCTTCCTCTCATCTAAGTCGCTGGAGCGCTATCCCTCACTCTCACCTCTCTCACGTTCTAAGAGCAAATGATCTTTACTTCTTTGAAAGGTATTGTTCTGGTTTCTTGAAGTTTGAACGTTTTTCGTTTGATTGCTTATCTATTGTTCACGTTTTGGCTTGTTAATCTATTATTCACGTTTGAGATGCAGGAAGTGATTGAAGAGAGGTATACCTGTGAGATTTTTTGGAAAAGGGAGAGGGAAGAGGTTGGAGTGAGTGCTCCTTGGTGGCTATAGGTGCGAGGAGAAGAGATGACGGCGAGATTTTTGGTAACATCTTTCCTTTATTCTTTAAACCTTGAATGATGAGGCTTACCGCTTCTGACTTGTTAGTGATTTTTTGTTGATGATGATTATCTCTGAAACTTTGATATTTCTTTTCCTCTCTCTTTGAATTTGAATGATGATAAAGATAAATGCTTCTGAAACCTTGTTGGTATGTTAGTTAATGATGATTGATGATAATCTCTGAAACTTTGATTGTTGGTATGATTTTCTTGAAATTTTGATTGTTACAATGATTGATGATGATTGTTCTGAAACCTTTGATTGTTGTCTGCTGAATTTGAATGTTGATGAGATGTATGCTTTTGTTGGCTTTTGTTGTTGAAGGTTTGGTGATGATGATTTCTGGAACTTTGATTTGTTGGTAGTTTTTTTATTTTGATTTCTGAAACTTGTTTGAAAAATGAAAGTTGGTTGATGTTGAAAGATACAGGCTTTGTTGTTACAGCTTTTTGGCCTTTTGTGGGTTGTTTGAAGCTGATAACAGGTTTAGGCAGTTTGAAGGTTTTTGAAGATTTTTATGTTTCTGATAGTTGCAGTTGGCTTTTTTCAGTTGATTGTGCAGTTTGGTTGTGCAGTTTTGTTATAGTTGTGTTGCAGTTTGAAATCTGCAGGTTTGGCTTGTTTGTTTGGAAATTGTGAACAGGTTTTTGGAAATTGTGAAACTGTTAGGCCATTTGGGATTTTCTGGTCTTGTGGTTACACAGGTTTTTGATTTGGCAGTTTCAGGCTGGCTTGGAGATTGGTTTGATAGCAGGTTTTTATTGTTTGAACTATTATACAAGTTGTGATTTTTGTGAAATGTTTGCACAGGTTTTTGATATTTGTTTTTTGACCACCATGCTCTCTCTTTTGAAACTGTTATGCAGTTTTTGAGTTTGTGGTTTGAACTGCTAGAAACTGTTAAAGGTTTTACAGGTTTTGGGAGAGTTGTGCAGGTTTTGACAAAATGTTCTCTCTCTCACTTTGTGTTGTTTGATGGTCTTATATCCTTTTTCTTTTTGTTTTGCAACTTGTGATAGATTTTCTGCCAAACTGTACAATCTCAAAAAGGTGATATCTTTTCTCTCTTTCTCTCTCAATGACAAAGCACTTTTTTTGCTTTTTCTTATTTTCTGAAAAGTTTTGCCTAAAATCCTGGAAGACGATGAAAAGCTGTGACAAGCCTTTGACTTGTGATTTGGTTTACCTCCTGCATTTTACTTTTGGCCTGCTATTCTGCTGCACTTGTACTTTCTAACTGCATTACTTGTGTTGTTGTTTATACTTGTGCTGCCTTGGCTCAGTTTGCATCCAGTTTGTTGCAATGTTGTTTGCCATGTTGTTTGCCTTAGTTGTTATGCTTAGTACAGTTTGGCGCCTATTTGCCTTAGTTGCTTGACAGTTTTCCTTGCTGTTTAGTTGCTTTGTACAGTTTTGCATCCAATTTGGCCTTGTAATCTAGTTTTGCTTAGTTGCAATGTTTACCATGTTGTTTGGCCTATGTTTGCATTTGAACAAATTTGCTTTTGCACTCCTCTTTTGCATTTTTTATTTTTATCTTTGTGAACCAAGAAGAGCAATCTTCTTGTGATTTGCAAAGAGGAAAATAAAAATGTGATGAAAAATAGCACTTTGATTCCAGACGACAAACTTTAATGATGAAAAATTTTCTTTTCTTTTTTGTTTGAAAATTCTATTTAACTGACTGTACTAATCCTCTTTTCTTTGTTTTTCTTTCATGTGATCACAACTTGGGTGATGATAAAGCAGAGGAAGCAGAAGACTTTGAGCATGAGAGCAATGGAGCAATGGAAGCTTAGGCTTAGATTTTTTTCTTTGATAGATTTTCCATTGATTGTAATAATTTATTTTTCAATAACTATAAGTTGTAAAAAACCTAAAGTATATGAATAATAATTTATCTTTGTATCAACATCTGAAATAAATGAAAAATCTTTGTGAGACAATCTGATATCCAATAAAATTCTCTACTGTCCAATATCTTGTAATTCTTTCTTTGCATCTTCACTTAATCCTTTAAGATTCTAAGATCAAAACAATTGAAATTCCATTCTAACAATTCTAATACAGATAACTTAAACCTTAAGTAATCCAATAACTTTGTAGCCTCGTAACCTTGCAACAGCATTCCAATCAAAATACGCACTGGGTATCCCAATAAACAAGCAAACATTTCATTCCATTAACAAGCAAACGTCTTAACAGACGCACATCATCTAGTTAACCTGGATCAGACATAACCTGAATATTCCAAATGACCATCTCAGCTCCTATCTCTTATCCCAGATAAATAAGCCTTGAGAACAACCAGTAACCTTTCAGCAAACTCGAAAAAGTGTGAAAACATGTGACAGTTAATTTGAATTTCTGAGAATTCAGTTTCTTCTGAGAAATGTGAGAGAAACCCTAATTCTTGATTTACTTCCATAAAAAGTCTGTTTGATCGATTCCTGAGCCAATCTTGAAAATCTGAGAAAACCCTAGGGTTGTGATTTCTTGTGAAAAATGGGAGGGCAAATTTTGGGGTACAACACTACATATCACCTTCTGTGCAATAGGGGATCTTGGTACTCGTAATTCATCTCAAAAATTTTAAAACACTTGTGTGTTGGTTAGTTTTAAGAGAAGAGACATCATCGTCATATCTGAATGGAAAACATACTTACTACCAACAATTATGAGAAAGGAGCATTTGCATTATCTCAAAGTGGAGGATATAATTTAGATTTAAAATCCATCACTCAACACCCAAGTGGAAAATAGCTCTCTTCACTATATATTGTAGAAGTATAGTATCTTGCGTAACTACAACAATCAACAAGAGTCTAATATTTTGAGAAAAGTTTTAAAATAAAAAGCCAAATTGAAAAAATGGTTTGAATGAGGTTAATGACTTTTAGTATTTCAAAAAAAGATGTCAACGTATGGTTAAATTTATTAAAGTTTGATTAAGAAAATATTTCTGAAAATGCATGGACATAAGTCCTAGTTTGTTATGAAAGCAGTTCAAGTTAGAAAACTAGAAGAGTTTTGAAAAGGAGGAAGGAGATTTTTGAAATTAAAGAAGATAGGAAGATATGAAGGGACTATCCTAAGTACACAAAATAAAAGCTAAGGGAAAGAAAGGTCTAACCAACAAGAAGCCAACACTTGACATAAAGAAGTCAATGTAGAATTCCCATCCTTTAGATTAAAACCAAGCAAGCAAAAATACTAAACCTCTGAGGAATATCAAGCTTCAGATGAACTAAGAACCAAGCAAAGTCTTCATTGACAAAAAATTTCTAGAGTAACAACTATATACAGAGGAATTCTCTATTACATACAAAACATGAAAATTAGAATAACCCGCACACAGAAAAAATTCAAATCAATGCCTTGGAATAAACCCCAAGGATTTCAGAAGATCTTCACAAAAATATCAACCAAAGATCGCATAGTTCCAAGGTCTCATGGCCTCTAATCCTAAGTCTCAAGAATCCACAACTCCACAGTGCTAGGGATGGTAACCAAGTAGTCATAGTAACTTCAATATTTTTTAATGTAGAAGTTGATTAATAATTATATTTATAAAAAAATAAAAAAAAAGCTCAACTGAGCAAAGATAAAAAGGCAGAAAATAAATGCTCAAGTGAGAAAAAGGAAAATAGCATGACATGTAAATGCTTAAAAATAAATGGTACATAAAAGTAAAGGCACAAAATAAAGGCATAAAGTAAAGTTAATTGTTAGTGAATTATAAGTTAGAGGTCAAGTATAACAAAAGGTTAGTTGAATGACCATCTTGAAGCTTTCTTTTGAAAATTCATTAGAAGATTAATAAAATCAAAGCCTCTCAACAACAAATTTAATTTGCTTTTTGTCAAGTATATCATTCATTTCAAGTACTCAAATCTAACACATATGACCAACGATAATTGAAGATCGAACTAAGGCCAAAGTTGATGAAGGCTTGTTACATGATTGGTAAGACCAAAGACTCCTAACAACAAGCTTCAAAGGTTTTGAACCAAAATCTAATAATCAATTATACTCGAGTTTTCAAACATAAAGTTTGGGCCATGAATGATCATTTTTCGAATTCGGGATAAATTTAGCATTATGTTAAGCAATCGTAAGTGGACTTATGTAGAAGTCACACCTATTTTGAGGTTGGTCAATAGTAATATATGTACCGTACATGCTAGAGAAATGATACGTAGATCATTCTCCAAAAACATGCAGCACAAGTAAAAACAAGAAAGGAATAATATGAAGAGGGAGGAGATGGTCAAGATAGCACCACAAGTCCACATGAATCATAAAATTAGGTAAAACTATCATTAATATGATTTATCTAATTTAATGTATTTGGTTATTTCAAACCTATCAACATACTAGATCCCAAGAGAAATAAAACCTCAATTAAAATCATTTAAAAATGATTTTTATTTGGCCAAATAATAAGAAATTATTGATGAAACACTCATAAAGCATCCAAACACCAAATAAATTTCAAATGAGACCATTATAAAATCAGAAAAACTATTTCATATTTTTATAAAAAGATTTGGCAATTTTAAGCAACCTAAAACTATTTTTAAACCAATTAAAATCAAGCTAAAAAGTCAATAATTATAAAAAATAGAAAAATCAAAAATAAAAATGTGAAAAAATAAGAATCAGAAAGAGAAAATTAAAAGAGAATTTTAGCAAAAACTTTGGTTTTTTTTCAATTAAAAATGAAGGAGATATTAATTTTTGAATTTAAATCAAAGTTGAAAAATAAAATAAATCAGAATTAATGTAGATCATCTAATATTGTCTAAGAGCGTTAGTAATCAGATCCAAGGGATCTGGTGTGATGTGCATATCATAGACTCTAGCGAATAAACCACGGGATCAAACGTTTAAAAACGATTTCTGAAAAAAAGTGGCATCACGTCATTGGTTGAAGAAAGACATGTCATTATCTTCAACCTCCAGTCACCTCCAATTCGTGATTCCACAAATGGTAAAATCAAGAGTTCATACCCGTGCCATTTTATTCGTCTCTTCAAGACAATTTCAATGGTACCCTCATGAAAAGTTTATATTTATGGTAGCTCTTTCATTTTGGAAAAAACCAGAAGAAAAAATTGAAAAGGAATTTGAAACCAGAAATACCAAACCTAGTTAGAGTTGAAAATGAACTATCCTATAAGCATCATTGAACCAAGAGCTGCATTGTAGAAATAAATTTGAAGAGAATTGATGAAGAATTTTACCTGTAGAAGTTCAACTTCAAAGCTCTAAAATTGGACTTGGTATGCTTGATTCAATGCTTGATTCTTGGTGGTAAGAGTATGGTTAGCATCAAACAAGTTAAATGAAGCTAACAAAATGGAGATTTTAGTGAATGAGGGTGAGAAATAAAGAAAAATAAGATACAAATTCAGAGTTTGTATGGGATGTTAACATGGCTTGTTTGGATCTCTAAATCTTGGGAAATGAATGAAATATCATCCTCTATTTATAGCTTAGCAAATGGAATGATCAAGTGTGTGATATGATGAAATTTTGAGAGAATTTGTATGAAATTGCAAGCATGATAAGTATGACTAGTATTTGTTCAAAACTCAACCAAAACTCGTGTTTCAAGTGTTAATTGCTTCTGGAAGGTTGTTAAGTATGATTAGAAGCAAAAAGCGCAACAATTTTGTGATTAGAGGACACATTAACCAATTTGCAATCTGACTGCTTTGCAAAATCAATTTCAAGGTGTCATCTTCAAATTCATGGTGCTCACAATGTAAGAGGCTTTATGGGATGATTCTTGAAGCTTTTGAAAGATCATATCATCATATTCATAATGTTCCAAGAAAGGCTTGATTTGGTGATCTGAGCTGAAATTATGATCAATTGAAATCGTGAAAAACAAACTGATATTTGCACTTAGAAATATTTCTAAGTGTTGAACTTTAAAATGACCTATAATATTCTTCAAAATTCCAAGATCTTCCACTCAAAATTTACTCTTGATCCTTGAAGATGAAATGAAATAGACCCTTTGAATTGAATTGTGGAATTGATATCAATCAAAAATCATAAAAAGTGAAAGTGTTGCGGTCTTTTGAAGATGATGAACAAATTTGGGGAAATTCACAAAAGACCTATAATCTTTTCAATTCTTTAATGACTTTTGAACCATTTTCAAGTCTTGTATATTGAAACAAAGTTGTAGTAGACATCCTTGAGTTTATTGTGAAAAAATAATGAGCTCGAGGAGATAAAAGATGACCAAGTTATGATCCTTTGAAGTCACACAAGAGATTTTGATGGCCTTCCCATAGGACTTGTAATCTTTCCCAATCATCATTGACTTTCCAATAAAAATTAGCCTTAAACCCTTGAATATAACTTGTTAAGGACCCTTCAAAGAGAATAATGGCTTTGGAATAAATCAAAAATCTCAAAAAATGAGCAAGATATGGTCCTTGGAAGTCAACAAACCCTAGCTCAGAGAGTGTCAAAATGACTTGGAACCCCTTTCAACTTTTGATACTTTTTTTTGCACAATTTGATCTAGTCATGTGGAGAGAAGTTGTTGCAGGTGATTATAATAATCCATATTAAAAATAACCAACTCAAAATGTTAAAAATTGAGAGAGTTAAGCACTTGTGACCACTGAATCAAGTGCTTATTCAATTAGGTCAAACTTGTTGAGTCAACCCTTGAATCATTTGCATTTTCTTTGCAAAAATATAGCATGATCGATCACATTAGACCTTGAAATGATGTTATCTTGAAACACACTCAAATATAGAGCTTAAGTCTCAATGAAACTTGTTGAAAAAGGCATGAAAATAAACACGTGAACCTATGAATCTTCTTGATGAATACCACCACCAACCTTGAGGAAAACATGACCTAAATAAAGTTAGTAATATCTTTGAACAAAAAAACTTTAATATCATAGACATAGCATTGAAGGTTAAGCTCTTGCGATCCATTGAAGAACCCTTTGATTGAGGATTATCCTTTAAAACCCTAGGTTAGATGGTGAGATGGATGCATTTTTGTTATCACCTACAATACGAACATCCAAAGAAACATATATACATATTTTGATGTTATTTAATTATTAATTCACCTAAAAAACACATGTACAAGATACACAATTCAAGGTGTTTTGTGATCCCTTAAGAGAAAACTTAAAGATAGGATGAAGTAGAAGGGAGAACCAACTTTTATATGTGACCTTAAGGTATTTATAATATGAGATAATGAGAGATCTTAAGGTAAAAATTTGGTTAAAACAGCTGCCCTTATTTAAGTTTCTTATATCCGGAGATACGAAGGTTAAAATATTTGTCTCGATGCGATTGGAGATACTTAAATACAAAACAAACTCTATTTTTGGCCCAAATATGCCATGCAATGCTTATGATTATGAGTGCAAACGACCAACTCCGTAGGTGCCACAGAACACCACTGGGGAGGCAAAAATAAAACTAGCAACCTAATGAAGAGAGTTCAATCAGGCAAATAAATTACCGGGGAATGACACGATTCTGGAGATGACTATAAATAGGCAAAACCAAAATCACGATTAAAGAATTCCAATGCATAGTAAGATTCCAACGACCGAAATTCTTAACAATGCAAGAAACAATCTAATAAGGAGGTAACCATTAAAAAGGGTTATCGACTCGACTGGGGAAAGAAACTTAACTTTGTTGGAGAAAATACAACTCCACTGGGAAAGGAAGACTCAACTCTACTAGGGTAAAGCCCATAGAGGAGACAAAGTATCATCAACTTAATAAATGAGGAAAAAGCAATGGATAACAACTACCGATAGATAACTGTGAAATACCCATTCATAGAGGAGGTAGAAAAAAAGAGAGTAACATCGACTCACAGGGGATCGTAAACTACCAACCTAGGGTTAAAGGTAGAATAATCAACATAATACTGACTCAGAGACGTTGGTGAATGCCATCCTCGAGACTAGTAAACGAATGATTGTCATCATTACTTATACCTGGAAACAAAGGATTGACGTTAGTACTTATGACTGTAAACAAAGGTTTGACATCAGTACTCATGGCTTGAAACAAGGGTTGACATTAGTGCTTATGACTGGTAACAAAGGGTTGACATCAATACTTATGACTGGGAAAAAAGGGTTGACATCAGTACTTATGACTGGGAACAGAGGTTGACATCAGTACTTCTGACTGGGAACAAAGGTGTGACATCAATACTTATGACTGGTAACAAAGGATTGACATCAGTTCTTATGACTAAGAACAAATGATTGACATCAACACTTATGAATTGGAACAAAGGGTTGACATTAGTACTTATGACTGGGAACAAAGGGTTGACATCAGTACTTATGATTGGGAACAACTGAACTCTATTAGGGTAAATTCTAATGAGGAGAAAGAGATAAATGTCGACTAATGAATGACAGTGAAATACCAACTCAAGGATGAAGGTAGAAAAAAACCATAGAGAAATAACAAGTTTCCCAAAATTCTGGTATTCCCCCTAGAACGGGTCTCAACTTCTTCTTTGACCGAGGCATTATGCCTGGAAAAGGTAACAAATTTTACCAACTTCTAGACTTTGCCGAGAACCGTAACAATTTCTTCTTTGATCAAGATATCACTTGAAAAAGGTAATAACTGATGTAAGGATCTTTCAATAAACTGTCTTTATCATCGAAGTAAAGCCAATCTCAATAACGAACTATCTCCCATAACGAAGAGACTACCATTCATCAGAGTAAAAACATATTCGCTGGCATTAACAGGCTTACTGGGGAAGTACAGGTTGCTCAAAAAAAAAGACTGCCACTTGCTGTTACGAAAAGGATTATGATAACACTACTGGGAAATGAATTTTGATTTCATGAGGAAATACCAACATATTCCTGTTGAGGGAATAAAGCCTTCGTGTGAAAAATAAATGCACATTCTCAATCCATGGCTCATAGCCTATATGGATCAAAATAATATTGTTGACGGGGACCAAAAATTTAAACCAGGAACAAACCAGAGTGAAACAGTCAATCAAGACACCATCCAATGAGGAATAAACTCAAATGGGGATCAAATTTCATCCAGATAATGAGCTGGGTAGGAAGGCTAAAGCAAAATTCTTCCACGAGGGATAACTCAGTAGGGAAATTGAAACGATATACACTTTTTGCTTAAGGTTGACACTCTATTAGAGAGAGGATAACATAACTCTGCAAAGAGGATAATATGCTAACAAAAACATCAATAAGTGTAAATGAACCATGAGTTTTAATTCATCTATGCATGATGTATGCATCAATGTATTAATGTTGTCATATACACATTGACAAAACATACATACAAAACTGGGATAACCAGACAAAACAACACTTGGGTAAAGACAACACTCGGCCAAATAATATCTAAGATGAAGATTCCATAAGAGAGTAAGCCCCAACTGAGGAAACAAAGTCCTACTTCAAAGCTTAACTTCACTGGGAAGAAACATGTCTTGAAAATAATCAAAGAAAAATATGATAAAAATAAACCAATACAGTTGCAGGGATATAATAAACTCCTTCAGGCTTCTTAGGGGAATATCATACAAACTTTGCTAGGGAAGACAATTACTCATTGTCTAGACTTCAAATGGGGATGCCGTACTGACTTCACTAGGGAAGAAAATGCCACTCATCGAGGGGAGTCCAATTAAATTCTTCAATATCAAGAGTAGTGGTTACACAAACTTCTCTAGGGAAGTCAGAGAAACTTTATGGGGATATTCAAACTTAAAGGGAAACATCATCCTTGATTCATCTGAGGAGACTTAAGAAGTTAACATCACAGCAAGAAGTCAAAATTATGGGGATTTTAAATCAAACTCATCAATTGGAGAGATAAAACCCAAAACTTAGATAGTTGTCTCAACACTTCTTAGAAAAGATATTGCCCTTGTCTAGCTACTTAGGCAGCACACAACAACAACAACGTCATAACTGGAGAGAACAATTCTCTGCAAGAGATTCTTCATCAATTCTCAACACAAAGAGGATAAGGACTCCAACAAATGAGCAAAGGCTTCATAACTTTACAATCTCCGCTTGATCACAACACAGCTGGGGAAAGAATCACACTAAACTAGAGAAATCTGCATCAAGACCTAACTAGGGAGTATGGGATAGAGGTATTAAACCACCCAAACCAACACCACATATTAACTGGTATGAAATCCAACTATCCAAGGAACAATCACAGGTGGACTATGCGCATATCAGCAAGAGTAACCCGGGAATACTTCTTGGGGAATGCTTTCAAAACTTCAGAGTTTATGTGTGATCGGTGGAAATAGAACTGACTGTTTTGGAATGCTGGTTCGCGTTTGTGTTTCGCAAAATGTCGCGGTAAGCAAGAGTCGCAATCATATTTTATTTTATCCAACAAGGAAAGGACAAAAGCACAGAAAAATTCCTTTTCGAGATGTTTCTCGGGTTCGGGAGGTAGATTATAGAAAGGGAAGGTGTTAGCACCCTTTCTATCTGTGGTTATCCACGGGCTCTTAGGTACTTTCTCATTATGTTTTCAAAAAGTTTTGCTCTTCTTGTGTTTGTGGGTTTTGAAAAGAGTTTTGTTTGAAAACTTCGATTTAACTCTTGTTTCTGTCCTCAAGAGTGTATGAAGTATTGTTGAAAACTTTGTTTGAAAAGTGTAAGTGCGAAAAATTTGTTTTGTTTTGAAAGAGCAAGTACCTAAGAACCTCTACCTACTCAAAAGGAATTAAGCTGTGTAAATGTCCTTTAGACAGTGCTATCCCACTATTGAGGAGTAGGTAGCACCGTCGTTGGAGTTTTCGGGTCAATTCGATTAAGGGACAGGTGGTCACTAAAGCAATGTTAGGACGCCTTAGCGGTAACCCTAATGTCTTAGATCATTTTATCCGAGGCAACTGTTTCGAGGCAACTTATGATCTTTGGACAAGAGGGCGACCTATAAAACTTCCTATACTCAATGACCACGTTCGAGGTAACCAAGTGAGGCGTACCCTAAGAGTGGCATGTGCGAGTGTATTATTTTTCAGTTAATTTTATCTTTGTACATGTCATGGTGAGCTACGGTTGATTTTAAGTTAAGGTAGATCTTGTCATGCATAGCCTATTATTCATACATCTAGCAGTTAATGGTTGCGGAAAATAAAACTAAGCTATTACAAGGCGTCGGGTATTTACATCGCCAAAAACAAACCCTTGAAAAAGTAAATACGGAAAAGTAAATGAAAGCGGTAAAAAGTCCTAAGTCCAAAACTATTACATCCTCGGAATAATTACATTATTGGATAAAAATATGATACGCGTGAGAAAAATTGAATCGGAGGGTTTTTAGGGATTTGACCCTTTTTTGTCAAATAAAACATATTTTTGTTATTTTTGAATTTAAGAATTAAGTCTAAATAAAAAAATGGAATTAATCAATTAAAAGAAAATATTTTTGAGTTTTTTATTTTTAAGGAAATAAATTAAAAATGGTGAAAAGTTATTAAAAACCTTAATTCTACATTAATTTTATTTTATTGCAAAAATGTTAAAATTATGCCTAATTAAAAAAAAAACTAAGTCCATTAAATTGTTTATTTACAAAAATAATGAAATTAATAAAAATTATATATTTTTTGTTTTCTGATTTTATTAAGAAAAATAATAATTATTTTGTTAGCAATTAATTAAAAATAAAACAAGCAAGTAAATATAAAATAATGAAAAGAAAATAGAGTAAACCAAGGGGTATTGGGCCCAAAGAGGGGGTTTGGATGGCAATTGTCTGGCCCAGAACGCAAGCAGCCTTGTTGGACTTTTGTGGTTTTGTGCATGCTCGTTGACCAAGGAGCATGGTGATCCTTCATTCATGACCACTGCATTTAGGTTTGGAGCCATCTGGCGCGCTGAGATTTGAGGTGTATGATCGACCATCTTGTGAGCGTTGCATGAGAACATCTGGAGAAAAATTAAACAAAGGTTTTGGGGGACCTGGGATTCGAACCCAGGTCCCAATGGCTTTTTCATCCACCTGCTTGCCAACTCAACTAGCGCGTGTCTTTGTTGTTAGAATAAATAATGGATATTATATGTAAAAACAACTAATATGCTGTAAACAAAAAAAAATAAAGCGCGTAATTCAAATGCACGAACCAGATGACAACACGTCATCATCTTCAACCTTGGTTCTGCATAAAATATAATCAAATAGCGGGGGTTTTTAACCTCCACTACCTCTTGCACGAAAAATAGCGAATAGACACAGAGCAAAAAGAAATATTTCGCGAGGTATGTGTTGGAATCGTCTTGGTCTCACGAATTCAACCATGTATCCCATTGGTTCCAATTTTTCCTGGTTTGGAAAGCCCTATTTGAAAGCTTGAAAACCCTAGAAATTCAATCATGGCATCTCTCGATTTAGGGCATTATGGTTCAATTCAGTCATTCCATTAGCTTTGTATAATCTCTAGCAATGCAAATCAATCACAAAAAACATTTCAAATGCGTATGAATTAAGAGATACAGTTTTGAATTATAAGTGCAAACCGTGAGATGGTATTTCGTGATTCCTTGAGCTTTGGTGCTTGAATTTGATTGCAAATCACTCCTGGTACCTCCTGCAATGTGTTTGGATGGACAGGGCACCTTGAATTGGCCTAGATTGCAAGAACAAGTTTTGAGTTTTCTTGAAATTTCTTGAAATTGGTATGGCTGTTCTGCAGTCTTTTAGTCGTGAATTAGGTTATGCTTGGCTTGCTTGCATATAAGGGAATCAGTTTAGGTCAACATTTGGACCCTTATCCATGTGCATTGAAGATTGAATCTTTGATTGACAAATCAAATATTCTTGATTTTTCATGATTGAACAAGTTGCCAAAATTGGATATATTTGTATCTTTTAGCTTGTGCACGAATTGATATTGCTTGGTCAGCACATTTGGATCACATTTGGTTCACAAATAGATTTAAGAATCAAATCTTTTATTTTCTTATAATTTAAATTAATTAAATGAATTAATATGTATTAAAAATCCATTTAATCAATAAATTTAAGGAAATAAATCCAATTTAACTTGGTGGGTCATGAATAGGTCATGGGTGAAGTTTTAAAAAGATATTTGAGGCCCATTAGCAAAAAGAAGGTGTTTTGAGCAAAGTTGACTTTTGCAAATTCATGAAAATTGCCCAACTTCTCCAATGCATAACTTGCTCAATTTTGATCATATGACCATGTTCTTGGACACTTTGGAAAGCCCTTGAAGTCCTCTAACCAATGCTTTTGGTCCCATGTCATTTGGATTTACCAATATCAAGTTATGGCCTTTGACTCAAAGTGTACTTTTGTTGACTTTTGAAATTGACCTATAATGTAAAAATTTGTAACTTTTTGTGAGTGCATTTCTTGATCTTGGGGTGTGAAGATGGATTGGAGGAAATTTCATCCTCTTCAAAATGAGCTTTGGATGGAATTTTTCTGATAAACCATTAAAGAGTTATGCCCTAGTCAAAGTACAATTGACTTTTCTACTGTCCAAAAATAGTAACTTTTGCACCTTGATGATTTTTGAGCTATTCTTGTGGGATCATGATCAAGACTTAATCAAATGATGATTGTGAACTCAAAAATAAGGTGTTGACCAAGAATTCTGACTTTTGACTGCAAAATGACCATTTTGCCCTTGCAGTTGACTGTAGATCAAATGGAGCTTTTGACTGTGCAAACTGGCACTAGGAGTCTTGAAACTTGGCATGTAGGTGCTTGAGAATGTATATAGGCCTATGAGACTTGACTGAACCATTGAGAACCCCAAATTCTTTGAAAGAACCAAAACCCTAATTTCAGCTGTCTACTGCTTAGGAGATGGTTTGACTGTCTAACTCTTGAGCAATCTTGAACCATTTGGAGATGATTCTTGACATATCTTGAGGAATATGGGAGGGCAAATTTTGGGGTACAACAGTTGTCCCTGTTCAATCTTCTTAAACCTGAGGATGTAGATTGACTTGCGTGTCTTTCGTGATCCGAAGGTGGAAGATGATTGAACACTAAAGTGCCTAGAAATTTGCACTCGCATGGTGTAGTATCAGCAATGTGATGACGGGAATGGGCTTACAGATGCCATTTGGAGATTGTTGGTAGAAGGATGGGCTTATATATGCCATCTGGAGATTGTTTGTTGAATTGTAATTTTGTAAGTTGAAAGAGGGATCCTGTATAGGGTTGCCTGATGATGAGTCCGTGTAAAACTACATCTGAAAGAGAAGGAACCAGTGTAGAGTTGCTTAATGATGGTCAAGTAGATAATTGTCCTGTCTGGTTTCAGGTATTAACCTACAATCAGTCGTCCACAGAATTTTCCTGGCTTGTTACAGGTATTAATCTAGAACTTGAAAAGGTTGGCCGATGAGACAGTTGTCCTGGCTGGTTACAGGTATTGATCTCTAACCTGAGAAAGAAAAATAGTTTTCCTGGCTTGTTACAGGTATTAATTTTCAATCTCTTCGTGTAGGTGGTTTTCCTGGCTGGTTTCAGGTATTAACCTACAATCAGTCGTCCACAGATGTTTTCCTGGCTTGTTAAAGGTGTTGATCTGGAACTTAAAAAGGTTGGTCGATGAGATAGTTATCCTGGCTGGTTTCAGGTATTAATCTCTGACCTGAGAAAGAAAGATAGTCTTCCTGGCTTGTTACAGGTATTGATCTTCCATCTCTTCATGTAGATAATTTTCCTGGCTTGTTACAGGTATTGATCTACAATTAGTCATCCACAAATATTTTCCTGGCTTGTTACAGGTATTGATCTGGAACTTGGAAAGGTTGGTAAAGGAGATATCTATCCTGGCTGGTTTCAGGTATTGATCTCTGACCTGAGAAAGAAAGTCTTTCTGGCTTGTTACAGGTATTGATCTTCAATCTCTTCATGTAGATAATTTCCTGGCTTGTTACATGTATTAACCTACAATCAGTCGTCCACAGAATTTTCCTGGCTTGTTACAGGTATTAATCTGGAACTTGAAAAGGTTGGCCGATGAGATAGTTGTCCTGGATGGTTACAGGTATTGATCTCTGACCTGAGAAAGAAAAATAGTTTTCCTGGCTTGTTACAGGTATTGATCTACAATCAGTCGTCCACAGATATTTTCCTAGCTTGTTACAGGTATTAATCTGGAACTTAAGAAGGTTGATGGTAGCCATCTTTTGATTGACCTTTTCCTGAAAAAGGTAAAACGTTAGCTGTATGCAATGTCATGATGTATGAAATGCATGATGTCATGATGTTCTCAAAATAAATGAGATTTGTGTTTGTATGATGCGTATGCATGTCATGATGTATGAAGATGTGATGTTTTTAGCTGGGGAAAATAAATCTCGGAGCTGCTGGAGAATAGTGTTGAGTTCTTCGTTTCCGCTGGGGATGATGAACGAAGATGGTTGTGGGAATAAACCTGTAGGAGAAAATAACTCCGTTGGGGAATAAACTTGATGAAGAGATTGCTCTGCGGGGAATTACTCTGTGGGGAAGAGATACTTTGCTGAGATTTTAATGATAAACTCTGCTGGGGATTCCATTGATAAGCTTTGTTGGGTATTTTGATGATGAACTCCGCTGGGGATAGAAAGAACTTCGCTGGGGATGATCTTTCAGTTTCAACTTGCTGAGGATAACCCGGTTAGACTCTTGTGAGGATAAACTCTGAATTTGGCTGAGGAGATGCATTTGTATTCTGCAGGGGACAAGCTTCCAGAATCTACTGGGTAAGATGATTCAATTCTCTACTGGGGAAACTTTTTTAGACTGCGCTGGGGAAATGGCTCCACTGGGGGTATCTTGTATTCCGCCGGGGAACATTTTTATACTCCATCGAGGAATATTAAGACCTCCGGGGATGCTCTTTACGCTTGTTGGAGAATATCTTTATACTCCGCTGGGGAATATTAAGACCTTCTGGGAATACCGAGCCTTTTCGGGACTGACGGTACACTAACTCTGCTTGGGGGAGAGTATTGGCTGAATCGTCCATGGTTGCAGGTCTCAGTGGGGAGAGCTTCCATTATTGTCTTACTTTGCGGGGAGTGAAGGTATCTTGGTCATATTCTTCAGATGAATCTACCTTGTACCTGGAGGACAGTGCAGCTTGTACAGTTCGGACAATTCTTATTGCCCCAGTTTCTGCGGGAGAAGAAGGCCTATGATGTGCTTGATAACTGTCGATTGACAAATCTTCTTCTGGTAGGCAAGTGACAAGATGACGGGACATAGTCGTACGCTTTGATCCCTAATTTTTTCCTGGACCGCCCTTTCGGGTTTTCAGTCCATCGGGATACCCTTTTTTGCCCAAGCCGCCTTTTCAGGTTTTCGACTTGCCGGGTGTACAGATTTTTCATTTTCATCCCTCATTCTTGCCCGAACCCTTTTGGTTCGCCGAGAAGCCCTTATTTTTTCCTAGGCCAGTCGACCTAGCGGGTCTTTGATTATGCGTAGTATTTTTTTGACCATGTCCACGCTCTCAGAGTGTAGGGAGTTGTCACTGTTAGTAGTGTTGTGTTGCCATACTACCAAAAGATGTTTAATCGTGCAAGATTCATTGCTGGAATTCATGTCCAATGCCCCAAGTGACTCAGGCGGAGATTTGCCCCTGGCTATTTGGCATTTTGAGAGATTCCTTGAATCTTGACTTGACTGCCCTAGATTGTGGACAATGATCATGCCGTGCCCCTTGATTGGAAGTGTGTTTTCCACTTGAGGTGACCTTTTTTATTGAGAAGGTTTTTTGTTCACTAGATATTCGTCGTGCGAATTTCTCTGCTGTTTGAAAAAATAGTCATATGCAAACAATGTTATTTTAATAATGCAAAGCTTATGTCTGTCTTGAAATTTTTGAAAATGCATTTTTTTGTAAAACAAGCAATTTTTTTTGGAAAATGTGATGTCAACTCGGGATTTACAGCAAGCCCGACAGGAGTCAGGATACCTTTTGTAACAGTATGCTCTCGAACTAACCCATGCTTCAGCTAGGACTTTTAAGGGTTATAACATGGTCTGGTTCACGGTTTAAGAAACAAAGGGTAAAAGCTCAAAGTATATTTATACCCCCCCGCTCTTCGTGATGTTCTTCGATCCTAAACTCAGCTGATCGTGCATTAGATCTTGTTTGAGTCTTTGCCCTGATATTCCAGTGATGGTTTAGATACTGACAATTTATTTTGAATAGGCAGTCATTTCTTTTTTGTTGAGGGTTTGTAGGACCTCCTTCTTTTCGATTTTATTATCCCTGTCTTTTTTCCTGAACTGTTTCTTTTGTGATTACAGTCAGCAGGATGCCCTAGTTTTTTGTAAGTCTCCTTCATAGGTTTTGACTTATTGGGCTTTTATTTTGAGAGATAATGACTGCATGTCCTTCCGATTATACGGAACCATCACCGTCTTTTGTTTCGGAAGGACTTCTTTGATTCCATTCATTGTGCACCTGGATCAGCTGAGAAAACTACCCTGCCCCCGGTTATAATTAAGGGTTTTAATTTTTGTAAAAAGAAAAACTCCACCTTCTTTGGCTCAAAGGGGTTGACGAGGGATTATCTTCCTTATAACTCCACTGTTTAGGATTTGAAACAATGCCTGTACCTCATCAGCGGGGTCTGTTCAAAAGCATACTGTAAAAATCGTGGTATCATTTTTGTCATCCTCCCTCAAAAGACTTAGAATTTTTTTAATCGAGAGTTGAACATCACAAAAAAGGAAATATGAAGCAATTTTAAGCATAGTGAAAACAATTAATTCAAAATAGACACGTGTAATGCATTAATGAAATAAAAGAGTTTGACATGATAATTGTTTGAATAAGCAAAGAAAAATACAACTTCCGAATTCAAATGAACAAAAGTGCTTTCAATCCTAGCCATGTTTTGGCAAGGGAGCAGTGATCACATTGGGAGTCTCAGGAGGCTCGAATTCGATCTCTTTAGCGTCAATCATATTCTGAATCTTGTATTTCAGCGCCCAACAATCGTTAGTATCGTGCCCCGGGCTGCCGGAACGATAAGCACACCTTGCATCTGGGTTGTAGTTAGGAGAAGAAGTCTTAGGGTTCGGAGGGGGGTTTATCACCGTAATCAGATTCATCTTCAACATGTGCTGCAATGCTTGTGACAATGGCATGTTGATGTTGGTGAACTGTCTTTTAGGCTCGTCCGACCTTCGTTGATTTCCCTTTTGCTGTTGTCGGTGCAACGCAGAACCAGAGATCAAGACTGCCCCTACGTGTTGGTCACGACGACTCTTTTGACTATACACAGCATTGGACTCTTTCTTCCCACTGTAAGGCTTTTTCTGAGCATCAGAAGGTGTAGCTTCTTGAATCTTCCCAGCCTTGATACCAGCTTCAATCCTCTCCCCAGTCAAGATAAGGTCTGTAAACCCGGCTGAAGAGTTTCTAATCAGATGATTAAAGAATGGACCAGACAGGGTCCCCAGAAACATATCGACGAGTTCACGATCAGTTAAAGGTGGTTGCACCATTCCGGTAAGGTCTCTCAATTTCTGAGCATACTCTTTAAATCCTTCACCCTTCCCTATTGACATACCCTGGAGTTGGGTACGCGTAGGAGCGAGGTCGGAGTTATATTGATACTGCTTATAGAACGCAGTAGCCAAATCTTCCCAGTTACGGATACTGGCTCCACCCAGCTGATAGAACCACTCAAGCTGAGTCCCTGAAAGACTGTCCTGAAAGAAATGGATCCACAAATTCTTATCAGTTGTGTAAGGCTGGATCTTCCTTACATATGACCGAAGGTGCAGCTTTGGACAAGAAGCTCCGTCATACTTGGCAAAGGCAGGTGCCTTGAATTTATGGGGAATCACCACCCCAGATGATAGACCCAGATCTCCAAAGTCCAGGCCGGGCACATTCTGTATCTCCATAGCGCTCAAACGGTCTTCCAGCTGTTTGTACTTATCCTCAGCAGGAGGATACTGTTCTTCATCACAGTCCGTATCGTTGTCGGGGACTATAGTGCTAGGAACCCTCCTCTCTTGTGGACTGTCTTTCCCTCCAGATGAGGTGGTTAGATCAACTTCATTTTGCAGCCCGTTTCCAAACCTACGTCCGGTGTTGAACAGGACAGTCCTCTTCTTATTCTTCTTCCTCTCTTTCAGAATCAGGGTCTTTAGGTCCTGCTGACCCTTAGCTAGGCTCATGACCAACTCTTGAAACTGGTCATTCTGGGCCTGGAGGGCCTTGATAGCTTGCTCAGTGGAAGGTTCGGTAGACATGATGATTGTTGAAATAAACAGCGAAGAAGATAAGAGACCTGTAATGGTACCTGTAATGCAATGATATGTATGATATATGTATGCAATATTTTCAAGGATCTCGTGGGGTAAACAAAGAAACTTGTTAGAATTTGAATTTTGCAGCTGGATTGAAGGAACTTCATGTTGCTGAGAGTCCTTCTTCAAGAGTCAGGCTCACCATATCGAGTGGGTCATAGCCCCTGACTCAAGTTATCGTGCTTGGATTTCTAGACAACCTTGGCTAGAGGAAAATAAATCCCCTTTACCCCTTGTTTGACGTCTGGTTCCTCATGACCTGTATCACAAACCCTTGATATCCTTGAAATGGTTAAGGAAATGCTATGGTATGATGTTATGATGTGTATACTATGCGTTTAAGCAAAAGTGTGAGGTGATGTAAGTAAGCCCTGCAATAAATCCAAATTGTTGGATAAGGACTGTAAACAAAACCTGTAAGGAACTCATGCTGTCAGATAACAAGAATGTGCAAGTAGTTCAGATTTGAAGGCACACAAGTCACACAAAAGAGCCCTTAGATTTCAGGCTGGCATGAAGCTTAGGTACTACCCTCTTTCAGTTTCAGTTGGTTAAGACCTGTCCTAAAAATAGTAACCGGGTCCTAGAGGATCTCAATATCATTGACTACCCTCAATCTGTCACAATTCCAGTTTGGCAACCTTTTCTTGCGGCCGGAACCATCGCGAGAGTTTAGTCTCAATGAGTGTAGCATACTACTACTGTTCTATGGCCAAGTTGGTCAATTTAAGGTTCTAAGGTTAGTTGGTGCTTAATGACTCCTCAGAAGACCCATATTCTCCTCATTCCAACACAAGGGATATCGGTACAGACCAAGGTGTCACACCAACGTAGCTACTGCTTCATCCGTGTCGGTCTACGCCGGACAGATCCCTCACAGTTTATTGCTACTTACCTAAAAAAAAGGGTACCCCGGATCCGGGTTAGGATCTATAAAACTCCGATACAAGCCCACAAAGTTTAAAGCATACAAAGTAATACAATTGAAAACACAAGTGATCTAATCCTAAGGTACACCTCACTTATATTTCCCCAGCAGAGTCGCCAGTTTTGTGATCGGTGGAAATAGAACTGACTGTTTTGGAATGCTGGTTCGCGTTTGCGTTTCGCAAAATGTCGCGGTAAGCAAGAGTCTCCACCGTCTTTTATTTTATCCAACAAGGAAAGGACAAAAGCACAGAAAAATTCCTTTTCGAGATGTTTCTCGGGTTCGGGAGGTAGATTATAGAAAGGGAAGGTGTTAGCACCCTTTCTATCCGTGGTTATCCACGGGCTCTTAGGTACTTGCTCATTATGTTTTCAAAAAGTTTTGCTTTTCTTGTGTTTGTGGGTTTTGAAAAGAGTTTTGTTTGAAAACTTCGATTTAACTCTTGTTTCTGTCCTCAAGAGTGTATGAAGTATTGTTGAAAACTTTGTTTGAAAAGTGTAAGTGCGAAAAATTTGTTTTGTTTTGAAAGAGCAAGTACCTAAGAACCTCTACCTACTCAAAAGGAATTAAGCTGTGTAAATGTCCTTTAGACAGTGCTATCCCACTATTGAGGAGTAGGTAGCACCGTCGTTGGAGTTTTCGGGTCAATTCGATTAAGGGACAGGTGGTCACTAAAGCAATGTTAGGACGCCTTAGCGGTAACCCTAATGTCTTAGATCATTTTATCCGAGGCAACTGTTTCGAGGCAACTTATGATCTTTGGACAAGAGGGCAACCTATAAAACTTCCTATACTCAATGACCACGTTCGAGGCAACCAAGTGAGGCGTACCCTAAGAGTGGCATGTGCGAGTGTATTATTTTTCAGTTAATTTTATCTTTGTACATGTCATGGTGAGCTACGGTTGATTTTAAGTTAAGGTAGATCTTGTCATGCATAGCCTATTATTCATACATCTAGTAGTTAATGGTTGCGGAAAATAAAACTAAGCTATTACAAGGCGTCAGGTATTTACATCGCCAAAAACAAACCCATGAAAAAGTAAATGCGGAAAAGTAAATGAAAGCGGTAAAAAGTCCTAAGTCCAAAATTATTACATCCTCGGAATAATTAGATTATTGGATAAAAATATGATACGCGCGAGAAAAATTGAATCGGAGGGTTTTTAGGGTTTTGACCTTTTTTTGTCAAATAAAACATATTTTTGTTATTTTTGAATTTAAGAATTAAGTCTAAATTAAAAAATGGAATTAATCAATTAAAAGAAAATATTTTTGAGTTTTTTATTTTTAAGGAAATAAATTAAAAATGGTTAAAAGTTATTAAAAACCTTAATTCTACATTAATTTTATTTTATTGCAAAAATGTTAAAATTATGCCTAATTAAAAAAAACTAAGTCCATTAAATTGTTTATTTACAAAAATAATGAAATTAATAAAAATTATATATTTTTTGTTTTCTGATTTTATTAAGAAAAATAATAATTATTTTTTTAGCAATTAATTAAAAATAAAACAAGCAAGTAAATAAAAAATAATGAAAAGAAAATAGAGTAAACCAAGGGGTATTGGGCCCAAAGAGGGGGTTTGGATGGCAATTGTCTGGCCCAGAACGCAAGCAGCATTGTTGAAATTTTGTGGTTCTGTGCATGCTCGTTGACCAAGGAGCATGGTGATCCTTCATTCGTGACCACTGGATTTAGGTTTGGAGCCATCTGGCGCGCTGAGATTTGAGGCGTATGATGGACCATCTTGTGAGCGTTGCATGAGAACATCTGGAGAAAAATTAAACAAAGGTTTTGGGGGACCTAGGATTCGAACCCAGGTCCCAATGGCTTTTTCATCCACCTGCTTGCCAACTCAGCTAGCGCGTGTCTTTGTTGTTAGAATAAATAATGGATATTATATGTAAAAACAACTAATATGCTATAAACAAGAAAAAATAAAGCGCGTAATTCAAATGCACGAACCAGATGACAACACGTCATCATCTTCAACCTTGGTTCTGCATAAAATAGAATCAAATAGCGGGGGTTTTTAACCGCCACTACCTCCTGCACGAAAAATAGCGAATAGACACAAAGCAAAAAGAAATATTTCGCGAGGTATGTGTTGGAATCGTCTTGGTCTCACGAATTCAACCATGTATCCCATTGGTTCCAATTTTTCCTGGTTTGGAAAGCCCTATTTGAAAGCTTGAAAACCCTAGAAATTCAATCATGGCATCTCTCGGTTTAGGGCATTATGGTTCAATTCAGTCATTCCATTAGCTTTGTATAATCTCTAGCAATGCAAATCAATCACAAAAAACATGTCAAATACGTATGAATTAAGAGATACAGTTTTGAATTATAAGTGCAAACCGTGAGATGGTATTTCGTGATTCCTTGAGCTTTGGTGCTTGAATTTGATTGCAAATCACTCCTGGTACCTCCTGCAATGTGTTTGGATGGACACGGCACCTTGAATTGGCCTAGATTGCAAGAACAAGTTTTGAGTTTTCTTGAAATTTCTTGAAATTGGTATGGCCGTTCTGCAGTCTTTTAGTCGTGAATTAGGTTATGCTTGGCTTGCTTGCATATAAGGGAATTAGTTTAGGTCAAAATTTGGACCCATATCCATGTGCATTGAAGATTGAATCTTTGATTGACAAATCAAATATTCTTGATTTTTCATGATTGAACAAGTTGCCAAAATTGGATATTTTTGTATCTTTTAGCTTGTGAACGAATTGGCATTGATTGGTCAGCATATTTGGATCACATTTGGTTCACAAATAGATTTAAGAATCAAATCTTTTATTTTCTTATAATTTAAATTAATTAAATGAATTAATATGTATTAAAAATCCATTTAATCAATAAATTTAAGAAAATAAATCCAATTTAACTTGGTGGGTCGTGCATAGGTCATGGGTGAAGTTTCAAAAAGAGATTTGAGGCCCATTAGCAAAAAGAAGGTGTTTTGAGCAAAGTTGACTTTTGCAAATTCATGAAAATTGCCCAACTTCTCCAGTGCATAACTTGTTCATTTTGATCATATGACCATGTTCCTGGACATTTTGGAAAGCCCTTGAAGTCCTCTAACCAATTCTTTTGGTCCCATGTCATTTGGATTTACCAATCTCAAGTTATGGCCTTTGACTCAAAGTGTACTTTTGTTGACTTTTGAAATTGACCTATAATGTAAACATTTGTAACTTTTTTTGAGTGCATTTCTTGATCTTGGGGTGTGAAGATGGATTGGAGTATATTTCATCCTCTTCAAAATGAGCTTTGGATGGAATTTTTTTGATAAACCATGAAAGAGTTATGCCCTAGTCAAAGTACAGTTGACTTTTCTGCTATCCAAAAATAGTAACTTTTGCACCTTGATGATTTTTGAGCTATTCTTGTGGGATCATGATCAAAACTTGATCAAATGATGATTGTGAACTCAAAAATAAGGTGTTGACCAAGAATTCTGACTTTTGACTGCAAAATGACCATTTTGCCCTTGCAGTTGACTGTAGATCAAATGGAGCTTTTGACTATGCAAACTGGCACTATGAGTCTTGAAACTTGGCATGTAGGTGCTTGAGAATGTGTATAGGCCTATGAGACTTGACTGAACCATTGAGAACCCCAAATTCCTTGAAAGAACCAAAACCCTAATTTCAGCTGTCTACTGCTTAGGAGATGGTTTGACTGTCTAACTCTTGAGCAATCTTGAACCATTTGGAGATGATTCATGACATATCTTGAGGAATATGGGAGGACAAATTTTGGGGTACAACATCGTGCATCCTTGGAACCACTACTTTTGTCTCGCTTAAATCACATAATTGAAGTAAAAAGTAATTTGCAAATTCTTTTCAAAAACATGTTTTTATTATTAAGTCTTTTTGTTTTGACAATTATTTCAGTAATAAATGAAATTTTTGTAGACAAAATAAAATAAGAACTACAAAGAATTAGATAAAGGCTCAAATGTTATTAATAGAATGGTAGTCCACAAATGGCGTGACTCCGTGGATGATTATAAAGTTTTGGAAAATGGTAAATACATGGAAAAGATACATTGAAACACAGTGACTATTGTACCCCAATTTGTTCCCCTAAGATCCCCATATAATCTCATATCACTCAATCACAACAAGATCACACTAGGTTTTGGTTCTTCTCCCTATCTTTAGGTTAGCTCAGGGGGAATCACCTCGCACCTTGACTTGTATTTTGTGATCATATATGTTTTATAGTGATTAACTTTTAACTAATAATTATAATGAATGTTTTCCCTAATTGATGCTATAGGTGAAAGCACAACACATTTCATCAAGTTGATATATAGGTTCATGAGTTTATTTTCATGCCTTCTTTAACAAAGCTTCATTGATATTAAAGCTTCATCATTGAAGATGCTTTGAAGTAATATCATGACAAGGTATATTGTGATTGATCATGCCTCAATTTTTCAAAGAAAATCAAAGGATGCAAAAGTTGATTGAAGAGGTTTGGGCTAATTGGACAAGTTCTTGATTTCTTAATCACAAGTGCATGATTCCCTTAATTATTAATATTTGGAGTTGGTTTTTGTTGCTATGGTTTCTCATTATCATCCTCAACAACTTCTATTTACAAGAAAAAATTATTTGTGCAAGAAAGTTTGTCAAAATTGAAAAGGGTTTCTAAGACATTTTATTGCTTTAGGAGCTAGGGTTTTGAACTTCTAAGGGCTATATCTTACTCGTATTTTGGTATTTTTGAGTGATTCCAAATACATTATTCTCTTTAAAGGGATATTAACAATCACTTCAAGATTTTCAAGAAACGTTTATGTTGAAGATGCCTAATGATGAAGAAAGATTACAAGTCCTCTAGATAGGCCAGCAAATTTCCTTACGTGACTTCAAAAGATCATAACTTGGTCAATTTTTATCTCCTTGAGCCCATTATTTTTCCACAATGATATTAAGGATGTGAAATTCAACTCATATTTTATGTGTAAAGCTTGACAATGGATGTAAGATGCCCTAAGTATGCAAAATATTATAGGTCATCTCATGAATTTTCACCAATGGGAATTTGCCACGCCTTTTTTCAAATCTGATTTAATATTGGATCACATGTTTTATTCATTAAAGACCATGATATGCACAGTGCGTCTGGTCCATTGGATTAGCTTACTAACGTGTTTTGACTCTCATCTAATGGTCTATATTTTTTTGACTTTATTTTCTATTTCTGATTTTTATATTTAATTGTTTTAAACTTTAAAAAATCATAGAAAATTCATTTCTGACTCAAAAACTATGAAAATATTCACAAACATATTTTCAAATATTCTCTTTCTGATTTTTATTTTTTCATTATTTTATTTCCAGATTTGGTATTTTTTTATATTTTTATATGTTTTGGCTTGTTTTTAATTACTTAAAAATACTTTTTGGCATTTTTAAATTCTGAAAAAATTCATCAAAGTCATTTCCCTTATTTATGACCTTCTGAATTTTTTTTTTGAATTTTATTTTGACTTCTACTATTTCTGATATTTTTTTCACTTATTTGAGTAATTCTAATTAGTTTAAAAACACTTTTCTAATTTGAAAAATCACCAAAAATTTTGTAAAACTATTTGAGGTCATTTATAATTTTTCTATGGTCTCTTTTAAGTTTTCTTTGATATTTTGAATATAGTTTGCTATTTTCCCTTTTATTTTTATTTTAAAAATATTTTAAAAATCATTTTCTTTTTTTTTTATTCATTAAATACAATTTTATTTTTGTATATATTCTGACCTTGTGACTTTTGATCATGGACTTCATTAACACATTGGATGTTGGGTGTTGAGTTTAAATCCACCAAAATGGATGAATGGTTTTAATGATAGTTTGATTAAATTTTTATTTCAAATATATCCCTTCCTTCTTCATCTCATCGTCTTCTTATTGTGTTACATGTTGTTAGAGGATTATATACATATCATCTCTCTAAACATATGGCACATAGATTTCTATTGACCGATTTGAGAAATGATCGTTTGTGGCCCAAACCCTAGTTTTCAGGCCCAAGGATGTTTAATTTGAAACCTTTGCTCCAATAACCTTGAGATTCATTGTTAGAAGGCTTTGGTATTATCAATCCTCTAATGATTCTTCATAGAATTTGGTATAAGTGGATCATTTAAACATTATTGATCATAAGTTGTTACATTGAGAACATGAAATAAATGATATATTTGACAAAAAGAAAATGAAACTTGTTTTTGAGAGGCTTTGATCTTATCAATCTTCTAATGAGTTTTCAAATGCAAGTTTCAAAATGGTCATTCAACTAACCTATAATTACTAATTCATTAACATTTGACTTTTACTTTATGTCCTTTATTTTGTGCTTTTATTTTATGCCTTTACTTTATGCATCATTTGATTTTAATATTTACGTCTCATGCTATTTTCATCTTTGCTCACTTGAGGATTTACTTTTATGTCATTTTCATTTTGCTCACTTGAGCTTTTCATTTCTTTTTTGAAGATACCTAATAATCAACTTGAGCCATAAAAAACTTTAATGTTACTTGAACTATTTGGTTACTATCCTTGGACATATGGAGTGAAGGACTTCTTGGACTTAGGATTAGAGACCTTGACCTACCTTGAGACCTTGTGACTTCAACTGTTATTTTGTCTGGAGTTCTTGGGGTTTACCCGAGACATTGGGTTGTTTATTTTCTTTGTGTGCAGGTTATTCTGATTATATGCTTTGTGTGTGGTTGGGAATTCATCTGTATACATTCGTTACTCTGCCAAAAAAATTTTGAAGACTTAATGCACTTGAAGTTTGACTCTGAAGAGGTTATATTGTCCTTGCTTATTTGGTTTCAATCCAAAGAATGGAAATTCTACATTGACTCATAATGTCAAGTGTTGGCTTCTTATTGGTTAGACGTTTTTTTTCCTTAGCTTTTACCTTATGCTCTAGGATAGTCTCTTCATCTCCTCCCACCTTCTTTAATTTCAAAACTATTCTCCCTCCTTTTGAAAACTATTCTTGTTTTAAACTTGAACCGCTTTCACAACAAACTTGGACTTAGGTCCATCCATTTTCAAAATATTTTATTGATCAAACTTTAATCAACCTAATAAGTCTTTGGAAATAATAAATTGTGGTGGCAATTTTTATTTTGATCTGTGTGAGTCAAGTTAATCCAATGGCTTAGTCTCAACATTTCTACCGCTACAGAAAAAAATGGCAACTTCCCTGGGGAAAGATTGACCTATTACTGGTCCAGCCCTAAGTGGGTTGAGCCTACCTTTATTTATTGGTGTATGTGTTGTTTGTTGTATATTATGTGTTGTATATATGTTTGTCTGGATTTTCCTGGTTTTTAGGGTGCTCGGTGATTTCTCATAAGTCCTCTACCCAGACTTGGGCAAACATAAGATAGGACGGGCGGTATAGTCATGTTAACTTTGAGGAAACAATCACAAAAAGGAGGCATGAGATCCCCCACTCAGTGGAGGCCCCTTTGACTGTAGTATCATTTACCTAGTAATCGAGAAGACGTGTTACTTTAGACCTGGGAGCCTACCAAAAATGAGGACCGTAAAACCTTTAACCCATCTTGGCCTTTTAGGTGTAGTGAAGAAGGTGTGACGGAGTAATCCGTAAATGTTTGTCACGCGATACTACTCTCAGAAAAGTTTTTCCTGAGAATATTGCTAATTACCGAGTAAATCGGGACAATGGTAATATCTGAAGGAAGGATGTAGACTCTAGGAACCTCTTAGAACCTTGTTCGGCAGGTGATAAACTATTAGACCATACCTTGTGGGTAGTACAGTTGACTCCATGCTCATGACGTTAAACCTATGAACCCCCCCATGTTTATGATCTTGTGTGTGATTGTTGCATCATGCATTCATGCACCCATGAGCATCATTTAAGACATTATGGTTCAAGGGACTTAAAGTTGACTCTTTGCGAATATCTCAGGTAATTTTGACCATGGATTATAGAAAAAGAAAGACTCAAAAGTACAGTTTCAAGAATCCCAAGATAGATGATTTGATGAGACCAATTCCCGAGATTGAGAGTTCTGTATATTTTAGGAAGAAGTATGGATCCATTGTGTTTCTCATGAAACTTAGGATGAAGGAGGGTATTCTCTTAACTTTGGTACAGTTATATGATTCGATGTATCGATGTTTTACTTTCCCTGATTATCAGTTGATGCCTACATTAGAGGAGTATTCTTATCTACTGGGTTTACCTGTTACTGATTGTGTTCCTTTCACTGGTTTGGAGGGGGATCCAAAATGAGGGATTAGAGGATTAACCGCTCAGTTTTTATTAGAGAAAGCTTTCTACTTTGCTAGGATGAAGAGTGCAGTTGCTTTTGAGACCATCTTTGCTCTACTTGCCTATGGGTTATTTTTATTTCCGAACATCGACAAATTCGTGGATGTCAATGCCATCCGGATCTTTTTGATAGGGAATCCAGTCCCTACATTATTTGGTGATGCTTATTATTCCATTCATCTTCAGGATTCTTATTATGAAGGTATGATCATATTTTGCATGCCTTTGTTGTATTAGTGGTTTATTTCTCACTTGCCCCAGTCTGATGCTTTCTGGGATGTTAGTAAGGAACCTCGTTGGGCTCCGAAGATTATAGCCCTCACTCATTCAGATATTGTTTGGTACCATCAGGCTTACCATGATGTAGATACTATAGATAGTTATGGTAGTTTCCCCAATGTACCTCTTCTCGGTACAAAGGGAGGAATTAACTCCAATCATGTTCTTGCACGACGACAACTTGGATATCTGGTGAGGGTTAAGCCAAATAGTATTCATCTGAGTGTTTTCTTTATTAAAGAGGGAGAGAATCATAAGGAAGCTAAGGATCAGATTGCAAATACTTGGCGTCATATTCACGTGAAGAGTAGAAAGGACTTGGTACCTAGAGGATTTGTTTCTTTGGAGCCTTATCTTCAGTGGGTACAAGAAAAGGCCTTCCAGTTGAAAATGTCGTATTCCCGAGAAGGACATATGCTTGATATGTTTGTGAAGAACACTCCTCCCATTTTTGATGATGTGAAAGAGCTTCAGCTTGCCCTAGTCATGATGTAGTAAGAGAAAGAAGCTTGTAAGAATAAGTGTCAGACTTTCGAGATATCCTACCGAGCAGACTTGAAGGAGAAAGATGACTTGATTGAGATTCTCGAGATTCATGTTGTAGAGATGATGGAGAGGAAAGAGGATTTATTTTCCTCTAGCACTCACTCAGGATATATTCATTCTCTTCCTGACTCTGGTGATTGGAAAGTGGTTGCCGCATGTATGCAGAATAGAACAAGTAGTTGATGGCTCAGATCGCAAGATTCATAGGAAAGCATCAGTGTGTGGACTGATCTTCATCAGCTTTGCTTTCTTAGGGTTTTAGATTCTATCTTATTTTTTACTTGGGATTGTTGAAACTTGTACTAAAAAGATTTAATCCATTTTGAAGTTATTTCAATGAGATTTTTCAGTATTGCAAATGTGTTAGTACTTTAATATTTGCAAATTGTTCATAAATCTTTGAGTTCCTTGAATTATTAATAATAAAATAAATCACGTGCATTGCATATCATGCATCATCCTGTACATATTTATTGAATTTCTTTTCATACCCAGGTGTCTTACTGAACTTCTCTATTTCGTTCAGCAAGTTGTCTCACCAGTATAATACTCGAGCTAATTCCGAGAAGAAAATGGAGAATCTAGAACAAGAAAATCGTGAGCTGCGCAACGAGGTTACTTCTCGGAAGGCCGATATGGCTAATTTAACTGCTTTGATGGGATAATTGGTGGCTGCTCAGGATCAGCCACCACTTTCTCATCCTCAACAAACAACCTTTTCTTCTGAAGGTCCATCAATTCTTGTTTCTGTTGCCCCAGTTACTGTTGCTCAGAATCATATGCCTCAGGGTTATTCATGGAGAATGCCAGAAAACTTCATATCATAAGGTTTTAATCTTGATGCTCCGGTTGCTCCAGTTGTTCAAGCTGCTACTACTTCTGCACCTCATGTGGTGCATATTACTCCTGCTGCTGATATTCATTATGGTGCACCTCCTTCGGTGAATGTTGTGCCACTTGTTAATGATGAAGTTTATCGTCCTATTCTCCCACCAAGTGAAAGCTTGGGTTTCTATGATCGAATGGATGATTTCCAGGATCAGTTTGATAAGATGCAGAAAGAGATGAAGTCCCTCAGATGGAAAGAATTATTTGGGCAGAATGTGAATGACCTATGTTTGGTTCCAAATGTGAAAATACCTGCAAAGTTCAAAGTACCAGAATTCGAGAAATACAAGGGCAACACTTGTCCTCGTGCTCACCTTGTGATGTATGTGAGAAGGATGTCTACTCACACTGATTATCAACGTCTGTTGATCTACTTTTTCCAAGACAGTTTTACTAGTAGTGCATTAAAGTGGTACATCGGTTTGGACAGTGTCAACATTCATACTTTTAACGAATTGGGTGAAGCGTTTATTAGACAATACAAGTATAATATGGACATGGCACATGACCATGATCAACTCAGGGTAATGGTCCAGAAAGATAAGGAATCATTTAAGGAGTAAGCATAAAGATGGCGTGAAGTAGCCGCCCAGGTGATCCCTCCAATGGAAGAGAAAGAGATGAGGAATATTTTCCTGAAAACTCTAGGTGCTTTCTACTATGAAAGAATGGTGGCAAGTGCACCAAGTGATTTTACCGAAATGGTGAGTATGGGCGTTTGTTTGGAAGAAGTTGTAAGAGAGTGCCGTTTGACAAGAAGTTAAAATTATGGTAGTACCAAGAAACCTTCATATGGGTTTTCCAAGAAGAAAGAAGGAGATACAAATGATGTCATTCAAGAGATAAGGGTTAATCCTCCTAGAAGAAACCTTCAGCACCACCAACAGGTTGCTTCTATGACTCCAGTCGTCAATGTGGCTCCGACCATAGTTGCTTATCAAAGACCATCCCCTTAGGGAAATCAGGGGCATAATCATAAGAGAGAGGCTTTTGACTCTATTCCCATGAGCTATGCAGGGTTAATCCCGGCGTTAATTCCAAAGAAGTTGGTTCAGACTAGGCCACCCCCTGTTATACCATCACCTTTGCCTTGGTATTATAAGGCAGACCAGATGTGTGCTTTTCATTAGGGAGCACCAAGGCATAATGTTGAGAATTATTATCCTTTGAAGTCGGAAGTACAAAAGATGGTGAGATATAGCCTTTCATCCATTAAAGATGTTGGCCCTAACGTGAAACATAATTCATTACTAAAGCACGAATGAGCAAATGATGTAAACATGGTTGTTGGTTGTCCAGGGGACTTCCGTATTTTTGATATCAATCTGGTTAGGGGAAATTTGGTAAAGATGCATGCTGACCTCTGCGAGTTTAGTTACTATACACATGACCATGCTGGTTATGGTATTTGTAGTACATATATACAAGGGTGTGATAAGATAAAAGCCGATCTTCAGGAAATGATGGGTGAAGGCCTCATTCATATAATCAAGCCTAGGGAAGAGTACGAGGAAGGTGTGAATATGGTCTTGGGATGTCCCAGAGAATTCCGGATCTTTGATGTGAATCATATGAATGATAATTTGGTGCAGTTGCACGCTACCTTCTGTCATATGGATGGTCAAGAAAAACACCATTATGGGTCTTGCCTGGTCTACTGCAGAGATTCGCGTGTTTGTTCCATTGTGAGAAAGGGTATTCAGTTATTATTGGACAATGGTACTATCAAATTTTTGGGAAATATAGATGATTACAATGGGATTAATGTAATTGAAGATTACTTGGATGAGACTGTGTCAGATGATGAGTATGCTTCTGCAGATGAATTCTTTTCGTCAGATGAAGATGTGTTTTCCAACAATGATTATGTGATGACTAAGTATTCTGAAGAGGGGTGATTGTTATTGTGCCTTGTTTTGTTATTCCCGTCCCTATTAAAATCAAGTATCCTAGCAAGCCAGTTGCTGCTCCAGTGGTAATTTGTTTGTCGCGTCCTGTTCCTTACGAATCAGACAAAGTCGTGCCCTACAAATACAATGCTACAATCTTGGAGGATGGTGTGGAAGTTCCCATCTAACCTTTGTCTTATGTCAAGAATATTTATGAAGCCAACCGAGTGACCCGCAGTGGCCGTATTTTCGCACATGTCATTCGAGGGATTATTAATGCTGATAAAAAGGTTGTTGAAAGTGTTGAACCTAAGAAAGCAGCTAGTGGTACTACACTAGAAAAATATGTGGATGATATATTGAAGATTATCAAGATGAGCGACTACAGGATCATAGATTAATTGTTGCAGACTCCATCAAAGATATCTATTCTAGCCTTGCTAATGAACTCTTCTTCCCACAGGGAATCTTTGATGAGAGTATTGGATCAAGCTTTCATGGAAAGTGATATTCCTTTGGACCAATTCAGCAGTGTGGTAGGGAATATTACATCCTGTAATAACCTGAGTTTCTATAATGACGAGCTGCCCGATGAAAGAAGGAATCATATTTTGGCTCTCTATATCTCCATGAATTGTAAGAAAGATTCATTATTAAATATGGTGATTGACAATGGATCTGCTTTAAATGTCATACCGAGGAGAATGCTTATGAAGTTGAAGTATCAAGGAGCTCCCATGCGCCCGAGTGGCATAATTGTAAAAGCTTTCGATGGATCAAGGAAGTATGTCATTGGAGAAGTAGATTTTCCTATTCAAATAGGCTGGCATTTATTTTAGATTACTTTCCAGGTTATGGATATTGTGCCCGCTTACAACTATTTACTGGGACGACCGTGGATACACGAGGCAGGGGATGTCACCTTGACTTTACACCAGAAGCTGAAATTTGTACGTGAAGGAAAGGTGGTCATCATAAATGGAGAACAAGCATTGTTAATATCTCATTTATCCTCTTTCAGTATTGTGGAAGCGGATGAAGCTGCTGTTGGAACCCAGTTCCAAGCTTTATCAATTAATAATATAAGGGGAAATGAGAATTTTATAGCTTCATTTAAAGATGCTCAGCAGGTTGTGCATAATGGACCTAGTAATGTATGGGGGAAGATTGTTGATCCACCTGTAAAAAAGAATAGATATGGTTTGGGATTTTCTGTGAAGAATGATAAAGGTAAGAGCATGAAGCTGAAGTCTGCTTTTGGATAATATAAGGATATCTTTTGTAGCAGGGGTTATCTTCACCCAACTGTTCCCGGGATTAATGCTATTGGGGAAGATGAAGCAGAGCCAGAGATGCCGAACTATGTGACGCATGGAGTTAGAGCCCAGAATTGGGTCACCATTGATGTTCCCTCTTGCATTCATGTCTCAAAGAAATTTTTTTGTTAATATTTATAAAAAAAACCTTTCACTCTGCCCAAGGTGAAAGTATTGATATTGTATGGGCTTATATGTTTACTTTGATCTTTAAAATCAATAATAAAAGTTGTCTTTGATTTCCAATTTGTGTCTTTTGTTTTCTGCTTTTTCATGGAAAATGGTAATCATAAAAAAAAAACCTTTTCAAAATAAACAGTAATTGTAATTGAATATGCATAATCACTTTCTATATGTGCCAGTTTCTAAAAGCAATAATAAATCATATGTGCAGATTAATTTAAAACTCGTTGAATACAATGACCCTGCACCCTCTCCCAACTTTGAATATCCTGTGTTCGAGTCCGAAGTAGAAGAATATGATGATATTCCATAAGAGGTTTCACGATTGCTTAAGCGCGAGGAAAGTTCTATTCGGCCATATAAAGAGCCATTAGAAGTGATTAATTTGGGTTCAGAGGAAGATCCAAAGGAAGTCAAGATTGGAGCATTGTTGCATCCCGATGTAAAGAGCAGGTTGATTGAATTTTTGAAAGAATATATGAATATATTTGCTTGGTCATACCAATACATGTCTGGTTTAGATACGGATATTGTGGAACATCATTTGCCGTTAAAGCCAGAATGCCCACCAATCAAGTAGAAATTGCAAAGAACTCACCCTGATATGGCAGTGAAAATTAAAGAAGAAGTTTTAAAGCAGATTAATGTCGGTTTTCTTGTGACATCAGTGTACCCTCAATGGATTGCCAATATTGTCCCAGTACCAAAGAAAGACAGAAAAGTTCGCATGTGCGTAGATTATAGATATTTAAACAAATCTAGTCCAAAGATGATTTTACATTACCACATATTGATATGTTGGTTGATATCACAACAAAATTCAAAGTATTCTCGTTCATGGACAGATTTTCCGGGTATAATCAAATTCGAATTGCTCCTAAGGTCTTGGAAAAAACAATGTTTATCACACCCTGGGGAACATTCTGTTACAGAGTGATGCCCTTCAGGTTGAAGAACGCGGGTGCAACATACCAGAGGGCTATGATAACCCTATTCCTTGATCTGATGCACAAGGAAATTGAGGTATATGTTAATGATATGATTTCTAAGTTCCATACTTAAGAAGGGCATGTAGAAGATTTGTTGAAATTGTTTCAATATTTGAAGAGGTATCGTCTCCGCTTGAATCCAAATAAATGTACCTTCGGTGTTCGATCAGGGAAATTGTTAGGTTTCATTTTCAGACAAAAAGGGATTAAAGTTGACCCTGATAAAGTCAAAGCAATTCAAGAAATGCTAGCACCAAGAACTAAAAAGCAAGTTAAAGGTTTCCTTGGGCGTCTGAATTGCATTTCCAGATTTATCTCAAATATGACTACAACGTGTGAGCCGATCTTTAAGTTGTTAAAGATATATCAAGGTTGTGTGTGGACAGATGATTTCCAAAGATCATTTGAAAGTATTAAAGAGTATCTACTTGAACCTCCTATCTTGCTCCTTCCTATTGAAAGAAGACCATTGATCATATATCTGACAGTGTTAAATAATTTTATGAGCTGTATTTTGGGATTACAAGATGAAACAGGGAAGAAGAAATATGCCATTTATCATCTCCATAAGAAGTTTACATACTATGACTCACGGTATTCTATGCTGGAAAAGACATGTTACGCTCTGGTTTGGGCGGCAAAGCGGTTACGGCAATATATGTTGAATTATACTACTTGGTTTATTTTCAAAATGTATCCAATTAAGTATATTTTTGAAAAGCCTGCTCTTACTGGGATAATTTCCCGTTGGCAGATGTTGTTGTATGAATATGATATTGAATACCGTACTCAGAAGGCTATAAAAAGAAGTATGTTGGCAGATTATCTTGCTCACAAACTGGTTAATGATTATCAGTCGATTAAATATGATTTCCCTGATGAGGATGTGATTTTTTTTAAGTTAGAAGATTGTGATGAACCTTTTCTTGGGGAAGGTCCTGATCCGGAATCCCGGTGGGCTATGGTATTTGATGGAGCTGTAAATGCTTATGGGAAAGGAATTGGTGTTGTGATTATTACTCCTCATGGGTCACATATTCCTTTTACTGCAAGGATGACATTTGATTGTACCAATAATATGGCAGAGTATGAGGCTTGTATCATGGGTCTCGAGGAGGCCATTGATCTTAGAATCAAAGTTCTAGATATGTATGGCGATTCAACTTTGGTGGTAATTCAGATTTAAGGAGAATGGGATACTCGTCAGCCTGGCTTGATTCCCTACAAAGACTATGTTAGAAGATTATTACCCTTCTTTAATAAAGTTGAGTTCCATCATATTCCCAGAGATGAAAATCAGATGGCAGATGCTTTGGCCACTTTGGCTTCTATGTATCAAGTAAATACTTAGAATGACGTGCCTCATATCATAGTGTGATGTTTGGATAGACCGGATCATGTGTTTGCAACAGAGGAAACATCAGACAAAAGAAATTATGACATGGTCTTGCTCAGATGCGTGGATAGACACGAAGCAGACATGTTGATGCATGAAATCCATGAAGGTTTATTTGGTACCCATGCCAATGGATATTCGATGGCAAAGAAAATGTTTAGGGCAGGTTACTATTGGTTGACAATGGAATCTGACTGTTATAAATTTGCAAAGAAGTGCCATAAATGTCAGATTTACGCTGACAAAATTCATGTGCCTATGACGCTTCTCAATGTTATTTCTTCCCGTGGACTTTCTCTATGTGGGGGTATTGAGATGATTGGAATGATTGAACCCAAGGCGTCGAATGGACATCATTTTATCTTGGTGGCAATTGACTACTTCACAAAATGGGTGGAAGCAACTTTGTATGCTAATGTTACTAAGCAAGTGGTAGTACGCTTCATCAAGAATAATCTTATATGTTGGTATAGTGTGCCAAGCAGGATTATCACCGACAACGGCTCGAATCTGAATAACAAGATGATGACAGAAATTTGTGAAGAATTCAAGATTGTCCACCACATTTTATCTCCCTACGGCCAAAAATGAATGGGGCTGTAGAAGCTGCTAATAAAAACATTAAGAAGATCAACCAAAAAATGGTTGTTACTTATAAAGACTGGAATGAGATGTTATCTTTTGCTTTGCAAGGGTATCGTACATCTGTCTGCACTTCAACAAGGGAAACCTCGTTCTGTCTTGTGTATGGCATGGAAGTTGTGCTCCCCGTTGAGGTTGAGATTCCCTTTTTACGTGCGATGATGGAAACCAAGTTGTCAGAGGATGAATAGGTCCAGAACAGGTTTGACCAATTGAATTTGATTGAAGAAAATAGAATCAAAATTGTGTGTCATGGTCAGTTATATCAGAATAGAATGAAAAAAGATTTTGATAAGAAGGTCAAGCCTCGTGTATTCAGAGAAGGAGACCTCGTGCTCCGGAAGATCATTTCTTTTAACACTGATTCTAGGGGCAAGTGAACTCCTAATTTTGAAGGTTCATATGTTGTCAAGGAAGCCTTCTCTAGCGGTGCATTGATTCTTGAAACTATGGATGGCGAGGAGTTCTCACGTCCTATGAGTGTTTACGTAGTCAAGAAATACTTCTCCTAAATAAATAAAAGAACAGATCGCTAAGTCGAAAACCCGAAAGGGCGACTTTGGCAAAAAAGAGCGTCTCGATAGGCTGAAAACCCGAAAGGGCGGTCTAGGAAAAAATTAGAGACATAAACAGAATAAATATTCCTTCTAGGTTGAAAACCCGCAAGGGCAACTTAGAAAAATGTTAGGTATTTTCTTGGCAAGTAACTGCATCAGACAAGATTTGATCATTGAAGCAACAATCTTCATGCATCCTCAGCATACTTCACCGGAAGTCACTGCTCAGGAATTCAAAGTTGTTCGAGAGAATAGTGGTCATTATATTTAAATGTATCTTTTCCAATATATATTACCATTTTCCATACTTTGTAATCATCTATGGAGTCTCGCCATTTGCAGACTACCATTCTATTAATAAAGTTTGAGCTTTTATCCAATTCTTTGCAATTCTTATTTTATTCTGCTTACAAAGACTCCATTTATTATTGATAGTAACCTTCAAACCAAAAAGATTAAAAAAACAAAATTGTTTTTTTTAAGAATTTACAAATTACTTTTTACTTTAGATTTTGTAACTCAAGAAAAAAAAAACAAAAATGGTGACTCCAAGAATGGACGAACTCTGAAATTTTGGAAGTTTGCTTTCCCCAGGAAGGTGTTCTCATGTCATTTTGCTGGTACGTGTATGATCTTTTTGTGTTTCTCAGATAGTTGGAGATGATACCAATTGATGTATGGTGATATGTGGGACTTATGACCCCGTTTTCCCCAGTCGTGTCTTGGTTCATTTTGGTTTCGGGTTTGCATGGTTTGAAGCCTTTATCCCAGATTCCCCAGTAAGGTCTTTGCTCATTTGAAGAAAGTCCCTTCTCCCTTTATGCGCAGACATGGGATCATTTGAAAAACACCACCCTTACAGTGATGGCATTATTGTTGTTGTTTGTTTCCCAGACAACTAGACAAGGGCAACATCTTTTCTAAGAAGTGTAGAACTAGTTATCAACTTTTTTGGGTTTTCTCCCGCCAAGTGTTGGGTCTGATCTAGAATCCCCATAATTTTGATTTCTTACTATATTATTTGAATTCTTAAATCCCTAAGTGAAGCTGAGATAACGTGTCTCTCTGGAAGTTGTTATCCCCATGAAGTTACATAATTTCTCCCCAGAGAAGTTAGTGCAATCATTACTCTTAGTATTGAAAAATGTATCTTGGGCTCTTCTCGATGATATGGTGTTACCCTCCCCAATGAAGTTAGCATGGGATCCCCTGTTAATATCGCGATGATGCAATTTCAATCTTCCCTAATGAAGTCAGTATTATAACCTCCAGTAGAAATCTAGACGTTGAAACTTTGTTTACCCATTGAAGTCTGTGTGATATTCCTCGATGAAGCCTAGAGGAGGATGTTATATCCCCGTATCTGTTTTGATTTACTATTGTAACTTGATTATTTTCAGATCATGTTTCTTCCTAGGGAATTTAAGTTGTGAGATAGGAATTTATTTCCTCAGTTGATGCTTACTTTCTTAAGGAATTTGCATCCTGGACGTGGCTTAGCCGAGTGTTGACTTTTCTCAAGTTGGTTTTGTCTGGTTATTTCCAGTTTTATGTGTCTGTTTTGTCAACATACACACGATAACATTCATACATTCATCCATACATCATGCATAGCTGAATTAAAATTCATTTCTCATTTTCATGTTTTGTTGGCATATTACCCTATTTTGATGAGTTATGTTACCCTCTCTCCAATAGAGTGTCAACCTTAATCAGAAAGTGTATATTCTTTCAATTTCCCCACTGATTTATCCCTCGTGGAAGTATTTTTCTTTAGCCTTCTTATTCAGCTTATTATCTGGAGGGAATATGATCTCTTTTTGAGTTTATTTATCACCAGGTGCTATCTTGGTTGACTGTTTCACTCCGGTTTATTTTTGGTTTGAATTTGTGGTCCCTGACAATATTATTAATATGTTTTCTACAGGCTTTGAGCCCTAGATTGAGAATGTGAATTTATTTTGCACGAGAAGACTTTACCTCCTCAGCAGGAATATATTGGCATTTCCCTAGGAAGTCATAATTCTTTTCCCAATAGCATTATTGTAATTCCTTCTCATAACAGCAAGTATCAGGTCTCTTTATTTGAGCAACCTGTACTTCCCCAGTAAGTCTACTAGTCCCCTAAGAAGATTCGTTTGTTTACTCCAATGAATGGTAGTCTCGTCATTAGGGGAGATAGTTCGTTGCTTAGATGTTTACTCCAATGAATGGTAGTCTCGTCATTATGAGAGATAGTTCATTTTTGAGATTTGTTTACTCCAATGAATGGTAGTCTCGTCATTATGGGAGATAGTTTGTTGTTGAGATTTGTTTACTCCAATGAATTGTAGTCTCGTCATTATGGGAGATAGTTCATTGTTGAGATGTTTACTCCAATGAATCGTAGTCTCGTCATTATGGCAGATAGTTCGTTGTTGAGATGTTTACTCCAATGAATGGTAGTCTCTTCATTATGGGAGATAGTTCGTTGTTGAGATGTTTACTCCAATGAATGATAGTCTCATCATTATGGGAGATAGTTCGTTGTCGATATCTTTTTCTGATGGATGGTAGTCTCTTCATTATGGGAGATAGTTTGTCATTGAGATTCACTTTGCTCTGAAGAAGTTTTTTTGTTTCCAGTCATGAGTATTGATGCCAAAAAATTGTTACCACCCCTAATATTGATGTTTGTTGGTATTATTCTACCACCTCTTTTCCCCCAGTGGGTCGGCATTACCTTTTTTTCTATCTTCTCTAAGAGTGGATAGTTCGCAGTTATTTGTTGATCATTATTATCCTTTATTTTCTCTCCTCAATGTCAGAGTTGATGTTACTTTGTCTCCTCCTTGGGCTTTACCCCATTAGAGTCGAGTCTTCTGTTCACCAGTGATTTATTTTCCTGGTTTAGTTTTCTTTTGATCTTTTATTTTCTGTTTCCCCAGTGGTGACTTGTGTAACCATTGGATCTGTTTATTTGCATGCACAATCGCGTCGATGCGGATATTTTAACCTTTGTATCTCTGGATAGAAGACACTTAATAAGGGTAGCTGTTGTACCCAAACTTTTGCCCCTAAGATCCCCCTTATCATCTCATATCAACTAAATTACAATAAGATCACACTAGGTTTTGGTTCTTCTCCCTATCTTTAGGTTAGCTCAGGGGAAATCACCAAGCACCTTGACTTGTATTTTGTGATCATATATATTTCTTAGTGATTAACTTTTAACTAATAAGTCCAACGAATGTTTTCCCTAATTGATGTTATAGGTGAAAGCACAACACATTCCATCAAGTTGATCTATAGGTTCATGAGTTTATTTCCATGCCTTCTTCAACAAAGATTCATTGAGATTCAAGCTTCGTCATTGAACATGATTTGAATTAAAATCATGACAAGGTCTTTGTGTTTCATCATGCCTCAATTTGTCAAATAAAATCAAAGGATGCAAAAGTTGATTGAAGAGTTTGACCTAATAGGACAAGTTCTTGATTTCTTAATCACAAGTGCATGATTCCCTCAATTCTTGATATTTGGAGTTTGTTTTTGTTTCTATGGTTTCTAATTATCATCCTTAATAACTTATATTTACAAGACAAAATTATTTGTGCAAGAAACTTTGTCAAAATTGAAAAGGGTTTCTAAGGCATTTTGTTGCTCTAGGAGCTAGGGTTTCGAACTTCTAAAGAATATATCTTGCTCGTCTTTTGGTATTTTTGAGGGATTCCAAAGATATGCTTTTCTTTAAAGGGTTATCAAAAAACCACTTCAAGATATTAAAGAAAATTTTAGGTGGAAGATGCCTAATAATGAAGAAAGATTACAAGTTCTCTAGATAGGCCAGTAAATTCCCTTATGTGACTTTAGAAGATCATAACTTGGTCAATTTGTATCTCCTTGAGCCCATTATTTTTCCAAAATGATCTTAAGGATGTTAAATTCAAATATTCTTCTATGTGCAAAGCTTGAAAGTGGATGGAAGATGCCCTAAGGATGCAAAAGATTATAGGTCATCTCAAGAATTTTCACCAATTTTGCAAGACCATAACTTTTTCAATACTTGGAATTTTTTAGTGATTCAAGTTTCAAAATTCTCTTTAGGAAATCTAATTCAATCTAGCATCATTTATCAAAGCAAGATTTTGGAGGAAGGCTTTGTTTGGAATCAAAACATTATAGGTCATTTTTGAAGAGAAAGCTTGAAATTTTTCTAAGTATAAAAGTCAACATCTTTTTCTCAACTTTGACTCATCACAAATTTTAACTCAAGAATCCATTGGATTCCATTCTATGCACATTGTAAAGTTTATGATATCATATTTCCATTGCATCAAGAATGAAATCCTAAGGTTCCCTAAATCGTGCACACCATTGATTCAAAGATGGTACCTTGAAACTGAATTTCTCTACAAAGTCAAAACATGAAATTCATGATTTGGCCTCTAAACAAAAAATTCTGCGCGTTTTTACTTCTAATCATGTTTAGCAATCTTCCATAAGTGATTAGCACCTTGAAATGCAAGTTTCAGTTGAGTTTCGAGAAAAATAGAATTCACGCTTCTCATGCTTGAAATTTCACAGGAATTCCCTCCAAACTTCATCATTCCACACGCTTGAGAATCCCATTAATTCCCTATAAATAGAGGACCTCACTCCTCTCATTTTCTCAAGCTTGAATAGCCAGAATTACCCTGCCAAAATCATTCATCAACCCACTTTTCTGCAAACTCGAATTCATTTTTACAACCTTCCTTAATCCATTTTATTTGTCAATTTTTCATCCTTGAACTTCACTGAAGCTAACAGAAGAAGAACCAAGCTCTAAGGAATCCTAAATCGTGCTAGCCAAGTCAAGTTTTAGAGCTCTGAATTTGAACTTCAATAAGTAGATTCCTTCATCAATTCTCTCAAACTTTGGTACTGTAATGAAGCTCTCATCATCCTAATACTAGTCGCAACAATTGTTTTCAACTGGAAGTCAGTTTTGGCCATGAATTTTAAAATCCCTTTTCAAATTTTTCCTTCTCGTTTTTTACAAAACGACTGAGCTACACCTTAAATAAATTTTTCGTGAGGGTACCATTGGAATCTTCTTGAAGAGATGAAGCGAATGGTCCTAATCTTGAGCTCTAATCTTTCCATTTCATGAACCTGCAATTATCGTGGACAGAAGATGAAGACGACCTACGTGTCTGCCTTCAACCAATGGGAATTCGCCACACCTTTTTTCAAATCTTATTTAATATTGGATCACATGTTTTATTCATTAAAGACCATGATATACAGTGCGTCTGATCCATTGGATTAACTTACTAACGTGTTTTGGCTCTCATCCAATGGTCTATATTTTTTGACTTTATTTTCTATTTCTGATTTTTATATTTAATTGTTTTGAACTTCAAAAAATCATAGAAAATTCATTTGACTCAAAAATTATGAAAAAATTCACAAAAATATTTTCAAATATTCTCTTTCTGATTTTTATTTTTTCATAATTTTATTTTCAGATTTGGCATTTATAAATTTTTTTCTTTGTTTTGGCTTGTTTTTAATTTCTTAAAAATACTTTTTGGCATTTATAAATTCTGAAAAAATTTATCAGAATCATTTCCCTTATTTCTGACCTTCTGAATTTATTTTATAATTTTATGTTGAATTCTACTATTTTTGATATTTTTTTCACGTATTTGAGTAATTTTAATTAGTTTAAAAATACTTTTCTAATTTAAAAAATTACCAAAAATTTTGTAAAAATATTTGAGGTCATTTATGATTTTTCTATGGTCTCTTTTAATTTTTCTTTGATATTTTGAATATACTTTTCTATTTTCCCTTTTATTTTCATTTTAAAAATCATTTTTTTTATTTTATTCATTAAATGCAATTTTATTTTTGTATATATTCTGACCTTGTGAATTTTGATCATGGACTTCATTAACATCATTGGATACTGGGTGTTGAGTTTAACTCCACCAAAATGGATGAATGATTTTAATGATAGTTTGATTAAATTTTTATTTCAAATATCTCCCTTTCTTCTTCATCCCATCCTCTTCTTATTATGTTATATGTTGTTAGAGGATGATATGCATATCATCTCTCCAAACATATGACACATAGATTGCTATTGACCGGCCTCAAAATAGGTGCGACTTTTATATAAGTCCACTTACGATTGCTTAACATAACGCTATATTTTGTTACGATTTGAGAAATGATTATTCGTGGAGGCCCAAGGATGTTTAGTTTGAAAGTTTGATCCAATAACCTTGAGATTCATTGTTAGGAGTCTTCGGTCTTATCAATCCTCTAATGAATCTTCATTAAACTTTGGTATAAGTGGATCATTTAAACATTATTGATCATATGTTGTTACATTGAGAACTTGAGATGAATGATATACTTGACAAAAAGCAAATGAAACTTGTTGTTGAGAGGCTTTGATCTTATCAATCTTCTAATGAGTTTTCAAATGCAAGTTTCAAGATTCTCATTCAACTAACCTCTAATTGCTAATTCATTAACATTTGACTTTTACTTTATTCCCTTTAATTTATGCTTTTATTTTATGCCTTTACTTTATGCACCATTTTATTTTAACATTTATATTTCATGCTATTTTCATCTTTGCTCACTTGAGCATTTACTTTTATGTCATTTTCATTTTGCTCACTTGAGCTTTTCATTTATTTTTTGAAGATACCTAAGAATTAACTTGAACTATTAAAAACTTTAATGTTACTTGGACTATTTGGTTATTGTCCTTGGCATTATGGAGTGATGGACTTCTTGGACTTAGGATTAGAGACCTTGACCTACCTTGAGGCCTTATGACTTCAACTGTTATTTTGTTTGGAGTTCTTGGGGTTTACCCCGGGACATTGGGTTGTTTGTTTTCTTTGTGTGCAGGTTATTCTGATTATATTCTTTGTCTGTGATTGGGAATTCATTTGTATACATCCGTTACTCTGCCTAATTTTTTGTGAAGATTTAATGCACTTGAAGTTTGACTCTCAAGAGGTTATATTGTCCTTGCTCATTTGGTTTCAATCCAAAGAATAAGAATTCTACATTGACTCATAATGTCGAGTGTTGGCTTCTCGTTGGTTAGACGGTTCTTTTCCCTAACTTTTACCTTATGCTCTAGGATAGTCTCTTCATCTCCTCCCACCTTCTTTAATTTAAAAAATCATATCCCTCCTTTTGAAAACTATTCTTGTTTTAAACTTGAACTGTTTTCACAATAAACTTGGACTTAGGTCTATGTATTTTCAAAATATTTTCTTGATCAAACTTTAACCAACCTAATAATACTTTGACATTTTTGTGAGAAGACTAAAAGTCAATCAATCTCATTCGGATCATTTTGCCAGTTTGGCTTATTACTTTAAAACTTTTATTAAAAGATAAGATTCTTGTCAATCCTTGTATTGATGCGAGCTACTATACTTCTAAGATATATAGTGAAGTGAGATATTTTCCACTTGGGTGTTGAGTGAAGCTTTGTTGATTTTAAAATCCAGCCTTTATCCTCCACTTTGAGATGACGCAAATTCTCATTTCTCATAATCGTGGGTATTAAGTATATTCTTCCACTCGGATAAGACGATGATGTCTAGTCTCTTAAAATTAACCAACACACATGTGTTTTAAAATTTTTAAAGGTGAACCACAAGTACCCTAATCCCCTATTGCACGAAAGGTGGTACGTAGGCACTAAAGATTCACAACTGCGGTGGGTGCAACAATCATAAAAAATACTTCTTTTTTCATTCCCACGATCTATTAGTGTATACAACATTTATAGCCAAAATACACAGATTGTCAAAGAGGTTCCTGCGGAGTACCATAGATGTTTAGGGTGCTAATACCTTCCCTTTGCATAACCAACCCCTGAACTTAGATTTTCTCCCCCTTTTTTGGGTTATTCTCTCCTTTCCCATTCCTTTGGAAACAATAAAGTGCGGTGGAGATTTTTATTTTGATCTGTGCGAGTTAAGTAAATCCAATGGCTTAGTCTCAACATTTCTAGCGCTATAATGACCACTATTCTCCCTAATAACTTTGAACTCCTAAGCATAGGCTTCAGTTGAAGTGTGATGAGAATCAGAGAAGATTGTCACTTCAATGATCAAATCTTGTCTGACGTAGTTACTTTCCAGTAAATCCCTAAGTTTTCCTAGGTTGCCCTTGCGGGTTTCAATCTACTGGCAAAATTTATTCTGTTTATGTCTCTAACTTTTGCCTAGACCTCCCTTTTGGTTTTTCAGCCTATCGAGACGCTCTTTCTTTCCTATGCCTCCCTTTCGGGTTTTCAACTTAGCGATTTGTTCTTTTATTTCTTTAGGCTAAGTATTTCTTGACTGCGTCAATATTCATGGGACGTGGGAACTCCTCACCATCCATAGTTTCAAGAATCAATGCACCACCAAAGAAGGCTTTCTTGACAACATATGGGCCTTTATAATTGGAACTCCTCACCATGTCATAATTTCTCTTGTATAACACATTATTGAGGAAAAATCTACTTGCCAACCTTCTCAATGTCTTTTTATCTTTGTTGGACGCACCAAGCAGGTATTCTTGAGTCTGAACTAGGTGCTTGATATCATAATACCAAGGTTTTTCATCTGATGTCCCCTCTGTAGCAAACACGTGAGCTGGTCTATCAAGAGGTTGAATTGTAATCTGAGGTACATCGTTCCAAGCATTTACTTGGTACATGGAAGCCAAAGTGGCTAAAGCATCTGCCATCTAATTCTCATCTCTGGGAATATGATGGAATTCAACTTTATTGAAGAAAGGTAATAATCTTATTGCATAATCTTTGTAGGGAATCAAGCCAATATGGCGAATCTCCCATTCTCCTTTAATCAAATTTATTACCAAAGCTGAATCACCATGTACATCAAGAATTTTGATTTTGAGATCTATAGCCTCTTCAAGAACCATGATACAAGCTTCATACTCCGCCATGTTATTGGTACAATTGAATGTCAACCTTGCAGTAAATGGATATGTGACCCATGGGGAGTGATAATCACGACACCAATTCCTTTTCCATAATCATTTACAGCTCCATCAAACACTATACCTCACTCAGATTCAGGAATCAGGACCTTTCTCAGGAAAACACTCATCAAAATCTTTAAATTTCAAATACATCACATCGTCATTAGGGAAATCAAACTTAACATACCAATAATCATCAACTGGTTGGTAAGCGAGGTACTCTGCCAACACACTTCCTTTAATAGCCTTCTAGTACGGTATTCAATATCATATTCAGACAACAGCATCTGTCAACGGGCAATTCTTCCAGTAAGAGCAGGCTTTTCAGAAATATATTTAATTTGATCCATTTTGGAAATCAACCAAGTAGTGTGATTCAACATATATTTCCATAATCACTTTTCCGCCCAGGCGAAAGCACAACATTTTTTTTCTAGCATAGAATACCATGACTCGCAGTCAGTGAACTTCTTGCTCAAATAATAACTGGCATATTATTTTCTTCCTGTTTCATCTTGTTATCCCAAAATACTGCCCATGGAGTTATCTAACACGGTCAGATACATAATCAATGGTCTTCCTTCAACAGGAGGGAGCAAGATGTGAAGTTCAAGCAGATACTCTTTAATATTTTCAAATTCCCTTTGGCAATCATCCATCCACACACAACCTTGACCTTTCTTTAACAGCTTGAAGGTTGTTCCCATGTTGCAGTCATATGGGAAATAAATCTAGAATTGTAATTTAAACATCCAAGTAAGCCTCTGACTTGCTTTTCAGTTCTTGGTGTAGGCATTTCTTGAATTTCCTTAACTTTATTAGGATCAACATCAATTCCTTTTTGGATGACAATGAAACCTAGCAACTTTCTTGAACAAACACCCAAAGTACACTTATTTAGATTCGAGCAGAGACGATATTTCCTCAAACGCTGAAACAATTTCAACTAGCCTTCTACATGCCCTTCCTCAGTCTGAGATTTGGCGATCATATCATCAACATATACTTCAATTGCTTTATATATCAGATCATGGAATACGGTTGCCATGTCCCTATGGTATGTTGCACTAGCATTCTTTAACCCGAATGGCATCACTCTGTAACAGAATGTTCCTCAGGGTGTGATAAACGTTGTTTTTTTCCATGTCCTCAGGAGCCATCCTAATTTGATTGTATCCGAAAAAATCGCTCATGAATGAGAACACTTCAATTTTTTTTATACTATTAACTAACATATCAATATGGAGCAATGCGAAATCATCTTTTGTACTTGCTTTATTTAAATCTCTATAATCAACGCACATGCAAAAAATTCTGTCTTTCTTTGGTATTGGAACAATATTGGCAATCCATTGAGGGTACACTGATGTCACAAGAAAACCAGCATCAATCTGCTTCAAAACCTCTTCTTTAATTTTCACTGCCATGTCAGGATGAGTTCTTCGCAGCTTCTGTTTGATTGGTGAACATTCTGGCTTTAGCGACAAATAATGTTCCACAATATTGGTGTCCAAACCAGGTATGTCTTGGTAAGATCAAGCAAAGATATCCACATACTCTTTCAGCAACTCAATCAACCTGCTCTTCACATCGGGATGAAGTAGTGCCCCAATCTTGACTTCTTTCAAATCTTCTTCTGAACCCAAGTTAATCGTCTCCAACGACTCTTTATACAGATGAATGGTATTTTCCTCGCGCTCGAACAAACGTGAAACCTCTTCTGCGATTTCATCATATTCTTCTTCTTCTTCCACATACACAGTTTATTCAAAGTTGGGAGATGGTGCAGGGTCATTGCACTCAACGATTCTTTTAATTAATCTGCGCATATGATTTATGATTGATTTTAGAAACTGACACATGTAACAAGTGATTATGCAAATTTATTTATAGTTATTACTTATTTCGAAAGGTTTTTTCTGATTACCATTTTCCAAGAAGAAAAAAAATAAAGACACGATTTAGAAATAAAAAACAAAATTTATTAATGATCTTAAAATTCAAAACAAAAGACACGCCCATACAACATCACTTTCACCTTGGGCAGAGTGAAAGAATTTTGAAAAGAAAATAAAAAACAAATTACTTTGAAATGTGAATGCAAGAAGGAACATTAATAGTGATCCAATTCTTGATTCTGACTCCATGTGTCACAAAGTTCGGCAACACTTACTCTGGCTCATCTTCGAGAATAGCGTTGATCTTTGGAGTAGTCGGATGGAGATATCATGCACTATGAAATATGTCTTGATATTTACTCAAAGCGCACTTAGGCTTCACAACTTCATTCTTCATGGAGAAACCTAAACCAATCCCATTCTTGTTCACAGGTGGATTAATAACCCTCCCACACACCTTGTTAGGGCCCTTATGCACTACATGTTGCGCATCCTTAAATGAGGAGGTAGAATCTTCATTCTTCCTTATACTATCAATAGACAAAGCTTGGAACTTTTTTACAACAGAGGATTCATCAACTTTTACAATGCTAAAGGAAGATAAATGAGATATCAACAGAGCTTGCTCACCGCTCATAATAACTACCTTTCCTTCACAAACAGATTGCAGTTTTTGATGCAAGGTTGAAGTAACAACTCCTGCTTAATAGATCCAAGGTCATCCCAATAAACAACTATAAGTTGGGACAATATCCATAACCTGAAAGGTGATTTGGAATAAGTGCGGACCTATGTGAATAAGTAAATCCACCTTTCTAATGGTAGATTTTCTCGAACCATCAAAAGTATTTACTATAATGCCACTAGGGCGCATAGGAGTTCCCTGGTATTTTAGCTTCATGAGAGTATTTCTTGGCATGACATTCAAAGTAGATCCATTGTCTATCATCACATTAGAAAAAGAGTCATTCTTACAATTCATAGATATATGCAGAGCCAGGTTATGGTTTCTCCCTTCATCAGGAAATTCATTATCATAAAAATTCATATTGTTACAAGACGTAATATTCCCCACAACACTGTTGAACTGATCTAGAGACACATGCCTTTCAACAAAAGCCTGATCCAACACCCTCATCATAGATTCCTGATGAGAAGAAGAGTTCATGAACAAGGCTAAAATGGAAATCTTATAGGAGTTTACAACAACAGATCCACAATATTGTGATCACTCATCTTGATGATTTTTAATAGATCATCAACATCCTTTTCCAAGGAGGCGCCACTAGATTCTCCTACCACTTTCTTAGGTTCAGCATTCCTAACAACCTTCTTACCAGAATTAACATCTCCTCGAAAGGTAGGGGCGAACACACGACCACCACGAGTTACCCAACTAGCTTCAATAATATTCACAACATGGGATAAAGGTTGGATAGAAATTTCCACACCATCTTCCAGGATAATTAAATTGTACTTATGAGGCACATATTTATCTGTTTCATATGGGATAGGATCAGGAAGACAAATTACCACAGGAGCAGCAGTAGACTTGTTGTGGTACGCAATCTCTACAGAAGTGGGTATATCAAAATGTGGCACAATGATATTCACCTTTGCTTCTTCAAAATAATCTGGAATCACATGATTGTCATAAAACATATTTTCATCAGAGGAAAATAATTTATCAACAGAAACATACTCATCATCAAACATGGCCCCAACATAGTGGTCTTTAATCATATTGACTGCATCATCTCTATTTCTTGTGACTCTGATTGTACCTTTGTCTAATAGCAGTTGAATACCTCTTCTCACAATAGAATAACCAGAAGCATCTCTATAGAAAATCTGACAGGAACCATAATGATGTATCTCCTGACCATCCATATAATAAAAGTTTGCGTGCAACTGTACCAGATTACCATCCATATAATTCACATCATAAATCTGGAGTTCACCGGGACATCCATAAACCATATTCACATCATTCTCATGTTGTGACTTTTGGTCGGATGACATGGATAAGGCTTTGATCCAACATCTCTTGTAAATCACCTTCTACGACAGAACAACCACGGGTTCTTTCTCTACATACCCGGCATGCTTTATGGTCATGCTCATAGTGAGTGTATTGGCATAGCAAAGCATGCATCTTCACCAAATTCCCTCTTACCATGTTTATATCAAATATTCTTAATTCTCCTGGACAACAAGCAACCATATTCATAGTACCTCCACTCCATGCTTGGGTAGTGGATTAGCCTTCACATTGAGACCAATATCTTTAAAAGACAGCAGACCAGATCTTACCATCTTCTGCACTTCAGCCTTCAATGGATAACAATTTTCAATGTTGCACTCAGGGTCTTCTTGATGAAAAGCACAATTCTGATCGGCTTTATAATACCATGGCAAAGTTGGAGGTATAGCAAGGGAGGATTAGTCTGCATCAGGTTCTTCTGAACCAAAGCCGTGAACAATTTTGTATAACTCATCAGAATAGGATCAAAAGCTTCACTCTTCTGACCTTGCCCTTGATCACCTTGTTAAGTTACTGAAGAAACCTGTTGTTGATACTGATGACATCTTCTTGGAGTTCTAATCATTCTTTCTTGAACAATAGCATTTGTTTCTCCTTCTTTATTTTCAGAAAACCCAAATGATGATTTCTTTGTTCCACTAGAACCTTCATCTTTTGACAATCGACCTTCCCTGACGAATTCCTCTAGACGAACACCCATACTTATCATCTTAGTGAAATCACTTGGTGCACTTGCAACCATTCTTTCATAGTAAAATTAACCAAGAGTTTTTAGGAAGACCTTAGTCATTTCTTTCTCTCCCATTGTGGGTACCACTTGGGCAGCAACCTCGCACCAATGTTGGGCATACTCCTTAAATGATTCCTTATATTTCTGAGTCATCGCTCTTAATTGGTCACGGCCAGTTGCCAGGAACATGTTGTACTTATACTGCTTCACGAAAGCTTCACCCAAGTCATCGAATGTATGGATGTTGCTAATGTCTAATCCCATATACCATTTCAAAGAAGCACCCGTCAAACTATCCTGGAAGAAATGAATAAGCAAGAGTTGGTCATCTGTATGAGTGGACATCCTTCTGGTATACATCACCAGGTGGTCACGAGAACAAGAACTTCCCTTGTACTTCTCAAATTATGGTACTTTAAATTTTGCTGGCACTTTCACATTAGGAACCAAGCAGAGGTCACTGACATTCTGTCTGAACAAATCTTTTCCTTTGAGAGCCTTTATTTCTTTCTGCATTCCATTGAATTGATCTTAAAAGTCATCCATTCGGTCATAAAAGCCCAAATTTTTACTTGGTGGAGGAGGCGCATGATAAAATTCATCATTAATAGCAGGCATAACATTAACTGCAGGAGGTGCAACATGATAAATTCATTATTAACAACAAGGATAACACACACCATATGAGATGCAGAAACATCAGCAGTTTAAACAAATGGAGGAAGTTGAGCAACAAGATTGTAACCTTCTGGCATGATATTCTCAGGCATTCCCCATGGGTAACCGTGAGGCATACGGTATTGAGTAGCAGTAACTGGAGTAACAAAGATGGGAACTGACAGAATCTCTGAAATAATGGTTGTTTGTTATGGTTGAGTAGCATTAGGAGACAGAGGAGGAGGAGGTGGTGGTGGCTGATTCTGATAAGCCACCAACGACTCTACCAAAGTAGTCAGGTTAGCGATACCAGCTCTCAAAGCAGTAACTTCTTTGTTCAGCTTGTGATTCTCTTGTTCAAAGTTTTCAATCTTCCTTCTAGAATTAGCCCGAGTAATGTAGCGATGAGACAACTTGTTTTTGAATGAAGTAGAGAAACAAGTAAGACACCTTATAAAGATGCAAAAATATGTGTCAAATGATGCATGATATGCAATGCATATGATTTATTGTGTTTATTAAAGGAACTCAAAGAATTATAAAAAAATTCAAATATTGAGGAACTAACCCATTTGGAAATGCTGAAAAATCTAATTTTAATAATAAATTTGAAATGAATTACAACTTTTTATACTATTTCAATAATCCTAAGTACAAGAGAATAAAGCTAGAATTTAAAAATCCCAAGGAGCCAAAGGTGATGAAGATATTTCCACACTTTTACGTTTTCTCTAGAGTCATGCAATATGAGACTTCAACTGCTTGTTCTCTTCTGCATACTTGTCGGTGACTTCTTTCTATCCACCAGAATCAGAAAATAGGTGACTAGGACCTGGCTAAACTCTATAGGAAAATAATCCTCCTGCTTCTCCATCATCTCTATAACATGACTCTCAAGAATCTCAATCAAGTCATCCTTCTCTTTCAATTCTGTAATATGGGACACCTCCAAAGTTTAGTACTTGTTCTTCCATGCTTCTTTCTCTTGTTGCATCCTAACTAAGGCAAGCTGAATTTCTTCCACGTCATCTAAGAGAGGAGGAGTAGTCCTTATAAACATGTTAGCTAAAGGTTCATCACGAGAATAAGGCATCTTCAACTGAATTTCCCTTGCTTGTACCCAACGGAGATGAGGATCTAAGGAAACAACTCCTCTTGGTCCCAAATCTTTTCTACCCTTCCTATGAATATGGCGCCAAGCATTTTTATCTCTTACTTGGTTTCCTTGTGATCTTCCCCTTCTTTGAGAAAGAAACCAATTAGATGAATGTTGTTTGGCTTATCTCTCATTGGATATCTAAGTTGGTGGCACGCAAAAACAAGGTTGTAGTTAATTCCTCCCTTTGTTTCAAGAAGAGGCACATTGGGAAAAACACCATAATTATCAATAATATCCACATCATAATAAGCTTGATGATACTAATCAATGTCAGAATGAGTGAGAGCCATAATCTTAGGTGCCCAACATGGTTCCTTCTTAATATCCCAAAAAGAATTATATTAAAGTAAGTGAGAAATAAACCACTGATATAACAACAGTGTACAACAGATGATCATCCCTTCCTGATAGAAATTCCGAAGATGGATGGAATAATAAGTATCTCCTAGTAGTGTAGGGACTGGGTTCCCAATCAGAAAGATCCTAATGGCATTAACATCCACAAATTTGTCGACGTTAAGAAATAAGAACACCCCATAGGAAAGCAAAGTAAAGATAACCTCAAATAGAAACTGAGCAGGTAACGAGCTTTCTCCAATATAAACTGAGCAGGTAAACCTCTGATTCCTCCTTTGGTAGTCATGTTAGCGTCAATTTCATACTTCCTCAAGTGAGTTATGATGGCAATCTCATGATACTTTGGCTCTCCTTCTAAGCCGGTGAACAGAACACAATCAGTAATAGGTAAACCAAGTAAGTAAGAATACTCCTCAAATGTGGGCATCATTTGATAATTAAGAAAAGTAAAACATTGGTATAACGAATCATAGAACTAGGCCAATGTAGAAAGAATACCCTTATTCATCTTGAGCTTCTTAAGAATCAAACTCCAAACTTCCTCTATCTTAAGATCCTTGAAACTGTACTTCCGAGTTTTTCTCCTTCCAAAATCCATGGTCAAAAGAGTACCTGAGATATTTGCAAAAGTCAACCTTAAGTTCCTTGAAAAACCGTTTAAAGAATGTTCATGGGTGCATGAATGCATGATGATGCAACAATCACACACAAGATCAAAAACATGAGGGTTTATAGGTTCGACGTCACAAGCATGATGTCAAAGGTACTACCCACAAGGTAAGTACTAATGGTTTATCACCTTCCAAACAAGGTTCTAAAGAAATCCCAGAGTCTACATTCTTCCTTCCGATGTAACCAACGTACCAATTAGCTCGTTAATTATTAAAATTCTTAAGAAAAACTCGTCTGAGTGCAGCATCACATGACAACTACTTCTGGATTGCTCCGTTACAGTTTATGCACTACACCTAAAAGGCCAAGATGGGTTAAGGGTTATATGGCTTCTCATCTTCGCGGGCTCCTAAGTCAAAAGCAAAACGTCGTCTCGATTACTCGGTAAAAAAATACTACAGTCAAAGGGGTCTCCACTAAGTGGGGGATCTCATGTCTCCTTTTTTTAAATTATTCCCTTAAAGTCAACATGACTATACCGCCCATCCTATCTTAAGTTTGACCAAGTCCAGGTATAGTACTTATAAGAGATCAGCAATCACCTTGAAAACCAGAAAAATCCATACATACATATATACAACAAATAATATACAACAAATAATATACAACAAATAATATACAACAAATAATAGCACATACATAGATAAACAAAGATAGGATCAACCCACTTTAGAGATGATATTCCCCAGTGAAGTTTCCAGTTTTTTGTAGTAGTAAAAATGTTGAGACTAAGTTTTGTACCCCAATTTTGCCCCTAAGATTCCTCTATCATTTCACACCATCACAATGCAACAAGATCACACTAGGGTTTGGATTCTTCTCCTTACCTTTAGGTTTTCTCATGAGGAATCACCAAGAACCTTGATTTTTATATTGTAATCATATATGTTTTGTATTGATTAACTTTTAACTAACAAGTGCAATGAATGTTTGCTCTAATTGATGATACTATAGGTAAGGGCACAACACACTTCATCAAGTTGATTCATAGGTTCATGAGTTTATTTCCATGCCTTATTCAATAAAACTTCATTAATATTCAAGCTTCATCATTGAGGATGCTTTAAAGTACATCATGATAAAGCCTACTATGATTCATCATGCCTCAATTTGTCAAAGAAAGTCAAAATATGCAAGGGTTGATTGAAGAGGTTTGACCTAATTGGACAAGCTCTTGATTCCTTGATCACAAGTGCATAACTCTCTCATTTCATAATATTTGGAGGTGGTTATTGTTGCTATGGGTTCTTATTATCACTCACAACAACTTCTATTCATATGGCAAAAGTTATTGTGCAAGAAAGTTTGTCAAAATTGAAAAGGGTTTCCAAGTCATTTTGGTGCCTGAGGAGCTATGGTTTTGTATTTCTAAGGATTATATGTTGTTCATTTTTTGATATTTTTGTGTTATTCCAAAGATATGCTTCTTTTTAAAAGGTTATCAACGAATAACTTCAAGGGTTTCAAGAAATTTTTGTGTGGAAGATGCCTAATGATGAATAAAGATTACAAGTCCTCTAAATAGGCCATCAAATTCCCTTACGTGACTTCAAAAGATCATAACTTGGTCAATTTGTATCTCCTTGAGACCATTATATTTCCACAATGATCTTATGGATGTGAAATTCAACTTTTCTTCTATGTGGAAAGCTTGAAAATGGATGGAAGATGCCCTAAGGATACAAACGATTATAGGTCATCTCATGAATTTTCACCAATTTTGCAAGACCATTACTTTTTCAATACTTGGTATTTTTTAGTGGTTCAAGTTTCACAATGCTCTTTGGGAAGTCTACTTAAATATAGCATCAATGATCAAATCTCAATTTGGGAGGAATGCCTTATTTGAACTCAAAAGATTATAGGTCACTTTTGAAGAAAAACTTAGATTTTTTCTAAGTAGAAAAAGTCAGCATCTTTTTCTCAACTTTGACTCATCACAACTTTTAGCTCAAACAACCATTTCTTCTCATTCTTTTCACATTGTAAATATTGTGACTTTATCTTTCAAATTCTTCAAGAATCATGCCCTAAGACCCCTTGAGCTATGAACACCGTGGAATCAAAGTTGTTACCTTGAAACTGAAGTTATCTCCAAAGTTAGAATTTGAAATTCATAATATGGCTTCTAATCACCAATTTAGCATGCGTTTTTTTTAAACATGCTTAACCAAGTTCCCAAAGTTGAATTAAGGATCAAAACACAAGAATTAACTGAGTTTTGAACAAAATTAAGTCACATTTTTCTCATTTCCGAGCTTTCTTTGTTTTCCCTCCAAACATCACTTTTGTTTCTAATTCTTTTAACCATTCACTCTCCTATAAATAGAGGGACATATTGCATTCATTTTCTCAAGCATGAACAGCCAGAATCACCCTGCCAAACTTTCTCCTTAACCCACTTTTTTACAACTTCGAATTTGGTTTTACATCATTCCTCAATCCATTTTCTTTGCTAATTCTTCATCCATGAACTTCATTGAAGCTAACAGAAGAAGAACCAAGCCCTAAAGCATCCTAAATCGTTCTAGCCAAGTCAAGTTTCAGAGCTCTGAATTTGAACTTCAATAGGTAGATTCCTTCATCAATTCTCTCAAAATTTGTTACTACAATGAAGCTCTCATCATTCTGATACTAGTCGCAACATTTGTTTTCAAATGGAAATGAGTTTTGGCCATTAATTTTCAAATCCCTATTCAACTTCTTCCTTATGGTTTTTTGCAAATCGACTGAGCTACACCTTAAATAAATTTTTCACGAGGGTACGGTTGTCTTTGTCTTGATGAGACGAAGTGAATTGTATAGGTCTGAGCTCCTGATTTTACAGTATGAGAGACCTGTAATTCGCGTGGCTGGAGGTTGAAGATGACCAACATGTCATCTCTCAACCAATGATAATGCGCCACTTGTTTTTTTTTCAAAAATCTAATTTAATATTTGATCTAGTGATTTATTCACTAAGGACCATAATATGCACAGCGCGCCAGATCCCTTGTATCTGATTACTAAGCATTTTCACATTCATCCAATGGTCTATATGTTTTTGTTTTTTTTTATTTTCTGATTTTTATATGTTAATTGATTTAAATTTCAAAAAATCATAGAAAATTCATTTTTGATTCAAAAATTATGAAAAATTCACAAAAATATTTTCAAATATTCTCTTTCAGAAGTTTATTATTTCATGATTTTTTTTCAGATTTGATATTTTTTATAGTTTCTCCCTTATTTTAACTTGTTTTTAATTATTTAAAATTACTTTTTGATATTTTTAAATTCTAAAATTTTTTATAAAAAACATTTTCCTTATTTTGGACCTTCTAGAATTTTATTTTGACTTCTACTATTTTTGATCTTCTTTTACTTATTTGAGTAATTTTAATTAGTTTAAAAAGTACTTTTCTGTTTTAAAAAATTACCAAAAATTTTATAAAAATATTTGAGGTTGTTTCTGATTTTTTTATGGTCTCTTTAAATTTTTCTTTGATACTTTGAATACAGTTTTCTATTTTATCTTTTATTTTCATTTTAAGAACATTTTAAAAAATCATTTTTCCTTTTTATTTTATTCATTAAATGCAATTTTTTTATATATTTTGGCTATGTGATTGTTGATCATGAATTTCATTAACATCATTGGATCTTAAGTGTTGAGTTTAACTCCACTAAAATGGATGGATGATTTTAATGATAGTTTGATTAAACTTTTTGATTCAAATATTTCGCTTCCCTCTTTAACTTGTCCCTTCTCTTTTGTGCTACATGTTGTTAGAGGATGATATACATATCATCACTCCAAACATATGTCACATAGATTTCTATTGACCGGCCTCAAAATAGGTGCGACTTCTACATAAGTCCACTTACGATTGCTTAACATAGCGCTAAATTTTGTCCTGACTCGAGAAATGATCATTCGTGGCCCAAACCTATGTTTGCAAGACCAAGTATGTTTAATTTGAAACCTTTGATCCAATAACCTTGAGGTTCATTGTTAGTAGGCTTTGGTCTTATCAATCCTCTAAATAACTTTCATAAAATTTGATCTAAGTGAATCATTTAAACATCATTGATCATTTATTGTTTCCTCGAGATTTTAAATGAATGATATACTTGACAAAAACAAAATGAAACTTGTTGTTGAGAGGCTTTGGTTCTATCAATATTCTAATGAGTTTTCAAATTCAAGATTCAAGATGGTCATTCAACTAACCTCTAATTTCTAACCCATTAACAATTAACTTTTATTTTCATGCTTTTACTTTACGCCTTTACTATTATGCACCATTTGTTTTAGCAATTTTTATTTCATGCTATTTTCATTTTTTCTCACTTGAGCATTTATCTTTTTGTCATTTTTATTTTGCTCACTTGAGCCTTTCATTTTATTTTGGAATATATTTAATAACCAACTTGAACAATAAAAAACTTTATAGTTACTTGGACTATTTGGTTACTATCCTTGGCATTTTAGAGTTATATACTTCTTGGACTTAGGATTATAGACCTTGACCACACTTGAGACCTTGTGACTTCTATTGCTATTTTTTCTTGAATTCTTGGGGTTTACCCCGAGACATTGGGTTGTTTGTTTTCTTTGTGTGCAGGTTATTCTGATTATATGCTTTGTCTGTGATTGGGAATTCATCAGTATACAGTTGTTGCTCTTCCCAATTTTTGTGAAGACATAATACATTTGAAGTTGGTACTCTTAAGAGGTTTGTTATCTTTGCTTGTTTGGTTTCAATCTAAAGTATGGGAGTTCTACAATGACTCATTATGTCAAGTGTAGGCTTCTTGTTGGTTAGATGGTTCTTTTCCCTAGCTTTTACCTTATGCTTTATGATAGTCCCTTCATCTCCTCCCATCTTCTTTAATTTCAAAAATATTCTCCCTCCTTTTGAAAACTCTTCTTGTTTTTAAATTTGAACCGCTTTCACAAGCAACTTGGACTTAGGTCCATGGATTTTCAAAAATATTTTCTTATTTAAATTTTAAACAACTTAATCATATTTTGACATTTTTGTGAGAAGACTAAAAGTCAATGAATCTTATTCAAACCATTTTCCCACTTTGGCTTTTTACTTTAAAACTTTTCTCAAAAGATTAGACTCTTGTCAATCCTTGTAGTGATGCAAGCTACTATACTTCTTCAATATGTAGTAAAGTGAGACATTTTCCACTTGGGTGTTGAGCGAGGCTTTGTTGATTTTAAAATCCAAGCTATATCCTCCACTCTGAGATGATGCAAATTCATCTTTATCATAATTGTAGGTAGTAAGTATGTTCTTCCACTCATATAAGACGATGATATCTCGTCTCTTAAAATTAACCAACACATTTGTGTTTTAAAAATTTTAAAGGTGAACTACGAGTACCTTGATCCCCTATTTCATAGAAGGTGGTACGTAGGCACTAAAGGTTCGCAACCGTGATGGGTGCAAAAATTATAAAAAAATACTTCTTTTTCCATCTCCACCATCTATTTTTTATACAACACTTATATCCAAAATACACAAATTTTTAAAGAGGTTCCTGCGGAGTACCGTAGATATTTAGGGTGCTAATACCTTACGTTTGCATAACCAACCCCCAAACTTAGATTCTCTCTCCCTCTTTTTGGGCTATTCGCTCTTTTCCCATTATTTTGAAAATAATAAAGCGCGATGGCAATTTTTATTTTTATTTGTGCGAGTTAAGTCAATCCAATGGCTTAGTCTCAGAATTTCTACCACTACAGAAAAATGGTGACTCTACTAGGCAAAGATCGACCAATTGCTTGTCCATCCCTAAGTGGGTTGAGCCTATCTTTGTTTATTTATGTATGTGCTATTATTTGTTGTACATTATGTGTTGTATATGTGTTTGTCTGGATTTTCCTGGTTTTCAGGGTGCTTGGATATTTCTCATAAGTCCTCTACCCGGACTTGGGAAAACTTAAGATAGGACGGGCGATATAGTCATGTTAACTTGGAGGGAGTAATCCCAAAAAAGGAGACATGAGATCCCCCACTCAGTGGAGGCCCCTTTTACTGTAGTGTTATTTACCGAGTAATCGGGAAGACATGCTACTTTCAACCTGGGAGCCTGCTGAAAATGAGGATCGTATAACCCTTAACCCATCTTGGCCTTTTAGGTGTAGTGCGGAAGCTATGACAGAGTAATCCAGAAGTGGTTGTCACGCGATACTACACCCATACGAGTTTTTCCTGAGAATATTACTAATTACCGAGTCAATCGGGATACTGGTAATATCCGAAGGAATGATGTAGACTTTGGGGACCTTTTAGAACCTTGTTCGGCAGGTGATAAACTATTAGACCATACCTTGTGGGTAGTACCTTTGACTTAATGATCGTGACGTCGAACTTATGAACCCCCCATATTTGTGATCTTGTGTGAGATTATTGCATCATGCATTCATGCACCCATGAGCATCCTTTAAAACATTTTGTTTCAAGGGAGTTGAAGTTGACCTTTTGCGAATATCTTAGGTACTTTTAACCATGGATTATGGGAAAAGAAAGATTCAGAAGTACAGTTTCAAGGATCCTAAGATAGATGATTTGATGGGTCTGATTCCCGAGATCGAGATTTCTAGTGATTTCCAGAAGAAGTATGAATCCATCGTGTCTCTTATGAATATCAGGATGAAGGAGGGTATTCTCTCGACTTTGGTCCAGTTCTATGATCTGATGTATCGATGTTTTACTTTCCCTAATCATCATTTGATGCCTACACTGGAGGAGTATTCTTACATATTGGGTTTACCTGTTACCGATCGTGTTCCTTTCACCGATTTAGAAGGAGAACCCAAGTCTCATGAGATTGCTGCTATGGTTCATTTGGGGTAGTCTGAGATTGAGGCCAACATGACTACCAAAGGAGAAATCATAGGATTACCCGCTCAGTTTCTGTTGGAGAAAGCTTTCTACTTTGCCAGGATAAAGAGTACGGTTGCTTTTGAGGCTATCTTTCCTCTACTTGCATATGGGAAGTTCTTATTTCCGAACGTCGACAAATTTGTGGATGTCAACACCATCAGGATCTTTTTGATTGGGAATCCAGTTCATACGTTGTTAGGGGATACTTATTACTCCATTCATATTCGGGATTCTTATCATGGAGGGATGGTCATTTTTTGCACGCCTTTGTTGTATTAGTGGTTTATTTCTCACTTACCTCGGTCAGATGCTTTCTGGGATATCAAGAAGGAACCTCATTGGGCTCTGAAGATTATGGCCCTCACACATTCCTACATTGTATGGTATCACCAGGCTTACTATGATGTAGAGGTTATTGATAGTTGTGGTAGTTTCCCCAATGTACCTCTTCTTGGTACAAAGGGAGGAATTAACTATAATCCCATTCTTGCACTACGACAACTTTGATATCTGATGAGAGATAAGCCAAATAGTATTCATCTGAGTGGTTTCTTTCTCAAAGAGGGAGAGGATCATGAGAAAGATAAGGAGGAAATTTCAAAGGCTTGGCGCCATATTAACATGAAGAGTAGAAAGGACTTGGGACCTAGAGAAGCTTTTTCTTTAGAGCCTTATCTCTGATGGGTACAAGCGAGGGAAATTTAGTTGAAGATGTTATATTCTCGTGAGGAGCCTTTACTTGATATGTTTGTGAAAAACACTCCTCCTCTTTTAGATGATATGGAAGAGCTTCATCTTTCCCTAGTCAGGATGCAGCAGGAGAAGGAGGCCTGGAAGAATAAGTGTCAGACTTTGGAAACGTTCTACTGGGCAGACTTGAAGGAGAAGGATGACCTAATAGAGATTCTTGAGAGTCATGTTGTATAGATCATGGAGAGGCAAGAGGATTTATATTCCTCTATAGCTCGATCAGGATTTAGTCATTCACTTCATGACTCTTGTCATTGGAAATAAGTTATCGACAGGTATACAGAAGAGAACGAGCAGTTGAAGGCTCAGATTGCAAGACTCACAGGAAAGCATCAGTGTGTGGAGAGATCTTCATCAGCTTTGCTTTCTTAGGATTTTAGATTCTATATTCTTTTGTACTTGGGATCGTTGAAACTTATACTAAAAGTTGTAATCCATTTTGAAGTTATTATAATGAGATTTTCAGTATTTAAAAATGCGTTAAGTACTTCAGTATTTAAAAATCGTCTATAATTCTTTATGTCCCTTGAAATTATTAATAACGATAAATAAATCCTGTGCATTGCATATCATGCATCATCTTGTACATATTTCTTGCATTTATGTTTATACCCAGGTGTCTTACTGTGTTTTTCTACTTTATTTAGCAAGTTTCCTTACCGGTACAACGGGCTAATTCCAGGAAGAAAATGGAGAATCTTGAACAAGATAATCGCGAGCTGCGCGAAGAAGATACTTCTTTGAAGGTTGATATGGCCAATCTAACTTCTTTGATGGAATCATTGGTGGATGCTCAGAATTAGCCACCACTTGCTCAGACCTAACAAACAACAATCGCTTCTGAAGGTCCATCATTTCCAGTTTATGTTACTCCGATTACTATTGCTCAGAGTCGTATGCCTCGGGGTTACCCGTGGGGGATGCCCGAGAATTTCATGCCAGAAGTTTATAATCTTGATTCTCAAGTCGCTTCAGTTGTTCAAGTTGCTGCTACTCCCGCACCTCTTGTGGTGCATGTTACTTTTGTTGCTAGAAATGAGATCCACTATGTTGCACCTCCTTCGGTGAATGATATGTCATTTGCTAATGATGAAGTTTATCGTCATGTTCCTCCACCGAGTGAAAGTATGGGTTTTTATGATCGGTTGAATGACTTTCAAGACCAATTCAATGAGAGGCAGAAGGAAATGAAATCCCTTCGAGGAAAAGAATTATTTGGACAGAACGTTAGTGAACTCTGCCTAGTTCCCAATGTGAAGGTGCCAACGATGTCTAAAGTGAAGGAGTTTGAGAGGTACAAGGGAAATTCTTGTCCTCGTGACCACCTCGTGATGTATATGAGGAAAATGTCTACCCATACTGATGATCAGCATTTTCTCATTCATTTCTTCCAAGATAGTTTAACTAGTGCTGCTCTGAAGTGGTATATGAGTTTGGACAGTAGTAGTATTCATACCTTCAATGATCTGGGAGAAGCCTTCATAAAAAAGTATAAGTACAATATGTCCATGGCACCTGACCGTGACCAATTGAGGGCAATGGCTCAGGGAGACAAGGAGTCATTTAAAGAATATGCACAGCATTGGCGTGAGGTAACTTCCCAAGTGGTTCCACCTATGGGAGAACAAGAAATGACCAAGGTCTTCCTGCAAAACCTTGGATCATTTTATTATGAAAGGATGGTCGTCAGTGCGCCGAGTGATTTCACCGAAATGGTGAGCATGGGTGTTCGTTTAGAAGAGCCTAACAGAGAAGGGCGCTTGATAAAAGATGAAGGGACAAAGAAGTCATCATATAGGTTTTCTCGTAAAAAAGAAAGTGAAATGAATTCTGTTATTGGGGAGAGGATGATTAGGCCACCTAGAAGACATCAACGGTACTAGCAACGGGTTGCTTCTGTGACTCTAGTCATTAATGTAACTCCAACCATTATTGGTTATCAGAGACCGTCCCCTCAGGTAAATCAAGGGAAAAGTTAGAAGAGAGAGGCTTTTGACTCTATTCCAATGATCTATGCAGAGTTACTTCCGGCTTTGATTCAGAAGAAGTTGGTTCAGACCAGGCTTCCCCTTGCTATACCATCACCTTTACCCTGGTATTATAAGGAAGACCAGGCATGCGCTTTTTATCAAGGAACCTGTTGTACCTCAAAATTTTCCCTCTTATTTCTCAAGAAATTCCTCACAATATCTTCCATGAACAAAGTTTGAAGCATTGATACATCAATTTGGGTTGAAATTGGCACAAGGGCAAAATGGTCAAAATGCATACTGAAAAGTCAAACTTTGACTTTTGAATCAAAATCAAGTTTCAAGAATCACGTTTCATCAAGACATGTTAGAATATGAAGTTTGTTTCATCAAGAAAATCATAAGTCAAAACTACTTTGAAAAAGTCAAAATTCTAAACACTTGGAAAATCTTCTAAGTGTTAAGAAGTATGATAAGTTCAGAACTTCTGGCCAGATTTTCATCATGATGCAAGTTGATTCAGAAAGAACTTCTGAAGTGAAAGTGGTAGATCTCGACGAGATTTAAAACATTACAGAACCGAACATCTCCTAGAAATGCTAGGTTTTCAAGTTATAAATCTCTGAATACACGTCCATGAAACTGAAGCACTCAGCAAATTCTGGGCATTTCCAAGATAGAATTTGGTTACAACTTCTGGACTAGTTTTCACGTAGGTTCAGTCAGAGTTTTCAATAGGTCCAAAGAATGTCTACAAAGCATGTTACAAACTTTTCGGAAATTTTAAGAACTCCTTCAGAAAATGCTGGAGCAGGGAGATTCAAAGATCAAAAGTTGGATATTTGTTCTAAGTTACATTGATGTTGAACTTCTGATCCAGATTTAAGCTATGATGCATAATCTCCTATTGCAAGTTTTCTGTTTTGATAAATCTCATCATCATTTAATGCTCACGCCCACTTTTGAGTCTTTATCCAAAGGATTTCCCCACGGGTGGCATAGAAGTACCATTGATGTCCTTGAAAAGCAAACTTTTGTACAAAGTTTATGTTGGGCCCATGCTTTACCTTTTCTTCTGAGGGTACTTTTCCATAAATCATGCTTACTAATTCAGATTAGGCACGGCTAAAAGCTTCTAACCACCCTACTTTGTGCCTTGAGCCATACTTGTTTAAACTTGCTTCAAGAACAAGTCAGCACCCTAGCATATGATGGTTGTACCCTTGACTTCTCCAACCTCCAAAATCCTTGCCTATAAATTGAACTTCATTTGCAACTGTTAAAGGGGAAAGATTTAAGAAAAAGCCTTGAAAACCTGCTGGAATTTCTCAAGAAACTGATATTGCAAACATAAACACGAAACTTGCTAATTTCTGGTTTTTACACCCAAGCTCTAATTTTTCTTATGTATTTCCCAATCAAATCACCCACACAGCTTCTGATATACATTTAGAAGTCGTCCCAACTTCTGTTTACAGACTGTAATATAATCTCCGCCAACCTCCATTTCCAAAATCAAACTTTGCTTCTTGGCTGCTCCAGAACATTACAGCCATTCATAACTCAAATTGAGGTTTGATTTGGCATTCTAGGAATGTGAGAAAGCTAACCATAACATCACAGCAGTCAGAACCAGGCTCTAGTTCACAGAACATTTTATAGCTGCAAGGTATTCTTTTGCTGACTTTTATCACATTACTCAGGCATTGTCAGGCTTGCATTTTCAAAAAAGTACAATGTAGACATCCTGACTCTGATTCCGTACATATTCATATATTTCATGCGTTTTTGCCTAAGTAGAGAGAATTTCAGTTCAGAATTTCTTGATGAAATTAGGATTCAGAATTAGGATCAGCAAAATTCATGCTTGCTTCTGATTTACAGTCTTGATACTTTATGTTTCTGAAACCATGATAAAACATGCCATAACTGCTATGTTTTCCCTTTCTGTTTTGTTGAGAAATGACTAAGTTGCAGATGCTCTGGTTGGCATGGAGAATGAGATGAAGCTCATCATCAAAATTTACTTTGTAATATATGTTTATGTTTTTTCTTCTAATACCGGATGTATAGCCACCCCAGTGGTAGAGAGAGAATGCTTAAGGCATTAGTCTTAAAGGATATGAGTTATAGCCCCGTAAACACTTTTTTATGTTTATTTTCTGACTTTTTGTTTACCCCATTATTTGTTAAAACAATAACCCTGGACCAAAACTTATAGATGAAACCCCTCCCGTTTGAGTGTCAAAATAGTGATCTTGGACCAGAACTTATAAATATTCACATCCAACAACATTGACACCTCATGTACCCACTATTAGAACTTCTAGCCTGCCAGTAACACTAGAATTTCCAGGTTCCCAGTTGCATCAGAACTTCTAGGCTTTCCTTTTCTCCCAGCAACCTCGGAATGTCAGTGTGTCTGGATCCAGAACTTCTGACCTTCCTTTTTTGCTAAATTTTCTTTCTGATATGCAGAACACCTGTGCCATAACCTATGCTCTCTCCCCTTTCAGTAATGCGTTGATTCTGAATTTTGTTCCCTCATTACTTTTATCATCACTTTATTTTCATTAATCAAAAAACACCAAAAATACTTTATATTCACATGCTTTATTTTATTTCTTTTAAACACAAAGAAGACTAAAAATATTTTCTAAAGAAAATTTATTTCTTCCCTTAACAAAAACAAAACAAGTTCTATCCCCATTTCTTCCCTTCTACATTATTTCAATATGGTTGTAATAGATAATTAGGACTTTAATTTCTTGCAATCCCCATTTGTACATATGTATCCCTATCCCCAAGTGATGTAATAGCGTAGTAAATTTACTTTCCGTAATTTATCGCTTTCATATAAATGCTAGTAATCAGGATTTGTATGGAAAGATTAAAACCAATGCTTAGAAAACACTAATTCAAAGATAAATCAAGCATGAAATACAAACACTTGCACCCTTAGGGTAATTCCACTTGTTGCCTTATAAAAATGGTCATGTTATGCATATGAGACGTCTTAGCAAAAACAATCAAAATACAAGATCATAGTCCCTCGATGACGCTTTCGAATGTTGCCTTTCAAATGATCTTAGTCCCTCAATAGAAATGCTAAGATATCTCACAACATTGCTATCATGACTATACAAACGTCCCACGCCCGTCCATTTACATCCAATGATGAGGATTCTTACCAATCAATGGTAAGATAAAAACATCTAAAGGAGGAGTAGAAGAACGAAAGACTTTTGAGTAGGTAGAAATGTTCTTAGTTGCTTGCTTATTTTCAATACAAACATCCTTTCAAACACCCACCAAACACTTTCAAAACATGAAAATATTTTCAAAAAAGTCCAACACTTTGTATACGTTCATATAGAGACAAGAACCATTACAAAGTTTTCCAAAACAAAGACGCTTTTCAAAAATAATTTCAAAAACCACCACAAAGCACACTTTCGAACAAAAGCAATGATCTAGCAAGCATCTAAGAGCCCGTAGATAACTACGGATGGAAAGGGTGCTAATACCTTCCCTTTCCATAATTTACCCCCCTTACTCAGAAATAATCTCGAAAGGTCTTTTTCTATTCTTTTCACCCATTCCTTTGTTGGATAAAAGAAAAGTCGGTGGCGACTCTTGCTTACCGCAACATTTGTGAACACAAACGCAAAACCAAACATCCCAAGTCAGTTCTCCCACCGTATTACAGAACTGGAGACTCTGATGGGGAATACTAAAAAAAAGTTAAAAAGTGGGGTTACCTTAGGGCTAGATCACATTTAATTTCTTTTATTTGTTTGACTTGTTTGCTTTACATCTTTGTTCCTTGTTTAGGCTTGCTTTGATCCTCTACCCGGAACTGGGACACCTTCTTAGGTAAGTAGCAATAAATTGTGGAAATTGTGTGGGGTATACCGACATGGTCTATGCAATAGCTATGTTAGTGTGACACATTTGTTGGTACCGGTAGCCCTTGAGTGGTCAAGGAGAATACGGGGCCGCTGTGTGGTGTCATAAAGCACTAACTGACTTTAGAACTTTTACTTGACCAACTTGGCCATTAGGAAGTAGTGAGGTGGCCGACTTTGGTGCAGTCTGAAGTTATTTCATACTCGATACTACGCTCATTAAGATCGGACTTCTCGGGATATTTCGGTCGCTATTAAAGAGGCTTGCGCTGAAACAATGTCCGATGAGGAAAGATCAGTGATATTGAGATCCCCTAGAACCCAGTTATTATTACTAGGATAGGTTGAGCCAACTAAAATTCAAGAGGGTACTTACCTATAAACTCCATGCAAGCCTAAATCGAAGGACTTGTTTGCTTCGTGTGTATATTCTTACTTGTACATAACATCAGAACATCATACCATTTCATTTCACACTAACCATTTCAAGGATTATTGGGATTTATCTTTGTTCTATTTTGTAGGACATGGCTTCCACCCACAGGAATACTATCCAAGTCAACCTCGTAAGAATTCCTTCTCAACTCAAAGAGTTAGCATCGAGGGTTCCTGAGAGTTATTCATTCACCGAAAGACATGGTCGCCTCCTCAACTTGGTTACCTCAAGCGTTGACGAAGACATGATGAAGATGATTTTCCAGTTCTTCGATCCTTTACACCATTGCTTTACCTTTCCCAATTACCAGCGTGTACCTACTATGGAATAATTCTCTCAACTCTTGAGGATTCCTATTCTCAATCAACTACCTTTAAACGATACGGAAAGAGATCCAATCCCTGAAGAGGTTGCCCAAGTTCTTCACTTGCAACAATCTGATGTCACGGCTAATTGGGAAACAAGAAGTGGTGTCAAAGGGTTCCTAGCCAAATTCCTGGTGGAGAAAGCTCAAGATTGTTAGAACACTCTGGATTTACAATCTTTTGAAGAAATCTTGGCCCTTCTCATCTATGGGATGGTTTTATTTCCAAATCCTGACCAACTTATAGATGTAAATGCTGTCAAAATCTTCATGTCTCGCAATCTAGTGCCTACTTTGTTGGGATATATCCTACATTCTCTCCACTCTCGCACCATGAGGAAGAGAGGAACCTTCATGTGTTGCACTCCTCTATTGTCTATATGGTTTGTTTCGCACTTCCCCTGATTTGTGTTGAAGAACGAGCAAGGTTTGAGATGGTCCCATAGGTTAATGTCACTCAGACATTTGGATATTCACTGGTGTTCTCGTTTCTTGGAGGAAATTACTATCATAGACCATTGTGGGGAATTCCCTAATGTCCCTTTACTTGGCATTAGGGGGGTATCACTTGCAACCCTTGCTTAGCTTTGAGACAGTTTGGATATGCCCGAAGGGATGGTCCTCGTGATATGCTCATCCAAGGAGCTGTATTCGACTACGAGAGCGACAATCAAGGCTATCGCCAGAGGTTTGTGCAATCTTGGAGGATGATAAACAAAGTGGATAGCAAGATGCTGGGACGAAATAATTATATTCCCCTTGAGCCTTACGTGGGTACGAGCTCGTGCTTAGAAGCTTGTAATGCCTTACCCCTCCATCCTGCCTGTAATCGTGGAGCATGTTGCTGAAGAAGATGTCACGTACACTGTCCTCCATCCCGACATGCCTACTTCTCTTGAAGACTTACAAAAGGGTTAGATTCAGATAAAGGAAGAACGAGATACCCTCGAAGCTTAGTTCTAAGCGAGTGAGAAAAGGGTTTTGGAGCTTACAAAGCAACTCCATGAAGAGCAAAGCTTGGATGCCTACCTTGCGCCGAAGAGGATGTGTTCGACCTTTTTAACCTAGATATTTATTTTGTAAGCCCAAGAGGCATGTTGTGACCATTTTGAACTGATTAATTCAATTTGACGTTTGTTCATTCTTTGTCTAGACAAATTTAAATTTCATAAATCCTTGAAATAATTTTCATGCACATTTCTCATGCATCATAACATAACATGTTTTCCACGACGGGTTTCCTTATCTTTCTACTGTTTATTTCAGTAAGATTGATATTGAGAAAACAGTGAAAGACCTACAAGAACAAAACTCCCAGTTTCAAGAGACTCTGCTGACCCTGGCCAAGGGATAACAAGATTTGATGATGTTGATGGAATCCAAAAAGAAACCAAAAAGGAAAGCCTTAGTCAACATGGGTAGAAGATTCAGAGAGTCGGTCCGCCAGATGCCAATAGTTGAAGATTCGTCGGAGGAAGACGAAAATCAAATTGGAGAAGCTAAGAGTACCCAGGCTGGGTGTATCAATGATCAAGTGTCCGATGATGAAGCCTATTTTGACGAGCAGTATCCTCCTGCTAATGTTAAGTACGAGCAGCTAGAGGATAGATTGAAGGCTGTTGAGATTCAAGTCATCCCTGGTTTGGACTTTGATGATTTGGATTTAATATTTGGGGTTGTAATTCCCCATAAATTCAAGATACCAGTATTCGTTAAATATGATGGGGTTTCCTGCCCAAAGCTTCACCTGAAATCTTATGTGCGCAAAATACAACCGCACACCACTGACAAGAAACTATGGGTTCACTTGTTTCAAGAAAGCTTGGTTGGGACTCAGTTAGAGTGGTTTTACCAACTGAAGGGCTCCCGTATCCATACATGGGAATACTTGGCCACCGCTTTCTATCACCAATACCAGTACAATGTCGACCTGGCACCGACAAGAGTTCAACTGCAAGACATGACAATGGGTAAAAATGAAGGGTTCAAAGAGTATGCTCAAAAGTGGAGGGATCTTTCCAATAGGGTCCAACCATCGGTAACGGACAAGGAACATATTGATATGTTTATGGGCACTTTATCTGGTCCATTTTTCAACTTATTGGTTGGTTGTTCTTCATCCAGTTTCACCGAACTGATCTTAATTGGTGAAAGAGTTGGAAGTGGTATCAAGAGCGGGAAGATTCCCATAGCATCTGCTTCCACCTCCAATCCCGTAAAGAAACCCTTCACTGGAAAAAAAAAGAAACTAATGTTGTGTATGGGTCAAGGGCTCATACCAAGAAGGATAACCGTTTGTCCGTTAATGTTGTTCGGATTTACAACTCGACTCTTGTTCAAAGACAATCTTCTAATCATCAATAATTTGAGACTCCACGAAGATAATACGCAGGGATAGGCATATCACTATCCCAAGCCTTACAACGCCTATTAAAGGCTAATTTGGTGACACTGCTTGATCCTCCGGCCAATCCAGATACCTCCTCACCCAAGTACAATCCGAATACCAAGTGTGCATATCACTCGATAGTCCCGGGCATGAGACCGACCAATGTTGGGCACTGAAGAATAAAATTCAAGACTTAATAGACAACAAGACAATCGAATTTGATCTGCCTCCAATTCCTAATGTAATAACGGAACCAGTGCCAAACCATGGAAAGGGTGTCAATGCAATTGAAGACACCATCTTTGTTTCCTCCGTCGAAGACTTAACCACTATGTTAACTATTGTCAAAAAGAATCTGCTAAGAGCTGGGATTTTCCTTGGCTGTTTGAAGGATTGTGATTGCTGCGCCACACAAACTAATGGATGCAAATGGCTGAAGGAAGGATTTTAATGCCTGATGAATAGTCATGAGATCCTGTTTGAGAAAACTCCTTCCACCAAAATTTGACCAATAAGATTGAAGACCTCTCCATCATAACGATTTCAAACAAGCCTCTTAGGATCTCCTCTAAGGGTCCTATCAGGATTTCAAATGAACTGATTGTTGCTCCTCTGATAATTACCGCCCCCGGGCCAATTTCGTACTCTTCCAACAAAGCAGTTCCATGGAACTATGGTACTGAGGTGTTTTACCATGGAATAAAGCAAGATGCTTGGATTAAAGAAAGTAAGGTTGTTGACATTGGTAACGTTACTGGCTCTAGTAAGGTGACTAGAACTGAGAGAATCTTTTCACCCAACATCTCACCACCAATTGCTACAACAACACCTGTCTGCATCACCACTACTAAGCCTAGTGCTGACACAAGGGGAAAAGAGAAAGTAGTTGAGCTTGCTGATACAGAAGTGCCCGCAAAATACATTGCTGGTGAGGAACCTTCCGCTTGAGAAATGGATGAGATTTTGAAAATTATAAAGAGGAATGATTTCAAGATAGTGGAGAAGCTGGGGAAAACCCCTTCCAAGATTTCCATGTTATCTTTGCTACTTTATTCCGATGCTCATGCTTGGGCATTAATCAAATTCTTGAAGAAAGATCATGTCCCTCATGAGACTATAACTGACCAGTTTGAAAATTGTGTGGCAAGCCTAACGTCTAATAACGGTTTGGGGTTCTCGAATGCTGATCTGACATCACTTGGAAGAAACCGTAACAAAGATTTACATGTTTCTGTTGAATGTAAAGAGACTACCCTAGTGCATGTTCTGGTTGACACTGGATCCTCCTTAAACTTACTACCCAAGGGGGCTTTGGACCATTTAGACTGCGAAGGACTGGTTTTCAAGCCGAGTGACATTATTGTGAGGGCTTTCGATAGGTCCAAAAGGATGGTTCATGGAGAGGTGGATCTCCCGATCAAAGTGGGCTCACATATTTTCAACTCTACTTTCTACATCATGGACATCCATCCTACCTACTCCTGTTTGCTAGGTCTCCCTTGGATCCATGGAGCTAGGGCAGTAACATCTACGCTTCACCAAAAGCTAAAATACCCAGTCAAGGGAAGGATCATCATTGTTTGTGGTGAGGAGGAGTTCATGGTAATACACCTTAATTCTTTAAAATATGTGGAAATGGATGGAGAATTTATAGAAACCCCGTGTCAGGATTTTGAAGTTGTGCCACCTATGGTTGCTACTGCCAAAATTTCCTCTGACACGCCTAAAGCTGATAAGGTCGTGCCAACGATGATTTCATTTAAAGATACTCATGCCAAAGTCAAAATAGGAAACTGTGATGCCTGGGGGAAACTCCCTGAGATCCCGTTCAAAGCAGACAAATGTGGTTTGGGTTTTACTATCAAGGCTCAGAAAGAAGTGGGGGCGCGCTCGTGCAGGAAAGCTCCCTCTCCATATTGGGAATCACAAGGTAAACGCTGTAGAGGATTCTGATGATGAATGTGCATTCGAAGAATGGGTATACCCTACTACAACAGAGCTCAACAACTAGCATGCAAAGGACTTCGTTCCCATATCATTCATTAAGGAGTAATTGCTTGTTTATTGCTTTCTGTCAATTCAAGAACCTTTTGTCTGTAATATTAAACAATGACTTTTAAGCCATATGCCTTTCCCGGGGCACTTTGGTCCATTTTTTAAGGATTTTATTTTTGTTCATTTTATCATATGATCATTCAATATAAACCCTTGGACTTTTTCGCAATCTAACTTTTGTGCTCATTGTCTTTTTCTTCAATGCATTTTTCAAAATATCCATGTATCTTACATGCACACACGCACACTCTTGCATGTCCTCATCCACTCCAAATCTCATTGCCACTGACTTTACTATTTCCAATTATGATTTTGAACATCCAATTAACCAAGCCGAAGACGAAGGTGAGGAAGATTGCGAAATACCGGGAAAACTAGTCAGACTTCTATTGCAAGAGGAAAAATCTATTCAACCACATGAAGATTCAGTTGAAGTCATCAATCTAGGTACCGAGACAGACAAGAAAGAAGTCAAGATCGGCGCTAACCTAAGAAGCAGTGTCAAAAGCAGTTTGGTTCAGATGTTACATGATTACATGGAAGTGTTTTCTTGGTCGTATGAAGATATGCCAGGGTTGGATACCGAGATTGTAGTTCATCATCTGCCAACAAAGGAAGATTGTCCTCCTATCAAACAAAAAGTTTGTCGCATGAGGCCTGACATGTCTGAAAAGATAAAAGATGAAGTGATGAAACAATTTGATGCAGTATTCTTAGCTGTGACGTCTTAACCCGAATGGGTTTTGAATGTGGTTTTGGTGCCGAAGAAAGATGGAAAAGTTTGCATGTGCGTAGATTAGAGGGATCTTAATAGGGAAAGCCCTAAGGATGACTTCCCTCTACCTCATATTGGCGTCTTGGTCGATAACACCGCTCAGCATAAAGTCTTCTATTTCATGGATGGCTTCTCCGTATATAATCAAATTAAGATGGCTCCCGAAGACATGGAGAAGACCACCTTTGTTACGCAATGGGGAACCTTTTGTCACAAGGTCATGTCATTCGGTTTGAAGAATTCAGGGGCAACATATCAAAGGGCTATGGTAGCTTTGTTTCATGATATGATCCATCATGAAATAGAGGTATATGTGGATGATATGATTGCAAGGTCACAAACTGAAGAGGAGCACCTCAATAACCTATCCAAGCTATTCGAGAGGCTGAAAAGTACAAGCTAAGGTTGAACCCTAATAAGTGCACATTCGGAGTACGGTCTGGAAAACTTCTAGGTTTTGTTATTAGTAGTAAAGGAATCGAAGTTGATCCTGCAAAGGTAAAAGCAATCCAAGAAATGCCTATTCCCTATTCTGAAAAGGAGGTTAGAGGATTCTTGGGTCGTCTTAACTACATCACCCGCTTCATATCTCACTTAACTGCTACTTGTGAGCCAATCTTCAAACTCTTGATAAAAGATCAAGTAGTTAAATGGAATGATGAATTCCAGGCTGCCTTCGATAAAATCAAAGAATATCTACAAGAACCTCCTATCCTCATGCCTCCAGTTGAAGGAAGACCCTTGATCATGTACTTGACTGTGCTAGAGAATTTTATGGGGTGTGTGTTGAGCCAACATGACGAGTCTGGCCGAAAAGAGCATGCTATATACTACCTGAGCAAAAAGTTTACCGACTGTGAAACCAAATATTCACTGATCAAGAAAACTTGTTGCGCTCTGGAATGGTCTGCTCGCCGGCTAAGACAGTATATGTTGACTCATACCACTCTATTGATTTCTAAGATGGACCCTATTAAGTACATCTTCGAGAAACCCGCTCTTTCTGGACATATAGCTAGATGGCAGATGATCCTGACTGAGTATGAAATTTAATACACAACATAAAAGGCCATCAAAGTAAGTGTGCTAGCAGATCATCTGGCCCATCAAGCTGTTGATGATTATCAGTCTATGAACTTTGACTTCCCTGATGAGAATATCATGCTAGTAACTGATTGAGCGAAACATGGACCAAATAACGGACCTGAACAAGGATCCCAATGGACTATGGTCTTTGACGGGGCTTCCAACGCTTTGGGTAACGGAATTGGTGATGTAATAATCTCTCCTAAAGGTTGCCACACTCCTTTCACTGCCAGACTGTGCTTCGATTGTACAAATAACATGGCTGAGTATGAAGCATGCATTTTGGGTCTGAAGGCTGCCATTGATTTGAGGATCAAGCATTTGAATGTGTTCGGGGATTCCGCTCTGGTGATTATCCAAGTAAAAGGAGATTGGGACACTAAGCACCCTAATCTCATTCCTTACAAGGAGCTTGTGCTATCTTTGATTCCATACTTCGAAGAAATCACCTTTGAACACTTCCCTAGGGAAGAAAATCAGTTAGCCGATGCTTTGGCCATAATGTCTTCTATGTTCAAAGTCAAATGGGACAACGAAGCTCCTATGATTACAATTGAAAGGTTTAACGAGCCTGCACACTGTTATGAGCTTGACACTGACGCCGAGAAGCCATGGTACCATGAGGTGAAGAGGTACCTTGAAGCACAAGAGTATCCCAAAGGAGCATCCATCAATGACAAAATTATTACGAAGATTTGTATCCAAATTCTTCCTAAGTAATGAAATCTTGTACAAACGCAATCATGATTCTACTCTACTCCGATGTGTGGACAAGAAGGAGGCAGAGGAAATTATGGAAGACATGCATGATGGCCTCTTTAAGACTCACTCTAGTGGATATACTATGGCCAAGAAAATCCTGAGAGCCGGTTACTATTGGCCGACAATAGAGGCTGATTGCCATCACCACTCGAGGACTTGCCACAAATGCCAAATCTATGCTGACAAGGTCCATGTACCTCCTATTCCTCTAAACATCATGACCTCTCCGTGGCCATTTTCAATTTGGGGCATTGACATGATTAGAGAGATCAAACCTACTGCTTCCACTGGACATCGCTTCATTCTGGTCGCTATCGATTATTTCACCAAATGGGTCGAAGTTGCCTTATTTGCCACAGTCACCAAGAACATGGTATCCAGGTTCATCAAACATAACCTCATCTGCCGCTATGGTATCCTCGAAAGGATCATCACTAACAATGGGACCAATCTTAACAATGCTATGATTACAGAACTTTGCACTCAGTTCAAAATCAAGCATCACAATTCTTCTCCTTATAGACCTAAAATGAATGGCGTGGTGGAAGCGGCCAACAAAAACATTAAGAAGATTGTGCAGAAGATGGTAGTGACCTACAAAGACTGGCATGAGATGTTATCGTTTTCTCTTCACGACTATCGTACTTCAGCTCGGACATCAACTGGGGCAACTCCCTTTTCTTTGGTCTATGGCATGGAAGTTGTCCTGCCAGTGGAAGTTCAGATTCCCTCACTAAGGATTATGAATGAAGCAGGCCTAGGCGAAGACGAGTGGATTCATACAAGATTGGATCAGTTGAACTTTATCGATGAAAAGCGATTGGCTACTGTTTGTCACGGTCAGATGTACCAGAAGCGCATGATTAAGGCTTTCAACAAAAAGATCATACCTCGAGTATATCAAGCTGGTGACTTGGTAATAAAGGGCATCATTCTTCCACAAGGCGACCCCAGGGGAAAATGGACTCCCACTTACGAAGGGCCATTTTTTGTCAAGAAAGTTTTCTCTGGTGGTTCCATGATGCTGACTACCATGGACGGTGAAAATTTCCCACATCCTGTGAACGCGGACATAGTTAAAAAATACTACGCATAAGAGACCTGCTAGGTTGACACACCTAGGCAAGATAAGGGCATCTTGGAAAGCCAAAAGGTTTGGGCAAAAATTAGGGATGTATACAAAAGATTGTACATCCGGTAAGTTGAAAACCCAAAAGGGCAACTTGGAAAAAAATGGGTATCCCGGTGGGATGAAAACCCGAAAGGGCGGTCCAGGCAAAAGTTAAGGATTGAAAGCGTATGACCATGTCCCATGGAATCACCACATTCAACTTTATTACCAAAGTCCGAGTTCAAATGGTCCAAGATCAGTCCAATCAACTTCTGTCAACGGCAAGGGACATTCGAAGGCATTGGGGAAATAGTAGAGTTGGAACATAATGAGATCATTTCCACATGGCTATTATCTTTGTTTTAAATTTTATTTTCCTTTCGATGATTTCCTCTTACTAGGATCTTCGTCCCTTTGTACAAAAACGCCTATTCACGGGCAAAACATCAATATAAATATACTTTAAAGTGCAAATTTGTTGTTTTTGTTTCGAATTCGAAGATTTCGAATGACTAAAATTGAATGAACATATGCATATGAACATAATTAAACTATTTAGCACATGTGTCCTACCAAGCTGCAGCAAGCATATGTTTAATGCAGTTAAGATATCCCCACAGAGTTATCTCATTAGCATTATCCCCCCAGAGCCGGCTACAATAAACCTTTCCCCAACAGAGTTTCCCACAAATTCCTTTTGCATAGGTTAGTCTCCAGCTAGAGTCTCAATCTCTCGACAGCCTGTTCCCCAGCTGAGTTGGTCTTAAAAGAAGAAGCCTTATGGATTTCTTAAAGAACTCACCTTGTCAGCAGTTCATCAAATATTACTCAACAGGGTTTATTTCCCGAGCTGAGTCTATCCTCTCCAGTTTTAGTTTTCCTCTCAGACTATTACAAATCAGAGGACCACAACCCCTGATCCCCAGTGAAGTCACCAACAAAGTCATTGTTATCTTCAAAAGTTATTGTGAAGCCTGGACTCGACCAGATAACAGTTTAAATTTAGTAAGTTGTTGTGAAGCCTAGATTCGACCAGATAACAGTCAACTTCATTCTTTCAAACACGTCATTATGAAGCCTGGACCCGACCAGATAATAGTGTAACCAAACAAGATACTATGAAGCCTGGACCCGACCAGATAATATTACAACTTTCAGTTACTATGAAGCCTGGACCCGACCAGATAATAGTTCAACTTTCAGTAACTATGTAGCCTGGACTCGACCAGATAATAGTTTAACTCTTCGAAAACCTGGACTTAACCAGACAAGGGTTTAAATTTTTTCCCCGGTAGAGTTTTCCTCTACCCCAGCAAGTTACTGTGAAGCCTGGACCCGACCAGATATCAGTTCAACTTTACCTTTTCAAGCGAGTTATTGTGAAGCCTGGAATCCGACCAGATAACAATTAACTTTATTCCCTCAGAAATTTGTTGTGAAGCCTGGAATCCGACCAGATAACAACTAATTTCAAGCAAGTTATTGTGAAGCAGAGATCCGACCAGATATCAGTTTCAGTTTTATCTTTTCAAGCGAGTTATTGTGAAGCCTGGAACCCGACCAGATAACGATTAACTACAATCCCCAGCGAGTTACTGCGAAGCCTAGAAATTGACCAGATAACAATTCAACTTCAATCAATTTTCTGTGAAGCCTGGATTCCAACCAGATAACACTTAATTTAGATCTGCCCCTGCAAGTCACTGCGAAGCCTGGAATACGAACAGATAGCAATCAACTTTATTATCCCTAACAAATTACTGCCAAGCCTTGATTTCAACCAGATAAAATCAAGCTTTAGATGCTCTCCAGTCAGGAATAATTCCCCAATAAGAGCATTAAACAATCAAAACTCCTAAACTCTTTTCCCCAAGCAGAGATCAACACTCTCCACAGAGTCTTCTTAAACAAGCTAGTATTCCCCGGCGAAGTTTCTCCTTGAAAAACAGAACAGGAATTCCCAGCGGAAATAGTCTAAACAAAGTTGAAGATACACTTGTTCCCCAACAACGGTTCAGGATTCAGCCTCCCAAGACTCCCCAGCATGTTGTCAAGGATTTATCTTCCTAGACAAAGACACGCTGCAATAAATACATCACATTCATAAATCATAACACATACATGACAAATGCATACAACATAATCTTATTTTGAGAACATCATTACGCCATGCATACATCTGCATGCAACTAACCTTTTTCCTTGCAGGAAAAATCAACAGGCAACTAACACATCATCGAGTGAAAATTTCTGGGCACTTTAGTGTTCAATCATCTTCCACCTTCAAGACACTAATTGCGGATTTGCCAATTTAACTCTTCAGGTTTAAGAAGATTGAACAGGGGCAGCTGTTGTACCCCAAATTTTTCCCTCTCATTTCTCAAGAAATTCCTCACAAGATCTTCCATGAACCAAGTTTGAAGCACTGATACATCAATTTGGGTTGGCATTGGCACAAGGGTAAAATGGTCAAAATGCATACTGAAAAGTCAAACTTTGACTTTTGGATCAAAATTAAGTTTCAAGAATCACGTTTCATCAAGACATGTTAGAATGTGAAGTTTGTTTCATCAAGAAAATCAGAAGTCAAAACTACTTTGGAAAAGTAAAAATTCTAAATACTTAGAAATTCTTCTAAGTGTTAAGAAGTATGATAAGTTAAGAACTTCTAGCCAGATTTTCATCATGATGCGAGCTGATTCAGAAAGAACTTATGACGTGAAAGTTGTAGATCTCGGCGAGATTTAAAACATTGTAGAATAGAATTTCTCCTGGAAATTCTGGGTTTTAAAGTTATAAATCTCTGAAGACACGTCCATGAAACTGAAGCACTCAGCAAATTCTGGGCATTTCCAAGACAGAATTTGGTTACAACTTCTGGGCCAATTTTCATGTAGGTTCAGTCAGAGTTTGCAAGAGGTCCAAAGAAGGTCTAAAGAGCATGTTACAAGCTTTCCATAAAGTCTGAGAACTCCTTCAAAACATGCTGGAGCAGGGAGATTCAAAGATCAAAAGTTGGATATTTTTTCTAAGTTACATTGATGTTGAACTTCTGATCCAGATTTAAGCTATGATGCATAATCTCCTATTGCAGGTTTTATGTTTTGATAAATATCATCATTATTTAATGCTCACACCCACTTTTTGGTCTTTATCCAAAGGATTTACCCACGTGTGGCATAGAAGTACCATTGTTGTCCTTGAAAAGAAAACTTTTGTACAAAGTTTATGTTGGGCCCATGCTTTACTTTTTCTTCTAAGGGTAATTTTCCATAAATCATGCTTACAAATTCAGATTAGGCACGGATAAAAGCTGATAACCACCCTACTTTGTGCCTTGAACCATACTTGTTTAAACATGCTTCAAGAATAAGTCAACACCCTAGCATATGATGGTTGTACCCTTGACTTCTCCAAGCTCCAAAATCCTTGTCTATAAATTGAACTTCATTTGCAACTGCTAAAGGGGGAAGATTTAAGAAAAAGCCTTGAAACCCTGCTGGAATTTCTCAAGAAACTGATATTGCAAACATAAACATGAAACTTGCTAATTTCGGGTTTTTGCATCCAAGCTCTAATTTTCCTTGTGTGTTTCCCAATAAAATCACCCACGACGCTTCTGATATACATTTAGAAGTCGTCCCAACTTCTTTTTACAGAATGTAATACAATCTCAGCCAACCTCCATTTCCAAAATCAAACTTTTCTTCTTGGCTGCTCCATAACATTACAGCCATTCATAGCTCAAGTTGAGGTTTGCTTTGGCTTTCTGGGAACCTGAGAAAGCTGACCAGAACATCACAACTGTCAGAATCAGGCTCTAGTTCACAGAACATTTTCCAGCTGCAAGGTAAGCTTCTGCTGACTTTTATCACATTACTCAGGCATTGTTAGGCTTGCATTTTCAAAAAAAGTATAATGTATACATCCTGACTCTGATTATGTACATATTTATAGATTTCATGTATTTTTTCCTAAGTATATAGAATTTCAGTTCAAAATTTCTTGAGGAAATTATGATTCAGAATTAGGATCAGCAAAATCCATCCTTGCTTCTGATTTACAGTCCTGATACTTTATGTTTCTGAAACCATGATGAAACCTGCCATAACTGTTATGTTTGCCCTTTCTGTTTTGTTGAGAAATGACTAAGTTGCAAATTCTCTGGTTGGCATGGAGAAGGAGATGAAGCTCATCATCAGAATTTACTTTGTAATATATGTTTATGTTTTTGCTTCTAATACCGGATGTATAGCCACCCCAGTGGTAGAGAGTGAATGCTTGAGGCATTAGTGTTAAAGGATCTGAGTTCTAGCCCCAGAAACACTTTTTTATGTTTATTATTTGAATTTTTGTTTACCCCATTATTTGTTAAAACAATAACCCTGGACCAAAACTTCTAGATGAAACCCCTCCCTTTTGAGTGTCAAAATAGTGATCTTGGACCAGAACTTCTAAATATTCACATTCAACAACATTGACACCTCACGTACCCACTATCAGAACTTCTAGCTTGCTAGTAACACCAGAATTTCTAGGTTCCCAGTTGTTGTACCCCAATATTTTCCCCTAAGATCCCTTCATCATACCATATTGTTTCAATCACCACAAATCACATTAGGGATTTTGGTTCCTCTCCCTATCTTTATCCTTGCTCTTTGAGGAGTTACCAAGCACCTTGACTTGTTTTCTTTGGTAATCATGGATATTTTGCTTTGATTTTATCTCTAAATTAACAAATACAATATTGGTTTGTCTTACTTGTTAATAATGTAGGTAAAGCCAATGAGGTTTAGCAAGTTGCATCATGGGTTCGTGAGTTTATTTCCATGCCCTAGTCAAAAGCTTAGAGAGCCAAGAACACCCTGCCAAAACGTCACACGAACCCATTTTTGTTGAATTCAGTTTTTGAAATTTAAGCTTCCTTTTCCAAAATTCTTTGCACATTCATCATCCTGGAACTTCATACAAACTCTCCAGCACTTAAACCAATCAAAACGACCCATAATCCAAGCTACATAAGTTGAGGCTCGTTCTTGGAAAAACACCAGAATCTTGAGGAAACTTGATATATTTTCTCTTTCTACCTTCAGTGAACGTTGGTAGTACATCGGCAGTGAACGTCGATGTTTGTTATCTTTTTTCTACCTTCAGTGAACGTTGGTAGTACATCGGTAGTGAACGTCGGTGTTTGTTATCTTTTTGCTACCTTCAGTGAACATTGATAGTTCATCGTCAGTGAACGGCGGTGATATGATATTTTTTTTTCTCTTTCTACCTTTAGTGAACATTGGTAGTACATCGACAGTGAACGTCGGTGTTTATTATCTTTTTGCTATCTTCAGTGAATGTTGATAGTTCATCGTCAGTGAACGGCGGTGATATGATATATTTTCTCTTTCTACCTTCAGTGAACGTTGGTAGTACATCGGCAGTGAACGTCGGTGTTTGTTATCTTTTTGCTATCTTCAGTGAACATTGATAGTTCATTGTTAGTGAACAGCGGTGATATGATATATTTTTTCTCTCTTTCTACCTTCAGTGAACGTTGGTAGTACATCGGCAGTGAACATTGGTGTTTGTTATATTTTTGCTATCTTCAGTGAATGTTGATAGTTCATTGTCAGTGAACGACGGTGATATGATATATTTTTTCTCTTTCTACCTTCAGTGAATGTTGGTAGTACATCGGCAGTGAATGTCGATGCTTGTTTTCCTCCTCTCTGATTCTTTTCTTGTGGTTTACCAGTGATTTATTTTCCTGGTGGGATTGCTTTTTTTGTTTATACATTTCATGTTGCATCCCCAATGCTACTTTGCATCTCTTTTGTTCCATTCATATGCATTCATATGCATAAATGTTTGCATGGCATCTTAGGGCCAAAAACAGGGTTTGTTTTATATTTAAGTGCCTTCAATCACGTCGACACGAAGATTTTTAACCTTCGTATCTCCGGATAGAAGAAACTTAAATAAGGGAAGTTGTTGTACCCCAATTTTTTCCCCTAAGATCCCTTCATCATACCATATTGTTTCAATCACCACAAAATCACATTAGGGCTTTTGGTTCCTCTCCCTATCTTTAGCCTTGCTCTTTGAGGAGTTACCAAGCACCTTGACTTGTTTTCTTTGGTGATCATGGATATTTTGCTTTGATTTTATCTCTAAATTAAAAAATACAATATTGGTTTGTCTTACTTGTTAATAATGTAGGTAAAGACAATGAGGTTTAGCAAGTTGCATCATGGGTTCATGAGTTTATTTCCATGCCCTATTCAAAATCTTAGAGAGCCAAGAACACCCTGCCAAAACTTCACACGAACCCATTTTTGTTGAATTCGGCTTTTGAAATTTAAGCTTCCTTTTCCAAAATTCTTTGCGCATTCATCATCCTGGAACTTCATACAAACTCTCCAGCACTTAAACCAATCAAAATGACCCATAATCCAAGCTACAGAAGTCCAGTTTCAGAGCTTCTTACTTGAACTTCGAAAAGGTAGAATTCTCCACCAATTGGATCCAAATCAAGCACTAATCTGTTCTACTCCTTTGTTTGATTCTAATGCTGCTTACAATTTTTAAATCCATTGAGAATTGAGAGAGAAATCTCAAATTGAAGGTGCTCGCTATTTTTCTGTGTTTTGATTCATATCTCTCTCCATACTTTACATAAATTTGGCGCGATGGTTGTGTTAGAATCGTCTTGAAGAGACGAGTTCAATGATGCTAGCCAGGGATCCTAATTTTTCCATTTGAAGGATCACACAAAATCCCCATTGCAGGGTGTCTGGAGGTTGAAGACGATGACATGTCGCGTCTCAGCCAATGATAGCGTGCCAAGCGTTTTAATTTCATTGGTTGCCCTTTTCTGATTACATGTGTGTTTCACTAAGGTCCATATCAAGCACAGCGCATCTGGTCCATTGGATTAGCTTACTAACGCATTTTGACTTTGATCTGATGGTCCACATCTTTTTGGTTTTACATTATATTTTATTTGATTAAATTTTCAAAAATTCATAACTCTTTTATTTTTTATCCAAAAATTATGAAAAATTCACAAAAAATACTTTGAATTATTTCTGGTCTCATGAATATTTTTTACATTTTTATTTTAACATTTGGTATATTTTATAATTTTTGTATTATTTGCTTTCTTTTAATTACTTAAAAAATACTTTGTAGCATTTTTTAATTCTGAAAAAAATTCATAAACATTATTTTGCATATTTTTGACTTTCTGAAAATTTTATGGAATTTTATGTTGAGGTTTACTATTTTTTATCTATTTTATGTTTGTTTTAGAAATTTTAAATAGTTTAAAAATAGTTTCTGACTTTTGAAAATTACTAAAAAATTTATAAAAATATTTGGACCCATTTCTGATTTTTCTATGGCTTAATTTTTTATTTCTTAAATAATTTGAACATATTTGAAATTTTCCTCATTATTTTCTAGTTTATTTTAACATTTTTAATCCTTTAATATATATATATATTAAATGTTATATCATTTTGTGAATATTTTCTGGCTGTCTTGGGTTGATTTTTTGGTCATGGCATTATTAACATCATTGGATCCATGGTGTTGAGTTTAACTCCACAAAAAATGGATGAATGATTTTAATAATAGTTTGATTAAATGCTAATTCAAATGTGGTTTTTCTTTTTACCCTAAATCCCCTTCATCTCATCCCCTTCTCATTGCACTAAATGTTATTGGAGCATGATCTCTATATCATGTCTCAAAACAAATGGTGCATAGATTGCTATTGACCGGCCTCAAAATAGGTGCGACTTCTATATAAGTCTACTTACGATTGCTTAACATGGCGTTAAATTTTGTCCCGATTCGAATAAATGATCATTTATGGCCCAAACTTATGATTGCAAGCCCAAGTATGTTAATTTGATCTCTTTGATCCAATAACCTTGAGATTCATTGTGTGGAGGCTTTGGTTCTACCAATCTTCTAATGGATCTACAACACCTTTGGTCAACGCGGATCACTTAAACATCGTTGATCATTAAATGGTACTTGTGAGAATTCCAAATGAATGATATACTTGAAAAAAAGAAAATACAACTTGTTGTGTGGAGGCTTTGGTTCTAACAATCCTCTAATGAGTTCCAAATGCAAGTTTCAAGATGGTCATCCAACTAACCACTAATTATTGACTTGTTTATCTTTTGCTTTTGTTCTTTTATGCTTTATGCACTATTTATTTTTTAGCATTTTACATTTCATGCCATTTTCATCTTTGCTCATTTGAGCATTTATTTTCTTGTCATTTTTACTTTGCTCACTTGAGCTTTTCTTTTCCTTTCTTAAGATACTTAATAACCAACTTAAACCCTAAAAAACTCTTTAATGGCACTTGGACTATTTGGTTTCTATCCTTGGAATTATGGAGCAGTGGACTATTTCTTGGACTTAGGATTAGAAACCTTGGCCTATCTTGGAGACCTTGTGATCTTATCTAATTATTTTGTCTGGAGTTCTTGAGGTTTACCTCAACACATTGGGTTGTTTGTTCGTTTTTGTGTGCAGGTTTTTTGTGATTATATTATCTGTTTGTAATCTAGAATTCACCTGTATACAGCCGTTACTCTGCCCAATTTTTGTGAAGACTTAATACACTTGAAGTTTGGTTCTCTCAAGAGGTCTAGTATCTTTGCTTGCTTGGTTTCAATCTAAAGAATGTGAATTCTATCTTGACTCATAATGTCAAGTTTTGGCTTCTCATTGGTTAGATGGTTCTTATCCTTAGCTTTTACTTTATGCTTTAAAATAGTCTCTTCTTCTCCTCTCATCTTCTTTAATTTCAAAAATCTTCTCCCTCCTTTTTGAAAACTCTTCTTGTTTTTGAAACTTAAACCACTTTCATAATAAACTTGGACTTAGGTCCATGCATTTTCAAAAATATTTTCATAAATAAACTTCAACCAATTTAATAAATACTTTGACACTTTTTGTGAGAAGACTAAAAGCCAACCAATCTCATTTCAAACCATTTTGCCACTTTGGCTTTTACCTTTAAACTTTTCTCAAAAGATTAGGCTCTTGTCAATCCTTGTAGTGATGCAAACAACTATACTTCTATAATATGTAGTGAAGTGAGATATTTTCCACTTGGGTGTTGAGTGAGGCATTGTTGATTTTAAAATCCAAGTCATGATCCTCCACTTTGAGATGACGCAAATTCTCCTTTCTCATGATTGTGGGTAGTAAGTATGTTTTCCACACAGACAATGACGATGATGTCTTATCTCTTAAAATCAACCAACACACTTGTGTTTCAAATTTTTAAAATAGGAATTATGTGTACCCTGATCCCCTATTGCACGAAAGGTGGTACGTAGGCACTAAAGGTTCACAACCACAACGGGTGCAAAAATCATAAAAAATACTTTTTTTTCTCACCTCCACTATCCATTTTATATACAACACATTTTTATAGCCAAAATATACAGATTTTACAAAGAGGTTCCTATGGAGTACCGTAGATGTTTAGGGTGATAATACCTTCCCTTTGCATAACCAACCCCCTAACCTTGAATCTTTCCCCCTTTTTTGGGTTACTCGCTCTTTTCCCATTCCTTTGGAAACAATAAAGCGCGGTGGCGATTTTTATTTTGATTTGTATAAAGGCTAGTCAATCCAATGGCTTAGTCTTGAACATTTCTACCGCTACACCAGTTGCATCAGAACTTCTAGGCTTTCCTTTGCTCCCAGCAACCTCAGAACGTCAGTACGTCTAGATCCAGAACTTCTTACCTTCCTTTTTTGCTAACATTTTCTTTCTGATATGCAGCACGCTTGAGCGAGAACCTCCACTCTCTCCCCTTTCAGCAACGCACTGATTTTGACTTTTGTTCCCTCATTATTTTTATCATCACTTTATTTTCATTAATCAAAAAACACCAAAAATACTTTATATTCACATGCTTTATTTTATTTCTTTTAAAAAAAAGACTAAAAATATTTTCTTAAGCAAATTTATTTCTTCCTTTAACTAAAAACAAAACAAGTTCTATTTTACATTTCTTGTACATTATTTCAATATGGTTGTAATAGATAATTAGGCTTTAATTTCTTGCAATCCCCATTTGTACATTTGTATCCCTATCCCCAAGTGATGTAATAGCGTAGTAAATTTACTTTCCGCAATTTATCGCTTTCATATAAATGTTAGTAATTAGGATTTGTATGGAAAGATTAAAACCAATGCTTAGAAAACACTAATTCAAAGATAAATCAAGCATGAAATACAAACACTTGCACACTTTCACCCTTAGGGTAATTCCACTTGTTGTCTTATAAAAATGGTCATGTTATGCATGTGAGACATCTTAGCAAAAACAGTTAAAATACAAGATCATAGTCCCTCGATGACGCTTTAAATGTTGCCTTTCAAATGATCTTAGTCCCTCAAGAGAAATGCTAAGATATCTCACAACATTGCAATCATGATTATATAAACGTCCCACGCCCGTCCCTTTACATCCAATGATGAGGCTTCTTACCAATCAATGGTAAGATAACAACATCTAAAGGAGGAGGATAAGAACAAAAGACTTTTGAGTAGGTAGAAACGTTCTTAGTTGCTTGATTATTTTCAAAACAAACATCCTTTCAAACACCCACCAAACACTTTCAAAACATGAAAATATTTTCAAAAAAGTCCAACACTTTTTATATGTTCTTATAGAGAGGAGAACCATTACAAAGTTTTCCGAAACGAAGGCGCTTTTCAAAAATACTTTCAAAAACCACCACAAAGCACACTTTCAAACAAAATCAATAATCTAGCAAGCATTTAAGAGCCTGTAGGTAACTACGGATGGAAAGGTTGCTAACACCTTCCCTTTCCATAATTTACCCCCTTACTCAGAAATAATCTCGAAAGGTCTTTTTCTGTTCTTTTCACCCTTTCCTTTATTGGATAAAAGAAAAGCCGGTGGAGACTCTTGTTTACCGCAACATTTGCAAACACAAACACAACACCAAACATCCCAAGTCAGTTCTCCCACCATATTACAGAACCCCATGGAACAACATCGAGTACTGTTATCCTTTGAAATCTGAAGTAGAAAAGATGGTGAGATATAGCCTCTTATCCTTTAAAGATGTTGGCCCTAACGTGAAAGACAATCCTTAGCCAAAAAATGGAGGAACAAATGTTGTAAACATGATTTCTGGTTGTTCAGGGGACTTCCATATTTTTTATATCAAATTGGTTAGAAGAGATTTGATAAAGATGCATGCTGACCTCTGCGAATTCGGTTACTATACACACGACCATGCTAGTTGTAGTATTTACAGTACAGATATCCAAGGATGTGATAAGATGAAAGTTGATCTTCAGAAAATGATGGACAATGGGCCTCATTCATATAATCATGCCTAGGGTAGAGTACGAAGAAGAAGAAAATATGGTCTTTGGATGTCTTGGAGAATTCTGGATTTTTGACGTGAAGTATATGAATGATGATTTGGTGCAGTTGCATGCTACCTTCTGTCACATGGATGGTCAAGAAGAACACCATTATGGGTCTTTCCAGATCTTCTGCAAAGATTCTCGTGGTTGTTCCATAGTGAGAAAGGGTGTTCAGTTGTTATTAGACAATGGTATTATCAAAGTTTCAGGCGATAGAGATAATTACCAAGGGATTAACGTGATTGAAGACTGGTCGGCCGAAATTGTGTCAGATGATGAGTATGTTTCCGCAGATGAATTATTTTCTTCAGATGAAGATATATTCTCTAACAATGATTATGTGATGTCTAATTATTCTGAAGAAGGGAGTGAATTTTATTGTGCCTTATTTTGGTGTTCCTGCCCCTATAGATATTGAGTACCATAGCAAGTCAGATGTTGCTCCAGTGGTGATTTGCTTACCAGGTCTTGTTCCTTACGAATCAGACAAAGTCGTGCCATATAAATACAATGCTACAATCTTGGAAGATGGTGTGGAAGTCCCCATCCAACCTTTGTCTGATGTCAAGAATATTGCTGAAGCCAGCCAGGTGACCTGCAGTGGCCGTGTTTTTGCACCTATTATCTGAGGGAATGTTTATGCTAATAAAAAAGTTATTGAAAGTAATGAACCTAAGAAAGTAGTGGGGGAATCTAGCAGTACTACTCTGGAAAAAGGCATGGACGATATATTAAAGATTATTAAAATGAGTGACTATATGATCATAGATCAATTGTTGCAGACTCCATCAAAGATATCTATTCTAGCGTTGCTAATGAACTCTTCTGTCCACAGGGAATATTTGATGAGAGTAATGGATTAACCTTTCATGGAAAGTGATATGCCTTTAAACCAATTCAGTAGTGTAGTCGGGAATATTACATCCTGTAATAACCTGAGTTTCTGTGATAACAAGCTGTCCGATAAAGAAAGGAATCATAATCTGGTTCTCCATATCTCCATGAATTGTAAGAATGATTCATTGTATAATGTGTTGATTGACAATGGGTCCGCTTTAAATTTCATACTGTGGAGCACACTCATGAAATTGAAGTACCAAGGAACTCCCATGCGCCCGAGTGGAATAATTATGAAAGGTTTTGATGGATCGAGGAAGTCTGTCATTGGGGAAGTAGATTTTCATCTTCACATAGGCCCACACTATATTTCAGATTACTTTCCAGGTTATGGATATTGTTCCCGCTTACAGATGTTTACTGGGACGACCATGGATCCACGAGGCAGGGGTTGTTACTTCAACTTTGCACCAGAAGCTGAAGTTTGTTGGTGAAGGAAAGGTGGTCAACATAAATGGATAACATGCTTTATTAATATCTCATTTATCCTCTTTCAGTGTTGTGGAAGCGGATGAAGCTGTTGTTGGAACTCAATTCCAAGCTTTATCCATTGATAATGTGAGGAAAAATGAGTATTATATATCCTCATTTAAGGATGCTCAACAGGTAGTACATAATGGCCATAGTAAGGTGTGGGGCAGATTATTGACCCACCTGTGAATAAGAATAGAGTTGGTTTGGGATTCTCTGTGAAGAATGATAAAGGTGAGATTATGAAGCCGAAGACTGCTTTGGGCAAATATCAAGACATCTTTCATAGTGGAGGTTATCTTTATCCAACTGTTCCTAGGATTAATTCTATTCTGGAAGGTGAATCAGAGCAAGAGATGCCAAACTACATGACGCATGGAGTCAGAGTCCAAAACTGGGTCACTATTGATGTTCCCTCTTGCATTCATATCTCAAAGTAATTTGTTTTTTGTTAATCTTTTCAAAAACCTTTTACTCTGCCCAAGGTGAAAGTATTGATATTGTATGGGCATATATGTTGCTTTGATCTTTAAAATCATTAATAAAAGTTGTCTTTGATTCCCAAATTGTGTTATTATTTTCTGCTTTTCTTGGAAAATGGTAATCAGAAAAATCCTTTCAGAATAAATAATAAACTGTAATTAAATATTCATAATCACTTGATATATGTGTCGATTTCTAAAAGCAATCATAAATAATATGTGCAGATTAATTAAAAAAACCCGTTGAATACAATGACCCTGCACCCTCTCCCAACTTTGAATAACCTGCATATGTGGCTGAAGAAGAGGAATATGATGAAATCCCAAAAGAGGTTTCACGGTTGCTTGAGCGCGAGGAAAGTACCATTCATCCATATACAAATCCATTGGAGACGATTAATTTGGGTTCATAGGAGGATCCGAAAGAAGTAAAGATTGGAGTATTGCTTTATTCCGATGTAAAGAGAAGGTTGATTGAATTGTTGAAAGAATAATAGATATCTTTGCTTGGTTATACCAAGACATTCCGAGATTGGATACTGATATTGTGGAACATCATTTACCGCTAAAACCATAATGCCCATCAATCAAACAGAAATTTCAAACAACTCACCCTGATTTGGCAGTGAAAATTAAAGAAGAAGTTTTAAAGCAGATTAATGTTGGTTTTCTTGTGACATCAGTGTACCCTCAGTGGATTGCCAATATTGTCTCAGTACCAAAGAAAGACGGAAAAGTTTGCATGTGCATTGATTATAAAGATTTTAATAAAGCTAGTCCAAAACATGACTTTCCATTGCCACATATTGATATGTTGGTTGACAGTACATTAAAATTCAAAGTATTCTCGTTCATGGACGGATTTTCCAGATATAATCAAATCAAAATGGATTATGAGGACATGGAAAAAACAATGTTTATCACACCCTGGAGAACATTTTGGTACAGAGTGATGCCCTTCGGGTTGAAGAACGTTGGTGCAACGTACCAGAGGGCTATGACAACCCTATTCCATGATCTGATGCACAAGGAAGTTAAAGTATATGTTGATGATATGATTGCTAAATCCCAAATTGAAGAAGGGCATATATAAGATTTGTTGAAATTGTTTCAGTGTTTGAGGAAGTATTTTCTCCACTTGAATCCAAATAAATGCACCTTTGGTGTTCGATCAGAGAAATTGTTAGGTTTCATTGTCAGCCAAAAGGGAATTGAAGTTGATCTTGATAAAGTTAAGAAAATTCAAGAAATGACTGCACCAAGAACTGAAAATCAAGTTAGAGGCTTCCTTGGACGGTTTAATTACATTTCCAGATTTATCTCCCATATGACTGCAACGTGTGAACCGATCTTTGAGTTGTTAAATAAAGATCAAGGTTGTGTGCAGACAGATGACTGCTAAAGGTAATTTGAAAGCGTTAAAGAGTATCTGCTTGAACATCCTATCTTTCTCCCTCCTGTTGAAGGAAGACCATTGATTATGTATCTGATTGTGTTAGATAATTCTATGGGCTGTATTTTGGGACAACAAGATGAAACAGGGAGAAAAGAATATGCCATTTATTATCTCATCAAGAAGTTTACTGACTATGAGTTGCGGTATTCTATGCTGGAAAAAACATGATGTGCTCTAGCTTGGGCAACAAAACGATTGTTGTAATATATGTTAAATCATACTACTTAGTTGATTCCAAAATGAATCTGATTAAGTATATTTTTGGAAAGCCTGCTCTTACTGGAAGAATTGCCCGATGGTAGATGATGTTGTCTGAATATGATATTGAATACCATACTCAGAAGGTTATAAAAGCCAGTGTGTTGGCAGATTATCTTACTCACCAACTGGTGGATGATTATCAGTCTGTTAAATATGATTTCCCTGATGAGGATGTGATGTTTTTGAAGATAAAATATTATGATGAATGTTGTACCCCAAAATTTACCCTCTTTTCATATACGCGTATTATTGGTTTTATGGTTATAGAATAAAGGTATATTTATCAAGTTTCTTCAGGTTATAAGTGACGTTTATTTTGCCAATGGATTTTCTCAGAGTATTTTCTGTGCTGAAGATCGGTTCGCCATTTTGCAATGATTCGGGGTTCAAAGATTCACAAGTCCAACCCGGCGCATCATATTCAGGTGTTCTTTCGCCAAGATATCTCTGATAACGTATTATCAAATTCAGGTTCGGCTCAAGAGTCAATTCTTTAAAGAAGGTCTCCGAATGTGTGAGTTTTCTCGAAGAAATATGGTGAAAAGTGTGTTGAAAGTGCAGTTTTTACGCACTAAAAAATTCATAACTTGAAGATCGTGGCTCGTTTTGAACCCGTTCCGGTGGCCAAAATTCCATATTGGCGTCATCTACGTTTTCATCTCTCACGGCTGGAAGCCAATTTCGATCATAAGGTCTTCAAAAATGCGGATTTATCAAGTATTTTCGTACAGAAAATTTATGACTGAAGTTTATTTGCGTCATGTTCAGAAAATCATAACTTGGTCGATTTTCATCGTATCGAGCTGGTTCCTGCGCCAAAATTTCAAAAATTGAGTTGGCTAAGTTTTCACAGGAGGTATTGAGTTTGAACAGTATCCAAAAGGCCTTCGGTTTTTGCTCAGAGTGCGTGTGATGCACCGAAAATCCTGAATACTTAATATTATTTCATCTGGGTCGAAACATCGAAAATTTATAACTCGGTCAATTTTTAGCGGATCGGGCCCATCTTTTTACACAAGGTCACTGACTCAGAGATCTACAAATCTTCTTCCAAAGTCTAGACCGGGTTATGCTCCGATCAATACCAGTTTTTTATTGAAGAACGTGTCAGAGTCGACACTAGAGCCCAAAATAAGTTTGTCTGAGCTAAAACTTCCAAAATTCATAACTAATTCACCGTTTATCCGATTAAGCCCCTTTTCAGACAGGAGTTAGCTCTCGATGTCTACTATATTTTGTTTTCACATTTCAACTTCAAAAATTGCATTTAAGCCCCTGCTATTTATCCTGGAACATGACGGACTCAAGTGAACATTGGAGGCCCAATTGAACATTCAAAGCCCATATCTTTGCTCTAATTTCCATTATATAATTTCATTCTTTTCACACAAAGAACAAATAGAGGAGAGAAAAAAACCTTTGCCACAATCCTGTCAAAATATCAAATTTTTTCAAGAATCCTAAAACCTTGAAATCCTTATTACAAACCCTCATCTCACTACAAACAAGCCATCCTTGTTACAAATCCACATCTCACTACTTCTCCAATAAAGGTAAGGCTGGTTTGATCTCCAAGATCAAAAGGGTATAATTATTCATACATGCCATATCGGTTTTAACATTAAATTTTTTTCATATATTTGCTTTATTTGTATTTCATGATATATAGTAATTTATTTAATGTGTTCATGAGATTCAACACTGCAGATTTAGACAGGGTCCCATGCAGGTTCATTACAGAACGCTGAGGCCAAAATAGAACAACCAACAATGCATGGCGAGGCAGACATCGTGAGAAGTTTAAGGGCGTGGGTTCAACAACCACCCCTATTGGTTTTGGTTTTCTTCCTATATTTATCCTTTTACTTATTTTTATTCTTTCTGTTTAAAATCTTTTTCATAAAACTTAACATTTTTCACAAACCTTTGATTTTTCCTCCTAAACTCGAATAATAATTTTAGGTCTTTTTTTAATTTAATTTTAGGTTTTAAATTAATTTTCGGTTCAACAACCACCCATGACATTTGCATTATCTTTATTTTCTAACCCTATTTTTCATTGATGTTTCTTCCTCTATCTATTTTTTGACAAACTTAATTCTTTCTTATTAATCATTACACATAAATCTTTTTTTTCAAAACTAACTTTTTTTATTAAAATTAATTAGGTTTTAGGTTTTAGGTTTTTTTCTTATTAATTTTTTTTTTCAAAATTAACTTTTTTTTTAATTAAAACTAATTAGATTTAGATATTTTAATTAACTTTTTTTCAAAATTAATATTTTTAATTAAACAATTATGTTTTAGGTTTTCTTTGTAATTAACCCTTTAATTAACCTTTTTTAACAAATTAGGATTAGGTTTTTGTTTTAGTTAGTAACTGAATTTTTGGCTTTTTTTCATTTATTAATAAATTAAGTTAATTAATTTTTTTATTAAAATTAGTTAGAATTAGGTTTTTTAATTAACTTAAAATTATTTTCTACAAAAAACACCAAAAACATTAACTTAGAATTTTAGGTTTTAATTTTTCCTTAATTTCTTTTTATTTATTCTTTTACATTTTAATTTCTAGGAAAATTGTATAGGTCGCATTATCAATGTAATAACGTAGATTTATTTTTTCACGCATTTTTTTATTATTATTGTAACTGCTCGGAGTTAGTAATAGTAATTAGGGTTTTAAATTTCGCATCTTTATTTTTCTGTCAAAATAATTGTAAGTGCCTTCGTTTAGAATTGGCTCATTTCTTGTAAAACAAATAGTAACAACAATAATGTAATGTAATGTACAATAGGAACAGCCTGAAAATCCTATTGTAAATGCCTAAACATGTTGTGTTGAATCAACATCTGGAACAACATGTCTCAAGAGATGTCATAACATCATACCAGACATCAAGCTACTGAACTGTCAAGTCTGATGCAGTTCTGTTCCTGAAGTTATGCAGAATATTCTGCCAAATAGAATGCATAACAAGTAGCGAAAATTGAAGGCATATGTGGAGCCCTAGAAGATTCAATCAGAAGCTAAGGATAAGGAGAAAAGCTCGATTGAAGACCTAACTTACAGCAGAAGTTTTCTGCTTACTTTATGCAGGTCGTTAAAGCTGCATTGCTGTCATATGAAGGCCCAAATCCAATTGGGTAAAAAGGGTTATAAATAGAAGTAGTGTAACCTAATTCAAGAGGTCGTGTATTGACAAGATGTGATCATTAGGACTAGTTTCGTTGTGAACCACCCGGGCTGTGGGATGATCACCATACTCCTTGAAACCTGTAGGTCAGAGGATGTATGCATTGTACTTGATTGAAGCTTTTAAGCATGATCAAGTTGTGTAATGGAAGTGTATCTTCTGAACAGTTTATGCACTGTAGAAAGTTATCACTGCGGTGATTGAGGGGGAGTGAGAGGGGTCTCATATCTAAGATTGGATCTTAGGTAAAAGTGTCATTGGGTAGTGATTAAGTGAGAAGGCTGTCAACGGGTGTGTTGGCTGTAGGGTCTTTGAATTGATACTACTAATAGTGAACTTTATCCCTGGCTTGGAAGCCCCCAGATGTAGGTTGGTTGAACTGAACTGGGTGAACAATTCTGTGTGTTGTTTACTTTCTGCATTGGATATTTGTTTGATGTCACAGCATTCCTCATGACATCAATGTATATGATTAATCTTAACTGCTCTGAACTTCAGTAGATCAGAACCTGCGTTTGTTAAAAGGTGTTGCAGGTGATGGTATGATAATTCAGTGACTGTTGTAAAAGTACAGCCTTTTCTACCTGTACAGCACTTAATGTCAGATCAGATGTCTTAACGTTCCATTAGACATCCTGAGTCTGTGACATACCAGGAATTTCAATAATTATGTATCTGGAAAATTCCTGTAATAGCTAGGACTTTAAACTTTCTTGCTTTTAATTCTGCAAGCTGTAAACTGCTTAGATGTATGTTAATAGGATTGTATGGAAAGACAGATTGAAAATTAAAACAGTAGATCACCTTAATTGTGAAAAGATTAAATAAATGATATCAAATACATGCACATGCTCACTCTTAGGGTATGCCTCACTTGGTTGCCTCGGAAAACAATGGTCATGTCCCTCAAATATATGGATACCCTTAGCAAAGACCCTCGGTTAAAATCATCATAAAGATCATGGTCCCTCGATGTCCCTCAAAGTTGTCTACGGTATATGATCTTGTCCCTCGATGTTGCCTACAAATATATCATGACAGTCCCTTCGAAATGCTAAGGTATCCTTACATGTTGCCTTTAATCACCATTACGTCCCTTTCGATAGTCCCTCAAACTCCAAAGACGGTGCTACCTATTTCTCAATAGTGGGATAGCGCTGTCTAAAGGAAACAAGAATAAAAACAATCTTTTTTCGAGTAGGTAGATGCTAGTAGGTACTTGCTCAAGTAAAAACTTTTCACACAAACACCTTTCAAAACAATTTTCAAAACAAACTTCGTCACACCTTTGAGGATTGATACAAGGGTTATCACGAAGTAAAACATTTTCAAAAACAAATCACATACACAAGCAATTTAAAAAATGAGCAAGTACCTAAGAGCCCATGGAAAACCATGGATAGAAAGGGTGCGAACACCTTCCCTTTCTATAATCTAACCCCCGTACTCAACATCTCGAAAAAGGATTTTTTTCTGTACTTTTTTCCTTTCCGGTTGGATGAAATAAAAGTAGGTGGCAACTCTTGCTTACCGCGACATTTGGGAACAAAAAATGCAAACCAGTATTAACAGTCGGTTCTGCCACCGTATCATAGAACTGGCGACTCTGCTGGGGACGATAATAAGTGGGGTATACCTTAGGATCTAGGTCATCATAATTTCTTCTCTTGTTTGCTTTGTTTGCTTTACTTTTGAGGGTTTTGTTTGGGGTTACTATAGATCCTACACCCGGATCTGGGGAACACCTTTTAGGTAAGTAGCAATAGATTGTGAGGGAATTGTACGGCGTAGACCGATATAGTTGAAGCAGTAGCTACGTTGATGTGGCACTTTGGTTGGTACCGGTATCCCTTATGGAGAAACGAGGAGAATATGGGGCCACTGCGTGGTGTCGTTAAGCATCAACTGACCTTAGAACCTTTAATCGACCAACTTGGCCATTAGAAAGTAGCGAGATAGTCGGCCTCGGTGTAGAGCTGAGAACTGGTTGATACTCGATGCTACACTCATTGAGATCATACTCTCGGAATAATTTCGGTCGCAAGGAAAGATTGCGTGAGCTAAAACCATGACCGATGGAGGATGGTCAGTGATATTGAGATCCTCTAGAACCCGATTAATTTTCTAGGACAGGTTGAACCAACTTAACTTCAAGAGGGTACTACCTTAAAACCCATGCAAGCCTAAACCTAAGGTTGTTTGTGTGACTTGTGTGCTTTCAACTTGAACTACTTGCACAAGTTTTATTATCTGACAACATGAGTTCCTTGCAGGTTTTGTTTACAGTCCTTATCCAATAACTTTAATTTCTTGCCAGGTTTACTTGCTTACATCACCTCGCACTTTTGCTTAAACGCATAACATACACATCATAACATCATGCCTTAACATTCCTTAACCATTTCAAGGATCTCAAGGGTTTGTTATGCAGGTTATGGTAAATCAAATGTCTAGCAAGGGGCAAGGGGATTTATTTTCCTCTAGCCAATTTCGTCTAGAGATCAAAACACGTTAACTTGAGTCAGTGGCTATGATTCACTCGATATGGTGAGCTTGTCTCTTGAAGAGGGACTCTCAACGACACGAAGTTTCTTCAATCAAGCTGCAATCAAATTCTAATAGTTTCTTGTTTACCCCGCTAGATCCTTGAAAATATTGCATACATATATCATACATATCATTGCATAACAGGTCTTCCAGTACAGGTCTCTCATGTTCTCGCTGTTTATTTCATAAATGACTCTCAAACAAGACAACAAAGATCTTCAAGCTCCGGAAGCTCAGTTCAGGGAAATATTCCTAAACATATCCAAGGGGCAGGAAGAGTTGAAAACACTCCCCGTTGGGAACTTGGTCAAGAAAAGTCCTGAAGACAATAAGGAAGAACGGCTGGAAAAATTGCAAGCTGAGGTAGGTGCAATGAGAACCTAGATGCCGGGGCGGATGGCTCTTATCCAAGGCCTAGCCCGAAGACAAGAAGAGCTGAAATCCATAATCAACCAACTTCATCAAGATGAATACAACAGTATGAAGCAAACGGTCGAGGCCGGGGACCAAGTCATTGATCAACCTCCAAGAAGACAAAAGGTTGGTTTGGTGAAGAGTGTACCTTTCCAAATTGCTACTACATCACGGGTCCAACAACAACCTCGCCAAAAGCAACGGGTTAATCAGAGTAAGCCGGATATGCCCAAAAGGCAGTTTACCAAACTCAACATGTTTTCGTCTCAAGCTTTGCAACACCTGTTAAGGATGAATCTGATTACGTTGATAGGACCTCATCCAAATCCCAAGACTTCTTCTCCTAACTACAATCCTGATGCAAGGTGTGCATATCACTCCAACAGTCTGGGGCATGATACTGACGACTGTTGGAGGTTGAAATACAAAATTCAAGACTTGATTGATGAAGGAGCATTGGAATTCACACAAGATGGTCAATTGGAATGTTTCTGTCAATCCTCCAAGGCCCTCCATTTGAAGTGACAAGTTCCAACAAGAGGGATTTTCATTCATTAGAATTTTCAATTTATAATTTTCTTTTGATTGTTCAAATATTAATTCATGTCAAACTTTGTTACTTTATCAATGCATTGCATATGTCTGTTCTGAATCAATTCATTCGTATTCACTATATTTAAACTTCTTTCCTTTTTGTGATATTCAAATTTCGACTAAAAAGCTGTAAGCCTTTAGAGGGAGGTTGACGAAAATGATACCACAACCTCTACATTATGCTTTTGAACAGACCCCGCTGACGATGTACAGGCATTGCCAACAGTGGAGTTATAAGGAAGATAATCTCTAGTCAATCCCTTTGAGCCAAAGAAGTAGGAGTTTTTCTTTTCACACTAATTAAAACCCTTAATCATAACCTGGGGCAGGGTAGTTTTCTCAGTTAATTCAGAGGCGCATTCAGTCGCAATATTCCGCTTCATACACAATGAATGGCATCGAAGACGTCCTTCCAAAACAAAAGACGGTGATGGTTCTGCATAATCATCCAAGCAGGCAGTCATTATCTCTCAAAATAAAAGCCCATTAAGTCAAAACCTATGAAGGAGACTTAAGAAAAAACTAGGGAATCCCGCTGACTGTAATCACAAAAAGAAACAGTTCAAGCAAAAGACAGGGATAATAAAACCAAAAAAAAAGAGGTTACTACAAATCCTCGACAAAAAGAAGATTACAAAAATGATTTCCTTTTCAAAACAAATGTTCAATATCCGAACCATCACTGGAATATCAGAGCAAAGACTCAAGCGGGATCTAAATGCATAATTAACTGAGTATAGGATCGAAGAACATCACGAAGAACGGGTGGGTACAAATAAATTTTGAGCCTTTATCCTTTGTTTCTTGAACCGTGAACCAGGCCACGTTATAACCCTTAAAAGTCCTAGCTGAAGCATGGGTTAGTTCGAAAGCATACTGCTACAAAAGGTATCCTGACTCCTGTAGGACTTGCTGTAAATCCTGAGTTGACATCACACTTTTACAACAAAAAAACTTGTTTTACTAAAAAATGAATTTTCAAACTTCAAGACAGACATAAGCTTTGCATTCTTAAAATAACATTGTTTGCATATGACTATTTTTTCAACAGCAGAGAAATTCGCATGACGAATATCTAGTGAACAAAAACCTTCTCAATAAAAAGGATCACCTCAAGTGGAAAAACACTTCCAACCAAGGGGCACGACATGATCATTGTCCATCATCTGGGGCAGTCAAGTCAAGATTCATGGAATCTCTCAAAGATGCCAAATAGCCAGGGACAGATCTCCATCTGAAACACTTGGGGCATTGGGCATGAATCCCAGCAACGAATCTTGTACGATCAAACAAACATCTTTTGGTAGTGTGTCAACACTTACTACTATGGACAGTGACAATTCTCTGTACCCGGTGAACGTGGACATAGTCGGAAAATACTACGCATGAACAAAGACCTGTTAGGTTGACTAACCTAGGAAAAAATAAGGGCATCCTAGCGAACCAAAAGGGTTCGGGAAAAAATTAGGTATAAAAACAAAAAAGATCTGTACACCCGGCAAGTTGAAAACCTGAAAAGGCGGCTTGGGCAAGAAAGGGTATCCCGGTGGACTGAAAATCTGAAAAGACAGTCCAGGCAAAAGTTAGGGATTAAAGCGTACGATTATGTCCCGTTATCTTGTCACTTGCCTATCAGTAGAAGACTTATCATTCTGATCAGCAGTTACCAAGCACCTCATAAGTTGGGATGACACTCAATCCACAAGGCCTCCACAGGCACTTTCTCCAGCAAGTACAGGGGCAGAAAAGTCTTGATGCAAAGTCATTGTCATATCCTCAGCATGCGTCCATGTGACATCTACACTCCCCACAGAGTAGAGGAAACTAAATCATTGACATCGGCTCCCCCAAACAGGAGTTACTTTCCCCAGCCAAGCTCTTCCAGAGAGCTGGCATTTATATTCCCCAACCGAATTTTGTAATCGCAAGCGGGTCATAAAGTTTTCTCTCGAACAGAGTTTATTTCTCTGAATACAGAAGCTCAATCCCCGACAGAGTTTATCCCTTCATTTATGGAAGCATCTCTCTCCAACAAAATTATTCCCCCGCAGAGTTTTTCTTAAGCAGAGTCTCTCCTCGGCAGAATACCCGTAAACAAGGGGAAAATCCCCGGCATAGTTGTCTCTGGTTTACCATCTCCAGTAGAAGTAGAAGAACCACTTTTTCTACGACGGTCAGGAACTCAATTTTCGTTACTCTCCAGCAGTAGTCATGGATTTATTTTCCCAAACTCGGACGTGCTACAATAGCATTTCATGTTCATTTATCATGACGCGCGCATACACATTGCATACAGCATAGTCTCATTTATTTTAAGAACATCATCATACAATGCATTTCATGCATCATATACGATTAATCATTTACCTTTTCAGGAAAGATGGTTATCATCAACAACTTCCAGCAAGTTCAAGATTAGCTCCTGAAACTAAATAGAGTAATTATCTGCACGATCAAATGCAGCTTTACACGGGTTCATTACGAAGCAATCTTACACGGGTTTCTCCTAAATGCAGCTTCACACAGGTTTATCCTGAAAAATCTTACACGGGTCCTTTCTCATATATTTCCGAATGAAGTTTTACACGAACTTATCCCAAGGTGACCTTACCCAGGTTCCTCCTAAAGCCCTACACGGACTCATCACGAGCAACCTTACCCAAGTTCCTCCTAAAGCCCTACACGGACTCATCACGAGCAACCTTACCCAGGTTCCTTATGAAGTTTTACACGAATGTATCCCAAAGTAACCTTACCCAGGTTCCTTCTAAAGTTTTACACGAACTTATCACAAAGCAACCTTACCCAGGTTCCTTCTCAGTTCAGATGCAGTTTTACCCAAACTCCTCACAAAGTAACCTTACCCAGGTTCCTTCTCAGTTCAGATGCAGTTTTACCCAAACTCCTCACAAAGCAACCTTACCCAGGTTCCTTCTCAGTTCAGATGCAGTTTTACCCAAACTCCTCACAAAGCAACCTTACCCAGGTTCCTTCTCGGTTCAGATGCAAATTTACCCAAACTCCTCACAAAGTAACCTTACCCAGGTTCCTTCTCGGTTCAGATGCAGTTTTACCCAAACTCCTCACAAAGTAATCCTATTATCCAGGTTCCTTCTCACAGCCCTACTATCCAGGCTTTCATATCGAAGTAACCCTACTATCCAGGTTCCTTTCTCACAGCCCTACTATCCATGCTTTCATATAGAAGTAACCCTACTATCCAGGTTCCTTCTCACAACCCTATTATCCAGGATTTCATATTAAAGTAACCCTACTACCCAGGTTCCTTCTCACAGCCCTACTATCCAGGCTTTCATATCGAAGTAACCCTACTACCCAGGTTCCTTCTCACGGCCCTACTATCCAGGCTTTCATATCGAAGTAACCCTACTATCCAGGTTCCTTCTCACAACCCTACTATCCCGACTTTCATATCGAAGTAACCCTACTATCCAGGTTCCTTCTCACAGCCCTACTATCCCGGATTTCATATCGAAGTAACCCTACCATCCAGGTTCCTTCTCACAGCCCTACTATCCAGGCTTTCATATCGAAGTAACCCTACTATCCAGGTTCCTTCTCACAACCCTACTATCCAGGCTTTCACATCTAAGTAACCCTACTATCCAGGTTCCTTCTCAGAGCCCTACTATCCCGGCTTTCATATCGAAGTAACTCTACTATCCAAGTTCCTTCTCACAGCCCTACTATCCAGGCTTTCACATCTAAGTAACCCTACTATCCTGGTTCCTTCTCACAGCCCTACTATCCAGGCTTTCATACCGAAGTAACCCTGCCATCCAGGTTCCTTCTCACAGCCCTACTATCCAGGCTTTCATATCGAAGTAACCCTACCATCCAGGTTCCTTCTCAACAGCCCTACTATCCAGGTTTTCATATCGAAGTAACCCTACTATTCAAGTTCCTTCTCACAGCCCTATTATCTAGGCTTTCATATTGAAGTAACCCTACTATCCAGGTTCCTTCTCAGCAGCCCTACTATCCAAGCTTTCGTATCGAAACAACCCTACTATCCAGGTTCCTTTTCATAACCTTACTATCCAGGTTCCCCATCTCTTATCCCCAAGCAGTGGTCCAACATTGTAAGACCGGGACCCGATCAAACATGTTTTGTTTCACATTTCCCCAGTAAATCGCGGTGCAACGTATACTCCGACCAGATATGCAAATCACTTCCGCTTCCTCAAGTCGGAGTTAACTCCCCAGTAGATTAACGGATAACTGAAGCTCCTAAAATTCTATTTCTCCCAAGACAGAGACCAACATTCCTCAGCAGATTCCTCCTCAACGATAGGAACAGGAATTCTCATCAAAGGAATATATCGGGAAATCAACATCCTCTAGATGGCATCTTTAAGCCCATCTCCGACGATTCTCCGTCATATCTTCCGGATGGCATCTTTAAGCCCATCTCCGGTGACCTTCCGTCATCTCCTCCAAATGGCATCTGTAAGACCATTCCCGATACTACCTACATGGTCAAGCATCATTATAGACGAGTTCAAATTTCTGGGTACTCTAGTGTTCAATCATCTTCCACCTTCAGATCACGAAAGACAGACAAGCCAATCTAAATCTTCAGGTTTAAGATTAAACAGGGGCAGCTGTTGTACCCAAAAATTTACCCTCTTTTCATACACGCATATTATTTGTTTTATGGTTATTAAATAAAGGTATATTTATCAAGCTTCTTCAGGTTATAAGTGACGTTTATTTCGCCAATGGATGTTCTATGAGTATTTTCTATGCTGAAGATCGGTTCGCCATTTTGCAATGATTCGGGGTTCAAAAATTCACAAGTCCAACCCGGTGCATCATATTCAGGTGTCCTTTCTCCAAGATATCTCTGATAACGTATTATCAAATTCAGGTTCGGCTCAAGAGTCAATTCTTTAAAGAAGGTCTCCGAATGTGTGAGTTTTCTCGAAGAAATGTGGTAAAAAAGTGTGTTGAAAGTGCAGTTTTTATGTACTAAAAATTTCATAACTTGAAGATCGTGGCTCGTTTTGAACCCGTTCCGGTGGCCAAAATTCCGTATTGACTTCATCTACGTTTTCATCTCTCACGGCTGGAAGCCAATTTCGATCAGAAGGTCTTCAAAAATGCAGATTTATCAAGTATTTTCGTACAGAAAATTTGTGACAAAAGTTTATTTGTGTCATGTTCAGAAAATCATAACTTGGTCGATTTTCATCATATCGAGCTGGTTCCGGCGCCAAAATTTCACAAATTGAGTTGGCTAAGTTTTCAAAGGAGGTATTGAGTTCGAACGGTATTCAAAAGGCCTTCGATTTTTGCTCAGAGTGTGTGTGACGCGCCGAAAATCCTGAATGCTGAATATTATTTCATCTGGGTCAAAACTTCTAAAATTCATAACTCGGTCAATTTTTATCGGACCGGCCCATCTTTTTACACAAGTTCACTGCCTCAGAGATATATAAATTTTCCTCCAAAGTCGAGACCGGTTTATGCTTCGATCAATACCAGTTTTTTATTGAAGAACGTGTTAGAGTCGACACTAGAGCCCAAAATAAGTTTGTCTGAGCTAAAACTTCAAAAATTCATAACTAATTCACTGTTTATCCGATTGAGCCTATTTTCGGACAGGAGTTAGTTCTCGATGTCAGCTACATTTCACTTTCACATTTCAACTTCAAAAATTGTATTTAAGCTCCTACGATTTAGCCTGGAATGTGACGGACTCAAGTGAACATTGGAGGCCCAATTGCACATTCAAAGCCCATATCTTTGCTCTAATTTCCATTATATAATCTCATTCTTTTCACACAAAGAACAAACAGAGGAGAGAAAAAAACCTTTGCCACAATCCTGTCAAAATATCAAATTTTTTCAAGAACCCTAAAACCTTGAAATCCTTATTACAAACCCTCATATCACTACAAACAAGCCATCCTTGTTACAAATCCACATCTCACTACTTCTCCAGTAAGGGTAAGGCTGGTTTGATCTCCATGATCAAAAGGATATAATCATTCATACATGCCATATCGGTTTTAACATTAAATTTTTTTCATATATTTGCTTTATTTGTATTTCATGATATATATAGTAATTTATTTAATGTGTTCATGAGATTCAATACTGCTGATTTAGACAGGGTCTCATGCAGGTTCATTACAGAACGCTGAGGCCAAAATAGAACAACCACCAATGTATGGCGAGGCAGACATCCTGAGAAGGTTAAGGGCGTGAGTTCAATAACCACCCCTATTGGTTTTGGTTTTCTTCTTATATTTATCCTTTTACTTATTTTCATTCTTTCTGTTTAAAATCTTTTTCATAAAACTTAACATTTTTCACAAACCTTTGATTTTTCCTCCTAAACTCGAATAATTAATTTTAGGTCTTTTTTTAATTTAATTTTAGCTTTTAAATTAATTTTTGGTTCAACAATCACCCATGACATTTGCATTATCTTTATTTTCTAACCCTATTTTTCATTGATGTTTCTTCCCCTATCTATTTTTTGGCAAACTTAATTCTTTCTTATTAATCATTACACATAAATCTTTTTTTCCAAAACTAACTTTTTTTTATTAAAATTAGTTAGGTTTTAGGTTTTAGGTTTTTTTTCTTATTAACTTTTTTTTTTAAATTAACCTTTTTTTTAATTAAAACTAATTAGGATTTAGATATTTTAATTAACTTTTTTCAAAATTAACATTTTTTATTAAACAATTAGATTTTAGGTTTTCTTTGTAATTAATCTTTTTTTAACAAATTAGGATTAGGTTTTTGTTTTAGTTAGTAACTGAATTTTTGGCTTTTTTTCATTTATTAATAAATTAAGTTAATTAACTTTTTTATTAAAATTAGTTAGAATTAGGTTTTTTTAATTAACTTAAAATTATTTTCTACAAAAAACACCAAAAACATTAACTTAGAATTTTAGGTTTTAATTTTTTCTTAATTTATTTTTATTTATTCTTTTACATTTTAATTTCTAGGAAAATTGTATAGGTCGCATTATCAATGTAATAACGTAAATTTATCTTTTCTCGCATTTTTTTTATTATTGTAACTGCTCCGAGTTTGTAATAGTAATTAGGGTTTTAAATTCCGCATCTTTATTTTTCGGTCAAAATAATTATGTATCTGCAAAAGTCCTGTAATAGCTAGGACTTTAAACTTTCTTGCTTTTAATTCCGCAAACTATAAAGTGCTTAGATGTATGTTAATAAGATTGTATGGAAAGACAGACTGAAAATTAAAACAGTAGATCACCTTAATTGTGAAAAGATTAAATAACTGATATCAAATACATGCACATGCTCACTCTTAGGGTATGCCTCACTTGGTTGCCTCGGAAAACAATGGTCATGTCCCTCAAATATATGGATACCCTTAGCAAAGACCCTCGGTTAAAATCATCATAAAGATCATGGTCCCTCGATGTCCCTCAAAGTTGTCTACGGTATATGATCTTGTCCCTCGATGTTGCCTACAAATATATCATGACAGTCCCTTCGAAATGCTAAGGTATCCTTACATGTTGCCTTTAATCACCATTACGTCCCTTTCGATAGTCCCTCAAACTCCAAAGACGGTGCTACCTATTTCTCAATAGTGGGATAGCGCTGTCTAAAGGAAACAAGAATAAAAACAATCTTTTTTCGAGTAGGTAGATGCTAGTAGGTACTTGTTCAAGTAAAAACTTTTCACACAAACACCTTTCAAAACAATTTTCAAAACAAACTTCATCACACCTTTGAGGACTGATACAATGGTTATCACGAAGTAAAACATTTTCAAAAATAAAGCATATACATAAGCAATTTAAAAAATGAGCAAGTACCTAAGAGCCCATGGAAAACCATGGATAGAAAGGGTGCTAACACCTTCCCTTTCTATAATCTACCCCTGTACTCAAAATCTCGAAAAAGGATTTTTTTTTCTGTACTTTTTTCCTTTCCGGTTGGATGAAATAAAAGTCAGCGGTGACTCTTGCTTACCGCGATATTTTGCAAATAAAAAACGCAAAACACAAACCAGTAAAAACAGTCGGTTCTGCCACCGTATCACAATGAACCTTTGATTAAGAAAGGTCCTGACCCTGAATCTCGGTGGGGCATGATATTTGAAAGAGCTGTAAATGCTTATGGGAAAGGAATTAGTTTTATGAGTATCACTCCTCATGGATCGCATATCCCTTTTACTGCAAGATTAGAATTTGATTGTACCAATAACATGGCGGAGTATGAAGTTTGTATCATGGGTCTCGAGGAGGATATTGATCTTAGAATCAAAATTATAGATGTGTATGGCGATTCAGATTTGGTAATAAATCAGATTAAAGGAGAATGGGATACTCGCCACCCTGGCTTGATTCCCTATAAAGACTATGCTAGAAGATTATTTCCCTTTTTCAATAAAGTTGAATTCCATCATATTCCTAGAGATGAGAATCAGATGGCAGATGCTTTAGCCACTTTGGCTTCTATGTATCAAGTAAATACTTGGAATGATGTGTCTCTTATCATAGTGCGGCATTTGGATAGACCAGCTCATGTCTTTACAGCAGAGGAAACGTTAGATGAAAAACCTTGGTGTTATGATATCAAGCATTTTCTCCAGACTCAGGAATACCCGGCTAGTGCGTCAAACAAAGATAGAAAGATAATGAGAAGGTTGGCAAGTAGCTTTTACCTAAATGAAGATGTGCTATACAAAATAAATTATGACATGGTCTTGCTCAGATGCGTGGATAGACACGAAGCAGAAATGTTGATGTGTGAAATCCATGAAGGTTCCTTTGGTACTCGTGCCAATGGACATTCTATGGCAAAAAATATGCTTAGGGTAGGTTACTATTGGCTGACAATGGAATCTGACTGTTGCGAATTTGCAAAGAAGTGCCATAAATGCCAGATTTATGCTAACAAAATTCATGTGCCTCTGACGCTTCTCAATGTTATTTCTTCCTCGTGGCCTTTCTCTTTGTGGGGTATTGACGTGATTGGAATGATTGAACCCAAGGCGTCGAATGGACATTATTTTATCTTGGTGGCAATAGACTACTTCACCAAATAGGTGGAAACAACTTCATATGCTAACGTTACTAAGCAAGTGGTAGTACGTTTTATCAAGAACAGTATTATATGTCGGTATGGTGTGCCAAGCAGGATTATCACTGACAACGGCTCGAATCTGAATAACAAGATGATGATAGAACTTTATGAAGAATTCAATATTGTCCATCACAATTCATCTCCTTACAGGCCAAAGATGAATGGGGCTGTCAAAGTTGCTAATAAAAACATCAAGAAGATCATCCAAAAATGGTTGTTACATATAAAGATTGGCATGAGATGCTCCCTTTTGCTTTGCATGGATATCATACATTTCTCCGCACTTCAATAGGGGTAACACCGTTCTCTCTTGTGTATGGTATGGAAGTAGTGCTCCTCGTTGAGGTTGAGATTCCCTCTTTACGTGTGATAATGGAAACCAAGTTGTTAGAGGTTGAATGGGTCCAGAGCAGGTTTGACCAATTGAATTTGATTGAAGAAAAGAGAATGACGGCCTTGTGTCATGGCCAGTTATACCAGAAGAGAATGAAGAAAGCTTTTGATAAGAAGGTCAAGCCTTGTGAATTCAGAAAAGGCGACCTCGTGCTCAGAAAGATCATGTCTTTTAATGTTGATTCTAGGGGCAAGTGGACTCCCAATTTTGAAGGCTCATGTGTTGTCAAGAAAGCCTTCTCTGGCGGTGCATTGATTCTTGAAACTATGGATGGCGAGGAGTTCCCACGTCCTATGAATGTTGATGCAGTCAAGAAATACTTCGCCTCAAAAAATAAAAGAACAACTTGCTAAGTCGAAAACCCGAAAGGGCGACTTAGGCAAAAAAAAGCGTCTTGGTAGGATGAAAACTCGAAAGGCTAGTCTAGGCAAAAGTAAGAGACACTAACAGAATAAACCTTCCCGATAGGTTAAAAACCCGCAAGGGTAATCTAGGCAAAAGTTAGGGATTTCTTGGCAAGTAACTGTGTCAGACAAAGCTTGATCATTGAAGCAACAATATTCTTGGATCCTCACCACATTTCAATAGAAGTCACTGCTCAGAAATTCAAAGTTGTTAGGGAGAATAGTGGTCATTTTATTTTAACGTATCTTTTTCCAATATATTACCATTTTCCAAAAATTTTAATCATCTATGGGGTCTCTCCATTCGAGGACTACCATTCTATTAATAAAGTTTGAGCTTTTACCTAATTCTTTGTAATTCTTATTTTATTCTGCTTGCAAAGATTCCATTTATTATTGATAGTAATTTTCAAAACATAAAGATTTAACAATAAAATCCTTTTTGAAAAGAATTTACAAATTATTTTTTACTTTAGATTTTTTTATTTAAGAAAAACAAAAGTAGTGATTCCGAGAATGGACGAACTCGGAAATTTTTGAAGTATATATTTCCCATGAAAGTTCTTTCAGGTCGCTTTCGCTGATATGAGTATGATCTTCTTGTTGTTTCTCAAATAGTTGGAGATGATACCAATTGATGTATGGTGCGGTGTTGGGTTTGTGATCCCATTTTCACCAGTCAAGTCTTGGTTAATTTGTTTTTCTCCAGGTTTATTACTTTGGTTTCGGGTTTTCACGGTTTGAAGTCTTTATCCCAGATTCCCCAGTGAGGTCTTCACTCATATGACGAAAGTTCCTTCTCCCTTTGTTTAATGAGGTGGAATCATTTGCAAAACATCACCCTTTTGTGATGTCGGCATTATTGTTGTTGTTTGGAAACTAGACAATGGCAATATCTTTTCTAAGAAGTGTGAAAAAAGTTGTCAACCTTTTGGATTTTATGCCGCCAAGTGTTGGGTTTGATTTAAAATCCCCATAATTTTGATTTCTCATTGTATTGTTTAACTTCTTAGATCCCCAAGTAAAGTTGAGTTAATGTTTCTCTCTGGAAGTTGTTATCCTCGTACGGTTTCATAATTTCTTCCCAGTGAAGTTTGTGTAATCATCACTCTTGGTATCGAAGAATGTATTTTGGGATCCTCTCGATGATGTGTAATTGTCTTTCCCAATGAAATCAATATGAGCTCCCCAGCTGATATCTTGACGATGTGGTTTTCAGCTTCCCTAATGAAGTCAGCATTATTATCTCCAGTGGAAATCTAGATTTTGAGATGTTGTTTTCCCCATTGAAGTCTGTGAGATTTATCCCCAGTGAAGCCTGGAGAAGGATATTACATCCCTGTATCTATTTTGATTTACTATTTTGACTTGATTATCTTTCGGATTGTGTTTCTCCCCAGTAAATATGAATTTATTTCCTCGGTTGATGCTTATTTCCTTGCGAAATTTTCATCCTGGATGTGAATTAACTGAGTGTTGACTTTACCCAAGCTGGTTTTGTCTGGTTATTCCCAGTGCAGTGTATCTGTGTTGCCAGCATATACATAACAACATTCATACATTAATACATACATCATGCATAGCTGAATTTAAATTTCATTGTTCATTTGCATTCATTAATATTTTGTTGTCATATTACCCTATTTTGCAGAGTTATGTTACCCTTTCTCCAATTTAGTGTCAACTTTAAGCAGAAAGTGTATATTCTTTCAATTTTATCAGCGAGTTATCCCTCATGGAATAATTTTGTTTTAGCCTTCCTATTCAACTTATTATCTGGATGAAACGTGATCCCCATTTGAGCTTAGTCCTCATTGGGTGATGTCTTGTTGACTGTTTCACTCTGTTTTTTTTTGTTTGAATCTATGGTTCTCGAAAACATTATTATTATTATTTCTGCAGGCTTTATGCCCTGGTTTGAGAATGTGCATTTATTTTACACATAAGGACTTTACCTCCTCAGCAGGAATGTATTGGCATTTCCCCAGGAAGTAAGAATTCTTTTCCCAGCAACATTATGGCAACTCCTTCTCATAACGGCAGATGACATGTCTCTTTATTTCAGTAACTTGTACCTCCCTAGTAAGTCTGTTAGTTCCAAGAGAAGATCGAGATTTGTTTAATCCAATGAATGGTAGTCTCGTCATTATGGGAGATAGTTCGTTGTTGAGATTTATTTACGCAAATGGATGGTAGTCTCGTCATTATGGGACATTGTTGTACCCCAAAATTTTCCCTCTCATTTCATCAACATTTTTCATCACAAGACTCTTGGAACTCAAGATCAAGCTAGGGTTTGCTCTGCTCAAGACACCTCCTTGCACTGTTGACCTAAATTAGGGTTTGAGTTTGCACAGTGATGTTTTGACCTACAATGCCCAAATTGACTTTCATACTTCATGTTGGACTCATAAGTTTATCCATACCAAGTTTCAAGCCTTGATTCAAATTTTTGCCCAGTCAATTGGACAGTTGACCTAGAAATCAGTTGTATTGAGGAAAAAGTCAATTGTGGCCAATTGACAGTCAAACCTCATGAATTTTGATCCACATCAACATTATGAACTCATATGAACCATTTGATCAAGTTTGGATCACAATTCCACAAGAAATTTGATTAAATCATCAAAAGGGCAAAATGGTCATTTTTAGGGTTTTGACTGTACAAAGGCAATTTTTGACTGTTTGACCTAGCCAATGGCAAATCAAGCTCAACCATGTACTCAAGGACTCAATGACATTGTCTTGACCCATTCAATAAGTTCAAAAGATCTCAAATGCATAGGATTGACAGATGAATTTTTCAGTCAACTGATCAAAATTTGACTGTACACTGAAAAGTCAAACTTTGACTTTTTGGTCAAAATCATGTGCCAAGGGTCATTTTTCATCAAGACATGTCAAATTATGAAACTTGTTCATCAAGAAACCCAAAAATGCAAATTAGGGTTTAAAATGGAAAATTTTCATAACTTAGAAAATTTCTAAGTTATAAAATTTTCTTATTTTTTCCTAACTTTGTCCCATTTTTTCTCCAAGATGAAAATGGATTGAAACAAAACTTGCAACATGAAATTTGTAGTCCATCACAAATTCTACAACTTTTATTCACAAAGTTTTCTCCAAAGAAGCCTGTATCTCAAGTTATGATTTTTGGAACAAGGGTACCTAAAGCTTTTAACTTAGAAAAATTTTGCCCTAATTTAGGCAGAATTTTGACCCATCTTCTTAGCCATTTTTCACATAGTTCCACTTGGAGTTTCAAGTTTTATTTCAAAGATGGATTATAGTACATGTTGCAAGCTTTCCAAATTGTCCAAGAACTCCATAAACACCCTTGTGGTTAGGGAGAATCGAATGCTTGAAGTTGGAAAAAACTCACTTTGAAACCATGGCCGATACATGCTCATACCAAGTTGCAAATCTGGCCAAACTAGCTTAGTACATGATTACAGGCCTCTAAACCAATTTACACTCCAAAATTGAATTCAAATACATTGGATATTGGCATTGTTCTGATCAAGAGAGCTTTGTACATTGAACATTGCCATTTTGAGCATAAAGGTCACACTTCCATTTTCATAAAGGGCACTTTATGTGAAATTGCTTTTTCTTGAGCCTTGGACTTTCTTCCTTTGCAGAAAACAAGCTCCACAATCTCAGGCATAGTACAATAAGTTGGTGCATGCTTGGAGATAGCCTGTACAGGCCTATCACACTTCACTTCCAACTTTGCTTTCAAAACAAGTCAAAGGGCCAAAAGCTTGTATCTCTCATATCTGATAAAACCAACTAAAACAAAGTTGTAAAACAAGTTTTGCATATCCTCACAAGTCAGAAGCACGAGCCCTTGACCCCCTTAAACCTCCTTGTACACAAAATCACCATTCTTCTGCAAAACAGGGCAAGCCCTGCAGAATCACCTCCATCTCCACTTTGCCTCGTGCGTTTGGCCTAAAACTTGTTCCAATACCTTCCTGTGATCGGTGGAAATAGAAATGACTGTTTTGGAACGCTGGTTCGCGTTTGCGTTTGTTTGCGCAAAATGTCGCGGTAAGCAAGAGTCGCCACCGTCTTTTATTTTATCCAACAAGGAAAGGACAAAAGCACAGAAAAATTCCTTTTCGAGATGTTTCTCGGGTTCGGGAGGTAGATTATAGAAAGGGGAGGTGTTAGCACCCTTTCTATCCGTGGTTATCCACGGGCTCTTAGGTACTTGCTCATTGTGTTTTCAAAAGGTTTTGCTTTTCTTGTGTTTGTGGGTTTTGAAAAGAGTTTTGTTTGAAAACTTCGATTTAACTCTTGTTTATGTCCTCAAGAGTGTATGAAGTGTTGTTGAAAACTTTGTTTGAAAAGTGTAAGTGTGAAAAATTTGTTTTGTTTTGCAAGAGCAAGTACCTGAGAACCTCTACCTACTCAAAAGGGAATTAAACTGTGCAAATGTCCTTTAGACAGTGCTATCCCACTATTGAGGAGTATGGGAGGGCAAATTTTGGGGTACAACTGTTGCCCCTGTTCAATCTTCTTAAACCTGAGGATGTAGATTGGCTTGCGTGCCTTTCGTGATCCGAAGGTGGGAGATGATTGAACACTGAAGTGCCCAGGAATTTGCACTCGCATGATGTAGTATCAGCATTGTGATATCAGGAATGGGCTTACAGATGCCATTTGGAGATTGTTGGTAGGAAGTTGTTGGAGATGGGATTAAAGATGCCATCCAAAGGTGATTGTTGAATTGTAATTTTGTAAATTGAAAGAAGGAACCTATGTAGGGTTGCCTGATGATGAGTCCGTGTAAAACTGCATCTTGGAAGGAAGGAAACCTATGTAGGGTTGACTGATGATGAGTCCGTGTGAAACTGCATCTTGGAAGGAAGGAAACTTGTGTAGGGTTGACTGATGATGAGTCCGTGTGAAACTGCATCTTGGAAGGAAGGAACCTGTGTAGGGTTGCTTTGCAAGGAGTTTGGGTAAAACTATGTCGGGAAATTGTAAGGAGGAACCTGGGTAAGGTTACTTTGTGATAAGTCCGTGTAAAACTTCTGGAGGAACCTGAGTTAGGTGATAAGTCCGTGTAAGACTTCTGGAGGAACCTGAGTAAGGTTACTTTGTGATAAGTCCGTGTTAAACTTCTGGAGGAACCTGGGTAAGGTTACTTTGACGATGAGTTCGTGTGAAACTGCATCTTGGAACGAGAAGGAGCCGGTGTAGGGTCGCCTGATGATGAGTCCGTGTAAAACTTCATCTTGGAAGGAAGGAACCTGTGTAGGGTTGACTGATGATGAGTCCGTGTAAAACTTCATCTTGGAAAGAGAAGGAACCTATGTAGGGCTGCCTGATGATGAGTCCGTGTAAAACTTCATCTGAAATTGAGAAGGAACCCGTGTAGGGTCGCCTGATGATGAGTCCGTGTAAAACTTCATCTGAAAGAGAGAAGGAATCGGTGTAGGGTTGCTTCATGGTGGGTTGTCTTCATTGACGGGTTGTCTTCATTGACGGGTTGTCTTCATTGACTGGTTGTCTTCATTGACGATTTGTCTTCATTGACGGGTTGTCTTCATTGACGGGTTTGCATCAGAAAAATCTTTAGGAATCGATTTAACTGGATTTTTCTTCTTTGACAGGATTAGCATCAGAAAAATCTTTAGGAATCGATTTAACTGGATTTGTCTTCTTTGACTGGATTAGCATCAGAAAAATCTTTAGGAATCGATTTAACTGAATTTTATCTCCTTTGACTGGATTAGCATCTGAAAAATCTTTAGGAATCGATTTAACTGGATTTTGTCTCCTTTGACGGATTTGGCTTCAGAAAAATCTTTAGGAATCGATTTAACTGGTTTTGTCTCCATTGACATAATTTGAGAATTTAACTGCATCTTTCCTGAAAGGTAAAGGTCGGTCATATGCAATGCATGATATGGATCGAGAAATGATGCTCTCAACATAAATGAGATTGTATGATACGATGCGTATATGCATGTATCATGATGTATGAAGACGTGATGTTTTAGCTGGGGAAAATAAATCCCGGAGTTGCTGGAGAATAGAGTTGAGTTCTTCGTTTCCGCTGGGGATAATGAACGAATATGATGATGAGAATAAACCTGCAGGAGAAAATAACTCCGTTGGGGAATAACCTTGATGAAGAGATTACTCTGAGGGGAAATACTCTATGGGGGAGAGATGTTCTGCTGATGATTTTGACGATAACTCCGCTGGGGATTCCGTTGATAAGCTCTGTTGAGGATTTTGATGATGAACTCCGCTGGGGATAGAAAGAACTTCGCTGGGGATGATCTTTCAGTTGCAACTTGCTGAGGATAACCCAGTTAGACTCTTGTGAGGATAACCTTCTGAATTTGGCTGGGGAGATGCATTTGTATTCTGCAGGGGACAAGCTTCCAGAATCTACTAGGTAAGATGATTCAATTCTCTATTGGGGAAGCATTTTTAGACTGCGTTGGGGAAATGGCTCCACTGGGGGTATCTTGTATTCCGCCGGGGAACATTCTTATATTTCATTGAGAAATATTAAGACTGTCGGGGATGCTCTTTACGCTTGCTGGGGAATATCTTTATACTTCGCTGGGGAATATTAAGACCTTCTGGGAATACCGAGCCTTTTCGGGACTGACGGTAGACTAACTCTTCTTGGGGGAGAGTATTGTTGATTCATTCATGGTTGCAAGTCTCAGTGGGGAGAGCTTCCATTACTGTCTTACTCTGCGGGGAGTGAAGGTATCTTGGTCATATTCTTCAGCTGAATCTACCTTGTACCTGGAGGACAGAGCAGCTTGTACAGTTCAGACAATTCTTATTACCCCAGTTTCTGCGGGAGAAGAAGGCCTATGAGGTGCTTGATAACTGCCGATTGACAAATCTTCTTCTGGTAGGCAAGTGACGAGATGACGGGACATAGTTGTACGCTTTGATCCCTAATTTTTGCCTGGACCGCCCTTTCGGGTTTTCAGTCCATCGGGATACCCTTTTTTGCCCAAGCCGCCTTTTCAGGTTTTCCACTTGCCGCGTGTACAGATTTTTCATTTTCATCCCTCATTTTTGCCCGAACCCTTTTGGTTCGCCGGGAAGCCCTTATTTTTTCCTAGGCCAGTCGACCTAGCGAGTCTTTGATTATGCGTAGTATTTTTTTGACCATGTCCACGCTCTCAGAGTGTAGGGAGTTGTCATTGTCAGTACTGTTGAGTTTCCATACTACCAGAAGATGTTTGATCATGCAAGATTTGTCGCTGGAATTCATGTCCAATGCCCCAAGTGACTCAGGCGGAGATTTGCCCCTGGCTATTTGGAATTTTGAGAGATTCCTTGAATCTTGACTTGACTGCCCCAGATTATGGACAATGATCATGCCGTGCCCCTTGATTGGAAGTGTGTTTTCCACTTGAGGTGACCTTTTTTATTGAGAAGGTTTTTTGTTCACTAGATATTCGTCGTGCGAATTTCTCTGCTGTTTGAAAAAATAGTCATATGCAAACAATGTTATTTTAAGAATGCAAAGCTTATGTCTGTCTTGAAATTTTTGAAAATGCATTTTTTTGTAAAACAAGCAATTTTTTTTGAAAATGTGATGTCAACTCGGGATTTACAGCAAGCCCTACAGGAGTCAGGATACCTTTTGTAATGGTATGCTCTCGAACTAACCCATGCTTCAGCTAGGACTTTTAAGGGTTATATTGTGGTCTGGTTCACGGTTTAAGAAACAAAGGATAAAGGCTCAAAGTATATTTGTATCCACCCGCTCTTCGTGATGTTCTTCGATCCTAAGCTCAGCTAATTGTGCATTTAGATCCCGTTTGAGTCTTTGCTCTGATATTCCAGTGATGGTTCGGATACTGACAGTTTATTTTGAACAGGCAGTCATTTTTGGTGAGAGTTTGTAGGATCTCTTTCTTTTTTATTTTATTATCCCTGTCTTTTGCCTGAACTGTTTCTTTTGTGATTACAGTCAGCCGGATGCCCCAGTTTTTCTTAAGTCTCCTTCATAGGTTTTGACTTATTGGGCTTTGATTTCGAGAGATAATGACTGCCTGTCTTGACGATTATACCGAACCAACACCGTCTTTTGTTTCGGAAGGACTTCTTTGATGCCATTCATTGTGCACCTGGATCAACTGAGAAAACTACCCTGCCCCCGGTTATAATTAAGGGTTTTAATTTTTTTGTAAAAATAAAAACTCCAACTTCTTTGGCTCAAAGGGGTTGACGAGGGATTATCTTCCTTATAACTCCACTGTTTAGGATTTGAAACAATGCCTGTACCTCATCAGCGGGGTCTGTTCAAAAGCATACTGTAAAGATCGTGGTATCATTTTTGTCATCCTCCCTCAAAAGGCTTAGAATTTTTTAATCGAGAGTTTGAACATATGAAGCAATTTTAAGCATAGTGAAAACAATTAATTCAAAACAGACACGTGTAATGCATTAATGAAATAAAAGATTTTGACATGATAATTGTTTGAATAAGCAAAGAAAAATACAACTTCAGAATTCAAATGAACAAAAGTGCTTCCAATCCTAGCCATGCTTTGGCAAGGGAGCAGTGATCACATTGGGAGTCTCGAATTCGATCTCCTTAGCGTCAATCATATTCTGAATCTTGTATTTCAGCACCCAACAATCGTTAGTATCGTGCCCGGACTACCGGAATGATAAGCACACCTTGCATCTGGGTTGTAGTTAGGAGAAGAAGTCTTAGGGTTCGGAGGGGGGTTTATCACCGTAATCAGATTCATCTTCAACATGTGCTGCAATGCTTGTGACAATGGCATGTTGATGTTGGTGAACTGTCTTTTAGGCTCATCCGGCCTTCGTTGATTTCCCTTTTGTTGTTGTCGGTGTGACGCAGAACCAGATATCAAGACTGCCCCTACGTGTTGGTCACGACGACTCTTTTGACTGTACACAGCATTGGACTCTTTCTTCCCACTGTAAGGATTTTTCTGAGCATCAGAAGGTGTAGCTTCTTGAATATTCCCACTTTTGATTCCAGCTTCAATTCTCTCACCAGTCAAGATAAGGTCTGTAAACCCGGCTGAAGAGTTTCCAATCAAATGGTTAAAGAATGGACCAGACAGGGTCCCCAAAAAAATATCAACCAGTTCACGATCAGTTAAAGGTGGTTGCACCCTTCCGGCAAGGTCTCTCCATTTTTTAGCGTACTCTTTAAATCCTTCACCCGTCCCTATTGACATACCCTGGAGTTGGGTACGCATAGGAGCGAGGTCGGAGTTATACTGGTACTGCCTATAGAACGCAGTAGCCAAATCTTCCCAGCTGCAGATACTGGCTCCATCCAACTGATAGGACCACTCAAGCTGAGTCCCTGAAAGACTGTCTTGAAAGAAATGGATCCACAAGTTCTTGTCAGCAGTGTAAGGTTGGATCCTCCTCACATATGACCGGAGGTGCAGCTTTGGACAGGAAGCTCCGTCATACTTGGCAAAGTCAGGTGCCTTAAACTTATGGGGAATCACCACTCCAGATGATAGACCCAGATCTCCAAAGTCCAGGCCGAGAACCTTCTGTATTTCCACAGTGCTCAAGCGGTCTTCCAGTTGTTTGTACTTATCCTCAGCAGGAGGATAATGTTCTTCATCACAGTCCATCTCGTTGTCAGAGACTATAGGGCTAGGAGCCTTCCTTTCTTGTGGGATATCCTTCCCTCCAGATGAGGTGGTTAGATCAACTTCATTTTGCAGCCTATTTCCAAACCTGCATCCGGTGTTGAACAGGACAGTCCTCTTCTTCTTCTTCTTCCTCTCTTTCAGAATCAGGGTCTTCATGTCCTGCTGACCCTTAGCTAGGCTCATAACCAATTCTTGAAACTGGGCATTCTGGGCCTGGAGGGCCTTGATAGCTTGCTCAGTGGAAGGTTCGGTAGACATGATGATTGCTGAAATAACAGCGAAGAAGATAAGAGACCTGTAATGGTACCTGTAATGCAATGATATGTATGATATATGTATGCAATGTTTTCAAGGATCTCGTGGGGTAAACAAAGAAACTTGTTAGAATTTGAATTTTACAGCTTGATTGAAGGAACTTCATGTTGCTGAGAGTCCTTCTTCAAGAGTCAGGCTCACCATATCGAGTGGGTCATAGCCCCTGACTCAAGTTATCGTGCTTGGATTTCTAGACAACCTTGGCTAGAGGAAAATAAATCCCCTATTCCCCTTGCTAGACATTTGTTTCATCCTGACCTGCATCACAAACCCTTGAGATCCTTGAAATGGTTAAGGAAATGCTATGGTATGATGTTATGATGCGTATGATGTTATGTACATGTATGCAAAAGTAAACAAGTGTATATACAGGCAGTCATATTCACACAAAGCAAACAAGTCCTTAGGTTTAGGCTTGCATGGGGTTCGTAGGTAAGTACCCTCTTGAAGTTAGTTGGCTCAAAACCTGTCCTATAAATAGTAACCGGGTTCTAAGGAGCTCAATATCATTGGATTGTTTTCTATGTTCATTATTTTGATTTAGCCACTTAACTGGCGACCAAAATATTCCAAGAAAACAACCCTCAATGAGTGTAGTATCGAGTATCTACCAACTTCGGACTGCACCAAAGTCGGTCATCTCACTACCCCTAAAAAGGCCAAGATGGTCAAGTAAGGTTCTAAGGTCAGTTCATGCTTCACGACACCACGCGGAGGCCCCGTACTCTCCTTGACTTGACTCAAGGGTTACCGGTACTCACCAAAGTTCCACATCAACGTAGCTACTGCTTCAACCATGTCGGTATACCTCGCACAGTTGCCTCACAGTTTGTTGCTACTTCTAAAGGGTATCCCCAGATCCGGGTTAGGATCTATAAAACTCCGATACAAGCCTACAAAGTTTAAAGCATACAAAGCATACAATTGAAAACACAAGTGATCTAATCCTAAGGTACACCTCACTTATAAGCTTCCCCAGCAGAGTCGCCAGTTCTGTGATCGGTGGAAATAGAACTGACTGTTTTGGAATGCTGGTTCGCGTTTGCATTTGTTTGCGCAAAATGTTGCGGTAAGCAAGAGTCGCCACCGTCTTTTATTTTATCCAACAAGGAAAGGACAAAAGCACAGAAAAATTCCTTTTCGAGATGTTTCTCGGGTTCGGGAGGTAGATTATAGAAAGGGAAGGTGTTAGCACCCTTTCTATCCGTGGTTATCCACGGGCTCTTAGGTACTTGCTCATTGTGTTTTCAAAAGGTTTTGCTTTTCTTGTGTTTGTGGGTTTTGAAAAGAGTTTTGTTTGAAAACTTCGATTTAACTCTTGTTTCTGTCCTCAAGAGTGTATGAAGTGTTGTTGAAAACTTTGTTTGAAAAGTGTAAGTGTGAAAATTTTGTTTTGTTTTGCAAGAGCAAGTACCTGAGAACCTCTACCTACTCAAAAGGGAGTTAAACTGTGTAAATGTCCTTTAGACAGTGCTATCCCACTATTGAGGAGTATGGGAGGGCAAATTTTTGGGTACAACACTTCCATTCAACTCACCTAAACTATTCAAGACCTCCATTTCCAGTTGTAACACCATTAACACACATTGCCATTTTTGTTTGGAAGCTTTGCAGGTTGAGTTCTGTAGCACGATTTAGGCTACTTCAAAACAAACCAAGCATTGGAAAAGCTTCAGTGGACCTTAGGCAAGCTCAAAAGAACCTCAAGCACCCTTGGAAGTTGCTGCATTGTCCAGCTTGAGCTCAACTGAAACAGGTATTTCATGAACTTCTATCTCTCTATTTAGGAATAGTTAGACTTAGGTTTATGAATGAAAGATGTTGTATTCAAAGCCCTAAAATCATACATATGCTTAGTTTTCATTTATATTAATCATGCTAGGAGAATTTCGTTCATGAACTTTCTGAAAAAACTAGGTTAAAAATTAGGGCTGGAGAAATTCTCTCTGGTCTTTGAGAGTTAGCTTAAGTTTTTTATATGGTTAGATTCGTTGTTTGATACTCTACAAGTTTCATGTTATGAGTTTTGTCAAAAAAGCAAGGAATCAGGAGATAGCATTTAGTACATGGCACGCGCGCGTTTCTGTTCAAAGGAAGAAGATGAAGTTGTTTCTGGGCTGGGCCTGTACAGGCTTGCTTTTGGAACCCCCCTCTTTTCTTTTCACACCCCCTGGCCCATTTCTTGTATATTTTTCATTTTTGCATTTTTATTTTTTCTCTGACCTTAATATTTTATTTTCTAATATAAAAAAGACTTAAAAAATATTTCCATGAATTTTTATATTTATTTGGTATTTATTTTAATTAGTTCTAGTATTAATACATTAAATACTTTATATTTATTTTGTTTAAACTTAAAAATAATACAAATAATACTTTTATTTTCATTTATTATTTTTATTCACATTTGAAAATATTTTCTTGAAACATATACATTTTTGTAAATAATTTATTTTTATTTTTATACACTTAATATATTTAAATATATAAATACCTATATACTTTATTTTATTAAATAATTGAGCAAAAAATACAAAAATAATACAATTTATTTTTATTAATATTGTATACTAAAAATACCCTTTTTACAATATACTTTTATTTTTTGTACAAATTGATATATTATTGTATATAAATAATAAATAATACAATTTATTTAAGGAATTAGGGTTTTTTGCCCTAAAAAACAAAAATAATTAAAATTGGCTTTTTTATTTATTTATTTACATATCACATTAAAAAATACTTTTTACATACTAAAAACTTTTTTTGCATAATACATTTTATTTAATGTTTATTTATTGTATTTATTTAAATATTGTATATTTAATTGTTATGTCTTACCCATTCAATATGGTTGTAATAATTTAGGATTTAATTTCTTGCAAAATAATCCCCAATTCAAATTTGTACCCTTCTCCCTATATCATGTTGTAATAGTGTAGAATTTAAGTTCTCGCACCTTTAAATGCTTTCAATTATGCCATGATTAGACCTAGGGTTTGTATGCAAAATAAAATCAACAAATAGCTTGACCTAATCCAAGACAACAATGCATGAAAAAACACACACAATACACACTTGCACCCCTAGGGTTTCAATCCACTTGTTGCCTTCAAAGATGGGCCATGGTATGCATGTCAAGTACTTTGGCAAAACAAAAACAAAACAAAAGATCATAGTCCCTCGACGACGCTATCTGAGTTGCCTAAACAAAATGATCAAGTCCCTCAAGAAAATTGCTAAAAATACTTAACACCATTGTTATCATGGTTTATACGATGACCCACACCTGTCCCGTTTAACATCCTAACACAAGGTTGTTCACCAAATACAATGGTGAAACAACACTGTTAAAAGAGTTAAAAACATAAGAAAGATCTTTGAGTAAAATAGGGTAGACAACTCTTAGTTACTTGATCAAAGTCTTGCAAAACATCCTTGCCATCTTCAAACACACTTCACAACACAACTTCAAAACAATTTCAAAACAACTTTCAAAACATTGGAATATATTTTCAAAAAGACACACACCTTTGTATATATTCAAACAAGAATCATTACAAAGGTTGCCTAGACAAGGCATCTTTTTCAAAGAATTTTCAAAACCACACACACAAAGCACCATTTCAAACAATTGAAAAGCAAAGGCAAGTGATCTAAGCAAGTAACTAAGAGCCCATGGATAACCATGGATAGAAAGGGTGCTAATACCTTCCCTTTCTATAATCTACTCCCCGAACCCAAGAAAACATCTCAAAGGTCTTTCCTGTGCTTTTTGACCTTTCCTTAGGATAAAATAAAAATTCGGTGGCGACTCTTGCTAAACCGAAACATTTGCAAACAAAAACGCAAAATTCCAAGTCAGTTCTCCCACCTTATCACAGAACTGGAGACTCTGCTGGGGAAATATTTTAAAAGTGGAGTAACCTTAGGGCCTAGATCACCCTTTGCATGATTATATTATTTGCCTTGATTGCTTTACATTTGGTTCTCTTGTTTGGGCTTGAAATCCTCCACCCGGATTTGGGAAACATTCATAGGTAAATAGCAATACGTTGTGGAAACTGTGCGGGGTATACCGACATGGTTGAAGCAATAGCTATATTAGTGCGACATATTTGTGAGTACCGGTAGCCTTTGAGTCAATCAAAGAGAATACGGAGCCGCTGAGTGATGTCATGAAGCACTAATGAACTCTTAGAACCTTACTTGACCATCTTGGCCTTTTATTAGGGGTAGTGAGATGACCGGCTTTGGTGCAGTCCGAAGTTGGTAGATACTCGATACTACACTCATTGAGAGTTGTTTTCTTGGAATATTTTGGATGCTAGTTAAGTGGCTAAACCAAAACAATGAACATAGAAAGCAATCCAGTGATATTGAGCTCCTTAGAACCCGGTTACTATTTATAGGACAGGTTTGAACCAACTAAACTCAAGAGGGTACTTACCTGTGAAACCTCATGCAAGCCTGAAACTAGGGTTTTGTGTGACTTGCTTGTACATGTGTTTGTGCATACATCATGAACATCATAAAGCATCATATGCATCCACTAACCATTTCAAGGGTTTGGATCTTCATCTTTGTTCTTGTTTTGTAGGTCATAGAATCTCTTCGCAGGAAAACAATTCAAGTCAACCTTGTGAGAATCCCTCCTCAACTCAAGGAGCTTACTTCCAGGATTCCAGAGAATTCTCTTTTCAGTGAAAGACATGGTAGACTCCTCAACTTGGTCAACACCAACATTGAAGAAGACATGGTGAAAGTCCTCTTCCAATTCTTTGACCCCCTGCACCACTGTTTCACATTCCCTGATTACCAATTGGTGCCTACTTTGGAGGAATTTTCTCAACTCTTGAGAATTCCTATTCTACATCAACTACCCTACAACAGTATGGAAAAAGAACCAAAGCCTGAAGATGTTGCTCAAGCATTACACTTGCAACCATCTGACATCAAGGGGCATTGGGAAACCAGAAGTGGTGTCAAGGGTTTCTTGGCTAAGTTTCTGTTTGAGAAGGCACAAGACTGATGGAATTCTCTTGATCTACAAGCCTTTGAAAAGATTGTGGCACTCCTTATCTATGGGTTGGTCCTGTTCCCAAACCTGGATCAGCTTATAGATGTAAATGCTGTCAAGATCTTCATATCCAGGAATCATATACCTACATTACTTGGGGACATCCTACACTCATTTTACACACGAACAATGAGGAAAAGAGGTATTCTCATGTGTTGTACTCCTCTCCTAGCAAGGTGGTTTATTTCTCACCTTCCACAATCAGTTTTGAAGAATGAACAGGGTTTAAGGTGGTCACAATGATTGATGACCCTCACACATTCTGATGTACATTGGTGTTCCGGTCCAGAGAAAATGTCATCATCATTGATCGTTGTCAAGAATTCCCTAATGTCCCACTACTTGGCATTAGGGGAGGAATTACCTACAACCCCTGTTTAGCTCTAAGACAGTTTGGATATGCTCTGAGGGATGGCCCTCATGACATGCTGATTCCTGACCTAGTTTTTGACTTCGACAACGATGCGCAAGGACTTCGACAAAGGTTTATCAGAGCTTGGAGGATGCCCAACAAGGTGGATAGTAAGACACTGGGGCACAAGAATTCCATCCCCTTTGAGCCTTATCTCAAGTGGGTACGAACCCACTCCCAGAATCTTATGATGCCATACCCTCACATTCTCCCCGTGATCAAAGAGCCTGTTATGGAAGGAGAGGTTCCATACACCATCCTACATCCTGACATGCCAACATCATGGGAAGAAATGCAAAAGAGTTAGATCCAACTCAAGAAATAACGAAATACTTTTGAAGCCAGCTTCTATGCCAGTGAGAAGAAGGTTTTGGAGCTTACACGCCGACTTCATGAGGAGGAAACTCTCAACACTTACATCGCACCAAAGAGGATGCGCAATGTCTTTTTACATTAAGAATTTTGTAATATTTTTGCCCATGGGGCACTTATGTACTAACAATTTCTTCTTAATATGACGTGTGTTCCTTTTTGTTTGCGACAAATTTGAATTTATGAATCCTTGAATGCATTACATGAATAACATACCATTCATTATATGCATAAACAGGTCTTCACACCGGGTTTCCTTATCTTTCTGCTGTTTATTTCAGCAAGATGGATTTGGAGCAGACGGTAAAGGATCTGCAGGCACAAAATTCACAATTCCAGCAACTCCTCATGACCTTGGCAAAGGGTCAAGAGGACCTCAAAGCTCTGTTGGAGGAGAATAAAGAGAAAAAGAAAAAGAGACCTGGGGTAGCCACTTTTGGAAGAAGGTTTGAAATCAATGCCAGAAAGGTTCTTGAGTTCCCCTCAACGTCTGACAAATGGGCCAGTAAAGGGAAAGGGGTTGTTGTACCTTCTGAATCTGAGGTTGAAGAGGAGGAAGAGGAAGAAGACGAAGACTACTCCGAACAACAGTATCCTCCAGCGGATGATAAATATAAGAATCTTGAAGATAGACCAGCAGCCATGGAGTTGCAGAGGGTGCCCGGTTTGGATTTTGAAGAACTAGGGCTGGTATCTGGGATTGTTATCCCTCCCAAGTTCAAGGTGCCAACATTTGCCAAGTATAACGGTTTGTCGTGTCCGAAGATGCACCTGAGATTGTATGTCAGAAAGATCCAACCTCACTCATCTGATAAAGACCTCTGGGTACATTTTTTCCAAGACATTTTGTCTGGCACACAGTTGGATTGGTTCTACCAGCTCGAGAGATCAAGGTTCACAATTGGGAAGACTTAGCTGCCTCTTTTTATCGTCAATATCAATACAATGCTGATTTGGCGCCCACTCGTACTCAGTTACAAAGTATGGGGATGGCTTCCAATGAAGGGTTTAAAGAGTACGCCCAGAAGTGGCGTGATCTGGCTGGAAGGGTGCAGCCTCCGTTGTCAGATAGGGAGTTAGTTGACATGTTTCTGGGGGCCCTGTCTGGCCCCTTCTTCAATAATTTAATCGGGAGTTCTTCTGTTGGATTTACTGAACTATTTTTGATCGGCGAAAGGGTTGATGTCGATATTAAAAGTGGCAAGATTCAAAAGGATGCTTCCGCATCCACAGATGTTAAGAAACCCTTCCCAGCTAAGAAGGAAGCATCTGCTGTGTATTCTCAGAAGGGTCAGGGAAGAACTGAGCACCGACCGACTGTAGGGGTTGTGATGATTCAAAACTCTTCAAATGATCAACCTCGCGGCAATCAGTTGAGACCTAATCAACAACGGGTAGAAAGGCCACAACGGCAGTTCACCCGAATTAACATGACGCCAGCTCAGGTACTCCCCCATTTGTTGAAGCTGAATCTTATCAGTTTGAAGGAAGCGCCAAAGAACCCTAACACCTCTTCTACATCCTACCACCCCAATGCCAAGTGTGCTTACCACTCTGACAGTGTTGGGCACGATACCAATAGTTGCTGGGCGCTTAGGTTCAAAATCCAGAACCTGATTGATGCTAAGGAAATAGAATTTGATGCTCCTGAGAAGCCCAATGTAATATCTGCTCTGATGCCCAAGCACGGCCACAATGTTCATGCCGTTATAGAAGAACTCCATGTTACTGATGTTGCCAATATTTTGACTCCGTTGTTAGTAATTAAAGAGAAGTTGATGAGAGCCAGGATATTCCCAGGCTACGGGAAGGACTGTTATTTTTGTTTGAACATACGAGCTGATTGCCCAATGTTGAAATCAGGTGTCCAATGCCTGATGGATACCCAAGAGATACTTTTCCAGAAAACCCTTGTTGATACCTTCAATCCTGTTACTCCTGCTACTTTTGCTACTTCAACCAACGATATTGCAATCATAACCATTTCCGACAATCCTCCCAAGGCTTGCAAAAGGCCTGTCAGGATTACTCCCAACTCTAAATGTGTACCATTAAAGATCACCATGTCGGGACCTGTCCCGTACCAATCCAGCAAAACGATACCATGGAACTATGGAGGAGAAATCTTCTACCATGGTATCAAACAAATTGAGGCAGTCCAAGAGAATTCTGAAGAAGAAAACCCTGATATATGGAACATTGTGGGTACAAGCAAGATAACCCGCAGCGACCGGATCTTTTCTCCAGAGATTGCTCCCCCTCGAGCAGTTTTCGGACCCTTGAAAGCTTATGTACCTATTGGACCATTTGTGCAAGGCCCGATGATTGAAGAATCGGATACTCCTGAAGTAAGACCATATGTTGATACTACCAATAAGGGTAAGGGGATACTAGAAGTGCTTGTCAGGACGAAGGCTCATGCTGTGGTTATCCCCGAAACCACTTAGAAAGAAATGGATGAAATCTTGAAAATAATCAGAAAAAGTGACTACGACGTTGTGGAACAGCTAGAGCAGACCCCTTCTAAAATTTCAATGTTGGCTCTTCTACTCTGTTCTGAGGCCCATGCTAAGGCCCTAATAAAATTCTTGAAGGCGGCACGTGTACCCCAAGAGACTTCGGATGACCAGTTTCAGGAGTGTGTGGCCAGTCTTACTGCTGATAATGGCCTTGGCTTTTCCAATGCTGACTTGACTCCCAAAGGAAGGAAACACAATGACGCGCTACATGTCTCAGTTAAATGCAGGGGAACCACCCTCGCCCATGTCTTAGTTGATACTGGTTCTTCCTTGAATGTGCTGCCGAAGAAAGCATTAGACCGTCTGGACAGCGAAGGATTGACCCTCAAACCTAATAACATCGTTGTTAGGGCCTTTGATGGGTCCAAAAGAATGGTTCATAGAGAGGTTGACATTACTATCAAAGTAGGCACAGAAGTTTTCAACTCCACCTTTTACGTGATGGACATCCGTCCGTTATATTCTTATTTGTTAGGAAGACCGTGGATCCATTATGCTGGGGCAGTTACCTCCTCTTTGCACCAGATGCTGAAATATCCTGTTAAGGGTAAGATTATAACAGTGCACGGTGAGGAAGAGTACATGATAAGTCATCTCAATTCCTTCCGCTATGTGGAGTTGGATGGCGATTTCATCGAAACGCCTTTCCAACATTTTGAGGAAGTTTCCCCTGAGGTAGCAGTTGCGAAGACAATGGTTGAGGTGCCTGTCGTTCCCAAGCATGTATCTAGGATGGCATCTCTCAAGGACGCAGAGGCTGTAATTAAAGAAGGGAAGAGTACAGTATGGGGACAATTGCCTGACTTTTCCCATAAGACGGACAATTTTGGGTTAGGGTTCACTGCTGCGGGATAAAAGGCTATGCGTCGCTCCAAGGTTGGAAGACCACCCGTCAAGATCTCTCACCATGGAATCAATGATGTAGAAGATGAAGATGAAGAGAGCCACTTTGAAGATTGGATATTTCCGACCGTCGAAGGGGGTTTAAGCAAATGGGAATCAAAGGATTTTATTCCCATCACCTTTATCAACCAGTAATTTTATCTTTGAACAATTTCCCATTTATGGTCTGTAATAACTAAAATAATTCGCACACTATTTTCACCTCATGCCTTGCCCGGGGCATGTAGGTCCATTTGTAAAGGTTTGATCTTCTTCATTATCATATGCCATGTTTTAATGAATCATTGGATGTTTTTCATCTATAAATTGCTGTGTTCATTTTCTTTCCTTTTGCATTTTTGTTTGTTTAAGGATGGCTATCCCTTACACACACCCACACTCACAAATGCGGGTACCCATCCACTCTGGATTCCATGTGTGACTATTCTGTTTTAGCCTTCGATAACTCTGAGTATTTGGTCAATCATGCTGAGTACGAAGTTGACAAAGACTGTGAAGTGCCGGGAGAATTAGCCAGACTTCTACAACAAGAAGAGAGGTCCATTCTGCCTCATGAAGAGTTGCTAGAAACCATCAATTTGGGGACAAAGGAAGACAGAAAAGAGGTAAAAGTGGGTGCCAACCTGGAACCAAATTTCAAAGAGCGCTTAGTACAGTTGTTGAACGAGTATGTTGAAATCTTCGCCTGGTCTTATGAAGACATGTCGGGATTAGACACAGATATCGTGGTTAATCGTCTCCCTACAAGAGAAGATTGTCCACCGATCAAGCAAAAGGTCCACCGAATGAGGCCTGATATGTCTGAGGAGATCAAGGCTGAGGTAATGAAGCAATTCAATGCTGGCTTTTTGGCTGTTACTTCCTATCCATAATGGGTTGCTAACATTGTGCTCGTGCTTAAGAAGGACGGCAAAGTCAGAATGTCTGTGGACTATCGGGATTTGAACAGGGCTAGCCCGAAAGATGATTTTCCACTGCCACATATCGACATCTTGGTTGACAACACAGCTCAGCACAAGGTTTTTTCCTTCATGGATGGATTCTCGGGATACAACCAGATCAAATGGCCCCCGAGGACATGGAAAAAACTACTTTTGTCACGCAATGGGGTACCTTCTGCTACAAAGTGATGCCATTCGGACTAAAGAATACAGAGGCAACCTATCAACGCACCATGGTAGCTTTGTTTCATGATATGATACATCATGAGATCGAAGTTTACGTAGACGATATGATAGCTCGATCACAGACAGAAGAAGAACACCTTAATCATTTGCAAAAGCTGTTTGCCAGGTTGAAGGAGTATAAGCTCAGACTGAACCCAAGCAAGTGCACTTTTGGGGTTAGGTCTGGTAAACTTTTGGGATTTATTGTCAGCAAAAAAGGCATTGAGGTCGATCCAGCTAAAGTAAAGGCTATACAAGAAATGCCTGCCCCCCGTACTGAAAAGGAGGTTAGAGGATTCTTGGGACGCTTGAACTATATTGTGAGGTTCATCTCTCACCTGACATCTACATGTGAGCCAATCTTCAAGCTGTTGAAGAAAGATCAGGTGGTTGAATGGAACAATGATTGTCAAGTTGCTTTCGATAAGATCAAGGAGTATTTGCTAGAACCTCCTATTTTGATGCCACCCGTCGAAGGAAGACCGTTAATCATGTATCTGACTGTTTTGGATAACTCAATGGGGTGCGTACTGGGCCAACATGACGAGTCTGGCTGAAAAGAGCATGCCATTTATTACCTTAGCAAAAATTTTATCGACTGTGAGACGCGCTACTCACTGCTCGAGAAAACTTGTTGCGCTTTGGTATGGGCTGCTCGCCGGCTAAGGCAGTATATGTTGACTCATACCACTCTGCTGATTTCCAAAATGGATCCTATCAAATATATCTTCGAGAAGCCTGCTTTATCTGGAAGAATCGCTAGATGGCAAATGATCCTGACTGAGTATGATATCCATTATACTACCCAAAAAGCTATAAAATGGAGTGTACTAGCTGACCATCTAGCTCATCAAGCCGTCGAAGATTACCAATCTATGAGATTCGACTTCCCTGACGAGGACATCATGACATTGGACAACATTGAAGGTAACGGACCGTATGACGGACCTGAACAAGGATCCCGATGGACCCTGTACTTTGATGGTGCTTCAAATGCACTTGGCAACGGTATCGGAGTGGTACTCATTTCTCCAGAAGGTTGCCATACACCCTTCACTGCCCGACATTGCTTCAGTTGTACCAACAACATGGTTGAATATGAAGCTTGCATCTTTGGTCTCAAGGCTGCTATAGACTCGGGAATCAAATCTTTGGTCGTATTTGGGGACTCGGCTTTGGTTATCAGTCAAGTCAAAGGAGAGTGGGACACCAAACATCCTAATCTTATCCCATACAAAGAACATGTCTTAACATTGTTGCCTCATTTCGAGCAGATTACCTTCGAGCATTTCCAGCGAGAAGAAAATCAGCTAGCAGATGCTCTGGCTACAATGTCTTCCATGTTTAAACTCAACTAGGATAACGAGGCTCCCCAAATTACCATCGAGCGAATGGAAGAACCTGTGCACTGTCATGAGATTAATACCAAAGAAGTAGTGGAACAACCCTGGTTTCATGAAATCAAAAGGTATCTCCAGACTAGAGAATACCCTGAAGGAGCTTCAGTCAATGACAAAAAGTTCTTAAGGAGATTTGCTGCCAAGTTCTTCCTAAGTAATGGTATCCTTTATAAGCGCAGCCATGATTGTGTTTTACTTTGTTGTGTGGACAAAGCTGAAGCAGAGTTGATCATGACCGAGATACACAGTGGCACATTTGGCACCCACTTGAGCGGACATACAATGGATAAGAAGACTCTAAGGGAAGGCTACTACTGGTCTACCATGGAAGCTAATTGTCATCAACATTCCCGTACTTGCCACAAATGCCAAGTCTACACCGACAAGGTACATATTCCTCTTGTTCCTCTCAACGTTCTGACAGCTCCTTGGCCTTTCGCAATGTGGGGCATTGACATGATTGGAGAGATCAAGCCTACGGCATCCAATGGACATTGTTTCATCCTGGTGGCTATTGATTATTTTACCAAGTGGGTCGAAGTAGCTTCCTATGCCTCAGTTACAAAGAATGTGGTTTCCTGCTTCATCAAGCAGAACCTCATATGCCGGTATGGTGTCCCCGATAGGATCATCACGGACAACGATACAAATTTGAACAACACCATGATCACCGCTTTATGCGAACAGTTCAAGATTTATCATCACAATTCATCTCCCCATCGGCCGAAGATGAACGGTGTTGTTGAAGCTGCAAACAAAAATATTAAAAAGATCATTCAAAAGATGACAGTCACCTACAAGGACTGGCATGAGATGTTACCGTTTGCTCTGCATGGATATCGTACCACGGCACGTACTTCAACAGGGGCAACCCCATTTTCTTTGGTGTATGGCATGGAAGATGTTCTACCCATGGAAGTTCAGATTCCTTCCTTAAGGATTATGAAGGACGCTGGTTTGAGTGAAGACGATTGGATTCAGACTCAGCTTGATCAACTTAATTTGATTGACGAGAAGCGACTTACTGCTGTTTGTCATGGTCAGACGTATCAAAAACTGATGATCAAGGCTTTCAACAAGAAATTCAGGCGTCAGGTATATCAAGTCGGAGATCTTGTAATCAAGCAGATCATCTTGCTGCAAAGTGATCCCAGGGGCAAGTGGACTCCTACTTACGAAGGACCATTTGTTATTAAGAGCATCTTTTCTGGTGGGGCAATGATTCTGACCACCATGGACGGCGACGACTTGCCACACCCTGCGAACGCAGACATAGTTAAAAGATATTATGCATAAAACGACCCGGCAAGTTGAAAACCCGAAAGGGCGACTTGGGCAAAAAAATGGGCATCCCGGTGAATTGAAAACCCGAAAGGGCGGTTCAGGCAAAAATTAGGGATAAAACAAAGAAATCTGTACACCCGGCAAGTTGAAAACCTGAAAGGGCGACTTGGTAAAAAGGGATTTCCCGGTGGATCGAAAACCCGAAAGGGCAGTCCAGGCAAAAGTTAGGGAGTTAAAGTGTATGACTATGTCTCGTCGGATCACTTTAAGAACAATCTCTTCACCAATAAGCTCCAGGCTCCTGATCAATCCAGTCATCGGCGGACGAAGCAGCGAATGGACAAGATATTCAGAGTTGTGAAGGCTATAGCAGAATGGGAATCCCATGGAATTATTACACATAGCCATCTTTATTTTGTATAAAATTTTTCAATTTTTACGACAACATTCTCTTACTAGGATGTCTGTCTCCTTTGTACAAAGATATTCACGAAAGTTAAATACAAAGATACTTCAAAGTGCAGAAATTTGCTTGCCTTTCTTTTCTTTTTACACTTATGTTTTATTTGAAAACGTCCAATGTTTTGTAAAATAGGCATATGCATTTGAATATAATCATTGCTTACAAATAAAACGAAATTGAAAAAGGATAATTACTGATAGATTGAAGGTGTAGGAAGATATATTTGTGTCATTTCAGAAGAAATCCCCTATGATACATCATTCAGATCCTCAACAAAGCTAAAGTTTGGAGTATATTTCCCCAGCAGAGTTAAGCTTCAAGATCCTCAGTGGAGCCAGTGCATTCTAAAACTTGATTCCCCGGCTGAGTTAAGTTTCAAAATTCCCATCAGAGTTAAGCCTCAAGATCCCCAGTGGAGCCCAAAAACCCTGAAAATCATATCCCCAGCGGAGCCAGAATAATGAACATTTCCCCCACAGAGTTATCTCCCAGCAAGATCGAAGATTCTCGGTCTCATTTCTCCAAGCAGAAGCCTTCTAGGTTTTAACTCCCCAGTAGAGATTTTCAAGAGTTTTCCCTATATCCCAGGAAAGTCATGAAGGATTCCCATTCCCTACAGAAGTGGTCAGAACCCTTGTAAATCCCCACAAGTCACTAAGGATTTTCAATCTCCAGCAGTGGTCCCAGGATTTCTCATTCTCAACAATCAGAGATCTTTAATCCCCAACATCGGTCAAGGATTTACTTTCCCCGACAGCAATCAAAGATTTCATTATCTCCAGTTATCAAGGATTTATTTTCCTCAGCAAGACAGCTACTCAGCTTACATGCATAACCATTACATTCATATATCATAAACATTGATGAAACACAATTCATTGCATCATACATATCATGCAACATAACTTTGTGTTTTAGCTAACATTTTACCCTTTTCAGGATAAGATTAAAAGGCTTTTGTTAAAAATTATTCAGATACAGTATGGATACACCCCAGACACGGCGGTCATTCTATTACTCATTCACAATTTCAAGTCAAAATACAGTACAGATACACCCCAGACACGGCGGTCATTCCACTACTCATTCAGACTTCAGCAATCCGATACATACTAGATACGCTCCAGACACGGCAGCCATTATATCTCTCATTCAGATTCAACTATCAACCACAATTTCAGATACGCTCTAGACACGGATGCCATTCTGGACCTTACACTAGCAGTTTGATTCTCCCTAGTGCAATCGCCACGGAAGTCATTCTGTCACTTATTCAGATCCCAGTTACAGTCTCAGATACACTCCAAACACGGAAGTCATTCTTCTACTCATGCAGATCTCAACTTCAGATACAGTCCAGATACGCTCCAGACGCGGTTTCCATTCTGTCACTATTTCGGAATTTATCCCCAGTCCAGAGATGCTCCATAGACAGATGTTTCTCTGTCACCCATTCGGAATTCTGATACAATACAGATACACTCCAGACACGGCAGTCATTCTGATATTCATTCAAAGTTCAAATATAGTTACAGCACAGATACGCTCCAGACACGGACGCCATTCTTTCGCTCATACATACTCAGTCTCCAGATACAGTTCAAATGCATTCCAGAAACGGATACCATTTTAATGCTCATTCTTCTGACCTACCACATTGCCATTCAACAAACATTCTTGGATGGCATCTTTAAGCCCATCTCCAGCAAGATTCTACCATCTCTAAATGGCATCTTTAAGCCCATCTCCAGCAAGATTCTACCATCTCTAAATGGCATCTTTAAGCCCATTTCCTCAGCTATATTTTTGACGAGTGCAAATTTACGGGCACTCTAGTGTCCAATCCTCTTTTACCTTCGAGTCGCGAAAGGCAAACTTGCCAATCTAACTCTTCAGGTTCAAGAAGATTAAACAGGGGCAAAAGTTGTACCCCAAAATTTTCCCTCTCATTTCATCAACATTTCTCATCACAAGACTCTTAGAACTCAAGATCAAGTTAGGGTTTGCTCTGCTCAAGACACCTCATTGCACTGTTGACCTAAATTAGGGTTTGAGTTTGCACAGTGATGTTTTTACCTACAATTCCCAAATTGACTTTCATACTTCATGTTGGACTCATAAGTTTGTCCATACCAAGTTTCAAGCCTTGATTCAAATTTTTGCCCAGTCAATTGAACAATTGACCTAGAAATCAATTGTATTGAGGAAAAAGTCAATTGTGGCCAATTGACAGTCAAACCTCATGAATTTTGACCCACATCAACATTATTAACTCATATGAACCATTTGATCAAGTTTGGATCACAATTCCACAAGAAATTTGATCAGATCATCAAAAGGGCAAAATGGTCATTTTTAGGGTTTTGACTGTACAAAGGCAATTTTTGACTGTTTGACCTAGCCAATGGCAAATCAAGCTCAACCATGGACTCAAGGACTCAATGACATTGTCTTGACCCATTCAATAAGTTCAAAAGATCTCAAATGCATAGGATTGACAGATGAATTTTTCAGTCAACTGATCAAAATTTGACTGTACACTGAAAAGTCAAACTTTGACTTTTTGGTCAAAATCAAGTGCCAAGGGTCATTTTTCATCAAGACATGTCAAATTATGAAACTTGTTCATCAATAAACCCAAAAATGCAAATTAGGGTTTAAAATGGAAAATTTTCATAACTTAGAAAATTTCGAAGTTATAAAATTTTCTTATTTTTTCCTAACTTTGTCCCATTTTTTCACCAAGATGCAAATTGATTCAAACAAAACTTGAAACATGAAAGTTGTAGTCCATCACAAAGTATACAACTTTGTTTCACAAAGTTTTCTCAAAAGAAGCTTGTATCTCAAGTTATGATTTTTGGAACAAGGGTACCTAAAGCTTTTAACTTAGAAAAATTTTGCCCTAATTTAGGCAGGATTTTGACCCATCTTCTTGGCCATTTTTCACATGGTTCCACTTGGAGTTTCAAGTTTCATTTCAAATATGGATTATAGTACATGTTGCAAGCTTTCCAAATTGTCCAAGAAATCCTCAAACACCCTTGTGGTTAGGGAGAATCGAATGCTTGAAGTTGGAAAAAACTCACTTTGAAACCATGGCCAATACATGCTCATACCAAGTTGCAAATCTGGACAAACTAGCTTAGTACATGTTTACAGGCCTCTAAACCAATTTACACTCCAAAATTGAATGCAAATACATTGGATATTGGCATTGTTCTGATCAAGAGAGCTTTGTACATTGAACATTGTCATTTTGAGCATAAAGGTCACACTTCCATTTTCATAAAGGGAACTTTATGTCAAATTGCTTTTTCTTGAGCCTTGGACTTTCTTCCTTTGCAGCAAACAAGCTCCACAATCTCAGGCATAGTACAAGAAGTTGGTGCATGCTTGGAGATAGCCTGTACAGGCCTATCACACTTCACTTCCAACTTTGCTTTCAAAACAAGTCAAATGGCCAAAAGCTTGTATCTCTCATATATGATAAAACCAACTAAAACAAAGTTGTCAAACAATTTTTGCATATCCTCACAAGTCAGAAGCACGAGCCCTTGACCCCTTAAACCTCCTTGTACATAAAATCACCATTCTTCTGCAAAACAGGGCAAGCCCTGCAGAATCACCTTCATCTCCACTTTGCCTCGTGCGTTTGGCCTCAAACTTGTTCCAATACCATCCATTCAACTCACCTAAACTATTCCAGACCTCCATTGTCAGCTGTAACACCATTAACACACATTGCCATTTTTGTTTGGAAGCTTTTTAGGTTGAGTTCTGTAGCACGATTCGGGCTACTTCAAAATAAACCAAGCATTGGAAAAGCTTCAGTGGACCTTAGACAAGCTCAAAAGAACCTCAAGCACCCTTGGAAGTTGCTGCATTGTCCAGCTCAAGCTCAACTGAAACAGGTATTTCATGAACTTCTATCTCTCTATTTAGGAATAGTTAGACTTAGGTTTGTGAATGAAAGATGTTGTATTCATAGCCCTGAAACTATACATGTGCTTAGTTTTCATTTATATTAATCATGCTAGGAGAATTTCGTTCATGAACTTTATGAAAAAACTAGGTTAAAAATTAGGGCCATAGAAATTCTCTCTGGTCTTTGAGAGTTAGCTTAAGTTTTTTATATGGTTAGATTTGTTGTTTGATGTTCTACAAGTTTCATGTTAAGAGTTTTGTCAAAAAAGCAAGGAATCAGGAGATAGCATTTGGTACATGGCACGCGCGTGTTTCTGTTCAAAGGAAGAAGATGAAGTTGTTTCTGGGCTGGGCCTGTACAGGCTTGCTTTTGGCACCCCTCCTCTTTTCTTTTCACACCCCCCCCCCCGGCCCATTTCTTGTATATTTGTCATTTTTGTATTTTTATTTTTTCTCTGACCTTAATATTTTATTTTCTAATATAAAAAAGACTTAAAAAATATTTCCATACATTTTTATATTTATTTGGTATTTATTTTAATTAGTTCTAGTATTAATACATTAAATACTTTATATTTATTTTGTTTAAACTTAAAAATAATACAAATAATACTTTTATTTTCATTTATTATTTTTATTCACATTTGAAAATATTTTCTTGAAATATATACATTTTTGTAAATAATTTATTTTTATTTTTATACACTTAATATATTTAAATATATATATATATATATATATACCTATATACTTTATTTTATTAAATAATTAGAGCAAAAAACACAAAAATAATACATTTTATTTTTATTAATATTTTATACTAAAAATACCCTTTTTACAATAAACTTTTATTTTTTGTACAAATTGATATATTATTGTATATAAATAATAAATAATACAATTTATTTAAGGAATTAGGGTTTTTTGCCCTAAAAAACAAAAATAATTAAAATTGGCTTTTTTATTTATTTATTTACATTTCACATTAAAAAATACTTTTTACATACATAAATTTTTTTTTTTGCATAATACATTTTATTTAATGTTTATTTATTGTATTTATTTAAATATTGTATATTTAATTGTTATGTCTTACCCATTCAATATGGTTGTAATAATTTAGGATTTAATTTCTTGCAAAATAATCCCCAATTCAAATTTGTACCCCCTCCCTATATCATGTTGTAATAGTGTAGAATTTAAATTCTCGCACCTTTAAATGCTTTCAATTATGCCATGATTAGACCTAGGGTTTGTATGTAAAATAAAATCAACAAATAGCTTGACCTAATCCAAGATAACAATGCATGAAAAAACACACACAATGCACACTTGCACCCCTAGGGTTTCAATCTACTTTTTGCCTTCAAAAATGGGCCATGGTATGCATGTCAAGTACTTTGGCAAAACAAAAACAAAACAAAAGATCATAGTCCCTCGACGACGCTATCTGAGTTGCCTAAACAAAATGATCAAGTCCCTTAAGAAAATTGCTAAAAATACTTAACACCATTGCTATCATGGTCTATACGATGACCCACGTCTGTCCCGTTTAACATCCTAACACAAGGTTGTTCACCAAATATAATGGTGAAACAACACTGTTAAAAGGGTTAAAAACATAAGAAAGATCTTTGAGTAAAATAGGGTAGACAACTCTTAGTTACTTGATCAAAGTCTTGCAAAACATCTTTGCCATCTTCAAACACACTTCACAACACAACTTCAAAACAATTTCAAAACAACTTTCAAAATATTGGAATATCTTTTCAAAAAGACACACACCTTTGTATATATTCAAACAAGAATCATTACAAAGGTTGCCTAGACAAGGCATCTTTTTCAAAGCATTTTCAAAAGCACACACACAAAGCACCATTTCAAACAATTGAAAAGCAAAGGCAAGTGATCTAAGCAAGTAACTAAGAGCCCATGGATAACCATGGATAGAAAGGGTGCTAATACCTTCCCTTTCTATAATCTACTCCCTGAACCCAAGAAAACATCTCAAAGGTCTTTCCTGTGCTTTTTGACCTTTCCTTAGAATAAAATAAAAAGTCGGTGGCGACTCTTGCTAAACCGAAACATTTGCGAACAGAAACGCAAAATCCCAAGTCAGTTCTCCCACCGTATCACAGACATAGTTCGTTGTTGATATTTTTTACTCCAATGGATGTTAGTCTGGTCATTATGAGAGATAGTTCGTTATTGAGATTTTTTTACTCCAATGAATGGTAGTCTCGTCATTATGGGAGATAGTTCTTTGTTGAGATTTTTTTACTCTGATGCATGGGAGTCTTGCCATTATGGGAGATAGTTCATTGTTGATATTTGTTACTCTGATAGATGGTAGTCTCGTCAATATGGGAGATAGTTTGTTGTTGAGATTTTGTTAATCCGATGGATGGTAATCTCGTCATTATGGAAGATAGTTTATTGTTGAGATTTGTTACTCCGATGGATGGTAGTCTCTTTATTATGGGAGATTGTTCATAGTTTAGACTCACTTTGCTTTGAAGAATTCATTTGTTTCCAGTTATTGCAACTGGTTTTTTATCAGAGTCGCCAACCTAAATTTTTATCCTAAAGGAAGGGAGTATAAAGGAATAAACCTAAAAGAAATTTATAGATTCTAGGTTTGGACTCGATTTTAGACGAGGGGGAGGTGTTAGGAACCCCTCCTCTACCTTGTTCATAAGGATACTAGGTTTAGAAGCACGTTATTTAGGAGATAGGGTTTTTAATATCTTTAGGAGAAAAGGGTTAGAATTTTATTTAGCGGGAAAGGGTTTGAATTTTAGTTAGCGATACTCGTCACGATTTTTGATCGTATGCCTACGTATCCTATTAGGAGGAATAAGAGTCTCATTTTGTAGTTCGCAGGGTTGTTTGTATTTTATATGGATTGCGAAATATATTTTGAATTTCCCGCATACGTAGTCTAAGAGTGTGAATAACGGAGTTTGTTAAACCAAGTATGCAGTTAATTTAAATATATTCATATTCCTTTTCGAAAATTAATTGTTCGAATTAAATCAATTTGAGAAAAAATATTTGGTATTTGATTTAATATTTCTTATACGTAGAGCGAGGGAGTCTGATATAGTCTCCTTCATCACGGAGCCAGATATTGGCCACGTGTCGTTCATTAGTGAATTGTGTGGCTTTTTTTTGTAAAAATATTGGATTAATTTAAGTTTATGAGAGTGTTTGATTAATGTACGGAGTTAGTAATTTATGTTAAAAGGGAATTAGCCTAATTAAGTTTAATTAATTTAAAACAAATCTGATTCTTGTTAGTAATTGTAAAGACTAAATAAATCAATTCAAAAAAACTAATGAACTGAGCTAGTTACCGAAGAAAATAGTTAACTAGAAATAATAAAGCTAAAGCTAGATAAGTAAATAAGAAGGAAAAAAAACTAAAAAGGAATAAATGAGATAAGGTGTAAAAATTAACCTCGGGTGCAAGACCAATAAAATGGTAAAATCCCAATTGAACCTAAACCCCAACATTAAATAAAACTAATCCTAATATTAACTTAATAACTAAACAAAAAAGATTTATAAAACAATACAATAAAACTAGGGGCGGTGCAATTGTGTATGTTGGCCGTGTCGTCTCAATCATAATCATTAACATAAAAAAATACTTCAAACTCATGATAATATTGGTCGTGTCGTCTCAACCATAATCATCAACATGAAGGAAATACTCCAAACGCATGATGATATTGGTCATGTCGTCTCAACCATAATTATCAACATAAAGAAAATACCCCAAACTCATGATTATGTTGGTCCTGTCGTCTCAACCATAACCATCAACATGAAAAAAATACCCCAGACTCATGATGATATTGGTCGTGTCGTCTCAACTGTAATTATCAACATGAAGAAAATACCCCAAACTCATGATGATACTGGTCGTGTCATCTCAACCATAATTATCAACAAGAATAAAATACCCCAAACTCATGATGATATTGGTCGTGTTGTCTAAACCATAGTTATCAACATGAAGAAAATACCCCAAACTCACGATGATGTTGGTCGTGTCGTCTCAACCATAACCATCAACGTGAAGAAAATACCCCAAACTCATGATGATATTAGTTGTGTCGTCTCAACCATAATTATCAACATGAAGAAAATACCCCAAACTCATGATGATATTGTTTGTGTCGTTTAAACCACAATTATCAACATGAAGAAAATACCCCAAACTCATGATGATATTGGTCGTGTATTCTCAACCACAGTTATCAACATGAAGAAAATACCCCAAACTTACGATGATGTTGGTCGTGTCGTCTCAACCATAACCATCAACGTGAAGAAAATACCCCAAACTCATGATGATATTGGTCGTGTCATCTCAACCATAATTATCAACATGAAGAAAATACCCCAAACTCATGATGATATTGGTTGTTTCGTCTCAACCATAGTTATCAACATGAAGAAAAAAATACCCACAACTCACGATGATGTTGGTCGTGTCGTCTCAACCATAACAATCAACATGAAGGAAATACCCCAAACTCATGATGATATTGGTCGTGTCATCTCAACCGTAATTATCAACGTGAAGAAAATACCCCAAACTTACGATGATATTGGTCGTGTCGTCTCAACCATAACCATCAACATGAAGAAAATACCCCAAAATTGCTTTAAAGTTTGAACTAATAGTTCGCACAGATAAGCCTGCTAACGATGAACCCCAAGAAAATTGTAATTTTAACCAAAGTAGCTTTGCAAGATACCATGCATGCATAATGCCCTAAATTAATATGTTATCCAAGTATGATGTATACCCCAAATGTTTGTATGTTTTATGCCCCAATTGTTTGTATGTATATGCCCCAAGTATGCTTGTATATGCCCCAAATGTTTTTCAAATGTTTTTGATGATTCTCCTTTCTCGTAATAACTAACTCCCCAATGTTGTTCGTTACCAATTGTTGTATCTCTAAGTTGATTCAAATTTGGTTAAAATATGTCGGCAAGATCTTGAGGTCTATATTGTAGGCGCATGTGTAGGTATGGACGTGGACGTGGACATTGGCGTACTTGTGGATGTAGGCATGTGCGTAGAAATAGGCGTGAACATAGGTGTGGGCATGGACATGGACGTGGACATGGATGTTGGCGTAGTCATGGACGTAGGCGTGTGCATAGAAATAGGCGTAGACGTAGGCGTAGACGTGGAAATAGGCGTGGTCATGGATGTACGCATGGACTTAAAAATAGGTATGGATTTTCCTTCGTTGTTCTTCTAACCATAATAAACTTTGATGCTTTATCAAATGCTATTTGGTATTTTTGTATGTTAGATGCACCAAATGTTGTAAATGATCTTGATATTTTGATATGGTTATGCGTCCGTCAGGCTTGATATAAGGCTTTTTAATGGGAAATCTGCTACCGAGATTTCCAAGGAATCTACTGTCGAGATTCTGTCAAGAACTACCTTCTACTGAGGTGTTCTTGATAATCAACTGCCTTGATCAACCAGGAGAACTTACTGCCGAGATTCAATTTGAATTACCTATTGCCGAGGTCTTCTGGATGATCAACTACTGTGATCAACCAGGGGAATCTACTGTCGATATTCAATTGGAAACTACCTTCTACTGAGGTCTTCTGGGTAATCAACTACCGTGATCAACCAGGAGAATCTACTGCCGAGATTCAATTGAGAGACTACCTCCTACCGAGGTCTTCTAGAAAATTAATTGTCGTGATCAACTAGGAGAATCTACTACCGAGATTATGCATAGAATTGGTAGCTTGATTGAACATGATGATTGTCTTCACATAAATACAGGTTTTATGCTATGCGTGAAAATTTGATTGATGCATGAAATGAGATGATTGATTGATGTAATGTAATACATGATTGATGTGATGACTGATTGATACATGGTTGATTGATGCATGATTGATTGATGTATGTGACGAGTGACTTGGATATGTGTGAATGGATGTTGTATTTTTAAATGTAAATGCATAGTTGGGCTTTTTGAGGTATGCTTGACCCATGCTATCGGATTTTGTCAGATGGATGAGATGATAAGTATGCCTGGTTTTTTGGATCGAGGAAACCGTAATGCATGATTTATGCAGCCTTATGCTTTATGATTATGATTTGAATGCTTTTTTGGATGGTGCCCCTGTGATGGGTTGTGGGTGATTAAAGTGTAGAGGTTTGGTTATGAAACAAGTTTGCTTGTCACATGATGGTTGAGTGTTATGCTTGCATGATTCCCTGATACTTGTTTCGAACTCGAAGATTGCTGACGTATAAGAGAGGTTCCCTGGAGCATTGTGAATGTATGAAGAGAGCTTATTTTTGTATGGACTATTTTTCCCTAATTTTTTGGGTAGGGTTTTGGAGGAGATGAGCTTGGAAACAGTTTGATCATAATGTGAATGACCCCTCTATTTTGCATTATGTCCTTGATTATAATACTCTTGAAAAATGCTTGGCTTTGATGAACCATTTTAAATCAACTCCTTTTGCTCAAGCCTTGCGGTATTTTGCCCCAACATTCGTATTTTTAAAGACACGCTCCTCGATCTCCAGGATCTGGGAGGAAGTACCCTCAGAAAGAACTCAGACTTTACCATGAACTCGACATAGATTTCCCCAATTATTCGAAGCTTGAAAAGTTTATACTTGAAGTTGCTTGAAGAATTTGGACCCTACGTGTAGTAGGATGAACTTGGTATGCACTGCCCCAACATTTGAATCTTGGAAAGTTTCCCCTGATCATCAATTCCTTGAGAAGCTTGTTAACATAAGAAAACTGAGTCATACTCTGTTGTGATATGAGTTGATTAAGGAATGATCTTTCGAAAGGTATGCCCTTGATTGAACATGGCTTGAAAATTTGATCCAAGTTGATTGAATCTTAGAATGCTCACCCCTTGTCAATAGTACCTTCGTGTGATATACCCCTATGATCAATAGTCTTGCTTTATAGGGTTCTACTTTAGATTCTTTGCCCCTAGTTAGAAGCTTCTTGAAAATACTTCCTTTGATCAGACCAATTTTGAAATTTCCTTGATGCTAAGTATCGATTCGTAGATAAAATTGTACATTTGAAAAGTAATTATGTTTGATGCACATGCAAGTTTTTGAAACCGAAGCTTGATTATTTGAAAAGAAATGGAAGATTAGAATATGAATATTTGAAGAAGTGGAGATGATTAGTAATTTTAACAAACGTAGGAGTCAATTTAATATAAATCTTACTGAGTATGCTTTCATAGTGAACCTAGCTTCAACTAGGACTTTTAAAGGTTGTAACGTGGCCATGGTTCATGGTTTAAGAAAAAATATATATAAGGATCAAAATTTATTTAGCCCACCCCATTCTCCTTGATGTTCTTCAATTCTAAATTCAATTAATCCAAAAGATACATTTAATCCCCAAGAGAAATTTTGTAGTCGTGCAGATGATGAGAAGCATAGATAAATATCCAAGCGCCGATGAAAAGAATTTGATAAGATCCAAGCATTGATAAGATCCAAGAGTTGATGATAAGCCTTGATGATTCTTGAGGTGGCAGTCACAAGATTGTTCTCCAATTTATTCATTTTTAATCCCTTATTTTGCATGGACCAATTCTTTTGGATTTTCCGGTCCTTTAGGATGCCCTAACTTTTGCCTAAGTCAAGTTTTAATTTGCTTTGACTTAGCGGGATTTCTCTATATTTTTTTGAATTTCTTTTTTTCCGCTTTTGGTCATGAAAATTTGTGACTACCATACTGATTGTTGTAAGCTTCATCTTCATCGTTTCCTCGATCTTGATTGATGTACTGAGGAAGAAGACGCCGTGGACTTTGTCTTTGTTGATTCATCAATATTGGATGATGTGCAAGGAGAAGATGATGTGCTCAAATCATGGCTTAGATTGTTTCCTCAATGATGTATCAAGGAAGGAAATATGCTTGAACCTTTGCTTAGACCGTTTCCTCAATGATGTATCGAGGGAAGATATATGCATGAACCTTTTACGTAGATATACTGATTCTCTTGAGATCTGAATACATCTATGAATTAATTGAAATTTACCCTGCCCCTGGTTAAAAATTAAGGGTTTTTGAAAATAGAAAGAACTCCAACTTCTGACTCGAGGGGGTTAACTACAGATTAACTCCTTATTTCTTCATTGTTTAGGAAGTGAAACAATGCCTTACATCGTCAGCTAAGCCTTACTATTAAAAAAGCATATGTCAACAAAATTTGATTATTTTGTAATTTCATCATTCTCCATCAAAGTTTGTTAAAGTTACGCAATGGAAGATAGAATAAAAGAAAAGAAAGTCGTTAATTATTCATGGAATGAATCGACTTCAATAACATGCATGCTTATTTTATTAAAATTATTTGATCAAAGAGTACAAATTTTATAACAAATAACACTTAGCAAGAAAGAAATTACAATTTGAAATGATAAAGGCCTAATGATCTAGGGATAAGCCTTCTTGTTGACCCACTGACTTTAGGGGGTTCTTCTTTAGTGTTTGGACTTGTCAAGGCAAGGGCGACCATTCACCAATGAGACCTCTTCTTCAAAAGTCAACTGCTTACTGTCGATCAAATCTTGGACCTTGTGTCTGAAAGCCCAACATTTTTCTATGGTATTCCCGAGAGAATTGGCATGATACTCGCACTTTGCATTTGCATCATATTTAGGTGGAAGTGCCACAATTGGAGGAGCAAGTGGCTTCAGCTCTACCAAGGATGCCTTGAGTAAATGTTGTAGCAACTGACTGTGCGATATGGAAAGTGGATCAAATCTCCTAGATTAAATATCCTTTGTTGGGCATATATCTTCTGTTAATAGGGTTGTTGTAGTTGTTTTTGAGGCATGGGAACTTCCCATGGTGGCGGCATCTGTGGTGCTGAATAGGGCTGGGGTTGGGATGATGAAGGGTTGCCTTCGCTCCTTAATAATAATTGCATGATCAAGTTCATTTGAGTCTTCAACTGGTGGACCTCCTCCTTCAATAGTTCTTGGCCTCGTTTGAGTTTCTCCAGTGCTTCTTGATACATGCTTTGAGTTTGCTTGTGAGTATCGAAAATCTTGCTAGTTGATCACAGTTGGATAAGGGTGGAAGTGTAAATGATATGAACTTTGTGCAAAATGGATGAAAATGAAAATGTATGAAAATGCTTGGGAATGCAAAAATGTTTCATGGATATGCAATGAGACATAGACGTAGTATGATAGTAGACGTAGGGGTACCATATACATGTTTAAAGATAGACATGATAACACTCTACACTGACTCAGAAATTGAGACAGACAGAAACTCCTTAATAGATATGGATTTGATGATATCCTACATTATCTCAGAGATTGAGACAAGCAGGAATTCCATAAGGATTACAGTAAATGAAAGATGGAGAGGAGTCACTAGAGGATAAGGATGATGATAAAGACATAAGCCCTACGGGTTAAAGATAGCAGTGGATGGAAAGATAACCCTTGCGGGTTTAAAGATTGTAGTGGGATTTTTTAAAGGTATCCTTAGAAGGTACATTTCTAGTATTGGCCTACGGATATTCTACCATCCCTATAAGGTGGCTTCCTTAAGGGTATCATGAATAACACTATAGGGAAAGGCATAAGGGCCTCCCTTAAGCGGAGTCTCTTTACAGACCGAACTTTCATTTTTAGGTCATGAAAAGTCTCATCACGAGTTTTTGGTTTAAATGTCCTACAAAGAGTCATAGGTGTCATTCCAAAGTCCTACTTCCCAAGAGGATGTCTCTCGGGAGGTATTCCTTTTTTGGAATTCCACCAGCCCTAGGCGAAGTCGTCACATAAACTCATAGGGTTGATGTAACCCCTTGTCTAATAGACGAACCTTCTTTCTAAGGTTTTATTAAAAATATTTTTTTGTAATAATTAAATCCCACTACAAATATAACAATATAATAACAAAATAATAAGCAAAATAAATGAATAAATAAATAAAGCAAAATAAAAAAACCCAAAAAATAACAAAAATCCTAAAACTTAAAGGAGATGCTTCTAAACCTAGGATTGAGTCCCCAACTATTGCAACTAGTTTTTTATCAGAGTCGCCAATCTTAATTTTTATCCTAAAGGAAGGGAGTATAAATGAATAACCCTAAAAGAAATTCAGAGATTCTAGTTTTGGACTCGATTTTAGACGAGGGGAAGGTGTTAGACACCCCTCCTCTATCTTGTTCACAAGGATACCAGGTTTAGAAGCGCGTTGCTTAGGAGATAGGGTTTTTATTATCTTTAGGAGAAAAGGGTTAGAACATTATTTAGCGGGAAATGATTTGAATTTTAGTTAGCGGGACTTGCCACGATTTTTGATCGTATGCCTACGTATCCTCTTCGGAGGCTTTAGATTCCCATTTTGTAGTTCGTAGGGTTGTTTATATTTTTTATGGATTGCGAAATATATTTTGAATTTCCTGCATTCGTTGTCTAAGAGTGTGAATAGCGGAGTTTGTTAAACCAAGTACGCAATTAATTTAAATATATTCGTATTCCTTTTCGAAAATTAATTATTCGAATTAATTTAATTTGTGAAAAAAAATTTGTTGTTTGATTGAATATTTCTTATACGTAAAGCGAGGGAGTCTGATATAATCTCCTTCATCACGTGGTCAGATATTGACCACATGTCGCTCATTAGTAAATTGCGTGTGTTTTTTTTTTATAAAAATTTTAAATTAATTTAAGTTTACGATAGTGTTTGATTAATCTACAAAGTTAGTGATTTATGTTAAAAGGGAATTAAGCTAATTAAATTTAATTAATTTAAAACAAATCCGATTCTTGTTAGTAATTGGAAAAACTAAATAAATCAATTCAAAAACACTAATGAACTAAGTTAATTACCCAAGAAAATAGTTAACTAGGAATAATAAAGCTAAAGCTAGATAAGTAAATAAGCAAAACAACTAAAAAGGAATAAATGAGATAAGGTGTAAAAATGAACCTGGGGTGCAAGACCAATAAAATGGTAAAAACCCGATTGAACCTAAAGTTCAATATTAAGTAAACTAATCCTAATATTAACTTAATAACTAAACAAAAAATATTTATAAAACAAGCCAAAAAAAAACCAGGGGCGGTGCAATTTGTATGTGATAAGGAAGTGGGACTTTTTCCACTCCCAAAATTGGCCACTCAGAACTCAACACGTGGCAGAAGTTAAAAAAAGAAAAAAAATAATACAAAAAATATAAAAAGGAATTAAAAAGGACAAGTTACAGTATTGAAGCGCATTCCTCATCTCTCTCGTTACTGCTCTTCAATTATCTCCAAAGTTCTTTTGCTTTCCGGCGGCGGTGGTGTCGATCCGACACGGATAATGGCGAGAGATTCACGGCGGTTGGCCGGTTCTGGATGGCTCGGTCGCACATTCCAAGGCGTTGCGGGTTGCAGCTCTCTCGGCAGGATGGTGGTGGTCTCGTCAGAGCTGCGATGGATCTGAGTCGTTCGCATTGGCGATCATCGTGTGGTGTTGCAGCCGCGAGTGGAAGGTGGTGACGACTATAGTTCATAATTTGTAGTTAGCTATTTGAAAAAAATTGCAGGTGATGGTGTTGAAATTGTTCAGGTCTGTTAAAAAAAAAAAACTTAGACTCACATGAACAAATGTGAAAAAAAACGTTTTTCTGACTAAACACAAAAATCCAAAAATCTAAAAATAAATTAATACAGAAAAGGTTGTGGGTTGGTGATTGTTGATGTTACTGTAAATAAAAAAACACTAAAAAACATAATAGGGTTGAAAATGTGATGTCGGCCTCTACATTGTATGTGGAAAAAAACGTGATAGTGAATATGCTTAGTGTGAACACCATAAATGGAAATGTTTGGTATTAAAAGATAATTAAAAAATACAACCACAAGATAATCTCATCACAAAACAACAAACATGTTAATATTGAAAAAAAGAGGCAATTTGAAAAATAAGAAAAAGGGGCCTTATAAGTTAATTATTGACTAAGAGTAGTTGTTGTCTGATATAGACAACAAACTTAAAATTAAAAAAAAGAATGGTAAGATGTGGATGAATTGTGAAATTGTAAAATTTGTAGATTTGTGTGTGTTAGAAATTGTGGATATTATGGATGAAAAATTAGGATTACGAGAAGCCTTATTTATAGAGTGAGAATTAGGTTAAAGACTTAACGATTTATTTTTATGGTCGGACTTTCTTTTGATCCTTGTTTTTATTTCCTGCATCCCTAGTGATGTCTTTTGTCACCTTTGAATCTGTTTGTTTGCATGCATATCATAATCATTTCATGGTATCTTAGGGTAAAAAATAAGGCTTATTTTATATTTAAGTATCTTCAATCGCGTCGACATGAAGATTTTAACCTCCGTATCTCCGAATAGAAGACACTTAAATAAGGACAGCTGTTGTATCCCAATTTTTACCCCTAAGATTCTTCTATCATCTCATACCATCACAATGCAACAAGATCACACTATGCACTAACAGTCTGGAAAGTTCTCCAGGTATTTCACAATCTTCTTCACCTTTCGCCTCGGTTTGGTAGATCAGATTTTCAAAGTCATAAGTGGCAATAGCAGAGTCGTTATTAACGGGATCCAGAGTGTATGTTGATCTGCAATTTATTGTGTGTGTGCGTGTAAGAACACATAGCTATTTGAAAGTGATAAAAGTAAAAAAGAAAGGCAGAGAGCACAAAATTTGAATGCAAAACATTCAATGCTTTATTAAATGAAAACATGTTTATGAAATGACAACCCTTAACAAACGAACCATTGTGCCCCGGGTAAGGCACAAGGCTTAAAGTCATTGTTTAAATATTACATAACCAAACTTTGGAAGCAATAAAATAGAAATGTAGCTATTACTCCTGCTAAAGGAGATAAAATAATGTCTCAAGTCTCCCAGTTGTTGGGTATATTGCTAATGGTAGGAAAGATCCGGTTGTCAAGGTCATAATCACTATCAACATCTTCTATTACATTGACCCCGTTGTTGCTAACACATAATGGTGGTCTTCCAGCACGAGAACGACAAACAACCCTCTGACTCTCTACAGTGAAACCTAAACCAAATTTGTCAGATTTATACGGAATGTCAGGAAGCTGACCCCAAATAGTACAACCACCTTCTTCTGCAGTACCTCTAGCATCCTTCAAAGAAGCCATTTTAGATGGAACCCTGATAACCTTAGTGTAGCGACTGCTTTTTTAATCAGAGCTGCCACTATTAGTTTTTATCCTAGGGAAGGGAATCTAACAGAAAACCCTAATTCACAGACAGAGATTCTAGGTTTCAGACTTCATTAGACGAAAGGAAGGTGTTAGGCACCTTTCATCTACCTTGTTCACAAAGATACTAGGTTTTAGGTTTAGGTTTGGGTAAAATAGGTTTTTAAGTTTTATTAAGGGAAAAGAGTTTTAGCTTTTAATAGTGGAAAGGGTTTAAATTTTAAATAGGGGAAAGGGTTTTAATTTTGAATAGGGGAACTCACTATGATTTTTGATCGTATGCCTACGTATCCTCTTAAGAGCAATCAAAGTCTCAATTCGTAGTTCGTATGGGGTTGATGTTTTTTAGGGGTCACAAACGTACTTTGAATCACCTCACATTTTGACCGGGAGTAGTGATTGCAGAGATTTTAGCTAAATGCGCGGTTAGTCAAAATTTGTTTGAAATCATTTTGCAAAAATAATTGATTAGCTTAGTGGATTGCGAAAAATAATTTATTGTTTGTTTAGTGTTTTTTAATCGTATTAACTGAAAAAAATCTTGTTAATGCATGATTAATAAATATTTGGTGCAAATAATATAAGAAAATAATATGCATTTTAGAATAAATCAATTTAAATAATATAATAAATAATATTAATATTTACACATGGATAAGAAATAAATAATATTTACATAGTAAATAAAATAATAGTAAATAGAAAAAAGTAATTAATAGATAATAATTATAATAATAATAATATTAAAAAAAATATGATAATTAATATTACTAATAATAATTATTATTATAAATAAAAAATAAATAATATAAGGGAAGATATAATTAAAAGTAAAAAATAAAATAATTTAATTATGATCTAGAGGTGTGTAAAAATTAGTTGGGCCTGACCTATTCAGTAAATTGACAGGGCCGGTTGGGTTATGTGGGTGAGGGAGCATCGAAGTTACGATGGAACTTGGCCTACGGCCGTCTGATCATGATCTAGCGGATGATAACGAGGGAGTATGATAATTAGGATATATGCGCATGTACTGGATTCGAACGAAACATGAGTTTGTTTTTATCTTTTATATTTTATTCATTCGTTGCTTCAGTTCACAGCCTTCTCTCTCTCTCTCTCTCTCTCTCTCTCTCTCTCTCTCTCTCTCTCTCTCTCTCTCTCTATCTCTCTCTCTCTCTCTCTCTCTCTCTCTCTCTCTCTCTCTCTCTCTCTCTCTCTCTCTCTCTCTCGCGCGCGCGCGCGAATAACAACCCTCTTCCCTTTCACTCCCAAATCCTAAATATCTACCCACGGCGGCGGCTCACCAAACTCCTTTCCTAAATCTCCAATCAACAATAAAAAAAGAAAAAACAAGCTAAGTTACCCTCTGTAGCGATTCCGATATTGTCTTGGATCCAGTACTAATCTCTTTTCCTTCTTTGATTTTGTAGGTCTTGCGAGCGATGGTTTCCGGTGATGAGAGGTTGAAGATGATGGTGTACGGCGAAAGCGGCCAACAACGGCGATTGTGGTTTCAGATAATGAAACCCCAATTGTCCTTCTCTTCTTCAACAACGACACTAGATCTTCCCCCTCTGTCCTCAAGCTTTCGCCTCTTTCTCAATTTTGTTCAAATCCGCGGTTCTGTTCTTCAAACTTCCCTCCCCCTTTTTTTTTCTGTATTTGGTTCTTGTATTTATAGACTTAGTATCTTAGGATTGTTACGAACTAGCCTTAATTTTAGGGATTAGAGAATGAATTAGGGATTTCAATTATTGTAATCGATTCTAATTGATATATTTGTTATATTGGATTTGTTCTGTTAATTGTTAATTGTTTTCTGTAATATATTTGATTTTGTTTTAGTGAAGATTGAGATTTAGTTTTCTATAGTATTTGGATTTGATTTGGTAATTGATTCGTAATATTGTCGCCGAAAAATATTTGGTTTTTTTATGAATTTTTAGACACTTTTTGATGAAAAATGCATAAAATAAATTAAATATTATTATTAAAAATTGCCTAAAATAGAAAAACGAAAATAATAATTAAATAATAAAAAATATGATTTTTGAGAAGATTTGAATGTAACTTGAAAATAAAATTAACAAAAATAGAATAAAATAAATCATCAATCCAAATAATTAAAACCCAAAAAGAAGTCAAATTTTTGGATTTATAATTATTGTAACCAATTAAATTGATTCTCTCCTAAAACAAAAATTACTATCTAAAATACAAAAGATAACAAAATATTTTTAAATCTTTTTGTATTTTAGATTTTTTTTGGTTATGTTTAGAATAAAAGGTGAAAAAAATATTTAAAAACTATTTTTTTAAATTCATTAATTGAAAATACAAAATTTAATATTTAAATATTTAAAAATGATTTTTTTTAATGATTTTTATAAATAAAAATATAATTAGTAACAATAAACAAAGAAATATAAAAAATATACCAAGTGAGATTTGAACTCGTGACCTTATGCTTTCAAGCTATGTTTCCTTACAAATTGTGTTATGTTATTTGTTTGAAATAAGAAGTCAATTGAAAGTATATGAACACGAGCAATTATTTGCTATTTTAAAAATATAAATAATTATCATATTTTTACACAGACTTGAAAGTGAATATTTATTAAAAACCCCAAAATATTAATGCAATTAAACCAAAGGAATTTTACACTATAAAACCCAAGTTCGAAAATAACTTATACGGTAGCACTAAGGCGGAAAAATTTGGGGTATGACAACTGCCCCTATTTAATAACTCTTAGATTGAATGGCGCGAGAATGCGTAGGTCTTTGTTTATTCGAATAAGAGATTTATTAAATAATAGAAGATCCCAAAATTTGACCAATGGTTGGCTAGATATGGTTACGCTGATATAACATACCCCCAAGAGTTGGCTAGATAGGGTTACGCTAATATAGCGTACCCCCAAGAGTTTTGAAGAGAATAGGAAAAGTTGATGATGTATCGCTTACCAGGATTTAAATAAAGATGAGGACGATGATTTTGAGCTTGAGAGAGCAATCTTGTATGTCTTGGTTTTGCTTTAGCTTATTGTGATACGGTGGGAAAACTGACTTGAGTGTTTTGTGTTTGATCACAAATGTTGCGGTTTAGAAAGAGTTGCCACCGATTTTCATTTTATCCAAAAGGAAAGGTGAAAAAGCATAGGAAAGACCTTTGAGATTATTTCTTGAGTTCGGAGGGTAGATTATGAAAAGGGAAGGTATTAGCATCCTTTTCATCCATGGTTTTCCATGGGCTCTTAGTTACTTACTAGATCAATTGCTTTTTGTTTGAAAATTGTGCTTGGTGTGGTTTTTGAAAGTATTTTGTAAAGAGGCCATTGTTTAGGCAATCTTTGTAATGATTCTTGTTCGTAAGAATGTATACAAAAATGTTGATCTTTTGAAAATGTTTCAAAGTGAAAGTGTTGGTGTATAGAATGTTTTTATTGTGAGCAAGCAAGCAACTAGGAGCGAATCTACCTACTCGAAAGGTCTTAGATGTTCTTTTCCTCCTCCTTTAGGTGTTGCTATCTTACCATTGATTTGGTGAGAAGCTCCATCATTGGATGTGAAGGGACAGACGTGGGTCATCGTATAGTCATAGAAGGTAACCTATGGATGTTTTAGCAACGTCGTTTAGGGACTAAATCATTTATCGAAGGCAACATCGAGGGTCATCGAGGGACTACGATCTTTTATCGATGGTCTTTTCTAAAACGCCCATGTTCGAGGGACATGATTATTTTTTCCTGATAGGCAACAAGTGAGATTACCCTAAGGTGTGCATATGTGAAAAGTGTATTTGATTGCATGCATTTTTGTCTTGATTAGGGTTCTCTATTTGTTGATTTCATGTCTTGTCATACACACCCTAATTACTAGCAATATACGAAAGCAATAAAAAGTGCAGAAAGTAAATATCCTACGCTATTAAAATCATTAGGGGGATGAGGTGTACAGATTTACAAATGGGGATTGCAAATAAAATTAAATCCTAAGTTACTATTACAACCATATTGAATGAATAAGAATGTACAAGAAAATGTGAGATGGACTTGTTTTATTTAAGAAAAGAAATAAGTTTTGTTTAAGAAAATATTTTTGATCTTTTTATTTTTAAGAAATCAAATAAAGCATGTAAAATGTAAAATGTTTTTGGTGTTTTTGATTAGTGAAAATAGAAGTGATAACAAAACAAAATAGTAAGGAAAAAGAAAATAGAATCAGCGTATTGCTGAACTAAAAGGGATCAGAAGTTCTGAATCTAGCGTGCTTGCAGAAAACAGAAATCATATTAGTAGAAATAAGTAAAGTCAGAAGTTCTGAGTCCACTGAGAACAAAGAAGATTTCAGAAGTTCTGATGCCACTGGCAGAACATAGTCTCCCTCTCCATGCTAGTCAGAACATCTGCAACTTAGTCATTTCTCAACAGAACAGAAAATGCACATATAACAGTTATGGCAGGTTTCATAGTGTTTCAGAAACAAGAGATATCAGAACTATAAATAAGAAGCAAGCATGAATTTGCTAATCCTAATTTCCTTAAGAAGTTCTAAACTAATTTATTCCCTACTTAGGCATACAAATACGTGAAACCTCAGAATACATACAACATCAGAGTCATGATGTCTACATTGTATTTTTGAACATGCAAATCTGACAATGTCTAAGTAATATGATGAGAGTCAGCAGAAGCTTACCTTGCAGCTAGAAAATACTCTGTGAGATGGAGTCTAGTTCTGAACTATGGTGATGTTTTGAATAGCTTCTTCACGTACTTAGCAGGTTGGAAGTTTTCAATTTGGGCTATGAATGATTAGAGAAATTTTGGAACAACCAAGGAGGCAAAGTTCTGATTTCCTTGAGGTGAATATGGATGGAGAATATGTTACAGTCTGAACACAGAAGTTAGTATAGCTTCTGATATGTGAATCAGAAACTATATGGACGGTTTTAGTCAAGAAACACTTGAGAAAAAAAAAGGATTTTGAATACAAGAAATCAAAAGTTAACAGGTTTTATATTTTATGTTTGCAGTTTTTAGATTCGTGGAATTTTAGCAGGGGTTCAAGGCTTTTTCTTTCTCAATTTTTTGACCCTTTTACAGTTGCCAATGGCTTTCAATTTATAGGCAAAGATCTTGTAGCTTGGAGATTACAACCATCACATGCTAGGGTGCTGCCTTGTTCTTGAAGCAAGTATGGTGGTTAGCAGCTTTAGCAACGCCTAAGCTGGAATTGTAAGCAGGAATTAAGGAAAGGTAACCTCAAAAGCCAAAGCAACACATGGGCCCAGCACACTCTTGTGCAAGAGTTTGCTTTTCCAAGACAGTAATGGTACTTCAATGCCACACGTGGGGAAATTTTTATGGATAAAGACTTAAAAGTGGTTGTGAGCGTTAAATGATGATGAGATTTATCAAACCAGAAATCCTGCAATGTGAGATTTTGCATCATTGCTTAATTCTGGATCAGAGGTTCAACTTCAACATAACTTAGAATAAACATCCAACTTCTGATATTTGTATCTCCTTACTCCAACATATTCTGAAGGAGCTCTCAGACTTTCCAGGAAGCTTGCAACACGCTTTGTAAACCTTTTTTTAACTACCCTTACAAACTCTGACTGAATCTTTGTGAAAACTAGCCCAAAAGTTGTAACCAAACTCTGTCTTGGAACTGTCTAGAATTTGCTGAGTGCTTCAGTTTCATGGACGTGTCTTTGAGGAGTCATAACTTGAAATCCCAGCATTTCTAGGATAAGTTTTATTCTGTAATGTTTCATATCTTGTTTGAGTCCATAACTCTTGTGTTAGAAGTTAATCCAGAATCAATTTGCATCATGGTTGTTGTACCCAAAATTTATCCTCTTTTCTTACATGCATATTATTGGTTTTATGATTATGAAATAAAGGTATATTTATCAAGATTCTTCAGGTTACAAGTGACGTTTATTTCGCCAATGGATGTTCTCAGAGTATTTTCCGTGCTAAAGATTGGTTCGCCGTTTTGCAATGATTCGGGGTTCAAAGATTCACAAGTCCAACTCAGCACGTCATATTCAGGTGGTCTTTCGCCAAGATATCTATGATAACGTATTCTCAATTTTAGGTTCGTCTCAAGAGTCAATTCTTTAAAGAAGGTCTCCGAATGTGTGAGTTTTCTCGAAGAAATGTGGTGAAAAAGTATGTTGAAAGTGCAGTTTTTACGCACTAAAAAATTCATAACTTGAAGATTGTGGCTTGTTTTGAACCTGTTCTGGTGGCCAAAATTCCGTCTTGACGTCATCTACATTTTCATCTCTCACGGATGGAAGCCAATTTCGATCAGAAGGTCTTCAAAAATGCGGATTTATCAAGTATTTTTGTACAAAAAATTTATGACAGAAGTTTATTTGCGTCATGTTCAGAAAATCGTAACTTGGTCGATTTTCATTGTATTGAGCTGGTTCCGGGACCAAAATTTCAAAAATTGATTTGGATACATTTTCACAGGAGATATCAAGTTTAAACGGTATCCAAAAGGCCTTCATTTTTCTCCTAGAGTGCGCGTGACGCGCCCAAAATCATGAATGCTGAATATCATTTCATCTGTGTCAAAACTTCGAAAATTTATAACTCGGTCAATTTTCATCGGATTGGGTCCATATTTTTACACAAGGTCACTGACTCAGATATCTACAACTTTGCTTCTAAAGTCGGGACCGGGTTATGCTCCGATCAATACCATTTTTTTATTGAAGAACGTGTCAGAATTGACACTGGAGCCCAAAATAAGTTTGTCTGAGCCAAAACTTCAAAAATTCATAACTAATTCACTGTTTATCTGATTGAGCCTATTTTAGGATAGGATTTAGTTCTCGATGTCAGCTACATTTTGTTTTCATATTTCAACTTCAAAAATTGCACTTAATCCCCTGCAATTTAGTCTAGAACATGACAGACTCAAGTGAATAAAAATATGCACTATTGCTTGTGGTTATTGGAGGCCCAATTGCACATTCAAAACCCATATTTTCTTCTCTAATTTCTATTATATAATCTCATTCTTTTCACACAAACAACACGACAAAACGAAAAAGACATTTGCCACAACCCTATCAAAATATCAAATTCTTTCAAGAACCCTAAAAACCTTGAAATCCTTATCACAAACCCCCCATTTCACTACAAACAAGCCATCCTTGTTACAAACCCACATGTCACTACTTCTCCAGTAAGGGTAAGGCTGGTTTGATCTCCATGATCAAAAGGGTGTAGAAACACTCATACATGCCATATCGGTTTTAACATTAAATTTTTTCATATATTTATTTTCTTTGTATTTCATGATATAGTAATTTATTTAATGTGTTCATGAGATTCAACACTGTAGATTTAGACATAGTCCCATGCAGGTTTATCACAAAGCACTGAGTCGAAAACAGAATAACCACCAATACATGACTCATGGCAAGGCAGGCATCCTGAGGAGGCTAAGGGCGTGAGTTCAACACTCACCCTTATTGGTTTTGGTTTTCTTCCTTTCTATTTATCCTTTTACCTATTTTCATTCTTTCTGTTTAAAACCTTTTTCATAAAACTTAACATTTTTCACAAACCTTTGATTTTTCATAATAAACTCAAATAATTAATTTTAAGGGTTTTTTAAATTTAATTTTAAGTTTTAAATTAATTTTTGGTTCAACAACCACCCCTGACATTTGGATTATTTGTATTTTCTAACCCTATTTTTCATTGATGTTTCTTCCTCTATCTATTTTTTTGGCAAACTTAATCCTTTTTTGTTAATCATTAAACATAAACTTTTTTTAAAACCTTTTTTTTAGTTAAAATTAATTAGGTTTTAGGTTTTTTTAATTAACCTTTTTTTTAAATTAACCTTTTTTTTAATTAAAATTAATTAGATTTTTAGGTTTTTTTAATTAACCTTTTTTTCAAAACTAACTTTTTTTAAACTAATTAGAATTTAGCTATTTTAATTAACTTTTTTTCAAAATTAACTTTTTTTTTATTAATTCGAATTAATTAGGTTTTTAGATTTTTTAATTAACCTTTTTTTTCTTCAAAATTATCATCTTTTATTAATTAAAATTAATTAGCTTTTTTAGGTTTATTTAATTAATTATCATAAATCATTTTTTTCATAAAAAAACCACCAAAACATTTTCTTTTCTATTTTCATCTTATTTTTATTTTCCTAGATAAAGTGTATAGGGTGCATTTAACTGTAATAGCGTAGCTTTATTTTTCCCGCTTTTTTTCATCATTATCATGTAATTGCTTCCGGGATGTAATAGTTTTAGGATTTCTTTTCCGCACTCTTCACTATTATGTAACTGCCCCAAAGCTCTGTAATAGCTTAGATTTACATTTCAGCCTTTACCTTTTGCTACTATATTTTATGCAATGCCTAGAATAATAGAATTGTATGGAAAGATAAAAATGAACGATAGAAAACCCTAATTGCAAGATAAATAACGGAATTAAATCATTTGAACACTTGCACCCTTAGGGTATACCTCACTTGGCTGCCTCGGAAAACAATGGTCATGTCCCTCGAACGTAGGGATATCTTAGCAAAAAACCCTCAATCTAAAAATCATCATAAAGATCATAGTCCCTTAATGTCCCTCGAGTTGCCTACGAGAAATGATCTTGTCCCTCGATGTTGCCTATATGATGACAGTCCCTTCGAAATGCTAAGGTATCCTTACATGTTGCCTTTAATGACCATTACGTCCCTTTCGATAGTCCCTCAAACATCCAACGACTAGGGTTACCTACTCACTAATAGTAGGATAACACGGTCTAAAGGATAGGAGGAAAAGAACACATTTTTTCGAGTAGGTAGATAACTGTTAGGTACTTGCTCAAACAAACAAACTTTTTCACACTAACACTTTCCCAAACAAAGTTTTCAAAAACAACTTCGTAACACTCTTGAGGACAGAAACAAGGGTTAAAAAAAAGTAAAACAAAACTTTTCAAAGCAAGCACACACAAGCAATTTAAAAATGAGCAAGTACCTAAGAGCCCATGGAAAACCATGGATAGAAAGGGTGTTAACACCTTCCCTTTCTATAATCTACCCCCGTACTCAGAAACATCTTGAAAAGGGTTTTTTCTGTTCTTTTTCGTTTTCCTGATTGGATAAAATAAAAGTCGGTGACAACTCTTGCTTACCGTGATACTTTGCAAATAAAAATTGCAAACCAGTATTAATAGTCGGTTCTACCACCATATCATAAAACTGGCGACTCTGCTGGGGAATATAAAGTGGGGTTTACCTTAGGATCTAGGTCATTTTAAAATTGCTTTCTTGTTTTGCCTTGCCTGCTTTAAATTCAAGGGTTTTATTTGGGTATTATTAAAGATCCTACACCCGGATCTGGGGACACTTTTTAGGTAAACAACAATAGATCGTGGAGACTGTACGGCATAGACCAATATGGTTTAAGCGATGACTGTGTTGGTGTGACACTTTGGTTGGTATCGGTATCCTTCATAGGGAAACGAGGAGAATACGGAGCCGCCGCATCGTGTTGTGAAGCACTAACGGACCTTAGAACCTTAGTTGAACAAACTTGGCCATTAGAAAGTAGTGAGATAGCCGTCCTCGGTATAAAACTGACGATCGGTTGATACTCGATGCTACACTCATTGAGATCAGGCTTTCAGGATATTTCGGCCGTAACAAAAGATTACTTGAGCTGAAATAATGCTCGATAAAGGATGATCAGTGATATTGAGATCCCTTAGAACCCGGTTACATATTTGTAGGACAGGTTGAACCAATCCAACTTCAAGAGGGTACGACCTTAAAACCCATGCAAGCCTAAACCTAAGGTTGTTTGCGTGACTTGTGTGCTTTCAACTTGAACTACTTGCAGAGTTTTATTACCTGACAACATTGAGTTCCTTTCAGGTTTTGTTTACAGTTATTATCCAATAACTTGGATTTATTGCAGGGTTTACTTGCTTACATCACTTTGCACCTTTACTTAAAAGCATAGCATACACATCATAACATCATGCCTTAACATTTCCTTAACCATTTCAAGGATCTCGAGGGCCTGTGATGCAGGTTATAATAAATCAGGCGTCTGGAAAGGGGCAAGGGGATTTATTTTCCTCTAGCCAATGTCGTCAGAAGATCAAAACTCAACAACTTGAGTCAGGGGCTATGACCCACTTGATATGATGAGCTTGACTCTCGTAGAAGGACTCCCAACAGTACAAAGTTCTTCAATCAAAGCTGCAAAATTCAACTTCTGACATTTTCTTGTTTACCCCGTGAGATCCTTGAAAACATTGCATACATATATAATACATATCATCGCATAAGCAAGTTTTAAAGCAGGTCTCTCATGTTCTCGCTGTTTATTTCAGCAATGGCTCTCCAACAAGACAATAGAGATCTCCGAGCTCAAGATGCCCAGTTCCAGGAATTTCTCCTGAATCAATCCAAGGGGAAAGAAGACCTGAAAACACTCTTCGCCGGGAATCTGACCAAGGAATGTCCTGACAACAACAAGGATGAACAATTGGAACAACTACAAGCTGAGGTAGAAGCAATGAGAATCCAGATGCTGGGGCAGATGGCTCTTATCCAAAACTTAGCTCGAGGACAAGAGGGGCTAAGAGCCTTCCTCAACAAGCTTCACCAAGATGGATGCAGATCCGTGAAACAAACAGTTAAAATTGTGGATCAAGGCATTAATCAGCCCCCAGTGAGAGAAGAGGTTGGGAACAAACCTTTCCAGATTGCTACTAAATCACAATCCCAACCACAACCTCGCCAACAACAACGGGGCAATCAGCATAAGAAGAATAGATCTGAAAGACGCTTCACCGAAATCAACATTTCATTGGCTCAAGCATTGCAACGCTTGTTGAAGGCCAAGTTGGTTATATTAAGGGACCCTCCTCAGAATCCCAACATAGCCTCCCCAAGGTACAATCCAAATGAAAGATGTGTGTGCCACTCCAACAGTCCTAGACATTACACCAACAACTGTTGGGAGTTGAGAAATAAAATTCAAGACCTGATTGATGAAGGAGCACTAAAATTCGCACAAGATGATCAGGCTGAGTTCTTCTACCATCCCTCCAAGGTATACCATCTGAAGTGACGAGTTCTCACAAGAAGACATTTTGTTCATTAGAATTTTCAATGTGTAATTTTCTTCTGATTTGTTTGAACATTTATTCATATCAAACCTAGTTATTTCATCAATGCATTGCACATGCTTGTCTTGAATCAATTCATTCGTATTCACTATTTCAAAAATGCGTTCTTATTTTCTTTTATGATATTCAACTCTCGATTAAAAACTCTAAGCCTTAGAGGGAGGATAACGAAAATGATACCATAATCTCTACAGTATGCTTTTGAACAGGCCCTGCTGACGATGTACAAACTTTGTTTCAAATCCTAAACAATGGAGTTATAAGGAATATAATCCCTAGTCAACCCCTTCGAGCCAAAGAAGTAGGAGTTTTTCTTTTCACACAAATTAAAACCCTTAATGATAACCTGGGGCAGGGTAGTTTTCTCAGTTAATTCAGAGGCGCATTCAGTCACAATCTACCGCTTCATACACAATGAAGGGCATCGAAGACGTCCTTCCAAAACAAAAGACGGCGATGGTTCCGTATAATCGTTAAGACAGACAGTCATTATCTCTTGAAATAAAAGCCCATTAAGTCAAAACCTATGAAGGAGACTTAAGAGAAAAAACAGGGTATCCCACTGACTGTAATCACAAAAGAAATAGTTCAGGAAAAAATAAGGGATAACAAAAACCAAAAAAAGAGGTTACTACAAATCCCCGACAAAAAGAAGATTACAAAAATGACTGCCTTTTCAAAACAAATCATCACCAAGTATCAGAGAAAAGATTCCAGACTCAATCGAGATCTAAACGTGCAATTAACTGAGCATAGGACTGAAGAACATCACGAAGAGCGGGTTGGGTACAAATAAAATTTGAGCCTTTATCCTTTGTTTCTTGAACCGTGAACCAGACCACGTTATAACCCTTAAAAGTCCTAGTTGAAGCATGGGTTAGTTTGAGAGCATACTGTTATAAAGGTATCCTGACTCCTGTAGGCTTTGTCACGAATCCTGAGTTGATATCACATTCTTGCAAATTTTGTTTTACTACACAAAACACATTTTCAAAAAAATTTCAAGACAGACATGAGTTTTGCATTCTTTAAATGACATTGTTTGCATATGACTAGTTATTTGACAGCAGAGAAATCCGCACAATGGATATTCAATGAACAAACATCCTCTCAATGGACATAATCACCTCAACGGGAAAGACACTTCCAATAACAGGTCTTCCATAAGCAAGGGGCATGACATGTTGTCTAAACACACCTGGGGCAGTCTCTCCAAAAGTGCCAAATAACCAGGGGCAGATCTCCATCTGAATCGCATGGGGCATTCGCATGCATTCCAGCAACGAATCATGTGCCATCAAGAAAACATTTTTGATAGTACTACAACACAACACTATGGACAATGACAACTCTCTACATCCTGAAAGCGTGGACATAGTCGAAAAATACTATGCATGAAAAAAGACTCGCTAGGTTGACACACCTAGGCAAAAATAAGGGAATCCCGGCGAACCAAAAGGGTTCGGGCAAAAATAAGGGATAAAAAATGAAAAAAAATATGTACACCCGGCAAGTCGAAAACCAGAAAGGGCGGCTTGGGCAAAAAAGGGTATCCCGGTGGACTGAAAACCCGAAAGGGCGGTCCAGGCAAAAGTTAGGGATTTAAAATATACGAATATATCCCGTCACCTGTCTATCAGTGGAAGACTTATACCTTGATCAGATTTCATCAAGAACACCAGAATAGAGAAACAGTTTAGATACGCTCCAGATACGGATGTCATTCTGATACTCATTCAGATTTAGCTTTCAGATACAGTTCAGATACGCTCCAGATATGAATGCCATTCTGATACTCATTCAAATTCAACTTTCAGATACAGTTCAGATACGCTCCAGATACGGATGCCATTCTGATACTCATTCAGATTCAACTTTCTGATACAGTTCAAATACGCTCCAAATACGGATGCCATTATGATACTCATTCAGATTTAGCTTTCAGATACAGTTCAGATACGCTCTAGTTACGGATGCCATTCTGATACGCATTCAGATTCAGCTTTCAGATACACTTCAGATACACTCCAGATACGGATGTCATTCTGATACTCATTCAGATTCAGCTTTCAGATACAGTTCAGATACGCACCAGATACGGGATGCCATTCTGATACTCATTCAGATTCATCTTTCAGATACAGTTCAGATACACTCCAGATACGGATTCCATTCTGATACTCATTAAGATTCATCTTTCAGATACAGTTCAAATACGCTCCAGATACGGATTCCATTCTGATACTAATTCAGATTCATCTTTCAGATACAATTTAGATACGCTCCAGATACGGATGCCATTCTGATACTCATTCAGATTCAGCTTTCAGATATAGTTCAGATATGCTCTAGATACGGATGCCATTCTGATACTCATTCAGATTCAGCTTTCAGATACAATTCAGACACGCTCCAGATACGGATGCAATTCTGATACTCATTCAGATTCAGCTTTCAGATACAGTTCAGATACACTCCAGATACGGATGCCATTCTGATACTCATTCATATTCATCTTTCAGATACAGTTCAGATATGCTCCAGATACGGATGCCATTCTGATACTCATTCAGATTCAGCTTTCTGATACAGTTCAGATACACTCCAGATACGGATGCCATTCTAATACTCATTCAAATTCATCTTTCAGATACATTTCAGATACGTTCCAGATACAAATGCCTTCTGATATTTATTCAGATTTCAGATACAGATCAGATACGCTCAAGATATAGATGCCATTCTAATACTCATTCAGATTCATCTTTTAGATACAGTTCAGATACGCTCTAGATACGGATGCCATTCTGATACTCATTCAGATTCAGCTTTCAGATACAGTTCAGATACGCTCCAGATGCGGATGCCACTCTAATACTCATTCAGATTCAGCTTTCAGATACAGTTCAGATACGATCCAGATACAAATGTCATTCTGCTACTTATTCAAGATTTTAATACATCGAGAAACAGTTCAGATACGATCCAGATGCGGATATTATTCTGCTACTTATTCAAGATTTTCATACATCGAGAAACAGTTCAGATATGATCCGTATACGGGTGTCATTCTGCTACTTATTCAAGATTTTCATACATCGAGAAATGATTCAGATACGATCTAGATACAGATGCCATTCTGCTACTTATTCAAGATATTCATACATTGAGAAACGGTTCAGATACGTTCCAGATATGGATGTCATTCTGCTACTTATTCAATATTTTCATACATCGTGAAATGGTTCAGATACGATCCAAATACGGATGTCATTCTGCTACTTATTCACGATTTTCATTCATTGAGAAACAATTCAGGTACGATCCAGAGGCCGATGTTATCCTGATACTTATTCCAGACTTCTCTTATAGAAATAGTTCAGGTATGATCTAGAGACGGATGTTATCCTGGTACTTATTCTAGATTTCTCTTCTAGAAATAGTTCAGGTATGATCCAGAGACGGATGTTATCCTGATACTTACTCCAGGTTCTCCTCTAAATACAGTTCAGATACGATCCAGAGACGGATGCCATTCTGACACTCATTCAAGACATGTTTCAAGTATAGTTCAGATATGATCCAAAGACGGATGTCATCCTGACACTCATTAAATACATGTTCAAGTACAATCACGACATAGATCCATCCATAAAATCTCCGCATGTACTTTTTCCATCATGGTACAAGGGGCAGAGACAGTGGGAAGCAAAGTCACTATCACATACAAGCCAGTGATACCTATATTCCCCACAGAGCCGAGACAACCAAGGTCTAGCCTCTGTATCCCCAAGAAGGAATTCCTTCCCCAGCAGGTTCCTTCAAAAAGCTGATATCTGCATTCCCCAACCAAGTTTTATAACCATGAGCAGTTTATAAAGCCATCTCCTGAGCAGAGTTTATTTCTATGACAACGGAAGCTAAATCTACAACAGAGCTCTTCTCTCCAGCAATAGAAGTTCATCCCCAGCTGAGTTTATTTCTACAAATCAGCAGATCTTCCAACATAGTATCTCTTACCCCACAAAGTCATTCCCCTGCAGGATTATTCTCAGACAGAGTCTCCTCCGGCAGAATGTTCTCAAGCAGAATGGATGTAAATCCCCAGCTAATCATCTTTGGTCACTATCCCCAGTGGAAACGAATAACTCAAATCCTTATACTCTCCAGTAGCAGTCCATGATTTATTTTCCCCAGCTAGAGAATATCACAATAGCATTGCATATCCATACATCACGGCACGTGCATACATATTATACAGCACAATCTCATTTATTTTGAGAACATCATTACTCAATACATTTCATACATCATGACATTACATACGACTAACTCTTTACCTTTCAGGGAAAGATGCAATCAAGTTCTCACAAGTTCTCTCTGGTTCAGTCAAACCGACACCAAGGTTTCTATTCTAGTTGAAGATATTCCAACACTTTTCAAGTTTTTCTCTGGTTCAGTCAAACCGACACTAAGGTTTCTATTCTAGTTGAAGATGTTCTAAGACTTTCGTCTGGGTCAGCCGAATTTCCACTAAGATTCTTCTGATTTCTATGCCATTCAAAGTTAATCCAAGACCTCTCTCGGGTTCAGTTAAATCGATACTAAGAGTTCTCTCCCAGTTGAAGACAACTCGAGACCTTTCCCTGGTTCAGTCAAATCGATACTAAGATTTCTATTCCAGTTAAAAAATCTATGAAGCCCGGAAACGGACCGGATAATAACTTGATTTCCCTAAATTACTGAAGCCTAGAGCACGACCAGATAGCGATATAAGACGCTGTGAAGGCTAGAGCACAACCATATAGCGGCAAGAGACACTATGAAACCTGGAGCACGACCAGATAACAGTATAAGGTACTACGAAGCTTGGAATTCGACCAAATAGAAGTTTACTCGGCCAATTACTATGAAGCCTGGAAACGATCGAATGTTAGTATACCTTAAATTCAAGTTGAAACCCGGATGCGATCGGATAACCACTTAATTCCTTCTGAAGCCTAGAACACGACCAGATAACAGTTTTTGAGATTGCAAAGCCTGGAGCATGACCAGATAGCAAGTGTAATATCATCTCCCCAGTAAGTCACTATAAAACCTGGAGCACGACCAGATAGTGTTGTACCCCAATTTTTGCCCCTAATATCCCTCATCATGCTTTGTACATTTCGCACGTAGCATTGGTCTCATGGTTATAAGATCGAAGAGCTTTGGCATTAGGATTTCTCTCTCTGAATGAAGGTTGGTCGCTTCAAATGAAAGGTGACTAGAATCTGTGGATTGAATTGAGATTGAGGTATATAACCTTCATTAGGTCATCTGACGCATCATGCATCATTAGTCAATAGTTTGGCTTGAGATCAGGGATTTCGAGGAATTAGGTTTGTTGAATGGCTTTAAGGCTCTTATCTTCGCACAAGCTTGTTTCGGTTGATTTCTCCATCAATCATTTGTTTGGATTAGGATTTTATTTCTTGGACTTCTTTATCATTAAACTACATGGATATTCTCTCTCCTCAGCATCAGGTTGCAATATTTCTTCAATGCTTAAGAATAGGGGTTTTCTTCTGTTATGCTTCAATTGGGGATCATTGGATTAAGGCTCGATCTTGTGGTTATCTCGAGTTTCTCCTTCTTCAACATTGTGGACTTGTTTTGAACGATACCGTTTTTGGTTCTCATTAAATATTTGTTACTTCAATTGCAAGTTAACTTGGACTGTTGAGAGAAATGACTAGTGATCTGGATTCGTTGAAACATCTAATCATGCTCAGGGTTAATATTGATTCAAGGGCTTATTAAGTTCATGACTTTGTTAACGGTTGATTCAAGATAAGGTCAGCAGCTTATTTAGCTCATTTTATCAAATAAAAGATGTTTGTTTCAAATGCAAGATGACTAGAATTTATGGATCCAATTGAGATTAAGGTTCATTGACCAAGCATGCCATTTGAAGTCAATTGAGTTTCGAATTGTCATGAACACTCGAGTTACATTAAGGATCGATTTAAGATGAACATGGAATAGAAGTTTTTAATGTGATTCAAAGATAAGTCATTTAACTTGCTTAAAGGACAAGATATATGCGAGAGATGTTACAAGGCTTGTGGATAATTCTCTTGGTTTTCTTGTACTCATAATATAAGTGATTCATCAATTGGCTTTGTTTAGAATTTGGATTATGTTTGAGATACAAAAAGAAGATTTTGAACTTAAGGTTAAAGAAGGGATCGCGATTCATTCAAGATACATTTTGAGAAGATATAAGCATAAGAGAATAAATTCAAAGACAAGTGAATTAATTCAAAGTCTCTTTTATTGATTCAACCATGGCTATTACAAAATCAAGAACTAAGAACATTTACACTTTCAACAATTCAAAATTACATAAAAGTGACAATTTCAATCCAGCTTATGAATATATTACATCAAAGTCCATAAACTAAAATTAAATTACATCCAAATACCACCATAATCCCTCTTCGCCAAACCCTAAAACGGTACCGTTTTCGCCGCATAAGTCTCATACATCAGAGTGTTCCTCTAGTCGCGGAGGTTCACTGGCCACACACCATGGCTCTATAACTCGGGAAGATCACCATTCTCCTTGGTGTAGGTCTTGTTGGTTCAACAATTGCTAAAAAAGAAGGTCTATTGCCAGGTGTATCTGGTCTTGTATCTGGTGCTTTCAAGGTTTTAAGGCAACTTCAAAGCCCTGATCCTACTCCAATCGTTAAAAACCCACCAAATGATGCTTTGCGTGCCCAGGTTGATAGCCTTCGGCAGGAAATATAATTTCTAATAAGAGAAAAATCAATCATTTTTGTAAATCCAAGTGGATCAGGAAGGAATCATTACAAAGGCACATACAATGAAATGACGTTTTCTGGAAGGAATCCTAAACTGTCAGACTGTACTTCTTCTTTGCAGCTTTCTGAAAACCACCTATGGCAGGTCCCCGCATCAATGGAAAGACATTTGGTGGCCGGTGATGAGCTAAAGAATCCAAACCAATAGATACTGTACAAACTGTGATATAGCCCTGCATTAGAGAATCATAAGATAAAAAGGAAATATCATAAAAAGAAACCGTGAGATTGAAAGTCTGAACAAAAAACAAAATTTGACAGTGCACTCCTGATAGAATTTCTATTTCATATTAACTCAGAAACAAAAATTGATCCAAACCATCCATTCCTCTAACAAACTTCAGGAATTCAACATCTCAGATTAACTGAAATCTAAAAAATTTGAGATCCATATAACAGAATGCATCTCAGATCCAGAGGGATTCATTTTTTTTACCAATCACAAAAACTCAGAAAAATCTTCAAGAAATTCATTCATAAGAAAAATAGAGAAAAACACACGAGAGAACTCACCTAAAAACGCTCTTTGAAATTTCCCTGCAACTGCATCATCCTCATATTCTTCAACCCTCCTCATCTGTGAATAAAAAAACCTTTATCATCTTCTCCAATCTTCAACACACATCATCTTCTTTGCATCACCCTGCATTAACCTTGAAGCTTTTGTTATTAATCAGTTTGCATAACCTTCGTGAATCTCCATCAACTTTTTTCACCAACCCTTAACAAGATTCAACAGATAATAGAAAAAGATGAGGGGGATACAATTATTCAACACAAAAAATATCAAAATGAAACTCACCAAGAAAAAGCATAAGAAACTTCTCAATTCGTCTTCTTGCAATTTCCGAAACTGCACAATATTACTACTCGGTTTCAATCTTCATTGGTCATCATCATAATTCTTCACAATCTGAAGAGTCACCACAAAAACTCTCTCCTCTCTCTCATCATGCTCCAAACTCTGTGATCTTCATCATCTTCCTCATCTTATATCAACCAGCTGCAAGAACCGCATCTCTCAATCATCAGTCAGCTTCTTCAACGATCAAAACCTTCACTCTTCATCCTCAATATCACCGCCGGTCATCATCGTCGCATCAATTCTACAACATCCACAAAACTGCATCGGAATCATCTTGCTGCAACAATCTTCAATCTTTATCTCTGTTTCACAACAATTTCGTCAAGAATTCACAACACTTGCATCATCATCATCAACTCAGATTTTCGATCGGTTTTATCAACATCATGAGTTGCGTAGAATCAACAACAACATCAAAGAACTCATGGAAAGAAAACGAGGAAGAAGATAGAAGAAGAGAAGAATAAAGCGAGAGTATTACCGGACTTCGCATATCGCTGAGATTCGTTGTGCTCGCCACCGTTCAAATCATTCCTCATCACCGTTCGAGTCAGGTTTACATTATTCTTGAACTCCCGCTGTAACTTAAGGTTGAGTCTTGTGTGCATAATGGTGGTTAAAGGAGGATGATGGTAGTCACCACGGAGGAGGATTTGTTAAAAGAAAGCAAGGTTGAATGATTTGAAAGAGGAGAAACATAAGAGACATTGAGACGGCGGTGGAAGCATGAAGAAGGAAGAGATCACGAGCGGCACCAGGGAGGGATTTTATGAACGAAGAAGCTTGAACGGTCACAAGCATTGTGAACCCTAACAATGTCCTAAACGACACCGTATCCTCCCCTTTCATTATTTCATTTTTATAATTATTCTTTTAATCTTTTTTTTATAAAAAATCAAATATGCTAAAAAAGATATGGACCTTGGTATGATTGGTGGACCGAATCACATGCTCTTGAGGCCCATGGCCATTGTTTTAAACTTGTTTATTATGGATGGAGCCAACAAATGTGTATGGGCCTTCATGCTTGGGCCTTGGTGTTAGTTGCTGATCCACCACCATTTCAAGACTTACACCCCTTGACTTTTCTAACTTCTTCTTTATTTTAGTTTTTCTTCTAGTTTAAATTTTTCCTCTTAATTGATAATAAAAATGATACAAAAATATTAGAATATTTTAGAATTCTTTAGGACCACTATTTAGAATTTTCATTAGAGTTTTTTATTATTTTCATGTTCGATAATCATTTCGTTGTCATTTTTAGCTAAGATTTTGTGATAGAATGTTGATGTAACTTTCGCAATATGAAATGCTTGGAGATTAATTCATTTGATCACTTGTGCAGAGCAGCTTCTGTAGAGTTTTCTTATCGCTTGCGTGGTTTTGAAGAGGCAACGGACCTTCTCTGTTAGAGGCAACATACTTTCTCCATTAACTCACGCGAAGTATCCCGAATTTCTTCACCTTGGTTGCACTTTTTGCGAACGTCATTGTTCGTTTGGTATTACACTGCTTCCAAGTTATATTTCCGCATTTATCTCTTTTCTAGATATCATGAGAAGTAGGAAATAAAGAGCGTGCGCTTGAAGTTGCTGTTTAAAGACCTGTAGCAGGAATTCCGCACTTCATTTCTTATACGTGTTGTGCTTGTGTTTGTTTTCTTTCTTGTTGATCGATGAGTCACTCAATTTAGAAATTGAGATTACGACTTCGCTCTCAGTGCATGCTCCCTATAGGATTTTGTCGCTTTCCTTTATTTCTTGTTGATTAATGAGTCACTCAATTTAGAAATTGAGATCACGACTTCGCTCTCAGTGCATGTTCCCTATAGGATAGTTTTGTTAGACTTTCTTTGGCGTGCTAACTTAGATAGGATCCCTCATAGTATGATAACATTAGGTTAGAGATAGGTTAGTCTCCCTTAGATGTTTTCTTCCCATTTTTGCATAATTGCATTTAAAAATAAAACTTCTTTTTTTCATGGCAAATGTATAAAGAATGATAAGCATACAAGAATACTTTCATAATAAAAAATACCAACCAATCCATTTCTTCTTGCCATTCGGCTTTTCTCTTCTAAGAGCATGTTAGCTCCTTTCCACTACATGTCGTAAGTCTCCAAAGGTCGAGTAGCGGTGGAATGATCGAATGCAACATTGTTCATTTAAAAAATACAAACAAACAAAATATATGAACCGAACTACGGTAGCTCTGATTCCTCAAAAAGGATACGTAGGCATTGGGGTAGGGCCCAAGCGAGTACAACTTTATTTTCCCTACATTCTTCCTCTTTTCTTTGCATGCATTCCCTCTTAGTTTATAACCTTTAAGCATTAGATTGAACACACCCTTTGATTAGAATAACGAGAGTGGATCCCGTAGAGTGCTATGGACGTGTGGGGTGCTAATACCTTCCCCTCGCGTAATCGACTCCCTTATCCAATCTCTCGGTCACAAGACCTTGATTTCCCCTTTAGGTTTTCTTCGATGATTTTCCTTTCCCTTTCATATGGGATAAATAAATACTCGGTGGCGACTTCATTGATTTTACCGCTACAGATAGCAGTCAGTCTTATTATCCTCAGCAAATCACTGTAAATCCTGGAGCACGACCAAATAGCAGTTCATTTTCATCTCTTCGACTAAGAGATGATTCCCCAGTAGAGTAATAGACAACTGAAGTTCCTAAAATTCCATTTCTCCCAAGACAGAGACCAACATTACCTAGCAGATTCCTCCTCAACGGAAGGAATAGGAATTCTCATCAAAGGACTATCTCGGGAAATCAACATCCTCTAGATGGCATATTTAAGCCCATCTCCGACAATTCTCCGTCATATCTTCCGGATGGCATCTTTAAGCCCATCTCTGGTGAACTTCCATCATCTCCTTCAAATGGCATCTGTAAGCCCATTCCCGATACTACCTACATAGTCAAGCATCATTATAGACGAGTGAAAATTTATGGGCACTCTAGTGTTCAATCATCTTCCACCTTAAGATCACGAAAGGCAGACAAGCCAATCTAAATCTTCAAGTTTAAGAAGATTGAACAGGGACAGCTTTTGTACCCCAAAATTTACCCTCTTTTCATACACGCATATTATTGGTTTTATGGTTATAGAATAAAGGTACATTTATCAAGCTTCTTCAGGTTACAAGTGACATTTATTTCTCCAATGGATGTTCTCAGAGTATTTTCCATGCTGAAGATCGGTTCGCCATTTTACAATGATTCGGGGTTCAAAGATTCACAAGTCCAACCCAACGCGTCATATTCAGGTGGTCTTTCGCCAAGATATCTATGATAATGTATTATCAAATTCAGGTTCGGCTCAAGAGTAAATTCTTTAAAGAAGGTCTCCGAATGTGTGAGTTTTCTCGAAGAAATGTGGTGAAAAAGTGTGTTGAAAGTGCAGTTTTTACGCACTAAAAAATCCATAACTTGAAGATCGTGGTTTGTTTTGAACCCGTTATGGTGGCCAAAATTCCGTCTTGACGTCATCTATGTTTTCATCTCTCACGGGTAGAAGCCAATTTCGATCAGAAGGTCTTCAAAAATGCGGATTTATCAAGTATTTTCGTACAGAAAATTTGTGACAAGTTTATTTGCATCATGTTCAGAAAATCGTAACTTGGTCGATTTTCATCGTATTGAGCTAGTTCCGACACCAAAGTTTTACAAATTGAGTTAGCTACATTTTCACAGGAGATATCGAGTTTGAACAGTATCCAAAAGGCCTTCTTTTTTTCCCAGAGTCCGCGTGACGCGTCGAATATCCTGAATGCTGAATATTATTTCATCTAGGTCGAAACTTCAAAAATTCATAACTCGGTCAATTTTTATCGGATCGGGTCCATATTTTTACACAAGGTCACTGACTCAGAGATCTACAACTTTGCTTCTAAAGTCGGGACCGAATTATACTCCGATCAATACCAGTTTTTTATTGAAGAATGTGTCAGAATTGACACTGGAGCCCAAAATAAGTTTGTCTGAGCCAAAACTTAAAAAATTCATAACTAATTCACCGTTTATCCGATTGAGACCATTTTCGGACATAAGTTATTTCTCGATGTTTGCTACATTTTGTTTTCACATTTCAACTTAAAAAATTGTACTTAAGCCCATGCGATTTAGCCTAGAACATGACGGACTCAAGTGAATAAAAATCTGCACTATTGCTTGTGGTTATTGGAGGCTCAATTGCACATTCAAAGCCCATATTTTCTTCTCTAATTTCCATTATATAATCTCATTCTTTTCACACAAACAACACGACAAAACAAAAAAATATATTTTCCACAACCCTGTCAAAATATCAAATTCTTTCAAGAACCCTAAAAACCTTGAAATCTTTATTACAAATCCCCATCTCACTACAAACAAGCCATCCTTGTTACAAACCCACATCTCACTACTTCTCCAGTAAGGGTAAGGCTGGTTTGATCTCCATGATCTAAAGGATATAGAAATACTCATACATGCCATATCGGTTTTAACATTAAATTTTTTTTCATATATTTATTTTCTTTGTATTTCATGATATAGTAACTTATTTAATGTGTTCATGAGATTCAACACTGTAGATTTAGACACGTTCTCATGCAGGTTTATCACAAAGCACTTAGTCCAAAACATAACAACCACTAATATATGACTCATGGCAAGGCAGGCATCCTAAGGAGGCTAAGGGCATGAGTTCAACACTCACCCCTATTGGTTTTGCTTTTCTTCCTTTCTATTTATCCTTTTACCTATTTTCATTCTTTCTGTTTAAGACCTTTTTCATAAAACCTAACATTTTTCATAAACCTTTGATTTTTCATAATAAACTCGAATAATTAATTTTAAGGGTTTTTTTTATTTAATTTTAGATTTTAAATTAATTTTTGGTTCAACAACCACCCCTGACATTTGGATTATTTGTATTTTCTAACCCTATTTTCATTGATGTTTCTTCCTCTATCTATTTTTTGGCAAACCTAATCATTTTTTGTTAATCATTAAACATAAACTTTTTTTAAAACCTTTTTTTAGTTAAAATTAATTAGGTTTTAGGTTTTTTTAATTAACCTTTTTTTTTCTTCAAAATTAACCTTTTTTTTAATTAAAATTAATTAGATTTTTAGGTTTTTTTAATTAACCTTTTTTCAAAACTAACTTTTTTTAACTAATTAGGATTTAGGTATTTTAATTAACTTTTTTTTCAAAATTAACTTTTTTTTAATTAATTCAAATTAATTAGGTTTTTAGATTTTTTAATTAACCTTTTTTTCTCTTCAAAATTAACATTTTTTATTAATTAAAATTAATTAGGTTTTTTAGGTTTATTTAATTAATTATCATAAATCATTTTTTTCATAAAAAAATCACCAAAATATTTTATTTTCTATTTTCATCTTATTTTTATTTTCCTAGATAAAGTGTATAGGGCGCATTCAACTGTAATAGCGTAGCTTTATTTTTCCCGCTTTTTTCATCATTATCATGTAATTGCTTCCGGGATGTAATAATTTTAGGATTTCTTTTCCGCACTCTTCACTATTATGTAACTGCCTCAAAGCTCTGTAATAGCTTATGTGATACGGTGGGAGAACTGACTTGAGTTTTTTGCGTTTGTTTTCGCAAATGTTTCGGTTGAGCAAGAGTCGCCACCGACTTTTTATTTTATCCTAAGGAAAGGTTAAAAAGCATAGCAAAAAACCTTTGAGATGTTTTCTTGGGTTCGGGGAGTAGATTATAGAAAGGGAAGGTATTAGCACCCTTTCTATCCATGGTTATCCATGGGCTCTTAGTTACTTGCTTAGATCAGCTTGCCTTGATTTTCAATTGTTTGAAATGGTGCTTTGTGTGTGGATTTTTGAAAATGTTTTGAAAAGAGGCCAATGTGGTGGCAACCTTTGTAATGATCCATGTTGGGATGTATACAGAGGTGTATGTCTTTTGAGAAGTTCTCAATGTTTTTTGAAATTTGTTTTGAAAGTGTGTTGTGATGTGTGTTTTGAAAAATGGAAAGTGTTTTTGCAAGTTTGATCAAGTAACTAAGAGTTGTCTACCCCTAAATTTACTCAAAGATTTTTTCTATGTTTTTAACCCTTTTAACAATTTTGTTCCACCATTGTATTTGGTGGACAATCTTGTGTTAGGATGTGAACGGGACGGGCGCGGGTCATCGTATAGACCATGATAGCAATGTTGCAAAGTATCTTAGTATTTCTTTTAATGGACTAAGATCATTTTTTGTAAGACAACTTTCGAAAGCGTCATCGAGGGACTATGATCTTTTGATTTTGTTTGTTTTACCAAGATACTTTGCATGCATAACATGGCCCATTTTTGAAAGGCAACAGGTGGATGTAACCCTAGGGGTGTTAGTGTGCAAGTGTGTTTTATTGCATACAAGAATTTTTCTTTGAATTAGGATTTTCTATTTCATTGATTTTATCTTGCCATACACATCCTAATTACTAGTAATAGAAGCGGAAACATAAAATCCTACGCTATTACAACAATTAGGGAGTGGGGGTACACATTTGTACATGGGGGGTTCAACGAGAAAAATAGACAAAAAAAATAGCAAAAAACAAGATAGAGGGAGAGAGAGAGGGAGCCAGCGCGCTGCTGAGAGGTCATCAGAAGTTCTGACTCAGACCCGCTGCCAGATGATCAACCTTTTGGTTAAACTGTACGAGTCAGAACTTCTGACTCTGGCACCTGCAAAACAGAAACCTGTTAGTGGGAAAATCAGAAGTTCTGACTCCCCTGCGCTGCAAGACAGAAGTTTGTTAGTGGAGAACTCAGAAGTTCTGATCCTGCTGGAAAGACAATAACTCTCAAAAGTTCTGATATTATTGACAGCAAAACAGGCTTCAGATGCGCTAACGTCAAAGTCAACACTTGGCTTTTCCCTGTACTAATCAGAACATCTGCAATTTTGTTATTATTCCATAGAACAGGAAACATATTTGGAACAGCTCCAGCAAATGTCAAAGTGTTTCAGATGGCAGAACCAACAAGGTCATAGGCAGGTTCTACACTGGCTCAGAACGTTCTGAGGTATGAAAATCCTCAGAACACAAACAGCAACAACATGATGTTCACATTATGTTTATTTGAGTATGCACAGCTGATGATGCTTAGCAGCGTGATGAAGGTCAGCAGGTGCTTACCTGGCTGTTGGGGAAGTTTGTGGATGAGAGCTAGCTTTTGGCTCTGATGGTATTCTGGACAGATTCTTTTTTTGAAAAAAGGGTAGGTGAAGGTGTATGCGTATATAGGGTCAGAAGTTTGAAAAGGGGTTTTTAGTTCACATAAAAAACTGGGTATTAGATAAAGTTTGAAGGTGAGAAATTCAAAGTTATGAAACACTGGAGATTTTGGCAGAGTTTCACAACACTATCTTGCTAAAGATTTCTGTTTTTCTCTTAGCAATTTTTCTGTTTCTTGAACGCCCTTTTTCAGTGGACAATGATTCTCTATTTATAGGAAAAAACTCTTGTGGATTTCTTGGTCATTAAAGGCGCCAACAGAGTTTGAATTGTTCTTTGACAGAAATTCCTGGGAAGTTGTGATAACAGATAGCCTTCAGCCTAGGCTGCAGCAGCAGGCGTGGATTGGAGAGAAGTGACCTCTTAAGTAGGCGGTGGCGTGTAGACCCATGCCAGAATCTGCATAAAGGCATTTTCCAAGCCACACGTGAAGGGATTACTTGGATGAATGTTCAGGAGTGGTTGGAAGCATTAATGAGCATTAAATGGTGATGAGACTTATCAACATCAATATTCTGGTAATGGAAACCAAACTTTGAACCAGCAGTTCTGTTTCAACAAGAACAACGTAAACCATGCTCTGGCCTTGGCTTCCTGTTGTCTTAGTAAGTTCTGGGGATTCTCCTGATTTTCTGACACGTTCCTTGGATTTGCTTCTGGACCTCCTGGGCTTAGAGATTCTGTATCAGTGTAACACCCACTCTTCTGACCTTTTCATCTTCTGATTTCAGCATGTTCTGAAAGAGCCTTCAGACTTCCTTGCTTCTTTTGCATTCCTTTAGCAAATTCTGGCTGAGCTTGCGTAACTGCTGAAAGAGTCATGTTCTGTCTGAGGCTTACGTATTGAACCACGTTTACAACTTCTGATTGAGCTGATGTAGCTGCTGAAGAGCCAACTTCTGACTGCGCTGAGCCAAGCTTGCAACTTCTGACCGTTTCTATCTGGAATTGGTCCAGAAGTTCTGAAGCGCTGATTTTTTCTTAAACACTCATTTTTTTAGAGAAAAATTCCAAGTACTTAGAATTTAATTTTTCTCAAGCTAAAAGCGTTGTCTTTAGAGCTTGTGTGATCATCTTGCTCTTGTAAGTGGTTTGCTTGGGCAAAAATGACAATTCAGGATTTGGATTTGTCTCAGAGGGACTCTGAAAATCCAAGATGATTTCCTGAAGAAAGAGAGGGCAAATTTTGGGGTACAACAGTTGCCCCTGTTCAATCTTCTTGAACCTGAAGAGTTAGATTGGCAAGTTTGCCTTTCGCGACTCGAAGGTAAAAGGAGATTGGACACTAGAGTGCCCGGAAATTTGCACCCGCATAGTAGAGTATCAGCAATGCGATGGCGGGAATGGGCTTATAGATGCCATTTGAAGAGATGGTGGATAGGGAGATGGGCTTATAGATGCCATCTGGAGACGTGACAGAACCTTGTCGGGAATGGGCTTATAGATGCCATTTGGAAGTGTTGATCGCGTAAGAGATTCCTTAGCGAGAACTTGTGTATTTTGAGAAAGGAAGATGGTTTCCTGGACTGTTACAGGTGTTGATCTTCAGTCTCTTCATGCAGATATGCCCTGGCTAGATACAGGTATCGAATCTACAATTGGTTGCTCACAGATGTGCCCTGGCTAGATACATGAATCAAATCTGGAACTGTTGTCTACAGATATGCCCTGGCTGGATACAGGTATCGAATCTGGAAAATGTTGTCTACAGATATGCCCTGGCTGGATACAGGTATCGAATCTGGAAAATGTTGTCTACAGATATGCCCTGACTGGATACAGGTATTGAATCTGGAAAATTTTGTCTATAGATATGCCCTGGCTGGATACAGGTATCGAATCTGGAATTGTAAAAGATTGGTAGAGATGGCTTTCCTGGCTGGATACAGGCGTAGACCTCTGACCTGAGAATGAAAGATAATTTCCTGTCCTGTTACAGGTGTTTGATCTTCAAACTCTTCATGTAGATATGCCCTGGCTAGATACAGGTATTGAATCTACAATCAATCACTCACAGATGTGCCCTGGCTAGATACAGGTATCGAATTTGAAATTGTGATAGTTGATAGTAATCATCCTTGGATTGACTTTTCCTGAAAAGGCAAAACATTAGTTGTATGAAATGTCATGATGTATGAGATGCATGATGTCATGATGCTCAAAATGAGACAGTGTTGTATGCACTTTATCATGTATGCAAGCAGGATGTATGAAATGCGAAATGTTTATGAATGTATTTTCGTCTAGGAAAATAAATCCTTGACGACTGGCCGGGGAATCAAATCCTGGGCTGATGCTGAAGAATAGAGTTCTTCGCTTCCACTGGGGATGATGGTTGCAAGAATAAACCGGCAGGAGAAGATGACTCTGTTGGGGAACAAATTTGTTGGAGAGATTACTCTGAGGGGAATTACTCTGTGGGAAGAGATACTTCGCTGAAGTTTTGATGAGAGCTCCGCTGGGGATTTTCAATGATAGACTCCACCAGGGATTTTCAACGATAGACTCCGCCGGGGATTTCAACGATAAACTCCGCTGGGGATTCCGCTGATAAGTTATGTTGGGGAACTCCGCTGGGGATATGAAGAATTTCGCCGAGGACGGACTTTCCGTGGTAATTAGCTGAGGATAACCCAGTTATACCCTGGTGAGGAAAATAATCTTTGACCCAAGTCGGGGAGAGACGTTCGTACTCTGCAGGGGATAAGCTTCAAGACCTGCTGGGGATATAGATTCCATTTTCCTGGGGAAACTTTCAGACTGTACTGGGGTGTTGGTATTCTGCCGGGGAACAATCTTAGATTAAGACTGCTGGGGATGCTTGTTGAGGATTATCTATACTTCGCTGGGGAATGTTGAGATCTTCTGGGGATACCCAACTTCCTTAAGGCTGACAGTAGACTAACTCTGCTTGGGGAGAATATCACCGACTTGCTAGGGGAATATTGTGCCTTTTCAGGGTTGATAGGAAACCAACTCTACTTGGGGAAAGCATTGCTGAATCTTGTCTTACTCTGTGGGGAGTTTAAGTGACTTGGTTACATTCTTCAGCCGAACCTACCTTGGTACCTTGGTGGACAGAGCAACTAGATCTCTTAGACAATTCTAAATTGCCCCTGTTTCGGATGTCATATGTAATTAGTCTTTTGTTTCGCATGCAACTATTCGTGATTAGCAATTAATGTCAAATGCATAAATCAAAAATGAACATTGGACGTTCTTCGCAAAACAAAGCAGAGAAAGGAAAAACAATGGACAATTTTTCTGAAAAAATTGAACTTGTATTGATTTTGAAATTTGCCTGAAAATAGGCGTTTTATGTATAGGAGGCTGACGTCCTAGTAAGAGAACGCCGCCGAGCAAAATAGAGTTTATACAATTTTGTGAAAAGGAAACAAAACAGGTATGTGAAAAATAATCCCACTGGGTTCCAACTCTGCTATCGCCTTTATGTCTTCAAGCGTCTCATCACTTTGCTGCTTAGTTGAAGATGAAGCTGATTGATTGAAGTCATCTGAGTCCGATAGTTGATGCCAAATTCTGGATGCAAGGTGATCCAATGAGACATAGTATTACGCTTTATCCCTAACTTTTGCCTGGACCGCCCTTTCGGGTTTTCGGTCCACCGGGATACCCATTTTTGCCCAAGCCGCCTTTTCAGGTTTTCGACTTGCCGGGTGTACAGATTTTTTTCATTTCATCCCTTATTTTTGCCCGAACCCTTTTGGTTCGCCGGTAAGCCCTTATTTTTTCCTAGGTGTGTCAACCTAGCGGGTTTTTAATTCATGCGTAGTATCTTTTTACTATGTCTGCATTGGCGGGGTGAGGAAGGTCGTCACCATCCATAGTGGTTAGAATCATAGCTCCTCCTGAGAAGATATGTTTAACCACAAATGGCCCTTCGTACGTAGGGGTCCATTTTCCCCTGGGATCACTTTGAGGAAGAATGATGCGCTTGATTACCAGGTCTCCGACTTGATACTCTTGTCGTCTGACCTTCTTGTTAAATGCCCTGATCATCCGTTTTTGGTACGTTTGACCATGACAAATAGCAGTGAGTCTCTTTTCATCAATTAGGTTAATTGATCAAGCCGAGTCTGGATCCAGTCATATTCGCTTAAGTCTGCATCCTTCATTATCCGGAGAGAGGGTATCTGGACTTCGATAGGCAAGACTGCCTCCATGCCATAGACCAAGGAAAAGGGTGTTGCCCCGGTTGACGTCCTTGCTGAGGTGCGGTAACCATGAAGAGCAAACGGTAATATTTCGTGCCAATCTTTGTAGGTCACTGTCATCTTCTTCACAATCTTCTTGATGTTCTTATTTGCTGCTTCTACAGCCCCGTTTATCTTCGGCCGGTAAAGAGAAGAGTTGTGGTGCTGTATCTTGAATTGCTCGCAGAGCTCAGTGATTATTTTGTTGTTAAGATTGGTACCATTATCCGTAATGATCATCTCAGGTACACCATATCGACAGATCAGGTTATGCCGAATGAACCGTGCCACGACGCTCTTGGTTACAGTAGCGTAGGAAGCTGCTTCAACCCACTTTGTGAAGTAATCAATTGCTACCAAGATGAAGCGGTGCCCGTTGGATGCCGTCGGTCGAATCTCGCTGATCATATCAATGCCCCACATTGCAAAAGGCCAAGGTGCTGTTAAGACATTTAGAGGAACCGAAGGAATGTGTACCTTATCAGCATAGATCTGGCATTTATGACAAGTTCGAGAATGTTGGTAACAGTCGGCTTCCATTGTGGACCAGAAATATCCTGCCCGAAGGATTTTCTTTGCCATGGTATGTCCACTGGAATGTGTTCCGGAGGTACCTTCCTGTAGCTCCGCCATGATCCTTTCTGCTTCAGTCTTATCCACACAACGTAGTAAGGTTGAATCATGGTTTCGCTTGTAAAGAATGTCATTGCTGAGGAAGAACTTTGCCGCAAACCTTCTCAGGAACTTCTTGTCGTTAACGGATGCACCCTCAGGATATTCTTGAGCTTCAAGGTATCTCTTTACCTCATGAAACCAGGGTTTATCTGCTACCTCTTCAGTCTCAATATCACAGCAATGTGCAGGTTCATCCAATTTCCAAATAATGATCCGGGGAGCCTCGTTGTCCCATTTGACTTTGAACATAGAAGACATCGTAGCCAACGCGTCCGCTAACTGATTCTCCTCTCTTGGGAAGTGTTCAAAAGTTATCTCCTCGAAGTGGGGAATCAACGGCAGTACATACTCTTTGTAAGGAATAAGATTCGGGTGTTTCGTATCCCACTCGCCTTTGACCTGATTGATCACGAGAGCGGAATCTCCGAAGACACTCAGAAACTTGATCCTTAAGTCAATTGCAGCTTGAATACCCATGATACATGCCTCATACTCCGCCATGTTGTTGGTGCAGTTGAAACATAACCGAGCAGTGAGTGGAGTATGAGTGCCTTTGGGGGATATGATCACAGCGCCGATACCATTACCCAAAGCGTTTGAGGCTCCATCAAAATGCATAGACCATCGGGATCCTTCCTCAGGTCCTTCATCCGGTCCAGGTACTTCACAATCAATTACTACCATGATATCTTCGTCCGGAAATTCAAAGTTCAACAACTGGTAATCGTCCATAGGTTGGTGTGCCAAATGGTCTGCCAATACACTTCCTTTGATTGCTTTTTGAGTCATGTACTAGATTTCATATCCCGTCAAGATCATTTGCCATCTTGCTATTCTTCCGGATAGAGCGGGCTTTTCGAATATGTACTTGATTGGATCCATTTTTGAAATCAACAGAGTAGTGTGAGTCAACATATACTGTCTCAGCCGGCGAGCAGCCCATACCAGAGCGCATCAAGTTTTCTCGAGCAGTGAGTACCGGGTCTCACAGTCGGTAAACTTTTTGCTCAGGTAATAAATAGCGTGCTCTTTTCGGCCAGACTCGTCATGCTGCCCCAGCACACATCCCATTGAATTGTCAAGTACCATCAAGTATAGAATTAGAGGTCTCCCTTCAACCGACGGCATAAGGATGAGTGGTTCTTGGAGATACTCTTTGATCTTTTCGAAAGCGGCCTGACATTCATCATTCCAACGTACTACTTGATCTTTCTTCAGCAGTTTGAAGATTGGTTCACAGGTAGCAGTTAGATGTGAGATGAATCGGGAAATGTAGTTCAATCGTCCTAGAAAACCTCTGACTTCTTTCTCTGTCTTGGGAGCTGGCATCTCTTGTATGGCTTTCACCTTGGCAGGATCCACTTGAATACCTTTGTCGCTTACAATGAAACCTAGTAGTTTTCCAGATCTCACCCCAAAGGTGCATTTGTTTGGGTTCAACCTTAGCTTGTACAACTTCAGATGGTCAAACAGCTTCCGTAGATGGTCAAGGTGTTCCTCCTCAGTTTGGGACCTTGTAATCATATCATCGACATATACTTCTATTTCGTGATGGATCATATCATGAAATAAAGCAACCATGGCACGTTGGTAAGTTTCCCCAACATTTTTCAGTCCAAATGGCATGACCTTGTAGCAAAAGGTGCCCCACTGAGTAACGAAAGTGGTCTTCTCCATATCTTCAGGAGCCATCTTGATCTGATTATAACCGGAGAAGCCGTCCATGAAGGAGAAAACTTTATGCTGAGCAGTATTGTCAACCAAAACATCGATATGAGGCAGAGGGAAATCATCCTTGGGGCTGGCCCTGTTCAAATCCCTGTAATTAACACACATTCGGACCTTGCCATATTTCTTCGGTACTGGAACCACGTTGGCAACCCACTGAGGGTAAGAAGTCACTGCTAGAAATCCGGCATCAAATTGTTTCATAACCTCAGCTTTGATTTTCTCGGACATCTCTGGATGCATACGACAGACCTTCTGTTTTACCTGAGGGCAGTCTTCCTTGGTAGGTAGGTGATGAACCACAATGTCGGCATCCAAACCAGGCATGTCTTCGTAAGACCAAGCAAAGATTTCCATGTAGTCACGCAGCATCTGAATCAACCGTTGCTTCACACCGAGCTCTAGATTGGCCCCAATCTTGACTTCTTTTCTGTCCGTCTCAGTACCCAGATTTACCGTTTCCACTGGCTCTTCATGTGGCTGAATGGCCCTCTCTTTCGGGAGTAGCAGTCTTGCAAGTTCACCAGGAACTTCACAATCATCTTCACCTTCGTCTTTGGCCATGTTGATCGGATTTTCGAAGTCATAACTGGCAGTAGCAGAGTCGTTACCAGTGAGATCCAGGGTGGATTGGAACCTGTATAAGTGAGTGTGTGTAAATATAGCTGTTTTACAATATATGATAAAGAAAGAAAAGGAGCACAATATTTGAAATGCAACAAACGTCCAATGTTTTGATTAATGATATATGAAAATGTCATACAAAAGCCCTCACAAATGGAGCCGCGGTGCCCCGAGTAGGACACCGAGCCATAAAAGTTTCAACATATTGTTTGTTACAAATTGAAAACAAAAGAGTTCATTACTGAGAGACAAAAGTAATAGGTGTGAAGTCTTTGGCAGTCCAGTTGCTTGGTCCACTGTCAGTTGTTGGGTAGATCCAACTGTCAAATTCTGATTCCTCCGCGTCGTCCTCAATAGCATTCACTCCTGGATTGGTGATGAACACAGGAAGTCTTCCGATTCTTGCTTTACGAACAGCCTTCTGAGCCTCTGTAGTGAAACCCAGCCCAAACTTGTCAGTCTTCGGAGTAAAGTCAGGAAGTCGGCCCCAATTTGCACATTCACCCTTCTCAATCACAGCCCGGGCATCCTTTAAGGAAGCCATCTTCAAAGGAGGGTCTTCAATCATAGTTTCAGCTGACGCCAATGTTTGAGGCACCTCTTCAAAGTGCTGAAAGGGGGTTTCAATGAATTCCCCATCCATTTCTATGTACCGGAACGAGTTTAGGTGGCTGACCATATACTCTTCTTCCCCCTGCACTGTGACAATCTTTCCTCTGACCGGGTACTTAAGCTTTTGATGTAGTGTGGAGGTCACAACTCCGGCCTTGTGAATCCATGGGCGACCCAGCAAACAAGAGTAGGATGGACGGATATCCATCACATAGAAAGTAGAATCAAACACCTGAGAACCAACCCTGATTGGGATGTCAACCTCGCCTTGTACCATCCTTTTCGAACCGTCAAAGGCTCGGACAACAATGTTACTAGGCTTGAGCTCCAAACCCTCACAATCTAACCTGTCTAAGGCTTTCTTGGGCAATACATTCAATGAAGAACCGGTGTCTACTAACACATGGGCAAGAGTAGTGCCCCTGCATTCAATAGAGACATGCAGGGCGTCATTGTGGTTCTTTCCTTTGGCAGTCAGGTCGGCGTCAGAAAAGCCCAGTCCGTTATCAGCAGTCAAGTTGGCCACACAATCAGTAAATTGATCAGCAGACGTTTCTTGTGGCACATGGGCCGTTTTCAGGAAGGAGATCAGGGCCTTGGCGTCGGCCTCTGAACATAACAACAATGATAACATAGAAATTTTTGATGGGGTGTGCCCCAGCTGCTCAACAACATTGAAATCACTTTTCTTGATAATTTTGAGAATCTCCTCCATCTCTTGCTGGGAGGCTTCAACATCGGTTGTCTTTGGCGCCTCCGTCAGGGCAGGTAAATCAACAGCAACCCCTTTGCCCCGAGCATTAGAGGACTCAGCGGCAGGGGTAGAAACAGGAACTTGATTTGGAAGGGAAACATGCACACTTGCAGGTGTGATGATAAGAGGTTTCTGAATAACTGGTGGCGAAATATCTGGTGAAAACAGCCTACCACTGCGAGTAATCTTGGCAGGCCCGGTGATGTTGCTAACACCGGTACTTGTATCAAACTTTTGCTTCACCCCAAGCACATAAACATCTGCCCCATAGTGCCATGGGACAGCTTTGTCGGATGTATAGGGGAGGGGCCCCGGAACTGTAATGATAATGGGAGCCACTTTCTGAGTGGACATAATTTTGACAGGCTTCTTTGAAGGAGCCTTGGGAGGTTTGTTGAAAATAGTGATGATAGAAACTTCTTCGGCAGGGACAGCAGGAACGACGATTTTCTCGAATAAGATTTCTTTGCTATCCATCAGGTCTTGGATACCTGATTTTAGCAAAGGACAACCAAAAGGGGAAACAACACATAGAAGGCAATCTTCACCACATCCCGGAAATAAACCGGCTAGCAACAGATTCCTTTTAAATGTTGATAATGGAGTAACAATCTCTTCCACGGAGGCTATGTGTCGGTCTTCTTCACGTCACTCACTCCATGCTGGGGCATGGGAGCAGTCACAACATTGGGTCTTTCAGGCGCCTCAAACTGTATTTCCTTAGCATCAATAAGGTCTTGAACCTTATTCCTCAGAGCCCAACAATCGTCCGTAGTGTGCCCGGGGCTATCAGAGTGATAAGCGCAACGGGCATTGGGGTTGTACTTGGGAGAAGCTGTGTTCACCACCTTTAGAGCTTCTTTAATAGTTACCAAATTGGTTGATAGTAGTTGCGGCAAAATCTGAGACAGGGTCATACTGAGCCGAGTGTACTGCCTTTTGGGTCTCTCACCCCTTTGTTGATTATACTGCTGAGGAGCAGCAACAGGCTTTGAAATTACCAATGCATTGACGGCTTGGAGGCGTTCCGGCTTGTTCTGTCTTCTGGGACCATACACAACATTAGCTTCCTTCTTGAAGAGCTTCTTTTCAGTACTCGCAGCGGCACCTTTCTGTATCTTTCCCGACTTGATACCAGCTTCTATCCTCTCACCAGTCAAGATCAAATCTGTAAACCCAGCAGAAGAATTACCAATCAGATGATTAAAGAACGGACCGGACAAGGTCCCTAAGAACATGTCAACAAGTTCACGGTCAGTCAAAGGTGGCTGCACCCTTCCAGCCAGATCTCTCCACTTTTGTGCATACTCCTTGAATACTTCGCCCGTTCCTAGTGACATACCCTGAAGTTGGGTACGCGTAGGAGCAAGGTCAAAATTTTACTGATATTGTTTATAAAATGCGGTGGCCAAGTCTTCCCAGTTTCGGATACTGGCTCCATCCAGCTGATAGAACCACTCGATTTGAGCCCCAGAAAGGCTATCCTGAAAGAGATGGATCCAAAGGTTCTTGTTTGCAGTGTAAGGTTGGATCTTCCTTACATATGATCTGAGATGCATTTTCGGGCAGGACAGCCCGTCATATCTTACAAAAACTGGCACTTTGAACTTCTGGGGGATCACAATTCCAGCAACTAATCCCAAGTCTTAGAAATCTAAGCCGGGAACTCTCTGCAGCTCCATAGCTGCCAACCTGTCTTCCAAGCCTTTGTACTTATCATCAGCGGGCGGGTATTGTTGATCAGAGTAGTCTTCGTCTTCTTCAGCCTCCTCTTCTTCAACCTCGGATCCGGAAGGTACCGCAACCGCATTCCCTTTACTAGTTCCTTCTTCAGATGTAGGGGGAAATTCAAGCACTCTTCTGGCTTCACCCTCAAACCTTCTTCCTAAGGTAGCCACCCCGATTCTCTTCTTCTTCTTTTTCACTTGGTCTTTGTTCCCCAGCAGGGCTTTCAGATCTTCCTGACCCTTAGCCAAGGTCATCAGGAGTTGTTGAAACTGTGCGTTTTGAGACTGCAAGTCCTTGACCGTCTGTTCGAGATCCATCTTACTGAAATAAACAGCAGAAAGATAAGGAAACCTGGTGTGGAGACCTGCTTATGCACATGATGAATGGTATGCTTATGTATGCAACGCATTCAAGGATTTAGAACATTCAAAATTGTTGCAAACAAAAAGGAACGCCTGTCATATTAAGAAGAAATTTGTCAATACATAGATGCCCCATGGGCCAAATATTACAAAAACTTCTCAAGGTAAAAAGACATTGCGCATCCTCTTTGGTGCAATGTAGGTGTTGAGGGTCTCTTCCTCATGGAGTCGGCGGGTGAGCTCTAGAACCTTCTTCTCGCTGGCGTAGAAGCTGGCTTCAAAAGTGTTTCGTTCCTCCTTAAGTTGGATCCAACTCTTCTGCATCTCCTCCCATGATGTAGGCATGTCAGGATATAGGATGGTGTAGGGAACCTCTCCTTCCTTGACGGGCTCTTTAATCACAGGGAGAACATGAGGATAAGGCATCATTAGACTCTGGGCTCGGGCTCGTACCCACTTGAGGTAAGGCTCAAGAGGGATGGAGTTCTTGTGCCCCAGTGTCTTGCTGTCAACCCTGTTAGGCATCCTCCAAGCTCTGATGAATCTTTGGCGAAGTCCTTGCGCATCGTTGTCGAAGTCAAAAACTAGGTCAGGAATCAACATGTCGTGAGGGCCATCTCTTCGTGCATATCCAAATTGCCTCAAAGCTAGGCAAGGGTTGTAGGTAATGCCCCCTCTAATGCCAAGTAACGAAACATTAGGGAACTCTCCACAACGATCGACGATGATGACATTTTCTCTGGACCGAGAACACCAATGTACATCAGAGTGAGTGAGGGTCATCAACCGTTGTGACCACCTTAATCCTTGGTCATTCTTCAAGACAGATTGTGGAAGGTGCGAAATAAACCACCTTGCAAGGAGAGGAGTACAACACATGAGAACACCCCTCTTTCTCATTGTTCGAGTGTAAAATGAGTGAAGAATGTCCCCAAGCAATGTTGGTATTGGATTTTCGGATAAGAAGATCTTGACGACGTTGACATCTACAAGCTGGTCAGGATTTGGTAACAAGACCAACCCATAGATAAGGAGTGCCACAATTTCTTCAAAGGCTTGTAGGTCCAATGAATTCCAACACTCTTGTGCCTTCTCAAACAAGAATTTTACTAAGAAGCCTTTGACACCCCTTCTAGTTTCCCAATGCCCCTTGATGTCAGATGGCTGTAGATGTAGTGCTCGAGCAACATCTTCAGGCTTTGGTTCCTTTTCCGTACCGTTGTGGGGCAGTTGATTAAGGATAGGAATTCTCAGGAGTTGAGAAAATTCCTCCAAAGTGGGCACCAACTGGTAGTCAGGGAAAGTGAAACAGTGGTGAAGAGGGTCAAAGAACTGGAACAACACCTTCATCATATCATCTTCAATGTTGGTGTTGACTAAGCTGAGCAGTCTACCATGTCTCTCACTGAAGGGAGAGCTTTCCGGAATTCTTGATGTGAGCTCCTTGAGTTGAGGGGGGATTCTCACAAGGTTGACTTGGATGGTTTTTCTTCGAAGAATTTCCATGACCTACAAAACAAGAACAAAGATGAAGATCTAAACCCTTGAAATGGTTAGTGAATGCATATGATGCTTTATGATGTTCATGATGTTCATGATGCATGCACAAACATGTGTACAAGCAATTCACACAAAACCCTAGTTTCAGGCTTGCATGGGGTTTCATAGGTAAGTACCCTCTTGAGTGTAGTTGGCTTAAAAACCTGTCCTATAAATAGTAACCGGGTTCTAGGGAGCTCAATATCATTGGATTGTTTTCATTGTTCATTGTTTTGGTTTAGCCACTTAACTAGCGACCAAAATATTCCAAGAAAACAACCCTCAATGAGTGTAGTATCGAGTATCTACCAACTTCGGACTGCACCAAAGCCGGTCATCTCACTACCCCTAATGAAAGGCCAAGATGGTCAAGTAAGGTTCTAGGTCATTAGTGCTTAGTGACATCACTCAGCGGCCCCGTACTCTCCTTGATTGAACTCAAGGGTTACCGGTACTCACAAATATGTCGCACTAATATAGCTATTGCTTCAACCGTGTCGGTATACCCCGCACAGTTTTCACAACGTATTGCTATCTATGAATGTTTCCCCAAATCCGGGTGTAGGATTGCAAACCCAAACAAGAGAACCAAGATGTAAAGCAATCAAAGCAAACAATTAGTCATGCAAAAGGGTGATCTAAGCCCTAAGGTTACTCCACTTAAAAATCTCCCCAGCAGAGTCGCCAGTTCTGTGATACGGTGGGAGAACTGACTTGAGTTTTTTGCATTTGTTTTCGCAAATGTTTCGGTTGAGCAAGAGTCGCCACCGAATTTTTATTTTATCCTAAGGAAAGGTTAAAAAGCACAGCAAAAAACCTTTGAGATGTTTTCTTGGGTTCGGGGAGTAGATTATAGAAAGGGAAGGTATTAGCACCCTTTCTATCCATGGTTATCCATGGGCTCTTAGTTACTTGCTTAGATCAGCTTGCCTTGATTTTCAATTGTTTGAAATGGTGCTTTGTGTGTGGATTTTTGAAAATGTTTTGAAAAGAGGCCAATGTGGTGGCAACCTTTGTAATGATCCATGTTGGGATGTATACAGAGGTGTATGTCTTTTGAGAAGTTTTCAATGTTTTTTGAAAGTTGTTTTGAAAGTGTGTTGTGATGTGTGTTTTGAAAAATGGCAAGTGTTTTTGCAAGTTTGATCAAGTAACTAAGAGTTGTCTACCCCTAAATTTACTCAAAGATTTTTCTATGTTTTTAACCCTTTTAACAATTTTGTTCCACCATTGTATTTGGTGGACAATCTTGTGTTAGGATGTGAACGGGACGGGCGCGGGTCATCGTATAGACCATGATAGCAATGTTGCAAAGTATCTTAGTATTTCTTTTAATGGACTAAGATCATTTTTTGTAAGGCAACTTTCGAAAGCGTCATCGAGGGACTATGATCTTTTGATTTTGTTTGTTTTATCAAGATACTTTGCATGCATAACATGGCCCATTTTTGAAAGGCAACAGGTGGATGTAACCCTAGGGGTGTTAGTGTGCAAGTGTGTTTTATTGCATACAAGAATTTTTCTTTGAATTAGGATTTTCTATTTCATTGATTTTATCTTACCATACACATCCTAATTACTAGCAATAAAATCGGAAACATAAAATCCTACGCTATTACAACAATTAGGGAGTGGGGGTACACATTTGTACATGGGGGGTTCAACGAGAAAAATAGACAAAAAATAAAATAGCAAAAAACAAGATAGAGGGAGAGAGAGAGGGAGCCAGCGCGCTGCTGAGAGGTCATCAGAAGTTCTGACTCAGACCCGCTGCCAGATGATCAACCTTTTGGTTAAACTGTACGAGTCAGAACTTCTGACTCTGGCACCTGCAAAACAGAAACCTGTTAGTGAGGAAATCAGAAGTTCTGACTCCCCTGCGCTGCAAGACAGAAGTTTGTTAGTGGAGAACTCAGAAGTTCTGATCCTGCTGGAAAGACAATAACTCTCAGAAGTTCTGATATTATTGACAGCAAAACAGGCTTCAGATGCGCTAACGTCAAATTCAGCACTTGGCTTTTCCCTGTACTAATCAGAACATCTGCAATTTTGTTATTATTCCACAAAACAGGAAACATATTTGGAACAGCTCCAACAAATGTCAAAGTGTTTCAGATGGCAGAACCAACAAGGTCACAGGCAGGTTCTACACTGGCTCAGAACGTTCTGAGGTATGAAAATCCTCAGAACACAAACAACAACAACATGATGTTCACATTATGTTTATTTGAGTATGCACAACTGATGATGCTTAGCAGCGTGATGAAGGTCAGCAGGTGCTTACCTGGCTGTTGGGGAAGTTTGTGGATGAGAGCTAGCTTTTGGCTCTGATGGTATTCTGGACAGATTATTTTTTTTAAAAAAGGGTAGGTGAAGGTGTATGCGTATATAGGGTCAGAAGTTTGAAAAGGGGTTTTTAGTTCACACAGAAAACTGGGTATTAGATAAAGTTTGAAGGTGAGAAATTCAAAGTTATGAAACACTGGAGATTTTGGCAGAGTTTGACAACACTATCTTGCTAAAGATTTCTGTTTTTCTCTTAGCAATTTTTCTGTTTCTTGAATGCCCTTTTTCAGTGGACAATGATTCTCTATTTATAGACAAAAACTCTTGTGGATTTCTTGGTCATTAAAGGCGCCAACAGAGTTTGAATTGTTCTTTGACAGAAATTCCTGGGAAGTTGTGATAACAGATAGCCTTCAGCCTAGGCAGCAGCAGCAGGCGTGGATTGGAGAGAAGTGACCTCTTAAGTGGGCGGTGGCGTGTAGACCCATGCCAGAATCTGCATAAAGGAGTTTTCCAAGCCACACGTGAAGGGATTACTTGGATGAATGTTCAGGAGTGGTTGGAAGCATTAATGAGCATTAAATGGTGATGAGACTTATCAACATCAATATTCTGGTAATGGAAACCAAACTTTGAACCAGCAGTTCTGTTTCAACAAGAACAACGTAAACCATGCTCTGGCCTTGGCTTCCTGTTGTCTTAGTAAGTTCTGGGGATTCTCCTGATTTTCTGACACGTTCCTTGGATTTGCTTCTGGACCTCCTGGGCTTAGAGATTCTGTATCAGTGTAACACCCACTCTTCTGACCTTTTCATCTTCTGATTTCAGCATGTTCTGAAAGAGCCTTTAGACTTCCTTGCTTCTTTTGCATTCCTTTAGCAAATTCTGGCTGAGCTTGCGTAACTGCTGAAAGAGTCATGTTCTGTCTGAGGCTTACGTATTGAACCACGTTTACAACTTCTGATTGAGCTGATGTAGCTGCTGAAGAGCCAACTTCTGACTGCACTGAGCCAAGCTTGCAACTTCTGACCGTTTCTATCTGGAATTGGTCCAGAAGTTCTGAAGCGCTGATTTTTTCTTAAACACTCATTTTTTTAGAGAAAAATTCCAAGTACTTAGAATTTAATTTTTCTCAAGCTAAAAGCGTTGTCTTTAGAGCTTGTGTGATCATCTTGCTCTTGTAAGTGGTTTGCTTGGGCAAAAATGACAATTCAGGATTTGGATTTGTCTCAGAGGGACTCTGAAAATCCAAGATGATTTCCTGAAGAAAGAGAGGGCAAATTTTGGGGTACAACAGCTTAGGTTTATATTTCCGCCTTTACCTTCTGCTACTATATTTTATGCAATGCTTAGATTAATAGGATTATATGGAAAGATAAAAATGAATGATAGAAAACCCTAATTGCAAGATAAATAACGGAATTATATCATTTGCACACTTGCACCCTTAGGGTATACCTCACTTGGTTGCCTCGGAAAACAATGGTCATGTCCCTCGAATGTAGGGATATCTTAGCAAAAGATACTCAATCTAGAAATCATCATAAATATCATTGTCCCTTAATGTCCCTCGAGTTTCCTACAAAAAATGATCTTGTCCCTCGATGTTTCCTATATGATGACAGTCCCTTCAAAATGCTAAGGTATCCTTACATGTTGCCTTCAATGACCATTACGTCCCTTTCGATAGTCCCTCAAACATCCAACGACTAGGGTTACCTACTCACTAATAGTAGGATAAAACGGTCTAAAGGATAGGAGGAAAAGAATGCCTTTTTTCGAGTAGGTAGATAACTGTTAGGTACTTGCTCAAATAAACAAACTTTTTCATACCAACACTTTCCCAAACAAAGTTTTCAAAAAAAACTTCGTAACACTCTTGAGGACAGAAATAAGGGTTAAAACCAAGTAAAACAAAACTTTTCAAAGCAAGCACACACAAGCAATTTAAAAATTAGGAAGTACCTAAGAGCACATGGAAAACCCTAGATAGAAAGGGTGCTAACACCTTCCCTTTCTATAATCTACCCCCATACTCAGAAACATATCGAAAAAGGTTTTTTCTATTCTTTTTCCTTTTCCTGATTAGATATAATAAAAGTCGATGGCGACTCTTGCTTACCGCAACATTTTGCAAAGAAAAAACGCAAACCAGTATTAACAGTCGGTTCTGCCACCGTATCACAATGGTGATAATCTGATCAGAATTTCTGAGTTTGTCATATTTCTTAAACACTTAGAAAAATTCTAAGTATTTAGAAATTTGACTTTTCCAAAATAAATTTTGACTTTTGAATTTCTAGATGAAACAAACTTCATATCTCAACATGTCTTGATGAAATATGACTCTTTAAACTTGATTTTGATCCAAAAGTCAAAGTTTGACTCTTCAGTGTGCAAATGACCATTTTGCCCTTGTGAATGACTTTCTTGAAAAATTTGTAATTCAAAGCTTGGAATTGGATGGAAGCAAACCTGAGGGTCCAGGGTGATCCTTTGAGAAATGAGAGAGCAAATTTTGGGGTACAACAGCTGCCCCTATTCAATCTTCTTAAACCTGAAGAGTTAGATTGGCAGATCTGCCATTCGTGACTTAAAGGTGGAAGATGATTGAACACTAGAGTGCCAAGAAATTTGCACTCGGTGATGTTGTGGTTGATTGTATAGGGAATGGGCTTAAATATGCCATTTGGAGAAATGATGGACAATTGTTGGGGATGGGCTTATAGATGCCATCCAGAGGTGATTGTATCAGAACTGTATTTGAATGAGTGACATAATGGCATCTGAATCTGGATTGTATCTGAACTGTATCTGAAAGCTAAATCTGAATGAGTATCAGGATGTCATCCGTGTCTGGAGTGTATCTAAACTGTATCTGAGAGTGGAATCTGAATGAGTATCAGGATGGCATCCGTGTCTGGAGCTCATCTGAACTGTATTAAAAGTCGAAATCTGAATGAGTATCAGAATGGCATCCGTGTCTAGAGCGTATCTGAATTATTTCTAAAAGTTGAGTCTGAATGAGTATCAGAATGGCATCCGTGTCTAGAGCGTATCTGAATTTTTTCTGAAAGTTGAGTCTGAATGAGTATCAGAATGGCATCCGTGTCTGGAGCGTATCTGAATTGTTTCTGAAAGTTGAGTCTGAATGAGTATCAAAATGACATCCGTGTCTGGAGCGTATCTGAATTGCTTCTGAAAGTTGAGTCTGAATGATTATCAGAATGGCATCCGTGTCTGGAGCGTATCTGAATTGTTTTTGAAAGTTGAGTCTGAATGAGTATTAGAATGGCACCCGTGTCCGGAGCGTATCTGAACTGTATCTGAAAGCTTTGAACATTTGTTAATGGTAGCTGTTAACCTTATCCTGAAAAGGGTAAAATGTTAGCTAAAATGCAAAGTCATGTTGTATGAAATGTATAGTATAATGCATTTGTGTTATCAATGTTTATGATATATGGATGCAATGTATGCGTATGTGAGTTGTTTCTGCGGTACTGCTATTGGATTGGGGAAAATAAATCCCTGTCCGCTGTTGAGGATATGGAGTATAAGTCTTCATTTTGTGAAGTTGAAGTGCTGATGAATTTCTCCTTAGAGAAATAGACTCTGGTGTAAGGGGGAATTGAAGAAGTGAAAAACACAAGAAGGGGGGGTTGAATTGAAACTTAAAAATAAAAAGCAATAGACACAATGATTTTTATCCTGGTTTGCTTGATCTCAAACTACTTCAGTTCACCCGCCAAGGTGATTTCTCCTCTCTCCAACGAGGACTTAATTCACTAATCAACCTGATTACAATTCTACTTTAACAACTATTAAAGTCTTCTTGAGTCCAAAACCACAACCCGGTTTTCTCAAGGAAATTCACTAAACAGTTAATTGAGTAAAAGTGTACAATGATGTTTCTAATAAACAGTATCACAAACTTGTGATGTATTACACAATTTGATATTGAATCATTGAAGATAAAGAATGATAGCCGCGTTGTTGACTTTTCACGTGAGTTTTTCTTTTTGAGCGCAGTTGTTCATCATCTTGAAATCTTCTTCTAGTTTGCTTTATATAGGCCTTGCAATAGAGACATAAGAAGATACTTTTGGTAAGTCCATAACACGAGTTAATGAGCTTTCTAAATCAGTAGATCCTTGTCTGTTTGTAGTCGTTACTTATGATCTTGCAGTGATAGAATTGTAATTCTTCAGAGCTTCTAACATCAGAGGATGAATGTTACCGTTGAGAGTCCTTTACAGCTTGATTAGAACTTTGCGCATCAAAGTATCAGATATTCTATTTCACAGTGCTGGTGCATTCAGAAGTTCAAATAGAACTTCTTCATATAAGCTTGTCAGCATATTTGATGCATCTGAATCTTTCATTGTTCTCTCAACTTCTGTGCTTTCATAATCAGAACTTCTGGTGATGTTCTGACAGAACTTCCATTTGCATCAGAACATCCTTTTCACATTAGAACTTCCTGCATGTAAAGATACTTTTACTAGCGAGCATATTTGTTCTTTATATCATGTGTTTGTTATCATCAAAGCTCTTACTGGGATGTAGAACCAATTTATGTTCTAACATGAATGTCGTGTACTATTTGTAAAACCCTATTGGGGAATCCTGAGAAATTTGACGACTTCTACTGGGGATTTGATAGCTGGGAGCTTTGTTCCACTAGGGATTAAACTGCATACTGCGGGGACTTATGGAAATAGCATGGATAGATTTCCCTACCCCTTAAAGCCAATCAATGATTGTCTTTCTATTTTGTTTATTTGTAAACAGTAATTATGTTCAAATGCATATGTTCAAAAATGAATCATTTGGACGTTTTTGTAAGCAAAACACAAAAGTAAAGAAAAACATATAGTTTTGCACTTTCAAAGGGATATCTTTTTATTGACTTTGAGTAAGTATTTGTACAATGAGACAAGCATTCTAGTAAGAGAATGCTGTCATAAAAAAATGAAAATTTTGATATAAAGAAAAGATAGCTATGTGCAATAATCCCATGGGGGCCCTATCTGCTATAACCTTTGTATCTCCAAGCATGTTGTCTATTTGTTGCCTTGTCTGAAGATGATTGAATTGATCAGAACCTCTGAGTTTGTTAGTTGAAGACAAAGGTTGTCCGTAAGGTGATCCAACGGGACATAGTCATACGCTTTAATTCCCTAACTTTTGCCTGGACCGCTGTTGTACCCCAAAATTTGCCCTCCCATATTCTTCAAGAATTGCCAAGTCAAAGCTTCAAAATCTCCTCAAGGGTTGCACAGTTCAAGGGTCTCCTAAACAGTCAAAATTAGGGTTTTGGTTCTGACAAAGAAATTGAAGTTTCCAAGGGTCCAATCAAGTCCCACATGCCTACAAACATGGTCAAGCATCCTCATACCAAGTTTCAAGACTCACAGCACAAAATTGCACAGTAAAAAACCCTAATTGTACTACAGTCAACTGTAGGGGCAAAATGGTCATTTGACAGTCAAAAGTCCAAATTTTTGGTCAACATCTCATTTTGAAGCCACAAACATCATTTGATCAATGCTTGATCATGATTCTCAAAGCTTGGCTCAAAAATCATCAAGATGCAAAAGTTTCCATATTTGGACAATTGAAAAAGTCAACTGTAAATTGACCAGGGCATAACTTCCACATGGATTATCAGAAAAATTCCATCCAAAGCCCATTTTGAAGATAAAGACATTTCCTACAACTCCTCTTCATGCTTCAAGTCCAAGAAATGCTCTCACAAAAAGTTATCAATTTCAACATTATAGGTCATTTTCAAAAGTCAACAAAAAGGGACTTTAAGTCAAAGGCCATAACTTGAGATTGGTAAATCAAAATGACATGGGACCAAAGGAATTAGTTAGAGGACTCAAAGAACTTTCCAAAATGTCCAAGAACATAAGCAAAGCTTAAAAATTGAGCAAGTTATGCCTTGTGGAAGTTGGGAATGTTTTGGATATTTTGAAAAGTCAACATTGATTCAAATGACCTAAAAATGCTAATGGGCCTCTTTTTCTTCCACAATTCATCATCCAAGGCATGTGCACGACCATTTGGCCCAAAGGGAAGTTTTTTTTATCATTTTTTATTTATTTATTTGGATTTTTAATTATTAATAATTCATTTAATTAAATTAAATATGTGGAAAATATTAAACTTAGGTTTTTAAATCTTTTTGTGCATAAAATATCTCCAAGATTTCGTGCAAGTCAGGTTAGGAAAGAATCAAAGGTAATTGGACATGATTTGGTAGCAAATGTGCATGAAAAGATTTGAAAATAATAGCATGGAAAATCAAATATTGTATCATCAATTCAAGGATTCTCTGATCAATTTTCTCAACCCTAATCATTCACATGTATATATGGATGCAAACCCTACTCCTCATAGACTCCCAGCTGCGCAAAAAAGCCAAGAACAAAACTTGAATTTTCTCAAAAAAGTCAAATACTGAAAACTGTCTTCCAGGGCGATTCAAGCTAAAATAATCCTCTCATCACCTTCCTGAGACATCAAGAAACGATTTTGAATCACTTTCCACGTCCCTAACGCCTAAAATTGGTATACAAAACTCAAACTTTTTCATGTAATGGGCATATTCGTATTTCAAATTCCTAGCATTCTCATTGCATTTTATTCATGGATTTGTACTAATGAGACCTTTCTGAAGCTAACAATGTGGTTTGATTGAAGTTTTGTGCATCATACGCGAAATTACCATTGTTGCCTTTTAGGGTTACAGAGGTCATGAATTAGGGTTTCTTTATTCTGGAACAATTGAGATTCGAGACATATATCATTGAAACAAGCATGCTTGGACGAAAAGAACCCAACCCTCGCGCTTAATTTATGAGGCCATATGGCCTATTCGCTATTTTTTAGAAAGGTGCTTTTGGGGACGGTTCAAAACCGTTGCCCATTCTTTTTTTGTTTCAGGAAAACACAAAGCGAGGAAGACGAAGGCTAGGTGTAAGGCAGCTGTTGGTTGGTTTGAATTTCGCGCGAAAAAGAAGCACTAACATTTGTTTTATTTTATTATATTTATTAGTTATATGATATACAAATAAACAAAGCAGCTCCAGTGGTAGGCGTGTACATTGGTAAACCACAGGACCTGGGTTCGAGCCCCAGGTCCCCACCCCTTTCATATTATTTTTCCTTCAATTATCATCCTATACAGTTTCAATACAGGGAGCCTACCATGCAATTCACCATCCAGCTTGCCACGCATATGCTAAGATCAATCCAAGGGCCATAGTTGGAAGAATATCATGGACATGAGTCAAAGGCGTTACACGCTGGCATGAGAAGTCAACCAGGCCAAAGCTATTGGGCCTGGATTTCTAAGTTGCGACCTCCAACTGGGGACAGAACCCCCCTAGGTTTGCATTATTCTTTTTATTATTTTGGTATTTATTTCAATTATTGTTCTTTTTAATTAATTCTTTTAATTTAATATTTTCATAAAAAATATAAAAACAATAAAAATCAGAAAAGGGACAAAAATAAATATTTTTATTTAATGTTATTTTTTGTAAATAAAACCTTTATTAATTAATTAGTTTTAATCTAGGGTTAATCTTAATATTTTCAATAAAACTTAAAAATTGATAGGATTAGGGTTTCAAATCTTTTTCGTACTTTTATTCTTTTTTTCACCATTATTAATAATTAAATATTATTTATTTTTGTAATTAAATTACCATGTAATTAATTAGGTTAATTTAGGTTTAACTTTAATATTTTTTCTTAATAAATAAAAAAATTAGAATTAGGGTTAATTTCTCAATTTAATTCAATTTCATTAAAATCATAAAATACAAAATACCAAAAATAATTCCCTTTCATGTTAATTTTCATTAATTTAATAATTTAATTTAATTCCATTAAAAAGGGTCCAACGCCCTCGTTTCCAATTTTAATTCAATTTGCGTATTTATTTCTTTATTTCTTTTTTTTTTATGTACCTCTCCCAAAGCCATGTAAATTTAATCTTTCGCACTTTACTTTCTTTATTTTCTGTCAAATCGGGTCCTGGAAATTTTGGCGATGTGGACCCGCGCCTTTTGTAATAGTTTAGAACTTTACCTTCCTCGCACTTTTTTTTTAACTGTTAAATGAATGCATGCAAGAATGAATGGCCTTAAATAAAAACAAACGCGTAGATCACCCATAACATGACAAGATAAAATATCTGAATCTGACACACAAATCACACACCACCCCTAGGGTACGCCTCACTGTTGCCTTGCCTCGAAAGGTGATCGCCGAGTAGAGGATGTCTTAGTAAGTCCTCATGATCCGGGAACCTGGCATGAGGGTAGCTTCTAAGGTGTCTTCCCATTGCTCTGGTGATCACCATGTCCCGAACCTCGAATTGACCCGAACACCTCCAACGGTGGTGCTACCTACCTCTCAATGGTGGGATGGCACTACTTTAAAGGACATTTACACAGACGAATTCCTTAGGGTAGGTAGACGACTCGTGGATACTTGCTCTAATTCAAAACAAAACAAATCAAAAATACTTTTCACACCAACACATTTTCAAAAAGCTTTCGAAAGCATTTTTCAAACACTCTTGAGGACCGATAAAAGAGTCGAACTGAAATTTTCAAAGAAACTTTTTAAAACCCACAGTTGAAAAGAAAGCAAACCATTTTTGAAAACACAAGTGAGCAAGTATCTAAGAGCCCATGGATAACCATGGATAGAAAGAGTGCTAACACCTTCCCTTTCTATAATCTACCTCCCGAACCGAGAGCAATCTCTATAAGGAATTTTTCTGTGCTTTTGTCCTTTCCATTTGGAGAAAATAAAAGACGGTGGCGACTCTTGCTTCCGCGACATTTCACGAACCAGCGTTAAACAGTCAGTTCCAGATCCACCGATCACAGAACTGGCGACTCTGATGGGGAAACTTATAAAGTGAGGTGTACCTTAGGATAGTTCATAAACTGTGTTTTCAATTGCTTTGACTTGTTTGCTTTAAATTGTGGGACTGTCTTGGGAGTTCTATAGATCCTAACCAGGATCTGGGGGATACCTTCTTAGAAAGTAGCAACAAGGCTGTGAGGGAACTGTGCGGGGTATACCGACATGGTTGAAACAGTCTGCTACGTTGATGTGGCGCTTTGGTGTGTACCGGTAACCCTTGAGTTCAGTCAAGGAGAGTACGCGGCCGCCACGTGGTGTCGTGAAGCATCAACTGACCTTAGGAACCTTAATTGAACTATCTTGGCCTCTTTAGGGTAGTGAGATAACTGACTTTGGTGCAGTCCGAGGTTGGTTGATACTAGATACTACACTCAATTGAGGGTTGCTTTCCTGGAATATTTCGGTCGCCAGTTCAGTGGCTAAATCGAAACGATGAACAATGAAAGCAATCCCGTGATATTGGGACCCTTAGAACCCGGTTACTTCTAATAGGACAGGTTTGAGCCCACCAACTTCAAGAGGGTAATACCCAGACCCCATGCTGGCCTAAACTCTAAGGGTTTCTCTTGTGTGACTTGTGTGCCTTGCAACTTGACTACTTGAATGCTTGTTATCTGACACATGAACTAATTGCAGGTTTTGTTTATAGTCCTCAATTGGGACTCATGACAGGTTTTTACTGAGTTTTCTTGCAGGTTTTATTGATAGTCCTTAATTGGGACTCATGACAGGTTTTACTTGAGTTTCTTGCAGGTTTTGGTTTGCAGTCCTTCATTGGGACTCCTAACAGGGTTACCCACATTACCCCATGCATACCATAACATCATACCATTGCATACATCCTAACCCATTTCAAGGACCTCAAGGGCTTGTGATGCAGGTCATGATAAATCAAACGTCTAGCAAGGGGCAAAGAGGATTTATTTTCCTCTAGCCACGATTGTCAGGGGCTATGACCCACTTGATATGGTGAGCTTTGACACTTGAAGAAGGTTCCCCTAGCCAAGGTTGTCAGGGGCTATGACCCACTGGATATGGTGAGCTTTTGACCCTTGAAGAAGGACTCTCTACAACATGAAGTTCCTTCAATCAAGCTACCGGATCCAAATGCTAACAAATTTTCTTGTTTACCCCGCGAGGTCCTTGAAAACATTACATGCATGTCATACTCATCATTGCATAACAGGTATCCTTGTTGCAGGTCACTTACCTTTCTCGCTGTTTATTTCAGCAATGGCTTCACAACAAGATAACCAGGACCTTCACGCTCAAGAGACTCAGTTTAGGGAAATCTTCCTAGGTCTATCCAAGGGGCAGGAAGAGTTGAGGACACTCCTCATGGGGAATCTGATCAGAAAGAGTCTTGAAGATGACAAGGACGAACAGCTGAAACGTCTACAAGCTGAGGTAGACACATTGAAAACCCAGATGCTGGGGCAAAGGGCCCTCATTCAAGGTTTAGCTCAGGAGCAAGGAGAGCTGAGAGCCATGATCAGCCAACTTCCTCAAGGCATGAAGCAACCAGCCCAAATCAGGGACCAGGTCATAGAATAGCTTCCAAGAAGGCAAAGGTCGGGTCCAATGAATAGACCTCTCCGAGTTGCTACTACTTCTCAGGTCCAACAACGACCGCGCCAAGAACAGCGGGTTGATCAGAACAGGTCAGACAAGCCTAAGAGGCAGTTCACCAAGATCAACATGTCGCTGGATCAAGCACTACAACAGATGTTGGAGGCAGGGCTGATCACCTTAAGGGCTCCTCTCCGGAATCCAAACACTTCTGCTCCTAACTATCATCCCAACGATAGGTGCGCATACCATTCTGATAGCCCGGGGCATACTACGGACAACTGCTGGCCTCTCAAAAACAAGATTCAAGACATGATCGACGCTGGAGAGATTCAGTTTAAAGTACCTGAGACTCCGAACATAATCACTGCTCCCTTGCCAAATCATGGCTAGGATTGAGAAATTTTGGTTCATTCGAATGTTCAAGTTGCAATTTTCCTTTGTTCAAACATTTACTCATGTTAAACATTGTTATTTCATTAATGCATCGCATATGTCTGTTCTGAAAAAATATATTCGTATTCACTAAATGCAAATTATTTTCATATTTTTTCTGATGATCAACGCTCGATTAATAATTCTAAGCCTCTTGAGGGAGGATGACGAAAACAATACCACGATCTACAGTATGCTTTTGAACAGACCCCGCTGATGAGGTACAGGCATTGTTTCAATCCCTAAACACTGGAGTTATAAGGATGATAATTCCTCGTCAACCCCTCTGAGCCAAAGAAGTAGGAGTTTTTCCTTTCAAAATTCAAAACCCTTCATCATAACCTGGGGCAGGGTAGTTCCCTCAGTTGATCCAAGTGCATAATGAATGGCACCAAAGAAGTCTTTACAAAACAAAAAAGTGACGGTTCCGAATAATCATAAGGATAGGCAGTCATTATATCTAAAAAATAAAAGCCCAAAAAAAAAGTCAAAACCTATAAAAAAGGAGACTTACAAAACTGGGGCATCCCGCTGACTGTAATCACAAAAGAGACAGTTCAGGCAAAATTTAGGGATAAACAAAATCAAAAAGAAAGGGGTCTTACAAACCCTCGACAAAAATGACTGCCTATTCAGAATAAAATATCAATATCCGAATCATCACCGGAAAATCAGAGCAAAGACTCAAACAAGGTCTAATGTATGATCAACTGAGTTTAGGTTTGGAGAACATCACGAAGAGCGGGTGGGTACAAATAATTTGAGCCTTTATCCTTTGTTTCTTAAACCGTGAACCAGGCCACGCTACAACCCTTAAAAGTCCTAGCTGAAGCACAGGTTAGTTCGAAAGCATACTGTTACGAAAGGTATCTTGACTCCTTAAGGCTTATGGTAAATATAGAGTTGACATCACATTTTACAAACAATCACTTGTTTTATGAAAAAAGAATGCATTTTCAAAATCTTCAAGACAGACATAAGCTTTGCATTTTTAACATAACTTTGTTTGCATATGACTTTTTGTTTGAACAGCAGGGAAATTCGCAAGATGAATACCTGGTGAACAGAAGCACTTCCAATCAAGGGGCATGGCATGGTTATTGTCCACCATCTGGGGCAGTCCAATCAAGATTCGGAGAATCTCTCAAAAGGCCAAATAGCCTGGGGCAAATCTCCGCCTGAGTCACTTGGGGCATTTCAACAATAAATCTTGCCTGGTCAAAAATCTTCTGGTGGCATGACAACACACTTCTAACAGGGGCAACTCCCTACATCCTGAGAGCATGGACATAGTCGAAAAGAATACTACGCGTAATCAAAGACCCGCTAGGTTGACATACCTAGGCAAAAATTAGGGCTTCCCGGCGAACCAAAAGGGTTCGGGCAAAAATAAGGGATGAAAATGAAAAAAATCTGTACACCCGGCAAGTCGAAAACCTGAAAAGGCGGCTTGGGCAAAAATGGGTATCCCGGTGGACCGAAAACCCGAAAGGGCGGTTCAGGCAAAAGTTAGGGATCAAAGCGTACGACTATGTCCTGGCATCTCGTCACTTGCCTACCAGAAGAAGGTTTGTCCATCAACAACTACCAAGCACCCTCACAGGTCTTCCTCTCATACCTCAGAAACAGGGGCAATAAAGAGTTGCTCAAACGATCTAATTGCTCTGTCCTCCAAGGTACCAAGGTAGGTTCAGCTGGAGAACATAACCAGATATCTCAATTCCCCAGAGAGTGAGCCAGCAAGTCAGCAATACTCTCTCCAAATAAAGCTATACTATCAAACCTTAAGGAAGTTGGGTATCCTCCCGCAGAGCTCAACATTCCCCAGCAATACATGCATTCTTAACGAGCATCCCCGGCAGTCTTGGTCTAAAGATTGTTCCCCGGCGGCATATCAAACATTCAGCGGAGCCTTTTCCCAACACAGTTCAAACTTCCCCAAGAGAGTCCAATCCAGCTTCCCCAGAAAGTTGGAATCCATCTCCCCAAGTAGTAAGCTTATCCCCAGTAGATTCTGGAAGCTTATCCTCGTAGAACACGAACGCGTCCCCCGGCTTTATTCAAAGAGTTATTTTCTTACCAAGATATAACTGGGTTATCCTCAGCCAAAAGCCACGGAAAGAGCGTCCTCGACACAATCTTCTTATCCCCAGCAAGTTATTATCAACACTCAGCAAAGTACCTCTCTTCCCACAGAGTATTGCTCCCCAGCAAGATCACTAGAGTACTTTTCTCCCCGCAGAGTTATCCATTCGCCAAGTTTATTCCCCAACTGAGTTACCTTCTCCTACTGGTATTCTTGCAACTATCATCCCCAGCGGAAGCAAAATCTATTCTTCAACACTAGCCCAGGAGTGACTTCCCGGCACTCGTCAAGGATTTATTTTCCTAAGACAAAAACATGCATTCGTAAACATCACATACATCATTATAGCATGCATATACGCATCATATCTTACAAATCTCATTTATGTTGAGAGCATCATCGCTTGACTCATATCATGCCTTGCATATGACTGACCTTTACCTTTCAGGAAATATTCAGTTAAGTTCTCAATCATATTTCAAGATCTAGACCGGTTCAGTTAAATCGACTCCAAAGATTTCTCTGTTTCTTATCCAGTCAAAGGCCTTCTCTGGTTCAGTCAGATCGACCCTAAGATCTCCCTGTTTCTTGTCCAGTTGAAGACATTTCAAGACCTAGACCAGTTCAGCTAATCGACCCTAAGATTTTCTGTTTCTTATCCAGTCCAAGGCCTTCTCTAGTCCAGTTAAATCGACCCCAAACAGATTTTCCTGATGAAGACTCAGTAGAAGTTACCCAAGATTCTCTCAATGATTGCTGTTGAGGTTGTAGTCGCCTATGGTTCTCTCCCCGATACTGCGGAGGTAGTAATCGTTCCCAAGATTCGCTCAACGATTGCTGTTGAAGTTGAAGTCGTCCAAGTTTCTCTCAACGATTGCTGTTGAGGTTGAAGTTATCCAAGATTCTCTCAATGTTTGCTGTTGAGGTTGTAGTCGCCTGTGGTTCTCTCCCCGATACTGCGGAGGTAGTAATCATCCCAAGTTTCTCTCAACGATTGCTGTTGAGGTTGAAGTTATCCAAGATTCTCTCAATGTTTGCTGTTGAGGTTTTAGTCGCCTATGGTTCTCTCCCCGATACTGCGGAGGTAGTAATCATCCCAAGTTTCTCTCAATGATTGCTGTTGAGGTTGAAGTTATCCAAGATTCTCTCAATGTTTGCTATTGAGGTTGTAGTCGCCTGTGGTTCTCTCCCCGATCCTGCGGAGGTAGTAATCATCCCAAGATTCGCTCAACGATTGCTGTTGAAGTTGAAGTCGTCCAAGATTCTCTCAATGATTGCTGTTGAGGTTGTAGTCGCCTGTGGTTCTCTCCCCGATACTGCGGAGGTAGTAATCATCCCCAGATTCGCTCAATGATACTGTTGAAGTCGAAATCGCCCAAGATTCTCTCAATGATTGCTGTTGAGGTTGTAGTCGCCTATGGTTCTCTCCTCGATACTGCGGAGGTAGTAATCATCCCAAGTTTCTCTCAACGATTGCTGTTGAGGTTGAAGTTATCCAAGATTCTCTCAATGTTTGCTGTTGAGGTTGTAGTCGCCTGTGGTTCTCTCCCCGATACTGCGGAGGTAGTAATCATCCCAAGTTTCTCACAACCATTGATGTTGAGGTTGAAGTTATCCAAGATTCTCTCAATGTTTGCTGTTGAGGTTGTAGTCGCCTGTGGTTCTCTCCCCGATACTGCGAAGGTAGTAATCATCCCAAGTTTCTCTCAACGATTGCTGTTGAGGTTGAAGTTATCCAAGATTCTCTCAATGTTTGCTGTTGAGGTTGTAGTCGCCTGTGGTTCTCACCCCGATACTGCGGAGGTAGTAATCATCCCAAGATTTCCCTCAATGATTGCTGTTGAGGTAGAAGTCATCCAAGGTTCTCTCACCGTTACTGCTGAGGTAGTAACCATCCCTGGTTCATTCATCACCGTTTGAAGCTCCAGATTTAGCTCCTGTAACTAGTCAGGACACGTCCTACCAAAGAATCTGAAGACCAGCTCCTGTAACATGCCAGGTACTCATTTTTCTTTTGCAGGTACGCAAGTTCTCGCTAAGGAATCTCTTACGCGATCAACACCCAGATGGCATCTATAAGCCCATCCCCCTTCCATCATCTCTCAGCGTGGCATCTATAAGCCCATCATCCTATTCATCAATCTCCAAATGGCATCTATAAGCCCATTCCCATCATCACACTACTATGTGAGCGCAAATTTCTGGGCACCCTAGTGTTCAATCATCTTCCACCTTCGGATTACGAAAGACACGTCAGCCAATCTGCATCCTCAGGTCTAAGAAGATTGAACAGGGGCAACTGTTGTACCCCAAAATTTGCCCTCCCATATTCTTCAAGAATTGCCAAGTCAAAGCTTCAAAATCTCCTCAAGGGTTGCACAGTTCAAGGGTCTCCTAAACAGTCAAAATTAGGGTTTTGGTTCTGACAAAGAAATTGAAGTTTCCAAGGGTCCAATCAAGTCCCACATGCCTACAAACATGGTCAAGCATCCTCATACCAAGTTTCAAGACTCACAGCACAAAATTGCACAGTCAAAAACCCTAATTGTACTACAGTCAACTGTAGGGGCAAAATGGTCATTTGACAGTCAAAAGTCCAAATTTTTGGTCAACATCTCATTTTGAAGCCACAAACATCATTTGATCAATGCTTGATCATGATTCTCAAAGCTTGGCTCAAAAATCATCAAGATGCAAAAGTTTCCATATTTGGACAGTTGAAAAAGTCAACTGTAAATTGACCAGGGCATAACTTCCACATGGATTATCAGAAAAATTCCATCCAAATCCCATTTTGAAGATAAAGACATTTCCTACAACTCCTCTTCATACTTCAAGTCCAAGAAATGCTCTCACAAAAAGTTATCAATTTCAACATTATAGGTCATTTTCAAAAGTCAACAAAAAGGGACTTTAAGTCAAAGGCCATAACTTGAGATTGGTAAATCCAAATGACATGGGACCAAAGGAATTGGTTAGAGGACTCAAAGACCTTTCCAAAATGTCCAAGAACATAAGCAAAGCTTAAAAATTGAGCAAGTTATGCCTTGTGGAAGTTGGAAAATTTTTGGATATTTTGAAAAGTCAACATTGATTCAAATGACCTAAAAATGCTAATGGGCCTCTTTTTCTTCCACAATTCATCATCCAAGGCATGTGCACGACCATTTGGCCCAAAGGGAAGTTTTTTTTATCATTTTTTATTTATTTATTTGGATTTTTAATTATTAATAATTCATTTAATTAAATTAAATATGTGGAAAATATTAAACTTAGGTTTTTAAATCTTTTTGTGCATAAAATATCTCCAAGATTTCGTGCAAGTCAGGTTAGGAAAGAATCAAAGGTAATTGGACATGATTTGGTAGCAAATGTGCATGAAAAGATTTGAAAATAATAGCATGGAAAATCAAATATTGTATCATCAATTCAAGGATTCTATGATCAATTTTCTCAACCCTAATCATTCACATGTATATATGGATGCAAACCCTACTCCTCATAGACTCCCAGCTGCGCAAAAAAGCCAAGAACAAAACTTGAATTTTCTCAAAAAAGTCAAATACTGAAAACTGTCTTCCAGGGCGATTCAAGCTAAAATAATCCTCTCATCACCTTCCTGAGACATCAAGAAACGATTTTGAATCACTTTCCACGTCCCTAACGCCTAGAATTGGTATACAAAACTCAAACTTTTTCATGTAATGGGCATATTCGTATTTCAAATTCCTAGCATTCTCATTGCATTTTATTCATGGATTTGTACTAATGAGACCTTTCTGAAGCTAACAATGTGGTTTGATTGAAGTTTTGTGCATCATACGCGAAATTACCATTGTTGCCTTTTAGGGTTACAGAGGTCATGAATTAGGGTTTCTTTATTCTGGAACAATTGAGATTCGAGACATATATCATTGAAACAAGCATGCTTGGACGAAAAGAACCCAACCCTCGCGCTTAATTTATGAGGCCATATGGCCTATTCGCTATTTTTTAGAAAGGTGCTTTTGGGGACGGTTCAAAACCGTTGCCCATTCTTTTTTTGTTTTAGGAAAACACAAAGCGAGGAAGACGAAGGCTAGGTGTAAGGCAGCTGTTGGTTGGTTTGAATTTCGCGCGAAAAAGAAGCACTAACATTTGTTTTGTTTTATTATATTTATTAGTTATATGATATACAAATAAACAAAGCAGCTCCAGTGGTAGGCGTGTACATTGGTAAACCACAGGACCTGGGTTCGAGCCCCAGGTCCCCACCCCTTTCATATTATTTTTCCTTCAATTATCATCCTATACAGTTTCAATACAGGGAGCCTACCATGCAATTCACCATCCAGCTTGCCACGCATATGCTAAGATCAATCCAAGGGCCATAGTTGGAAGAATATCATGGACATGAGTCAAAGGCGTTACACGCTGGCATGAGAAGTCAACCAGGCCAAAGCTATTGGGCCTGGATTTCTAAGTTGTGACCTCCAACTGGGGACAGACCCCCCCTAGGTTTGCATTATTCTTTTTATTATTTTGGTATTTATTTCAATTATTGTTCTTTTTAATTAATTCTTTTAATTTAATATTTTCATAAAAAATATAAAAACAATAAAAATCAGAAAAGGGACAAAAATAAATATTTTTATTTAATGTTATTTTTTGTAAATAAAACCTTTATTAATTAATTAGTTTTAATCTAGGGTTAATCTTAATATTTTCAATAAAACTTAAAAATTGATAGGATTAGGGTTTCAAATCTTTTTCATACTTTTATTCTTTTTTTCACCATTATTAATAATTAAATATTATTTATTTTTGTAATTAAATTACCATGTAATTAATTAGGTTAATTTAGGTTTAACTTTAATATTTTTTCTTAATAAATAAAAAAAATTAGAATTAGGGTTAATTTCTCAATTTAATTCAATTTCATTAAAATCATAAAATACAAAATACCAAAAATAATTCCCTTTCATGTTAATTTTCATTAATTTAATAATTTAATTTAATTCCATTAAAAAGGGTCCAACGCCCTCGTTTCCAATTTTAATTCAATTTGCATATTTATTTCTTTTTTTCTTTTTTTTTATGTACCTCTCCCAAAGCCATGTAAATTTAATCTTTCGCACTTTACTTTCTTTATTTTCTGTCAAATCGGGTCCTGGAAATTTTGGCGATGTGGACCCGCGCCTTTTGTAATAGTTTAGAACTTTACCTTCCTCGCACTTTTTTTTAACTGTTAAATGAATGCATGCAAGAATGAATGGCCTTAAATAAAAACAAACGCGTAGATCATCCATAACATGACAAGATAAAATATCTGAATCTGACACACAAATCACACATCACCCCTAGGGTACGCCTCACTGTTGCCTTGCCTCGAAAGGTGATCGTCGAGTAGAGGATGTCTTAGTAAGTCCTCATGATCCGGGAACCTGGCATGAGGATAGCTTCTAAGGTGTCTTCCCATTGCTCTGGTGATCACCATGTCCCGAACCTCGAATTGACCCGAACACCTCCAACGGTGGTGCTACCTACCTCTCAATGGTGGGATGGCACTACTTTAAAGGACATTTACACAGAAGAATTCCTTAGGGTAGGTAGACGACTCGTGGATACTTGCTCTAATTCAAAACAAAACAAATCAAAAATACTTTTCACACCAACATATTTTCAAAAAGCTTTCGAAAGCATTTTTCAAACACTCTTGAGGACCGATACAAGAGTCGAACTGAAATTTTCAAAGAAACTTTTTAAAACCCACAGTTGAAAAGCAAACAAACCATTTTTGAAAACACAAGTGAGCAAGTATCTAAGATCCCATGGATAACCATGGATAGAAAGGGTGCTAACACCTTCCCTTTCTATAATCTACCTCCCGAACCGAGAGCAATCTCTATAAGGAATTTTTCTGTGCTTTTGTCCTTTCCATTTGGAGAAAATAAAAGATGGTGGCGAATCTTGCTTCCGCGACATTTCGCGAACCAGCGTTAAACAGTCAGTTCCAGATCCACCGATCACAACCGCCCTTTCAGGTTTTCAGTCCACCATAAAACCTTTTTTTGACCAAGTTGTCCTTTTGGGTTTTTAACTTGCCGGGTGTACATATTTTTTTTGTTTGTTTTATCCCTAATTTTTTCCCGAGCCTTTTTGGTTCACCGGGATGCCCTTGTTTTGCCTAGGTGTGTCAACCTAGCGGGTCTCTTATGCATAATATCTTTTGACTATGTCCACGTTCGCAGGGTGCGGCAGGTCATCACCATCCATGGTAGTCAAGATCATTGCACCACCAGAGAATATGTTTTTGATTACAAATGGTCCTTCGTATGTAGGAGTCCATTTGCACCTGGGATCACCTTGTGGCAGTATGATGCGCTTGATCACCAGATCTCCAACTTGATATACTTGTCGTATGACCTTTTTGTTGAAAGTCTTGATCATCCGTTTTTGATACATTTGACCATGGCAGACAGCAGTAAGCCTTTTCTCATCAATCAAGTTGAGTTGATCAAGTCGAGTCTGGATCCAATCATCTTCATTCAGCCGTTCATCCATCATAATTCTCAGAGAGGGGATCTAGACCTCAATAGGTAAGACAACCTCCATGTCGTATACTAGAGAATAGGGTTTTGCCCCGGTTGATGTGCGAGTTGTGGTACGATATCCGTGGAGAGCGAATGGTAGCATCTCATGCAAGTCTTTGTATATGACTATCATTTTCTATATGATCTTTTTGATATTCTTATTTGCAGCTTCGACAGCACCATTCATCTTTGGCCGATAAGGGGAAGAATTATGATGCTGGATATTGAATTGCTCACACAGGGCGGTGATCATAGTATTATTCAGGTTCGTACCATTTCCTGTGATGATCCTCACCGGGATACCGTAACGACAGATGAGGTTTTGCTTGACGAACCGAGCGACAACATTCTTGGTGATGGAAGCAAAGGAGGCTGCCTCCACCCATTTTGTAAAATAGTCAATGGCCATTAGAATGAAGCGGTGTCCATAAGAGGATTTTGGCTTGATTTCCCCAATCATATCGATGCCCCATATAACAAAGGGCCAAGGAGCCGTCAAGACATTCAGAGGAACTCAACGTACGTGCACCTTATCAGCATAAATCTGCCATTTATGGTAGGTTCGAGAGTGTTGATAGCAATATGCTTCCATGGTAGACCAGTAATATCCTGCTCGTAGGATTTTCTTTGCCATTGTATGCCCACTGGAATGGGTGCCAAAAGTTCCTTCATGTAGCTCAACCATGATCCTTTCAGCTTCAACCTTGTCTACGCACCGAAGTAACACAGAATCATGGTTGCGTTTGTAAAGAATGCCATTACTAAGGCAGAATTTAGCAGAGAATCTACTTAAGAACTTTTTATCATTTACTGAATCTCCTTCTGGATATTCTTGAGCCTCGAGATACCTCTTGACTTCGTGAAACCAAGGCTGGTCCACTACTTCTTCAGTATTAATCTCGTGATAGTGTGTTGGTTCATCCCTTTGTTCAATGGTGATCTGGGGAGCCTCATTATCCCATTTAATTTTAGACGTAGATGACATTGTGGCTTGTGCGTCGGCTAGCTGATTTTCTTCTCACGGGAAGTGCTCAAAGGTAATCTTCTCAAAATGTGGGTGTGATACGGTGGGAGAACTGACTTGAGGTTTTGCATTTTATCGCAAATGTCGCGGTTAGCAAGAGTCACCACCGACTTTTCTTTTATCCAAAAGGAAAGGTAAAAAAGCACAGGAAAGACCTTTGAGATGTTTTCTTGAGTTCGGGGGGTAAATTATGAAAAGGGAAGGTGCTAGCACCCTTTTCATCCATGGTTTTCCATGGGTTCTTAGTTACTTGCTTAGATCACTTGCTTTGCTTTGTTTGAAATGGTGTTTGGTGTTTTGTGTGGTTTTGAAAGTATTTTGAAAAGAGGCCATTCGTTTAGGCGATCTTTGTAATGATTCTCGTTCATAAGAATGTATGCAAAGATGTTTGTCTTTTGAAAAATGTTTTCAATGTTTTGTAAGATGTTTTGAAATGTGTATGTGTTTGTTTTTGAAAATAGAAAGGATTTTTGTTTGAAATGGAGCAAGTAACTTAGAATCTATCTACTTCCTCAAATGTCTTTCTTGTGCATTTTCTATTCCTTTGACATTGTTGACTTACCATTGATTTGGTAAGCAACCCTATCTTTGGATGTAAACGGGACGAGCGTGGGTCATCGTATAGCCATGATAGTAATGTTTCTAAGTATCTTAGCATTTTAGAGGGACCAAGATCATTTTGTTTAGGCAACCTTTGAATAGCGTCATCGAGGGACTATGATCTTATACTTGTTTTGTTTTGCCAAGATACTTCACATGCGTAACATGGCCATTTTGTTTTAGGCAACCAAGTGGGAGAAACCCTAAGGGTGCTTGTGTGAAAACTGTATTATTTTCATGCTTTTGTCTTGAATTTAGGGTTTTCTATTTTGTTTTGTTTTGTTCTTGTCATGCAAACCCTAATTACTAGTCATGGTATAAAGCGATAAATTGCGTAATGTAAATATACTAAGCTATTACAACAATTTTTATGGGAGGGGGGAATACAAATTTGAATGGGGATTTGCACAAATATAAATCTAAATATATTATTACAACCAAATCGAATATGCGCAAATTAGATAAATATACGACAAATATTTAAAATGCAATGCAATATGTATGTAAAAGAAAAGGTTTTTTATGTCTTGTTTTTGTATGAACAATATGTAATTTGAACCTAAAAAAGGAAAAAAATATTTATTTTTGGAAGGGGCTTAAACCCTAGTTTTTAATTAAAAGAAAATAATATTCTATATTTATTAACTTGTATATTTTTTATATAAAAAATAAAAAATAATATTATGTTTAAATATTAAAAATTAAATATGTGTAGAAAATAAGTATTTATAAGTATAAAATGTATAATAAAAATATTAAGTATTTTTAATTATATTTACAAGTTATTTAAGAAAAATAAATCCTATCTTATTCAAATAAATTACTTTTTTTATGTGAAAATAAAATAAAATAAAAGTGTAAAAATAAAGAAATCATTTTTTGGATTTTTTATCATTCAGAAAAAATAAACAAAATTATAAAATATGAAAATATAAAAAAAATACAAAAATATAAAATAGTTAAGTCAGGGGAGTGCAGTAGCAAGTCAGGGGGTGCAAATAGCAAAAACAAAAAGGCCAAGGCGCCAAAAAGCCCAAGACTACATCCCTGTCCTTCGTCCGTCTACCTGCGCGTGTTTTCCATTCAAACCTGTATCTTGCTTATGCTTGCATAAAAACAAAAACTCATAACATGAAAAATGTGGCATTTGAGCTCACGATTCCAACCATATAAATTATGTAACCTAACTATTAAAGACCAAAGAGAATTTTGGAATCCCTAATTCGTGACCTAATTTTTTCAGAGTTTTCAATCTTCAAATTCTCTTAGCACAAGTAATATAAATGCAAAGTAATGGTATGTACAACTTCGTTATGATAAGGACTACATTTTCCTTCACAAATCGTGGCTTGAGGTTACCTATATAAAGAGATAGAGTTTAAGAAAATACCTCCTTCAACTGGAATCGAGTAGGGTAATGTAGGGACTTTAATGGAGGCCTGATGATTCTTTGAGCTTCCTTGAACTTCCCTGAAGCTATTCCAATGCTTATCTTGCTCTGAGGATGGCTGGAACTCCCTGACCAAGTCCAACTGCAAGCTTCCAAGTTGAAAATGGTAGATGCTGAAAAAGAGGTTACAGAACCAGGGTGATGGCTTGGATTGGCTAGGTATCAAGTGAATAAGATGTGTGAATTGATTAGACACAAAACACACGAGCCAAATGAGAGTTGGCTGTGCTTTTGCAGAAAACTGTGAGCTTAGGCAGATTTTGAGTATTTTTTAGTTTGAGTGAGTTCTAAGTCCAAGCAAAACGTGTTATGCCTTGTACAAAGTTTGCATATTTGTATAGAAGTGATCCAAAGTCAGCTTCTTACTAGCTGTGCAAGCTTTGGACCTTTTGCCAATTTTCTTGTACTTGAAGTAAAGTTGACAAGACCAATCCCACATGCTTGTACCAGCTTGCGTTAGGGCTGATAAGAGTTGGTACAAATTTCTTGAGAGCTGTGTAATTTTCTTGTATCAAGGGGACATGTCCAATGCTCTAAGTTGACAAAGTTGCAAAAGTTCATCTTTATGAAAATGGCAATGAAGCCTTTTTGCCCAAAATGGAAATACATCTTGTGTAAAGCTTCAAAAGCAAAGATAAAGGCTTTATCAACTGAGTATTCATTTAATTATGGAGTGTATAGCAAGCTTAGGACCTGTAAAGAAAGATATAACCAGCATAAGTTTGATTTGCAACTTGATTCTATGTGAAAATGACTTGATCAAAAAGTGAGAAAATGCCAACTTCCCTTCTTCGATTCTCCCTACTCAAAAATGATCTTGGAGAGTTCTTGGACATTTTGGAAAGCTTGAAATGTGTTCTCTATAATCCACATTTGAAATGAAATTTTAGATACCTCTTGGAACTAGGTGAAAAGTTGCCATGAAGTTGGGTCCAAAACCTGCCTAAATTAGGGCAAAATTTCACTAAGTTATTTAGTTCATGAGCATGTATTCACAAATTTATAACTTGAGATCCAAGCATATTTAGGGAAAAGTTTGTGAATAAAAGTTGTAGATTTCATGGAGTACTACAACTTTCATGTTAGGAACTTTTCTTGAATCAAAATGCATCATGGTGAAAAAGTTATGAAAAGTTGGGGTTTTTTATACAGGTTAAATTGGCCCAAGAAAAAGGTACCATGATGCCCGTGATATCAAGACGAATTGATCTATGTACTCACAATTGATTTATCATGCTTGCTGTGAATTTTTGAAACTTGCAGTGCTATAGCCATGGAAGATGTCCGTAGGTATAAGTCTGGTACCTAAGACAACAGACCAGGGAAGAAGAAGACAACGTGGCTGATAACCATTGGCCAGTTTGAATAATGGGCGCGCGTTTTTATTTTGTTTCACTTATCCACTTTGTTTTATATAATACATATTGTTATTATTATATTCACAACTAAACACTACAACCCAGTGGTCAAACGCGTGTTTGAAAGTGGAGAGGACCTGGGTTCGATCCCAGGTCCAGGCGTTTTGTTATTTTCCTAATATTTGATTACAGATTCCATACTCCACGCTTCCAGACGCCTACCATGCACCCCACTGATCCAGCCAATGGATCATTGCCTAGCCAGATCCAATGCCCATCAATGGATGACCATGGTGCACCATCAGCAAGGACCAACACTGAATCAAACGTGGAACTGGGCTCAACAACTTTTGGGCCTAAACAAATTAAGCATGCACCTCTCCCAACTACTTATACATGCCCATTCTTTTCTCTTCTATTTTAATTTTTTTAATTGTTTTAATTGTTTTACTAATTATTTTCCTTTATTAAAATAACACCAAAAATCTTTTTTTTATTAAATCAAAAATCACAAAAACATCAAAAATTATTTTTTCATAAAATATTGTATTTCTTTAGTTAATTAGTTTAATTTAATTTAGGGAAATTTAATCCTTTTTTTCTTCATAATTTAAATCAATTAGAATTAGGGTTAATTTGTATATAATTTAATCTTTTCTCAAAAAATAACCTAATTATTTTTTCCATTAGATTTTAGGGTTCTCCAATTATTCTCGCATTTAATTCGCCGCGTGCATTTTCAATTCTTTTTTTATCATTATTGTATCTGCTCCGAGTTTGTAATAGTAATTAGAGTTTTAAATTCCGCATCTTTATTTTCAGTCCAAGATAATTATGTATCTGCAAAAGTCTTGTAATAGCTAGGACTTTTAACTTTCCCGCATTTTATTTCCGCAAACTATAAACTGCTTAGATGTTAATAGGATTGTATGGAAAGACAAACTGAAAATTAATATGGTAGAAAACCCTAAATGTGCAAAGATAAATTAACTGAAAATTACACTCGCACATGCTCACTCCTGGGGTTTACTCCACTCCGGTTGCCTTCGGTAAACGGCCAGGAAGTATAGGGTTTGTTATTGGTTATTCTCTAGCCCCGAAAGATCTAAAATAACCCATTCGGATGTTGCCTCGGAAAAAGATCTTTAAGGCTTTAGGATGATTACTAACATTTCCTAACATTTCTTTTGTAATCGTATTTGTCCCTTCAAATGTCCCTAAAAAACTCCAACGACGATGCTACCTATTTCTCAATAATGGGATAGCAATGTCTAAAAGGAAAACAAACAGACCTTTTTCGAGTAGATAGATTAGTTCCTAGGTACTTGTTCAAACAAACAAAAACTTTTTCACACCAACACTTTCCAAACAAAGTTTTCAAAAACAACTTCGTAACACTCTTGAGGACATAAGCAAGGGTTAATACGAAGTAAAACAAAACTTTTCAAAACAAGCACACACAAGCACTTTTCAAAATGAGAAAGTACCCAAGAGCCCGTGGAAAACTACGGATAGAAAGGGTGCTAACACCTTCCCTTTTTATAATCTACCCCCCGTACTCAGAAACATCTCGAAAAAGGTTTTTTCTCTCCTTTTTCCTTTTCCTGATTGGATAAAATAAAAGTCGATGCTGACTCTTGCTTACCACGACATTTGTGAACAAAAAACGCAAACCAGTATTAACAGTCGGTTCTGCCACGATATCATAGAACTGGCGACTCTGCTGGGGAATAAAATATAAAGTGGGGTAAACCTTAGGATCTAGGTCATATTTAATTGATTTCTCTTGATTGTCTTGCTTGCTTTATATTTATGGGAACTGTTTGGGTTTTTTGATCCTACACCCGGATTGGGAAACACCTTTTAGGTAAGTAGCAATAAACTGTAAGGGAGCTGTGCTTGGGTATACCAACACGATTGAAGTAGTAGCTATGTTGATTTGGCACTTTGGTTGGTACCCATAACCCTTAAGTCAATCAGTAAGATGTACAGGGCCGCCACGTGGTGTCATAAAGCACCAACTGACCTTATAACCTTTAATTGCACAACTTGGCCAGTAGGACATAGCGAGATGGCCGGCTTTGGTGTATGCCCAAGTTCGATAGATACTCGATGCTACACTCATTGAGGTTTGACTTCTGAGTTTTGTTTGATTACGAGTCAATCATCGATTGAACAAGGCTTGGGGGAAAGATCGGTGATATTAAGATCCCTTTAGAACCCGGTTACATATTTATAGGACAGGTTGAACCAATCCAACTTCAAGAGGGTATGACCTTAAAACTCAAGCAGGCCTTAAACCTAAGGACTTGGTGTGATTTGTCTGTGTTTTCTATACCTATGATTTATCATGACATCATAAACATCATACCATAGCATATCATACTAACTGTTTCAAGGGTTTCTAGGGCTCATCTTTGCTCTATTTTATAGGATATGGCATCTGCCTGCAGGAACACTATTCATATTAACCTAGTGAAAGTATCTCCCCAATTAAGGGGCTTGGCAGTAAGGATTCCCGAAAGCTCTCCTTTCACTGAAAAGCATGGTAGGTTGCTCAACTTGGTCACTGATTAACCTGACGAAGAAATGTTGAAAGTGCTGTTTCAATTCTTCGATCCTCTGCATCACTATTTCACATTCCCGAATTACCAGTTAGTGCCTACTATGGAGGAATTTTCTCAGTTATTAGGGATACCCATTCTTGATTAGCTACCTTTCAGCGGTACAGAAAGACATCCCAAACCTGAAGAAATTGCTAAAGCTCTATCCTTACAACGGTTCGACATAGTGACAAATTGGGAAACCAGAGGGAGTGTTCAAGGAATTCCGGTTAAATTTCTATTCGAGAAGGCTTACTATTTTTGGGATACCCTGGATCTACAAGCTTTTGAAGAGGTTTTGGTGCTCCTTCTCTACGGGATGGTACTGTTCCCTAATGCGGACCAACTCGTAGATGTGAGCACAATCTAGGTTTTCTGTCTCGGAATCTGGTACCTACATTATTCGAGGATATTCTACACTCTCTGCATGCTCGCATTCTAAAAAGAAGGGGGACCCTCCAGTGTTGCACTCCTCTATTGGATAGGTGGTTTATTTCGCACCTACCCAGATCTACTTTGAAGCATGAAGAGAGAAATATCAAACGCCTACATCGCACCAAATAGGATGCGCTCATGGGAAACCTAGTCTTCTTTTTGTTTTATTTTGCTTAATTGTACTCTCAAAATACATTCTTTGTAACAATTCAAGTTTACTAATACAATTCGCGTTTGTTCCTTTTTGTTTAAGAAAATTTGAGCCTTTAAGAACCCTTGAAAACATTGCATACATATCATACATATCATTGCATAACAGGATTCATAACAGGTTTCTCATCTCCTCCGCTGTTTATTTCAGCAATGGCTCTTGAACAAACTGTGAAAGATCTTCAGACTCAGAACACACAGTTCCAGCAAATGATTGTGGCTCTGGCCAAAGGATAGGCAGAGCTGAAGGCTCTGATTGTTAAGAATAACACTAAGAAGACCAAGAGGACATCCGGTGTGGCACATATGAGAAGAAGGTTCAGAGGGCCACCAAGACGGGTTGTTGATTTAGCTTCTTCATCTAAAGAGGGAGAGAATCAAGAGGGTGAAGCCAGAGAAGAGGACCCTAGTCCTAAAGAGTCTGACAATGAAACTGATTATAATGAGGAGCAGTACCCTCCGACTGATGAAAAGTATAAGCAGTTAGAAGAGCGTCTGAGTGCTATGGAAATCCAGAAGGTTCCTGGGCTGGATTTTGAGGAGTTAGGTCTGGTCTCCGGGGTTGTCATCCCCCCAAAATTCAAGGCACCGGTATTTGCTAAGTTTGATGGGGTCTCTTGTCCTAAAATTCATTTCTGTTCCTATGTGAGGAAGATACATCCTCATACTACTGACAAAGACTTGTGGGTTCACTTCTTCCAAGACAGTTTGTCTGGAACACAACTAGATTGGTTCTATCAGCTGGAAGGAGCCAACGTTCGTAACTGGGAAGACCTTACTGCTGCATTTTATAAGCAATATCAGTATAATGCAGACGTCGCTCCCACCCGTACACAACCCCAAAATCTGTCTATGGGTTCGAATGATGGTTTCAAGGATTATGCTCAGAAGTGGAGAGATTTGGATGGAAGAGTTCAACCTCCCTTGGTTGACAGGGAGCTCGTGGATATGTTTCTGGGAACTTTGACTGGGCCATTCTTCAACCATCTGATTGGAAGTTCATCAGCGGGTTTTACTAAACTGATCTTAATAGGAGAAAGAGTGGAAGCTGGAATCCGAAGTGGAAAAATTCAGAAGGATGCCTCTTCTAGTGCTGCAAGGAAGCCGTTTGCAGGTAAAAAGGAAGTTAGTGCCTTCTATACACAAAAGAATCATAATCGAACCGAGCACCATCCGGTGGTAGGGACTGTTATGATTCCCAAACCTGCACCTGCTCAGTAATGAAACAATCAACCAAGAGCAGAAAGACCAGCTAGACAGTTCACTCAGATCAACATGACGCTGTCTCAGGTTTTACCTCATTTTCTGAAGTCCAATCTAGTTACTTTGAGGGAAGCTCCGAAGAATCCGAACACCACTTCTCCCTACTATAAACTGAATGCTCGTTGTGCTTACCATTCGGAAAGTCCAGGCCATGATACCAATGACTGCTGGGCTTTGAAGAACAAAGTACATAATCTGATCGATGCTAAGGAGATTGAATTTTATCCCCCGGAGACTCCGAACGTTATCACTGCCCCTATGCCGAAACATGGTCAGGGTGTTAATGCCATTGAAGAAGATGTGTTTGTGACTTCTGTGGAAGAATTGGTAACCCCGCTCATGACTATCAAAGGGAATTTGCTGAAGGCCGGTTTATTTCTGGGATGTGATGAAGGTTACCACCTTTGTTTATTTCTACCAACTGGTTGCCCTTTGTTGAAGAAAGGTGTTCAGCACCTGATGGATGACAAAGAGATTATGTTTGAGAAGACTCCTTTTCCGACTGTTTCCTGTGAAGACTTTGATATCATAACCATTTCCGCCAATCCTCCCAGGGCCTCCACTAAGAGATCCGTTAGGATTACATCAATTCTGAAGGTGACTCCGTTGATCATAACTATTCCAGGGCCAATCCCATACTCCTCGGACAAAGCTGTTCCTTGGAACTATGGGGCTGACGTTTATTACCACGGCGTAAAGCAGCACATGCTAGCAATTGAAGTCAAGATTGCTGAAAATGTTGATTCCGACATCGTCAATATTGCCAGAACTAGTAAAAAACAAGAAGTGGAAGAGTGTTCTCCCCTGAAATTTCTCCCTCGAAGACTGTTACCTGACCTGTAATCATTCCTGCTGTGGTTCCACCCAAGACTACTACTGCAATTCCAATAATCACTCCTGTTGACCCTCCCATCACCGAGTCGGCCAAGACTCAAGGAAAAGACATACTGATTGAGCCTGTCCTGACAAAGGCCAATTCAGTAACCATACCAGAAGCTTCCAAAAAAGAAATGGAAGAAATTTTGAAGATAATAAAGAAGAGCGACTACAACATGGTCGAGCAGCTGGGGAAGACCCCATCCAAAATTTCTATGTCGGCTTTGTTTTTGTGCTCTGAGGCCCATGCGAAGGTTTTGGTTAATTGTTTGAAGACGGCTCGCGTGCCACAAGAGACATCTGTTAATCAGTTTGAAGATTGTGTGGCTAGTATGACTGCCGATAATGGTTTGGGTTTTTCCGATGCGGATCTGACACCAAAGGGGAGGAAGCATAATGATGATCTTCATGTTTCCGTTGAATGCAGGGGCACGACTCTGGCCCATGTTTTGGTAGATACTGGCTCCTAGTTAAATGTGCTACCTAAAAAAGCTCTGGACAGATTGGACTACGAAGGCTTGACCTTGAAGCCTAGCAATATAGTAGTGAGAGATTTCGATGGTTCGAAGAGGATGGTGCACGGGGAAGTGGATGTCCCTATTAGAGTTGGTTGCTAGACCTTCGACTCCACTTTCTACGTAATGGATATCAAACCATCATATTCTTGCTTGTTGGGACGCCCTTGGATACATGGGTCTGGGGCTGTTACATCTACCCTCCACCAAATGTTGAAGTACCCAGTAAGAGGAAAGATGGTCACTATGCATGGTGAAGAGGAGTATATGATTAGTCACTTGAACTCTTTTAGGTACGTGGAAATGGATGGCGAGTTCATCGAGACTCCTTACCAGAACTTTGAAGAGGTACCTCAGATTATGGCTACAGTAGAAACTACCGACAGTCCTCCAAAGGTCACCAAATCTCCCTCTAAGATGGCTTCTCTCAAGGATGCAAGAGAAGTGGTTGAAGAAGGTGCTCAAAAGGATGTTCGTCGCGCTCGGGCTGGAGGACCTCCCCTACGCATCAACAATCATGGGGTCAATGCACTTGAAGACAATGATGGTGATTCCGAAATTGACAGCTGGATCTTCCCGACTACCAACGGTGGACTCAGTAACTAGATTACCAAAGACTTTGTACCGATTACTTTTGTTCAGGAGTAATTGTCTTTCTAATTTTTCAGATATGTAATTTAAAAACTATATAAACTCTATAGTCATGTGTCTTACCTGGAGAACAATGGTTCTATTTGTAAGAGTTATCATGTTTCATTTTCATATGACATCAACAAAGCATTGGACGTTTGCATACAAGTTTTGTGCTCTCTGTCTTTCTTTTCTTTTATTCTGTCTATACATCTATACTCTTACACACACTCACGTATCCAAATGCAGATCCATGTCCACTCTGGATCCCATTAATAACAATTCTGCTACTGCTCATTATGACTTTGAAAATACGATCAACCAAGCCGAGGACGAAGGTGAGGAAGATTATGAGGTACGCGGAGAACTTGCTAGACTATTACAGCAGGAAGAAAGGGCCATACAGCCTCATGAAGAGATGGTTGAGACAATGAACTTGGGTACATAGGAAGACAAAAAAGAAGTTAAAATAGGTGCAAATCTAGAGCTTAGTGTCAAACAGTGGTTGGTATAGATGTTGCATGAGTATGTTGAAATCTTCGCCTGGTCATATGAAGACATGCCGGGACTAGACACGGATATAGTGGTTCATCGTCTGCCGACTAAAGAAGACTGCCCTCCGGTAAAACAAAAGGTCCATTGTATGTGCCCTGAGATGTCAGAGAAGATTAAAGTAGAGGTTATGAAGCAGTTCAACGCAAGGTTCTTAACTGTCACCTACTATCCGTAGTGGGTTGCTAATATGGTTCCAGTACCTAAGAAAGATGGTAAAGTACGAATGTGTGTGGATTATAGAGACCTGAACAGGGCAAGCCCCAAGGATGACTTCCCACTTCCCCACATTGATGTTCTGGTTGACAACACCACACAACACAAAGTCTTTTCCTTCATGGACGGTTTCTCTGGCTACAATCAGATCAAGATGGCACTTGAAGACATGGAGAAGACAACCTTTGTTACACAGTGGGGCACTTTTTGCAATAAGGTGATGCCGTTTGGGTTGAAGAATACTGGGGAAACTTATCAACGAGCTATGGTAGCTATGTTCCATGACATGATTCACCATGAGATAGAGGTTTACGTCGATGACATGATAGCCAGGTCTCAAACTGAGGAAGAACATCTTGATCATATACAAAAGTTGTTTGATATGTTGAAGACGTACAAGCTGAGGTTAAATCCGAAAAAGTGCACCTTCGAAGTAAGGTCTGGTAAGCTTCTGGGATTCATCGTCAGTGACAAAGGTATTCAAGTATACCCTACAAAGGTGAAGGCCATACAAGAGATGCCGGCTCCCCGTACTGAGAAGAAAGTTAGAGGTTTCTTGGGACACCTAAATTACATTTCCCGATTCATTTCACATCAGACTGCTACTTATGGGCCAATCTTCAAGCTTCTGAAGAAAGATCAAGTGGTAAAGTGGAATGACGAATTCCAGGTCGCCTTTGACAGAATCAAGCAATACCTCCAAGAACCTCCTATTCTGATGCCTCTGACTAGAGGAAGACCTTTGATAATATACTTAACAGTGCTAGACAATTCAATAGGGTGTGTGTTGGGGCAGCATGACGAGTCTGGTCGAAAAGAGCACGCAATATACTACCTTAGCAAAAAGTTTACCGACTGTGAAACACGATACTCACTGCTTGAGAAAACTTGTTACGCTTTGGCATGGGCTGCTCGCCGACTGAGACAGTATATGTTGACCCACACTACTTTATTGATATCTAAGATGGATCCGATCAAGTACATTTTCAAGAAGCCGGCTCTCTTCGGAAGAATAGCAAGATGGCAAATGATCTTAACCGAGTACGACATCCAATACACAACCCAAAAAGCAATCAAGGGAAGTGTGTTAGCTGATCATTTGGCACATCAAGCCGTGGATGACTACCAGTCCATGAATTTTGAGTTCCTGGAAGAGAACATCATGTTAGTAACCGACTGTGAAGAACCTGGATCGGATGAAGGACCTGAGGAAGGATCACGATGGACTATGTTTTTTGATGGAGCCTCAAACACACTGGGTAACAGCATTGGCGCTCTAATCATATCTCCCGAGGGATGTCATACTCTGTTCACTTCCCGATTATGTTTAAACTGTACCAACAACATGGCAGAGTATGAAGCGTGTATCATGGGTCTTAGAGCTTCTATTGACCTAAGGATCAAGTTCTTGAGTGTATTCGGGGATTCCAATTTGGTGATAAGTCAGATCAAAGGTGAGTGGGATACGAAACACCCGAACCTTCTCCCTTACAGAGAACATGTACTGACACTGCTGCCGCATTTTGAGGAGATCACCTTTGAACATTTCCCACGAGAAGAGAATTAGTTAGCAGACGCACTAGCTACTATGTCGTCAATGTTCAAGGTCAGGTGGGACAACGAAGCTCCCTGAATCACTATTTGAGAGGTTGGATGAACCATCATACTATTGTGAGATTGATACTAAGGAGGTAGCCGACAAACCTTGGTTTCATGAGGTGAAAAGTAATCTCGAGTCTCAAGAATACCCCGAAGGGGCATCTGTCAATGACAAGAAATTTCTAAGAAGGTTTGCTGCAAAGTTCTTCCTCAGCAATGGAATCCTCTATAAGCGCAATCATGACTATACCTTACTGCGGTGTGTAGACAAGAGAGAAGCAGAGAGGATCATGGAAGACCTACACGAAGGTACTTTTGGCACTCATTCCAGTGGACATACCATGGCAAAGAAGATCATATGGGCAGGATACTACTGGTCCATTATAGAAGCCTACTGTTATCATCATCCTCGAACGTGTCACAAGTTCCAAATCTATGCTGATAAGGTGCGTGTACCTCCAGTTACCTTGAACGTCTTGACAGCTCCCTGACACTTTGCAATGTGGGGCATTGACATGATCGACTAGATTAGACCTACCGTGTCCAACGAGCATCGCTTCATCCTAGTGGCCATTGATTACTTCAAGAAGTGGGTTGAGGCTGCCTCCTTTGCTATGGTTACCAAGAATGTGGTGGCACGGTTCATCAAGCATAACTTGGTTTGTCGTTATGGTATCCCTGAGATAATCATCACGGATAATGGTACTAATCTCAACAACTCGATGATCACTGAACTCTATAAACAGTTCAAGATTCAGCATCACAACTCTTGTCCTTACCGTTCGAAGATGAATGGGGTTGTCAAAGATGTTAATAAGAATATTAAAAAGATCATACAGAAGATGACGGTGACATATAAAGATTGGCAAGAGATGTTACCGTTTTCTCTTCACGGGTACCGTACTTCAGCACGTACATCGACATGGGCAACACCCTATTCTCTGGTATATGGCATGGAGGTTGTCCTACCCATGGAGGTCTATATCCCTTCTCTATGGATTATGAAGGATGCGGGTTTGAGCGAAGACGATTGGATCCAGACTCTACTTGATCAATTGAACTTAATCGACGAGAAAAGACTTACTGCTGTCTGCCATGGTCAAATGTATCAGAAACAGATGATCAAGGCCTTCAACAAGAAAGCCAGACAACAAGTGTATCAAGTAGGGGATCTGGTAATCAAGCGCATCATACTGCCGCAAGGTGATCCTAGGGGCAAATGGGCTCCCACCTATGAGGGACCATTTGTAATTAAGAACATATTTTCGGGTGAAACCATGATTCTGACCACCATGGATGGTGACGACCTTTGACACCCTATCAATGCGGACATAGTGAAAAGATACTACGCATAATAAAGACCCGCTAGGTTGACATACCTAGGCAAAAATAAGGGCATCCTGGCGAACCAAAAGGGTTCGAGCAAAAATTAGGGATAAAAAATGAAAAAAATTTGTACACCCGGCAAGTCGAAAACCCGAAAGGGCGGCTTGGGAAAAAAAGGGTATCCCGATGGACTGAAAACCTGAAAGGGCGGTCCAGGAAAAAATTAGGGATTAAAGCGTATCACTATATCCCATTGGATCACCTTGTGATTAGACCTCGGTAATCAGATATCAAGCTCAAATCGTACCGATCAATCCAGTCAGCTTCAGACAAGCAGGAAAGTGATGAGATGCTCGAAAACATAGGGGCAATAGCAGAATTGAAACCCAATGGGATCACTAAACATAGTTGTTTTCTTTTTGTACACAATTTCTGTAATGATTTCTGTTTTTACGACAACGTTCTCTTACTAGAGCATCAGCATCCTTGTAAAAAATGTCTGTTATAGGCAAATTTCAAATCAATACAAAGCGTCTTTTGAGTACAAAACTTTGTGTTTGTTTTTTCTGTTTTCTGTTTTGTTTTGAAGAAAAAAATGTCCAATGTTTTATTCTTGACATATGCATTTGAATATGATTACTGTTCACAAATATCTGCATATAAAACAGAAAGACAGTTACTAAGAACTCAAAGAAACTGGTACAAAACCTAAATACCGATAGTTACCCCGTCCATCATGGTACAAGGGGAAGAGACAGTTGGAAGCGAAGTCACTATCACATACAAGCCAATGATACCTATATTCCCCACACAGCCGAGACAACCAAGGTCCGACCTCCGTATCCCCAAGCAGGAATTCCTTCCCCAACAGGTTTCTTCAGAAAGCTGATATCTGCATTCCCCAGCTGAGTTTTATAACCATGAGCAGTTTATAAAGCCATCTCCCGAGAAGAGTTTATTTCTCTGACAGTGGAAGCTCAATCTCCAATAGAGATCTTCTCTCCAGCAATGGAAGTTCATCCCCAACTGAGTTTATTTCTCCAAATCAGCAGATCTTCCAATAGAGTATCTCTCTTCCCCATAGAGTCAGTCCCCCGCAGGATTATTCTCAGACAGAGTCTCCTCCGGCAGAATGTTCTCAAGAAGAATGGATATAAATCCCCATCTAATCATCTTCGGTCACTACCCCCAGCGGAAAAGAAGAACTCAACTCCTTATACTCTCCAGCAGCAGTCCAGGATTTATTTTCCCCAGCTAGAGAATATCACAATAGCATTGCATATCCATACATCATGGCATGTGCATACATATTATACAGCACAATCTCATTTATTTCGAGAACATCATTACTCAATACATTTCATACATCATGGCATTAAATACGACTAACTCTTTACCTTTCAGGGAAAGATGCAATCAAGTTCTCACAAGTTCTCTTTGGTTCAGTCAAACCGACACTAAGGTTTCTATTCCAATTGAAGATATTCCAACACTTTTCAAGATTTTCTCTGGTTCAATCAAACCGACACTAAGGTTTCTATTCTAGTTGAAGATGTTCTAAGACTTTCGTCTGGGTCAGCCGAATCACCGCTAAGATTCCCCTGATTTCTATGCCAGTCAAAGTCAATTCGAGACCTTCCCCCGGTTTAGTCAAATCGATGCTAAGATTTCTTTCCCAGTTGAAGACAGCTCCAGACCTTTCCCTGGTTCAGTCAAATCGATACTAAGATTTCTATTCCAGTTAAAGAAGCTATGAAGCCTGGAAACTGGCCGAATAACAGCTTAATTCCCCCAAATTACTGAAGCCTGGAGCACGACCAGATAACGATAAAAGACACTGAAACCTGGAGCACGACCAGATAATGATAAAAGAAACTATGAAACCTGGAGCGCAACCAGATAATGGTAAAAGACACTGTGAATTCTGGAGCACGACTAGATAGCGGAAAAAGACACTGTGAAACCTGGAGCACGACCAAATAACAGTATGAGGTACTATGAAGCTTGGAATCCGACCAAATAGTAGTTTACTCGTCCAATTAGTATTGAAGCCTGGAAATGACCGGATGTTAGTATGCCTTAAATTCAAGTTGAAACCCAGATGCGACCGGATAAACACTTAATTCCTTCTGAAGCCTGGAGCACGACCAGATAACAGTTTTTGAGATTGCAAAGCCTGAAGCACGACCAGATAGCAAGTTTAATCTCATCTCCCCAGTAAGTCACTGTAAAACCTGGAGCACGAACAGATAGCAGTCAGTCTTATTATCCTTAGAAAATCACTGTAAGGCCTGGAGCACGACCAGATAACAGTTCATTTTCATCTCCTCAAATAAGAGATGATTCCCCAGTAATTAACGGACAACTGAAGTTCCTAAAATTCCATTTCTCCCAAGACAGAGACCAACATTCCTCAGCAGATTCCTCCTCAACGACAGGAAAAGGAATTCTCATCAAAGGAATATCTCGAGAAATCAACATCCTCTAGATGGCATCTTTAAGCCCATCTCCGAAGATTCTCCGTCATATCTTCCGGATGGCATCTTTAAGCCCATCTCCAGTGACCTTTCATCATCTTCTCCAAATTTCATCTGTAAGCCCATTCCCGATACTACCTACACAGTCTAGCACCATCTCAGACGAGTGCAAATTTCTGGGCACTCTAGTGTTCAATCATCTTCTACCTTCAGATTACGAAAGGCAGACAACCAATCTACATCCTCAGGTTTAAGAAGATTGAACAGGGGCAGCTATTGTACCCTGAAATTTTCCCTCTCATTTAACTCAAGACATTCCTCTAGAGGTCCTCAATTGCTCAAGGAGGACTAAGGATTGACCAGATAAATCCTCCTCCTAAGGCAATAAGCTTTAAACTAGGGTTTCACTCCTCATCAAGATGGTTGAAGTCCAAAGTTCCAAAATTCTTTCCATGGTCCCAATAAGTTCTCAAGATCATCCATGTCAAGTTTCATGCCTTGCACAAGAAGTTTGCTCAGTCAATTGCCCAGATGCCTGAGAATCAACTATACTAGGTCAAAAGTCAATTGTGACCCACATACGGTCAAACTTCAATATTTTTGGTAAACATCAACATTTTTAAGATATATCCATCATTTGATCAAGGGTTGATCATGATTCCTCAAGGAATGCCCCCAAATTCATCAAAACCCAAAAGTTGCTAAATTAGGGTTTCATAGGAAAAGTCAACCAAACTTTGACCAAGCATAACTTCTTCATACTTTATTAGAAAATTTCCATCCAAGGATCATTTTGAATAGGATCCAATTCCCTATAATTAATCTTCATCCCACAAGTTCAAAATATGCACTCATCAAAAGATATGAATTTCTACATTATAGGTCCTTTTGAAAATTCAACAAAAACACCTTTTGGGTAAAAGCTTCTTACATGAACATGAAAGACCCAATTGAGATGAAACCAAAAGGTCTGTTTAGGGGACAACCTAAGATTTCTAAATAGTCAGAGAACACCTCTTTAGGATTAAAATTGGAGGAGATATGCCTTGTCAAAGTTGACCATTTTTGCAAAATTGCCAAAAGTCAAATGTGCTCAAAAGGGCATTTTTTGTCAAACGGGCATAGCATTTCATGATTGTATCTTGTTGGAAACATGGTCCACGACCCAAATCAGCATCCGCACTTTATTTTCTTATTTATTTATTTTATTTTTATTTTTATTTATTAAAAGTTAGATTAAATCAAATAAATTGCAAAAAATATAAAAGATTGATTTTTTATCTGATTTTTGTAGGAATCACAATCTAATCAAGCTGGCCAAATCATATCAAATCAGATCAAGGGATAATTGGAGCAAATTGGAATGATTATGCTTGTTTTGGAAAGATATCATATAGCAAATAAATTAAATCAAATTTCCATGATTTACAAAGATTCAAACCATTTTTGTTGCCCTAATTCATCACACTATATATATTGAACAAGAACAATGCGCAAGAACAAGGATTGAGGTCGTGCAAGGCATCAAACAAAACTCAAATTTTTTAAGAAAAGGTGTGGATCGGTTCCCAACCTAGAGGGCAATTCAAAACATTTCAACACTCCCAATTGTTTCCTGGAGCCTCTCTGAAGCTAACACGATCAATTTCATGCATCCTCACGCCCATAATCGCCCCCTAGACTTCACACGGTTTGCTTTCTTTTTCAAATTCAATTATAATGATTCTTGCATCATAAACATGTTCTAATGATATATTTGTGTTCATTGACATATTCGCAACATGTTTGAATGGTTTAATTGATGTTTCAGTGCATGTACTCACAACTGCCATTGTTAGGGTTTACCTTGCCGTTTTAGGGTTTTTTATACATATTAAATTGGCCCAAGAAAGGGGTACCATGATGCTCATGAGATCAAGACGAATTGATCTATGTACTCATAATTTATTTATCATGCTTGCTGTGAATTTTTGAAACTTGCAGTGCTATAGCCATGGAAGATGTTTGTAGGTATAAGTCTGGTACCTAAGACAACGGACCAGGGAAGAAGAAGACAACGTGGCTGATAACCATTGGCCAGTTTGAATAATGGGCGTGCTTTTTATTTTGTTTCAGTTATCCACTTTGTTTTATATAATACATATTGTTATTATTATATTCACAAATAAACACTACAGCCCAGTGGTCAAGCGCGCATTTGAAAGTGGAGAGGACATGGGTTCGATCCCAGGTCCAGGCGTTTTGTTATTTTCCTAATATTTTATTACATATTCCATACTCCACGCTTCAAGGCGCCTACCATGCACCCCACTGATCCAGCCAATGGATCATTGCCTAGCCAGATCCAATGCCCATCAAGGGATGACCATGGTGCACCACCAGTAAGGACCAGCACTGAATCAAACGTGGGACTGGGCTCAGCAACTTTTGGGCCTAAACAAATTCAGCATGCACCTCTCCCAACTGCTTATACAAGCCCATTCTTTTATTTTCTATTTTAATTTTTTTAAATGTTTTACTAATTATTTTCCTTTAAAATAACACCAAAAATCATTTTTTTTATTAAATCAAAAATCACAAAAACATCAAAAATTATTTTTTCATAAAATATTTATTTCTTTAATTAATTAGTTTAATTTAATTTAGGGAAATTTAATCTTATTTTTTCATAATTTAAATCAATTAGAATTAGGGTTAATTTGTATATAATTTAATATTTTCTCAAAAAATAACCTAATTATTTTTTCCATTAGATTTTAGGGTTCTCCAATTATTCTTGCATTTAATTCGCCGCGTGCATTTTCAATTCCTTTTTTATTATTATTGTATCTGCTCCGAGTTTGTAATAGTAATTAGAGTTTTAAATTCCGCATCTTTATTTTCAGTCCAAGATAATTATGTATCTGTAAAAGCCTTGTAATAGCTAGGACTTTTAACTTTCCCGCGTTTTATTTCCGCAAACTATAAGCTGCTTAGATGTTAATAGGATTGTATGGAAAGACAAACTGAAAATTAATACAATAGAAAACCCTAAATATGCAAAGATAAATTAACTGAAAATTACACTCGCACATGCTCACTCCTGGGGTTTACTCCACTCCATTTGCCTTTGGTAAACGGTCATGAAGTATAGGGTTTGTTAGTGGTTGTCCTCTAGCCCCGAAAGATCTAAAATGATCCATTCTGATGTTGCCTCGGAAAAACATCTTTAAGGCTTTAGGATGACTACTAACATTTCCTAACATTGCTTTTGTGATTGTATTTTTCCCTTCGAATATCCCTAAAAAACTCCAACGACGATGCTACCTATTTCTCAATAATGGGATAGCATTGTCTAAAAGGAAAACGAACAGACCTTTTTCGAGTAGATAGATTAGTTCCTAGGTACTTGCTCAAACAAACAAAAACTTTTTCACACCAACACTTTCCAAACAAAGTCTTCAAAAACAACTTTGTAACACTCTTGAGGACAGAAACAAGGGATAATACGAAGTAAAACAAAACTTTTCAAAACAAGCACACACAAGAAATTTTCAAAATGAGCAAGTACCTAAGAGCCCGTGGAAAACCATGGATAGAAAGGGTGCTAACACCTTCCCTTTCTATAATCTACCCCCCGCACTCATAAACATCTCGAAAAGGTTTTTCTATTCTTTTTCCTTTTCCTGATTGGATAAAATAAAAGTCGGTGGCGAATCTTGCTTACCGCGACATTTGCGAACAAAAAACGCAAACCAGTATTAACAGTCGGTTCTGCCACCGTATCATAGAGTGATTGAATTTAAAGATGGAAGAAATTTGAGGTAGTGATCCAAATTAGCTTATCATTCCCCTCCCTCTTCATCTTATCCCTTTATTTTTTAAAATGTGCTACATGTTAAGGGATGATGATCTCTATATCATTTATTCAAACATGAAGTACATAGATTGCTATTGACTGACCTCAAAATAGGTGCGACTTCTACAGAAGTCCACCTACGATTGCTTAACATAGCACTAAATTTTGTCCCGATTCGAATAAATGATCATTCGTGGCTCAAACCTATGTTTGCAAGCCCAAGTATGTTACTTTGATCTCTTTGATCCAATAACCTTGAGATTCATTGTGTGGAGGCTTTGGTTCTACCAATCCTCTAATGGATCTTCATCAATTTTGGTCAACGTGGATCACTTAAACATCATTGATCATTAAACGTTACTTTTTGAGGATTCCAAAATGGATGATATACTTGAAAAAAAAGAAAATGCAACTTGTTGTGTGGAGGATTTGGTTCTACCAATCCTCTAATGAGTTCCAAATGCAAGTTTCAAGATGGTTATCCAACTAACCACTAATTTCTAACAATTGACTTTATTTTATGCTTTTATTTTATGCTCTTTACTTTATGTACCATTTACTTTTTGCATTTACATTTCATGCTATTTTCATCTTTGCTCACTTGAGCATTTACTTTTATGTCATTTTTATTATGTTAACTTGAGATTTTCTTTTCCTTTTAAAGACACTTAATAATCAACATGAACCATAAAAAACATTAATGATACTTGGACTATTTGGTTACTATCCTTGGCATTATGGAGTGATGGACTTCTTGGACTTAGGAATAGAAACCTTGGCTTATATTGGAGACCTTGTGACCTTAATGGATATTTTGTATGGAGCTCTTGAGGTTTACCTCAATACATTGGGTTGTTTATTTTTTTGTGTGCAGGTTATTATGATTACATACTTTGTTTGTAATATGGAATTCACCCGTATACAACCGTTACTCTGCCCAATTTATTCGAAGACTTAATACACTTGAATCTTGGTTCTCTGAAGAGGTCTAATATCTTTGCTTGCTTAGTTTCAATACAAAGAATGGGAATTCTATCTTGACCCATAATGTCAATTGTTGGCTTCTTGTTAGTTAGACGGTTCTCTTCCTTAGCTTTTACCTTATGCTTTAGGATAGTCCCTTCATCCCCTCCCATCTTCTTTAATTTTCAAAACCTTCTCATCTTTTTCAAAACCTTCTTTATTTATAAACTCGAACCGCTTTTATAATAAACCTCGACTTTGTCGAGTGCCTTTTCTTTTAAACTTATTTTCTTTAAAAAAACTTCAATTCACTTAATCATACTTTGACATTTCTTTTCAAAATTAACAAAAACACTTTAACTCATTCAAACTCTTTTGTGCGCTCGAGCATCTTTACCCTTCAAAACTTTTTCAAGATGAGACATGATTTATTGATAGTCGAGCAACATTATCCTATCCCCATGGTTATAAAGGTGTCGACTTTTCCACTTGAGTACTAGAGGCGTTCTCAAAACCTCACTCTTGCTGACGTAGGGTCCATCTTTCCCACTCCTTGTGGACATTAGTTGATATTTCTCTCCTAACAATGACGACTTGTCTCCTTGTTTCAAATCAATCAACAAACAAGTCTTTTCTAGCCGAACTACGATGCTCTGACTTTCCGATTGCACGAGGGAGTACATAGGCACTGAGTCTTACGACCCAAGGCGAGCAACAAAAATAATAAAAACAACATTTCATTTTCTTTTGTTTACAAATACTCATTCATTCTTTTCCTTTAGAAAGTAAACCTTTACATGACATTCCTTTTAAAATAAACCAAACAAAGTGGATCCTGTGGACTACCGTAGATGCTTAGGGTGCTAACACTTTCCCTTTGCATAACCGACCCCCATACCTCGATCTCTGATCTTTTTGGATTTTGTTCGCTTTTTTCCCATTTCCCTTTGGAAACAATAAGGTGCGGTGGCGAATTCATTGTGTTGAGATAAGTCAATTGATGGCTTAATCTCAAATATTTACCGCTACATTTTATTTACATATCATCACTGTCGCAATTGATAGTGCTTGTAAAAGCAGCATCCAGGTCTTCCCAAGTAAGTATATTGGTTCCTTCCAGCTGATAAAACCATTCAAGTTGTGTACCAGACAAACTTTCCTGAAAGAAGTGAATCCATAACTTTCTGTCAACAGTATAGGGTTGGATCTTCCGAACATAAGATCTTAGATAAATCTTTGGTAGGACACACCATCATACCTGGCAAAGGTACGAACTTTGAACTTGTGAGGGATAAAAAACCCCGAGATAAGACCCAACTTTTCAAAGTCTATCCCAGGAACTTTCTGTATCTCCATAGCATTAAGTCGATCTTCCAGCTGCTTGTATCTGTCGTCAACAGGAGGATGTTGTTCAGTAGAATAATCTTATCCGAATCTTTGCCATAGCCAAGGTTGTTATTCTCTTCATCTTTCACAGTCTCGTCATCTTTATCTTGGTCATCATCTTCATCCAGGGGGACCTCAAAATCTAGAGCCCTTCTGACTGAACCCTTGAATCTTCTGCACATATTATGAAATACTGTCGACTTTTTAGTCTTCTTATTATTCCCCTTTGTGATGAGGGTCTTCAACTCATCCTAACCCTTATCTAAGTCCAAGAACATCTGTTGAAACTGAGCATTTTGAGCTTAAAGCTCTTTCACAGTTTGCTCGAGTTCCATCTTTTACTAAAATAAACAGCAAGAAGATGAGAAACCTGCTTAGAAAGCACCTGTTATGTGATGATATGCATGATGTGAAAATTCAAGTGCAATGTTTTCAAGGACCTTTGAGGGATTTAAATTTGTTTAAACAAAAGGAAACAAAAGAAATTTTTATTAACAAGCTCAAATTATAATTGCTTTCAATAAAAAGAGTTACAAAAAAGCCAAATGTTAATTCAAGTCTCCCATGGACGCTTCCTCTTTGTGTTAACATATGCATTAAGGATTTGTTCTTCGTGGAGTCGTTTCGTCAGCTCTAGTACTTTCTTCTCACTAGCATAGAACTGAGCCTTGAAGGTATCTCTTTCTTCCATGAGCTGAATCCAGGACTTCTGTAGTTCTTCGAAGTCAGTAGGCATATCGGGATGAAGAACAGTATGAGAAACATCCCCTTCAACAATAGGCTCTACGACCACTGGTAGCATAGCAGGATATGGAATTTTAAGATTCTGAGTACGAGACCGCACCCATCTGAGGTAAGGATCTAGAGGAATGGAATTCTTGTGTCCTAAAGTCTTGCTATCGATCTTGTTGACCGTTCCCCAAGCACGTATAAACCTTTGATGGTAATTTTGATGATCATTCTCATAATCGAACATAATACCCTGAATGAGGATATAATGAGGACCGTCCCTTCGAGCATAACCAAACTGGCGCAGAGCTGGAGAAGGATTTTAAGTGATTCCCCCTCTTATACCAATGATTGGTACATTAGGGAATTCCCCACAATGATCAATAATAGTGACATTTGTCTGAGATCGAGAACAACAATGGATATCTGTATGAGTGAATGACATCAACCTTTGAGACTACCTCAAACCTTGTTCGTTCTTCATCACTGGTCGGGGAAGGTGCGAATAAACCACCTGGACAGTAGAGGTATGCAACACATAAGAGTTTCTCGCTTCTTCATAGAACGAGTGTGGAGGTAATGCAGGACATCTCCAAGCAAAGTAGGTACCTAATTATGAGTGACAAATATTTTAATGGAATTCACATCTATGAATTGGTCTAGATTAGGGAACAATACCAAAACATATATCTGCAATTCAAAAATATCCTCAAAACAAGAAAATTCATGGCATCTAGAAACCACTGAGCCATCTCTATCAGAAATTTAGGAGAAAAACCCTTGACTTCATTCCTTGTTTCCCAATTAGATACAATGTCCGATCGTTTTAGATGTAAGGATACTGCAACGTCTTCAGGTTTCAGAACTTTATTTAGACTGGTTAAGGGTATCTGATCAAGAATAGGCACTTTGATAAACTTAGAGAATTCATCCATTATGGGAACCAACTGATAATCCAAGAAGGTAAAACAATGATGCTTCAGATCAAAGAATTGGAACAGAACACTCATCTTGTGTTCCTGGAAACCAGTAGTAACCAAACTAAGTAGATGACCATGTCTCTTGGTGAATTGATAATTTTAAGGAACCTTTAAGACTAACTCCTCAAGCTTGGAAGGTATCCTTACAAAGTTGATCCGGATGATATTCCTACGACTAGAAGCCATGACCCTGCAACACAGAACAAAGATAAATCTCCTAGATCCTTGAAATGGTTAGTCATGATATGGTGTTATGATATCATGTTTAAATAGATAATAAAACACAAGCAAAGCACACAAGGCCTTAGGTTTAAGGATTGCATGGGGTTCATAGGTAAGTACCCTCTTGAAGTTTGGTTGGCTCAACCTGTCCTCAACCACAAGCAAAACACACAAGGCGTTAGGTTTAAGGCTTACATGGGGGTTCGTAGGCAAGTACCCTCTTGAAGTTTGGTTGGCTCAACATGTCATAAAGAAGTAACCGGGTTCTAGGGATCTCAATATCACTGATTTTTCCCATAAGTTTTATCTAGCACGACAGCTGACTTGCCACCAAACAAAACTCGAGATTCGAATCTTAATGTGTATAGTATCGAGTATCAACCAACTTTGGATTGCACCAAAGCTGACTATCTCACTATCTTCTAATGGCTAAGTTGGGTCAATTAAGGTTCTAAAGGTCATTTAGTGATTATGACAGCATGCGACAACCTAGTATTCTCCCTGTCTGACTCAAGAGACACTAGTACAAACCAATGTGTCGCACTAATGTAACCATCACTTCAACCATATTGGTATATGCTATATAGTTTCCATGATCTATTGCTACTTACCTAAAATTCCCCTAGATCCAGGTGTAGGATCTTTGCAAGAAAATAAACCCGAGAAACCCTCAAATGTAAAGCATACAAGACAAACATGGAAACCATTTTAAAATGATCTAACTCTAAAGGTAACCCCACTTTCAGTTTTCCCCAGCAGAGTTGCCAGTTCTGTAATATGGTGGGAGAACTGACTTTTGGTTTTGTATTTTATCGCAAATGTTGCAGATAGCAAGAGTCTCAACCGACATTTATTTTATCCAATAAGGAAAGGGTGAAAAGAATAGGAAAGACCTTGAGATTTTTGAGTTTGGGGGGTAAATTATGAAAAGGGAAGGGGTTAGCACCCTTTTCATTCGTAGTTACCTACGGTCTCTTAAACGCTAGCTCACTTTGTTTGAAAAATGCTTTGTGAATGTGTTTTGAAAATATTTTTGAAAAAATGCTATTTGTAAGGAAACCTTGTAATGATTCTTGTATTGGTTAAGAATGCATACAAAGTGTTCATTTGAAAATAATTTGAAAGTGTGGCAGTGAGAAATGTTTTTTATTTTGAAAAATGTGAGCAAGCGACTTAGAACTATCTACCTACTCAAGGTCTTTAGTATTATTTTCCTCCTCCTTTAGTTAGTTATATCCTACCATTAGTTAGTAGGAAGCCCTACCATTGGATGTGAAGGGACAGGCGTGGGTCATCGTACAATCGTAAAGGCAACTCGCAGGGACGCTTTAGTAATTCATTAAGGGACTAGATCATTTATCAAAAGGCAATATCGAATGGGTCATCAAGGGACTACGATCTTTTTAATCGAGGGACAGTGCTAAAGCATCCCCACGTTCGAGGGACATGACTGTATTTTCGAAGGAAATAAGTGAGGTTACCCTAGAAGTGCGCGTGTGAAAAGTGTTTTGATTTCAGTTAACTTATCTTGCATTAGGGTTTTCTATGATTGTTTTTAATCTTGCCATACGAGCCCTATTAGCATACATCTAACAGTCATATACAAGGCATACAAATATAAGTGCGGAAAAGTAAAATCTTACGCTATTAAAAAGCTTTGGGAATGGGGGTACAAGTAATAAAACGGGGGAAATAAAAGAAAAACCCAAATTAAACTATTACAAACTGTAAGCAGATACATAATTGGAAAAATGCGAAATAATAAAACACGCGAAAAGTAAAATAAAGAAAAGAGAAAGAAAATTATTTTGTGATTTTTTATAGAAAAAGGTTTGATATTTAGCCTAATAACCTAATTAATTTTAATCAATAAAAATAAATTGGTTAATTAAATTAAACAAACCCTAAAAATCTAAGTTGATTTTAATTTAATTAAAATATGGTTAGTGAAAGAAAATCTAAAAAAAATAAATTAGGGTTAATTAAATACAAAGCTAAAAATTAATTAGGGTTTGTAAAAATGTTAGGGTTTTAAAAAAACGTTTTTGTAAAAAAAATAGGAAAAGGAAATAATAGGAAGAAGAGAGAATTTGTGTAAAAATAACCAAAGGGGTATGGGTGAGTGTTGAACCCACGCCCTCAGCAACTCCAACCCACATGCTCACCACCAAGCCAAGCGCGCCTTGGTGCTAAGGAAAGACATCCAACGCACTTTATAACCTGCAAGGAAAATATATCAGAAAAACATTAAAATGCAAAAAGGCTGGGATCAAACTCACGCCTTGGCATACTATGACCTTATCACACGCACTTCAACCGCTGGGGAAGTAATACATTCGTTAATCTAGTTAAACAATAAATATATAATATAAGAATGATGCCTGAACCAGAAAGGCCTAGAGCCCTAGCTCTAGGTGTCTTCTCTGGTTGCCTTCTTATTCAACCTACAAAAAATATAAGAGGTTAGCAATCCAAAAACACGCTATCCCCCTAAATCGAGGGCTGCGAGTTCAATGGGTTAATTGTTTTGATATGAAAATCAAGGGAATGAGAGCTATGCTGAAAACAACTCCGATCGGTGTAGGAATGGAATCTCACGATTTGGGTTGCATGGGATCATTATGATGATCCAAACCTGTACAAACACATCTCAGGAACAAGTTAGTGGCATTAGTATGGCTTAAATCAAAACGAAAATTAAGATATGAATTTTGTGAAAATTATGGAATCGGAGATGAAAATGCATGGAGTTTAATGAGATTTGGACCACTAAACTTGGTCCATTCTTACTATATATGATTGTTGGGAATGAATGGAGTGAGTGTTTTATAGTGAAATGGTTGTGATAAGGGTTTGAAGATATTTAGGGTTCTTTGAAAAAATTTGAAGTTTTTGACAAGTTTCTTGAGGCTAGGTTTCAGGTGTCTTTGTATGAGAATGAATGGAAATATAGGACAAATTAGGTCAAAGATATGGGCTTGGTCTTTGTGTAAGAAAGACCTATATTTTATCTTATTTATTTTTGAAATATTAATGAATAAATTAAAATAATTAAAATAAAAATAGTTCAAGGGGTGCATGAACAAGATTTGAGGTGTATAAGGAGTATAGATCATGTTTGGACTCTGAAACAATGGCCCAATAACCCAAAATATCAAGTTTTCCTAATTTGAACTTCATGCATTTGCTCAAAACTTCCCAACTTGCACTGGTCATAACTCTCTCAATTTTAATCTTTTGAAGGTGATCTTGGACCTTTTTTTTTTGGAAATCTTAGGATGTCCTCTACAATCCATCTTTTGATCACTTTTTCATTTGGATACTTTATCTTGATGTAAGTTTCCTTGACAAAAAGTGTCTTTTTATTGACTTTTAAAATGACCTGTAATGTATTGGCTCATATATCTCAGATGAATCATTTTTTGAACTTAATTTTAGAGATACAAAGTTGTATATAATTAAATGTCCTTCAAAATGAGATTTTGTTGGGGCAAAGCTGATGAAGCATGTGAAAGTTATGCTTGGTCAAAGCTCAGTTGACTTCTCCTAAGGAAACCCTAATTTGGAAACTTTTGACTTTTGATGATTTGAGGGATTTTCTTGAGGAATCATGATCAACCCTGATCAAATGATGAATATGACTTTAAAATATTTATGTTGACCAAAAATCTTGAAGTTTGACTTTATGTTGAACACAATTGAATTTTTATCCAATATAATTGATTTTCAGTCATCTGAACCATTGAATGAGCAAACTTGTGATGCAAGACATAAAACTTGGTATAAGCATTATTGAAGACATATAAGAGACCATGAATTCCATTTAAGACCTTAGAAACCCATATCTCCTTATGAAAATGAAACCCTAGTTGTAAGTCTATTTCTTAGGAGGAGAATTTACCTGATCAATTCTTGAGCAACCTTGAGCATTTGAGAACCCTAGGAGAATGTCTTGAAAAAATGGGAGGTCAAATTATAGGATACAACAGTAATGAACGTCATTTTTGCTGAAGATTTAGGCTTTATCTTTATTTGATTATACTCCGAGTTTCAATTCATAAAAAAGAGTACTCGGAAATCTGAAGCTCTTTTAATTAGCCTATTGATGCTTGACACTTGGTATGGATCCTTACGAAATTCTTGATTAAGGTCGATGAATTGCACCCATGTTCCCCATTTTCCATATGCTTTCTTAACTATCACACCATTTTCCAACCAAGTTAGGTATTTGATCTCTTCTATAAATTTGACTTCTTTTAACTTCTTTACCTGATTAAAGATCGATGCTCTCTTGTCTTCTCCCTTATTCTCTAGGTAATAGGTTGGAACCCAAGCTTGATTGCGAGACAATGACATACCTTGTCTAGGTTTATTCTGGGCATATCATATGGTCACAAGGTTAATAGATCCATATTCTTCCAAAGTAGTAGAACAATGTCATTCTCCTCATCATGGGTCAATAAGTTACATATCTAGGGGATATGGAGAATCTTGGGACATATTTGTATAGTCATCATCTCTTCCATTAGTGTCAGTCGTCCCTTTAGGGAATGAGCCATATGGTCTAAATCCACATAGTTAACCATGTGGGAGTTAGATGAAAAGGTATGTTTCTCATTTTATTTTTTTATTCTTTAAACTATCTTGGTATCACCTTTTTGCCACATAGAGATAGATCTACATGAAGGAAGGGTGTGGCTATATATATATATATATATATATATATATATATATATATATATATATATATATATATATATATATATATATATATATATATATATATATATATATATATATATATATTTGTTTTTTGTTCAGGTTGACCTGAGGTCAACATTTTTATGCGTTATATTATTTATCGATGTCATTATAATTTATTTTTTATTATTTTTATTAATATTAATAAATTATTATTATTATTCATTTTGGAATTATTAGAGTTTGACAAAAGGTAAAAATTAGGGTTTCTTTCACCTTTTAAACAAGATGTGCCCTGGGTGTTCTTAACTCTAAGTATACCAAAGCCCAAATCCAGTTTCTTAAGAATCAAATCAAAATATTTTATTTAAGTTGATTTTTACTGATTGACTGAATTAAGTACAAGAAAGTTCCCAAGTACATGAATTACAAAACTCTAATTTCTAATTTACAAACAAATCTAATTAAATCTCTACTAATTTGCAAATCAAATATAATAAATTATAACAAATTGAATTAAAATAAGGTTTAATTGCAAATCACACTAAACAAATTTCCTAATTCATCTATTCTAAAAACTATATAAACCCTAGAATTAAACCTAAGAGGGAGGAAATTTTTGGAGATATAGAACTGGAGAAGGAGTTTAGAGAATAAGAATTCGCATAATCCTTGCCTCCTCGTTGCTTCCTTCAAATTCTTGTACCTACGAAGAATAAAGAAAAGGATTAGAAGGAAGGAATCAAATTACGACCAGTACCACTGCAAGGACGGTAAGCCTAAAACACTTAGCTTAGAGTTAATTGATTGTTGTTGTTGATGTTCATTTAATGATCAATTGGGTTTTAAATTAGTGAAATTATGGAATGGATTAGGATTCATACCTAGGGTTAGGGTTCTAACGACCTAGGGTTATGGTTCTTCAACATTGTTAGGGTTCATCCGATTTGGGTTTAGGGTTCTTGGGGGTTAGGATTGATATTGTTAGGGTTCATGTGAAAAACCTAGGGTTCTAAGGGATTGGATGAGGTTCTAGGTAGATGATGATCCTTCTGATCATTCATCATCAACAACGGCCTTTACGGTTTCCCACGGTGGTGATCAACCTAGGGTTCATGTTGTTGGTTAGGATTCATGGGGCTTGATGAATATATGGGTTGGGAAGGATAAATATTGAAATGTTTCGGTTGAAGTTCAACCAGAAACTGGAAACGAAGGTGGTGTTTGGGGTGGTTCGCGGCGGCTGGTACGCCGATGATGATTTATAGTGAGGGAAATCATAGAGAGAAATGAGAGCTTCTCTCTCTAAGGTGTATAGAGAGAGGGGTGAACGAATATAGAGAGAGACAGGGAAGGGAAAAAAATGAAAATCAGTGAAGAAGTTCATTTATGTACTTTCTCTATAACGTCCCTAATATGCACCACGTGGCTTCCTGCCAGCAATGGAATAAGGAGACCGTTGATCGGTTCCTTATGCATCTTTCCATTATACACCCTAGTCAACCTTTAATCTGGACCTTCTGTTTGATATACTTTTGATCAACACCTTAGAGTTAACCTCTGGTGGCCCTTTGATCAAAATCAAACGCTCCTGATTAAGCTAATGCACCGTAACGTCCCTGATCCATCTTACAATGCCTAAACAGATCAAACAAATTGTGTTGGGCTTAGCCTAATTCTCTTCATACACCCCATGATTGCTTAGTAGAAAAAACAACACCTTCTTAGTTATTGGGCTCTAAACTGAATTCTGGGCTTATCCCATTTTCTATTAACACGCCCTTAATTATTACGCTGAAAAGAGAATACACCCCCGTGTTTAATAAACAAAATTTAATTCATTTAATTTATTTATTTATTACTTTTTATTTATTTTATTTATTTTTTCTTCCCATATCATTTTTTCTTTTTGCATTAAAATAACATTTATTATTATTATTATTACAATTATAAATATATAATTTATTTTTCATAATAAATATTATAACAACTTTTTATAATTATTAATTATTTTCTAAAATTACTAACCATTTTTGTTAATTCCATTAAACATTTTTTTTACTAACCAAACCAATCATGAATTTTAAGATAGTTAACCAACTTCAAATTATTTTTCTATTAACTTAATCAAAACTGAGATATTTTCCAAAAAATGATTAAATAAGATTACTTTCAAAATTACCTGCGAACTACGTCTACGCTTACTCACTTTTCAAACCCAGACAAGTGTTAAGGATAACTTGAAAACAATTCTATAAAAAACTAACCAAACATATACAAACTACGAAATAAACTCGGATTTCTTCGCAAGAGGATACGTAGGCACGTGGTTAAAACCAAGGCGAATCCCATAATTAAAAAATTAAGTCTTTTTCTTATTAAAATGGAAATAGTAACACTTAAATAGAAAATTCTCTATTTATCCTAAAATCTAAATGGGAGCCCCTTGAGAACAAGGGAGGTGAAGGGTGCTTAACATCTTCCATTCGTCTAACCAACTCGCAAATCTAGAATCTCTAAACCAAATTAGGGTTATTCGTTATTTCCCTTCCTTAGGATAAAAGTAGTGGTGGCGACTCGTATTTTTTGCCAATTACGACAGCTGGCGACTATGCCGGGGACACGACCCTATGGTTAGAGTTTATCCCTCCTTTTAGGTCTATGGTTTTTGGGTTTTTTTCTATTTATGGCATGCTATTGTTTCCATATTTATTTGTTTATTTATCTTTATTTTATTTAGCATCATATTATTTATATTGTTGGTGGGATTTCATTGTAACAAAAATATCAAACCTTAGAAGAAGGATTGTCAATTGGCCAAGGGGGTTTAACATCCCTATGAGTTTTTGCCACAACTTCACCTAGAGTAGGTCGAATTCTGAGAAATACCTTTTAGAGGACTAGAGTCTCTTGGAGGTAGGACTTTGGGATTTGACCAATAACTCTTTGTATAAACAAAATTAAAATATCATGGTGAGACCTTTTATGACCTACGAGATGAAAGTCTCAGCCTTCATTTAATGGAGGCCCTTGTGCCTTTTCTCTATAGTGTTATCCATGATACCCTTAAGGAAGCCACCTTTATGGGGAGGTTAGAATATTCGTAGGACGAACTTATGAACATACCCACTAAGGATACCCTTAGCATCCCACTACCATGTTACATCATCATGCATACATATATCTTGCATTTAAAAATATTCATTATTTTTACATTTTTTGTGTCTTATTCACAAGATTTCCTAAAAAAATAATTAAAAAAAAGGAGAAATGTTTTTGGTGAACATCTTAAAATGAATACTAATAAGAAACCAACCATCTGCATCAGCCTTACAATGCCAGATATCAAGAAAATGAAGTTGATAAGAGGGAAATTACCTGAGAAAGCCGTAAAAGATTTTGTTCGTCGCTTTGGAGATATTATGGGTATGATAAAAATGAATGTACAAGAGGAAGCTATTACTTCTCTTTCTCAATTCTATGACCCTCCACTAAGGTGTTTCACTTTCCAAAATTTTCAATTGGAACCTACTTTTGAGGAATTTGATAGGATTTTGGGATTCTCCCAAATCAAGGATGAGGCTTACATATGGATTGGAATACCATCAAAGTCCGAGACTTGGCTAAAGAAATAAGGATACCCTTCGCTGACCTATTGCTCAACTATAAAAAGGATGGTGAAGTAAGGTATTAGTAGACAATACTTAGAATCTAAGGATCTTTCTTTTGCTGATAAGAAAGAATGAGAGGCTTGTGGAGATTGTTTTGAATTGCTTATCTTTGGCTTAATTATGTTTCCAAATACAATGGACTATATATATTATGCGGCCATTAATGTGTTTTGGGCCGTGAAAGTATTAAATGTTTATCCTACTCCTACTTTACTTGCTAATGTGTATTACTCCCTTCATACGCGTTATGAAAAAGGGAGGGGTGTGCTACTTTGTTGTATCCCTCTATTATACTCTTGACTCATATCTTACATCTACAAAGAAAGTTACATGGTCAAGGATTTGAGAAAGAATGAATGGTCTCAAAAGTTGAGAGCTCTTAGTACCGATTATATTTTGTGGTACACTAGAAACTTGAATATATAAGAAATTGTATATAGTTGTGGAGAGTTTCCAAATGTTACTTTGATTGGGACAAGAGGATGCATTAATTACAATCCCACTTTGGCTTTATGTCAACTTGGGTACCCTTCGGAAGATAAGCCTTCTAACGAATAACTTCAATAATTAGTCCTTCATGATATGGGCAAAGGCAACCCTGAGCTACTCAAGAAAGTCATACAAGCTTGGGGTAAAGTTCACAAGAAAGGTGTTGAATTTCGAAGGAAAATTTTCATGGCAAAAGAACCCTATACTCAGTGGGTTTTGGATAGAGTCTGAATCAGCAAGCTGTCATTCGACATTGATCCCTCATATAAGCCAGACATACCAGATACTCTACTAATATCGGTAGAAGAAGTTGAATAACTAAGGGATTCCATTGAGGAAGCCCAAATAGAAAAGGAGGCGTTATAGCATGACCTTTATGACCTTATGAGAAGAATCAGTTACAACAAGAGCTTGAGCTAAAAAATCAACAGGTTCGGAAGGACCGTGAATTTCTTGGGAAAAAAAGACTTAAATGAAAGCGTACGACTGAAGGGTTTCTAAGTGCTACTTGCAATCTTGATTCCCATAATCAATGGTTGAATGATCTGGCTAGGGAGATTGGAAGACTAAGGAGATGGTATTATCAAGCATTTCAAGACAAAAGGGAGTTGAAAGAAGGCATGAGAATCCAATTCCAAGGATTAGAGGAAGGTGCTCAAGATCAAGCAGAGCATATCCAAAACTTTGTTACAAGCCTCCAAGAAAGCCAAGAGTTAGAGGTGAGGGAGCATCTTAATAGGATGAGAGCAGAAGGACTCCTTTACCAACGAGTAAAGAAGTATGAAGAATTTTTCCAAGAGTTAGAAGCCCTTAGAAAAGATTTACTTATACAAAGGGAACTCTATAAGGAGATGAGAGATGAAAAAGAGATATTGGGAAGAACAATATACAAAGATTACCCAAGCGAGAGAAGATAACAAGATCATAATCCTGACACTCTATAAGGAGTATCTGAGGTACATAGACAAGCATGCAAAGTTCACCTTCTTAGAAAACAATCTCATTGGTGATATTCCTAGAAGCTTAAGAGATGCATAAGCCATGATGGTCCCTCTTCCAAAGGATGTTGAATACTTCCTCAAGATTTGTAGAAAGATGGTTTATGTTTTAGGGCAGAAATTTGCAAGCGTGCTTAGGATATTTAGTTTCCCCTTTTGTCATTTCTTTCAGTATTTAGCATTTGGTTTTTTTGATTCAGTATTTCCCTTCGGTATTTTGCTTCAGTTCAAGTTGTATTTCCATTTTTAGGATTATGGTTTCAATATTCAATAAAAGTATTTTGTTTCGGTTTTATCTATGTGTTCTTGGGATGCTCACCAATAAAAATATAAAAACCTTTAAAAGAAATATAATGAATAATAAAATAAATTCCAAGTGAATAAGACATTTAAGCAAATTCTTAGCATGTTCTTATGCATTCATCCAACCACAAGCATCCATTTCACATTTCATACAAAAAAACTCATCTTTTTCACATCATCTCCAATTAAATCATCGGGCAAGACAAACAGACTTCTCGACCTCCATATCAAACTAGAGCTCATCAAAAGAAAGTAATGGAACAAATTGAGAAAAACCAAGCAGTATTTCAAGAAGACTTAGAACAAGTGAAAGGAAGTATCAACTCAATGAAAGGAGACATGAGTCAAGTATTGCTTTCCCTGAAGAACATCATAGCAAGACATGATGAGATTCCCAAGGTAGATTTTGAAGAAGTAGCTCAAACCATTGGTATAATAAACGGTCACAAACCAAGACATAAACCAAATTTAGGTCCTTTAAATTCAACTGTTGCCCAACAAGACACCATCATGACTGAAGGTTTCGTTCCACCTCCTCCGAAGGTGGGGGCATCCCACACTTTGCAGATTCCGGTTAACAATCCTCCCAACATGGATAACTATATGGACCTACAGTATGGGGACCATGACTTGGATGGTATAACTTAAGAGCCTCAACAAAAGGCACTCCACATCAATGTTTTTGAAGATCATGTGGCAATTAATTAATTTAAAGCCATTGAAGAAAGGCTAAAGGTTGTAGAAGGTTATGATGCTTTCAATGTTGGTGCTCTAGAAATGTTTTTATGTTCAGATGTAGTGATTCCTCCCAAGTTAAAGGTACCTAACTTTGGAAAGTATAAGGTAATCACGTGCCCAAGGAATCATTTACGCATGTTCTGTAGGAAAATGTATGCCTATGCTCACGATCAGAAGCTGATGATCCACTTTTTCCAAGACAATATGAGTGGGGTATCCTTAGATTGGTATATGCAGTTGGAGTGAGAACACATCTGATCATGGGTAGACCTTGCTAACCCCTTCTTAAGTAAATACAAATAAAGCTTGGACATGGCTTCTAATCGCATGCAACTTCAAAATTTGTCCCAAAAGAAGGACGAATCTTTCAAAGAATATGCTCAACAATGGAGAGAAATGGAAGCTCGTGTACAACCACCACTTCTTGAAAAAGAATTGGTAGACATGTTCATGAGTACTCTAAAAGGGCTATATTATGAGAAGGTGGTAGGCAGTGTCTCTTATGAATTCTCCGACTTGGTGATAATTGGGGAACAAATTGAAGATGGTTTAAAGAGCGTCAAGATACAAGGGGCATCTAGTACTTATTACAACCCAAAGAAGCATATTCCTAATTTCTAGAAAAATAAAGAAGGAGAAACTAATGTTGTTGCAGCTCACCAGAAAGCACAACAACCGTTGGTGATCCCATAACAGCAAAACAAGTTTGAAAGACCTTCGATAATATTTGATCCTCTCCCTATTCCACACAGTCAACTACTACAACACTTGCTCAACGCATCCTTGGTAGAACTGAAGTCGCTTGCTCCTCCTATTAGGGCACTCCCACCAAAATATGATGCTAATGCAAGATGTGAATACCATGCTAATTCTCCATGGCATACCATTGAGAAATGTCGGGCCTTAAGACAAAAGGTTCAAGATCTGATAGACTCCCAAAATATCACCTTTGATAAGCCAAATATAAAGACAAATCGCATGCATCTGCATGGTGGACCAGTTGTGAATGCAATGGAGATAGTCACTAATCATGGAGAGACTATATGAGTAAAAACTCCAATAGGTATGCTGAAGGAGAATTGATTGGAATATGGATTTCACTTGGAACATAATGACACTTTCAAGAATACATTGCAGAAATTGGTGGACCAAGGGATGTCCAATTTAGGCACTTCCATGAGGAAGAAAACATAGCAGGAATTAATGGAAATACAAGAAGACCATTGGTGATCCCTTGCCAAGGTCCAAACTCTACAAAGAGACCACTTGTAATTCCTTATGGGGAGTAGATCTCAACAAAGATATCGGTAACAATACCATGCCAAGGTCAAACTCTGAAGATACCATTTCCCATTCTCTATTAAAGCGATAAAGTTGTGTCGTGGAGTTATGATACCACCGTCTATGTCAATGGGTTAAAACAAGAGTGTGAGTCGTCAAAAATTCAAGGGCCTGCAATTACAAATGTAGAATTAACAGGGGGCATGACCTATAGTGGTCTCATATATGCTCCAGATCAACACAAGAAGGATGATACTTTGGCTAAGAATAAAGGAAAAGTTGTGGCTTAAACTAGTCAAGGGAAGGAACCTCCGAGTAAAACTTTTACCGACCAAGAGGCTGATGAGTTATTAAAAATGATCAAGAAGAGTGACTATAGGGTGGTAGATCAACTTCACCAAACCCTGACCAAGATTTCAATACTCTCATTATTAATAAATTCAGAGGTTCACCGAGATTCTTTGATGAAAATACTAAGTGAAACTCATGTAACAAAGGAGATCACAGTGGATCAATTTGATGGAGTCGTGGCTAATCTAACATCAGGATCACACATAGGCTTCAATGACAATGAGTTACCTCCACAAGGAAGAACACACAACAAGGCACTGCATATTTCAATCCAATGTGGTACTAACCGATAATGGCTCTTCCTTGAACATACTATCAAAGACCAGTCTGATGAAACTAACAATTGACGACATAGTTATAAGAACAATCTCTATAGTGTTTAACGCCTTTGATGGCTCACAAAGTACAATATTTGGAGAAGTGGGTCTTCTAGTAAAGATTGGCTTGTATATGTTCTGCATCACCTTTCAAGTAATTGATATAAAACCGACATATGCTTATCTGCTCGAGCAACCTTGGATTCATGCAGCAGGGGATGTCACTTCAACCCTGCATCAAAAATTGAAGTTCCTCGTTGAAGGAAAATTGGTGATAATTTATAGAGAAGAAGATGTCTTCATAAGTCATTTGGAATCTTAAAGATACATCAGTGTGGAAGAAGACTGAGTAGAGACGCCATTCAATGTCCTAGAAGTGGCAACGATGGTTACACTCTCGGTGGAAGAAGTCACAGAACCTGGAACTACTATAACATTTTGGAGAGACTTGCAAATAGTTGTGGAAGACTGAACACCTAAAGGTCGGGGAAAGCTCGTGGAGATACTTGAGAAGAAAGATAACTTTGGTTTGGGCTATCAACCGTTAAAGGATATTAATAAAGGAAAAGGGAAATTTCCTCCCATCTAGTAGACCTTCATCAACAAAGGAATAGAGCATGGTGGAAAAGTATCACTGATATCCAACAAGGGCAAAAACAAGGGATCATCCAACTTCATCCGTGAATGTGCTCCAGGTGAAGAGCTCAAGAATTGGACGGTTATCGAGATTCCAAAGATATTTTTCTTTCCAAAGTAATTTCTTTTTTGTTTTTAAAGAACCTATCTCCCGCTTGAGGCCTAGGGGTAGCTTGTAAGGGCCCCCATTTATTTTCAAACAGTATTTTCAATTAATAAAAGTTTTTTCTTGCATTCAATTGAGATTCATGTCTTTCTCTTTTATTTACTACCATTTTTAAAATGACAATACTTTTTCTTCATTCACACTTTCCAATTTCGCATTCTAAAAAGCACCAAAACATGATAAAATGTTTAGATCCTCACCTAACCTCACCGATAATGATACTTCTACGATCCGATATGATTTTGATGCACCAATCATCCAAGCTAGAGAGGAGGATAAGGAAGATCATGAACTCTCTGAAGATTTAGCAAGGTTACTAGAGCAGAAATCAAAGGACATACATCCATACAAGGAACCTATAGAGATCAACAATCTTGGGACAGAGAAAGACAAGAAAGAAATAAAGATAGGTGCAACCTAGGAAGAAAACGTGAAGGATAGGTTGATCAAGCTCCTGCATGAGTACTGTTGCAACTGGCTTTAAATACAGAGTCGCCACCCTTAATTTTTATCCTAAAGGAAGGGAGTAAAAAGGAATAACCCTAAAGTTCAGAGATTCTATATTTGGACTCGGTTCTAGACGAGGGGAAGGTATTAGGAACCCCTTATCTACCTTGTTCGCAAGGATACGAGGTTTAGAAGTGCAATTTAAAAAAAAATAGGGTTTTAATTTTTATTAGCGGAACTCGCCACAATTTTGATCGTATGCCTACGTATCCTCTTAGGAGGAATCAGAGTCCCATTTCGTAGTTCGCAGTTTTGTTTGTGTTTTTTTTAATTACGACAAATATTCGAATTTCCCACGCGCTTAGCCTAGGTGCATGAATGGCTGAGATTTTTAGAAAAGGGGGCAGTCGATTTAAATATTATCGTAATCTTTTTGAAATTTGATTATTGTATCGATTTCATTTTTAAAATAATTTATTGTTGGTTAAGATATTTTTTTAGAGTTTTAATTGTCAAAATACTTTAATTAAGTGTATGATTAAATAAATGATAATTTAATGCAATAAGTAGAAAATATTTTAATAAATTGGAAAATAAATAATATGATTTAAAATCAATAATAATATTAAAATTATAATTATATAAAATAAGAAATATAAAATAGTAAAATAAAATAAAATAAAAAAAAGATTAAAAATGTAGGGGGTGTGAATATAGTTTGAGAGTAAAATGGGGGGGGGGGGGGGGTAGATAGAAGGGGCCTGAATTCAGATATTGAATTATGGCCCAAATGTCAAGGGGTGCATTTTTTCAAAGCTTAGAAAAACAAGAGGTGCATAAGGAATATGGGTCCAACTCCAGATATTGGACTTGGCCCATCTGGCCATGGGGCGCTGTTTTCAACGTAACACCAAAAATAAAAAAGTAGGGGTGTGTTTAGTAGTGGGCTCGGCCCAGAATAATTAGGAGAGTTCGTGTGGACCCTGTGTGTGTGAGGGGGGGGGGGGGGGCTTACGATGATACCATGGACGTGTGGGACGATGGATTATTTGATCAAGATTGTATAGACATGGTTGAAGGAGCATTGTAACAACCATAAGCATATACGTACTGGATTGCTAAGTTACTATATTTTTTTTACACAACAAGATCACTTTTCAATATCTATTGTGCCCTCTTCTCTCTCCCTTTGCGTCTCTCATCTCTCTCTACATAACAATGAAACCCTAATCCAACACACAACCGACAACGACAGCAGTGTTCGAACCTCTCACTCTCCTTCTCCGATCCTACAATGAAACAACACAACCACATACCATGAAGCTAATCTTTTTATACCTTCAATCCTTTTATAAGGTCGTTCATGATTCTTGATTTTCACCTTCTTTCTCCTTCTTTTGCAGGCAACACAGTGGATGGCAATGAAGATGGTCATGGAGGTTGGAGGACGAGGGAGGCAAGGGTTTCGGATCTAGGGTTTCAGAGTTTAAAACTCGGATCCCTTTCAAGCTTCGTCTCCTCTTCTGTGAATTTGTTATCCCTCTTTCTTTCTGTGAATCCTCTTCCTCCCCATGATCTCCTATTCTGTAATCGCTCCCCCCACTATAATTCTTCTTTTCTGTAGTTTATTTTTCTTTTTCATTGTCCCTTTTCACTAACGATTTCCTCAGTTTTATAATGTTTTTAGATTAGGTAATTTTAGGAAAATGATTTATAAGACATTATTGAGGTGATTGTAATTTAATTTCAAATTTGAATTTGAATCATTTTGAATTTGTTTCTGTTTTAGGATGATTGTGTTTCTGCTTTAATTTTGATGCCATTTCTGTATGATTTGCTCTGAATCAAAAAGGAATGAAAAGATATGATGATAAAAGACTTGACGCGTAAAAACCTCGTCAATCTGTACAATGGTTGTTCTTGCCTTGGGCTGGGCCTGTAAATGTGTTTGGATTCTTCTTGGTTGGGCCATGCGCTTTTTGGAAACAACAACATGTTAAAAAATGGTTGGGCCATGCACTTTTTTGGAAACAACAGTATGTTAAAAACAAAATGGTCCTGCTCACTTAGGCTTTTGTCGACGTTTATAAAAAAATAACAAAAATAAAAATAACTTCAATAATAACAATGTTACTAATAATATAATAATATTAATAATAATCAATTATAATAATAATACAAGGTAATTATAAAAAGATAATAATAATGTTAATGGAAATATAATAATACTAATTATAATAATGATTAATAACAATAATTAATAAAATTGAATAATAATGAAAAAATAACAGAAATTGACTTTCAATTATTCTGATTAAAAGTTGGGCCCTTGAAATAAATTGATATGGGCCAATCTTATGACAACAAAAATGTACCCCCTGTCCTTTATTATCAAACAGAAAAAAGAAACAAAAGGGCCGGCTGAATAGCTTAATGGGCCATACTGATTCAATTGTATTGGGCTTCAACAAAAAAAATATTGTTTTATGCTCCCTTTCCATGTTTTACACCCCTGTAGAAATAAAAATTAAACAATATGATTTATTAAAAAGGAAGCCTAAATATAATATAAGGGTAGGACAAATTTGGTGTATGACAGTTGCCCCTATTTAATCACTCTTCGATTGAATGGTGCGAGAATACGCAGGTCTCGCATGTTCAAATCAGAGGGTTATTAAATAATGGAAGACCCCAAAATTTGGATCAAAACATTATTAAATTAAGGTACACTTATATAGCATACCTTAGAGCTTAAAGAAATAGGCAAGGACGATGATGTATCATCCTACAGGAGTTTGAATAAAGAAATAGGCAAAGATGATGATGCATCATCCTACGAGAGTTTGAATAGAGAGATATGATTGAAGAGTAAGTATAGATAATGATGTATCATCTTACCAACATTTGAACCAAATTTATTATTTGACTTAGACATGACGACACGAATATCCCGTCAATATCTAAAAGAGATTGTAGAATTTTGCATATTTATCGTAACCTAGGATGTAAATCATACAAGCTTGAAAAGTTAACTTACTAATGCTTGGAGACTAATATAGTAAGTTTTGGTTTAATTAGATTTTATTTATTCATCGCAACCTAGGGGATGTATAAAACAAAGTTTGACAACACATTTCCGCATGGAGACTGACACAATTGAGCTATATTGCAGGAAAACTGATAACAAATATTACTGCATAGAGACTGATGCGATGAGTTAAATCGAGGAAGAAACTTGATAATGACATTGCTGCCTAGAGACTGTTGCAATGGATTATACCGTAAAGAGAAAAGAAAAAAAGTTTGATAATAATATTGCGGCATGGAGACTTGTGCAATAAACAAAGTTTGGTAAAAGCGTTGATGTATGGAGATTGCAGTAATGGAAGGAGTTTGATAACATCGCTGCATGGAGATTGATGCAATGGATCAAATTGTTTATTTTGCAACATTGTTGCCTGGAGTCTAACACAATGGGCTAGATCGTGAAGAAAGAACATATTATTGCGTGGAGACTGACACAAAGAGCTATATTGTAGATTTACCACATTATCGCATAGAGACTGACACAATGAGTAAAATTACTGATTTCTCATTATTGTTTCCTGGGGTCTGACACAATGAGCTAGATCACAAAGGAGGAACATATTGTTACATGGAGACTGAGACAATAAGTTAAATATACAAAATTTCGCGCACTTTTGCATAGAGACTGACACAATGGGTGGAATGTATTGGAAGTTGTTTTGAATGATCCACATCTTAGATAACTAAATCAGAGATGAGAATGGATTTTACTGGTTATTTGTTTCTAACGGAGGTAAGAACTGATGGAGGGCCCTAAGGTATTGGCTCTGTTCGTAGTAGGTTTCGAGAAATGTCATGCATGAGGCATATGTATGGAAACATGGAATTTAGAATGGATATGTAACGAATGTGTGTATGCCTCAAATATATGTTGGTGAAAACTATGTTTATATGCCCCAAATATTATGGAAAATTTCTTTTGATAATTCTCCTTCGTCAAACCATTGGGTTCTTGTAGTCATCAACTTCCCTGTATTGTTTGTTGCCAATTATTGTATCTCTGAGTTGATTTGAATTTGGTGAAAAATGTCAGCAAGATTTTAATGCCTGTATCGTAAGTGCAGGCGTAGGTATGGACATAGACATGGATATTGGTGTTAATGTTGACATAGTCGTAGATGTAGGTGTAGGCGTGGAAACAGACATGGATGCTCTTTCAATGTTTTTCTAAATAGATAAACTTTGATGCTTTATCAGATGCTCTTTGGTGCTTTTGTATGTTAGATGCACCAAATGTGGTGAATGACCATGAGATTTTGATATGGTTATGGTGTTCGTCATGCTTGATGTGAGGCCCACTTTTTTTTCACTTTTTTAAAAAAATGGGAAATCTACTATCGAGAATTCCAAGGAATCTACTACCAAGATCCTATTGAGATATTACCTTCTACCGAGGTCTTCTGGATAATCAACTGCTATGATCAACCAGGGGAATCTACTGCGGAGATTCGTTTATAAATTACCTTCTGCTGAGGTCTTCCAGATAATCAACTGTCGTGATTAATCAAGGGAATCTACTTCCAAGATTCAATTGTGAGCTACCTTCTGCTGGGGTCCTCTGGATAATCAACTGACGTGATCAACCCGAGGAATCTACTACCGAGATTCAATTACGAGCCACCTTCTACTGAGGTCTTGTGGATAATCAACTGACGTGATCACCCAGGGGAATCTACTGTCGAGATTCGTTTGTAAATTACCTTATGCCAAGGTCTTCCGGATAATCATATGTCGTGATTAACCAGGGGAATCTACTACCGAGATTCAATAGTGATACCTTCTGCCGAGGTTTTCCGGATAACCATCTGCCATGGTCAACCAGGGGAATCTAATGTCGAGATTCAATGGTGATATACCTTTTGCCGAGGTCTTCCGGATAATCAACTTCCGTGATTAACCCGGGGGAATCTACTGCCAATTTTCGATGTAAAATTACCTTCTGTCGAGGTCTTCTAGAAAATCATCTGCCGAGATCAACCAGGAAAATCTACTGCAGAGTTCTGTTTATAACTACCTTTTACCAAGGTCTTCTAGAAAATTAATTATTGTGATCGACTAGGGGAATCTACTGCTGAGATTCGTTTGCCAATTACCTTCTGTCGAGGTCTTCCAGATAATCAACTATGATGATCAACCAGGAGAATCTACCGCTGAGATTCCGTTTGTGAGCTACCTTCTACCAAGGTCTTCTGGATAATCAACTGCCATAATCAACTAAGGGAATATATTGTCGAGATTTAATGTAGAATTGATAATTTGATCGACAATGATGATTGTCTTCACATAAAAATGAGGTTTTATGCTATGTGTGCAAATTTGATTGATGTATGAAATGTGATGATTGATTTGATTCATGTGATGGATGACTTGTATATGTGTAAATGGATGTTGGATTTTTAAATGCGAATGTGTAATTGGGATTTTTGAAATATGCTCGACCCATGCTGTCGGACTTCGTCAAATGGATTAGATGATAAGTATAGCTTGATTCTGGATCGAAGAGCCTTAATGCATGATTTATGCAGCCTTATGTTTTATGATTATGACTTGAATGGTTTTTTGAATGGGGCCCATTTGATGGATCATGGATGATTAAAGCGTGAAAGTTATCTTATGAAACAAGGTTTCTTGTCATATAATGGTAGAGTGTTGTGCTTACATGATTTCTTGATACTCGATTTGAACTCAAAGATTGCTGATGTAGAAGAAAGATCCACCAGAGGTTATGAAAGTACGCAGAGAGCCAACCCTTATATGGATTGTCTTTAGTTAATTTGTTAGTAAGGTCTTGGAAGAGATTCTCATTAATATGAGTTTGGAAATAGTTTGATCATAATATGAATGACCTCACTATTTTGCATTATGCCCCTGATTAAAAGACTCTTGAAAATGTTTTGATGAGCCATTTTGAATCAACTCCTTTTAATCGAGCCTCACAGTGGTTTTCACCAACATTAGAACTATGAAAGATGTGTCCCTCAATCTCTAGGATCTGGAGGAAGTACCCTCAAAAAGAACTTAGACTTCACCATGAACTTGACATAGATTGCCCCGAGTATTCGAAACTTGAAAAGTTTGTACTCGAAGTTGCTGAAAGGGGAATTTCGACCCTACATCCAATAGGATGAACTTGGTACGTACTTCCCCAACATTTGAATCTTGGAAGGTTTCCCATGATTATCAAGGCCTTGAGATGTTTTTTAAAATGAGGAAACCGAGTCATACCCTGTTGTGATATGACCTAATTAAGGAAAGCTTCTTCGAAAGGTATGCCCCTGATTGAGCATTGCTTTGGATTTTGATTGAAGTTGATTGGATCTCAGAATGATCACCTTTTATCAACAGTACCTTCATGTGATATACCCCTATGATCATTAGTATTTTCCCTTGTTTATAAGTGATCCCCTTAAATGCTTTTCCCTTAGTTAGGAGCTTCTTGGAAGTTTTTCCTTTGATCAGACCCTTTTGAAATCTCCTTGATGCTGAGTATTGATTCGTAGATAAAATTGTACATTTTGAAAAAGTAATTTCGTTTGATGCACATGCAAGTTCTTGAAATTGAAATTGATTATTTGAAAATAAATGGAAGATTAGAAGATGAATATTCAAAGAAGCGAAGATGATTAATAATTTTAACAAAGATAAGATTCAATTTAACACAAATCTTGCTAAGTATGCTTTCATAGTGAACCTAGCTTCAATTAGGACTTTCAATGGTTATAACGTGGCCATGATTCATGGTTTAAGAAAAAAAGATATTAGGCTCAAAATTTATTTAGCCCACTCTATTCTCCTTGATTTTCTTCAATTCTAAGTCCAATTAATCCAATAGATGCATTTAATTTCCAAGAGAAATTTCATAGTTGCACAGATGATGAGAAACATGGATAAAGATCCAAGCGTTGATGAGAAGCCTTGAAGATTCTTGAGGTGGCATTCAAAATATTTTTTCCAATTTATTTGTATTTTTTAATCCATTATTTTGCATAGACTAATTCATTTGATTTTCGGGTCCACCGGGGTGCCCTAACTTTTGCCCAAGTCAAGTTTTTTTTTATTGTTAATTGACTTAGCGGGCTTTCTCCTTTTTTTGGATTTTTTGTTTGTTTTTGATTTTGAAAATTTGTGACTGCCATGCTGATTATTGTAAGCTTTGTCTCCATCGTTTCCTCGATCTCAATTGATGTACCAAGGAAGAAGGCGTTGTGGATGTTGTCTTTGTTTATTCATCAATCTTGGATGATGAAAGTGAGGAAAAGGATGCGCTCAAATCTTTGCTTAGATCATTTCCTAAATTATGTATCGAGAAGAGATATGCTCGAACCTTTTATTTAGATAAATCACTTCTCTTGAGAATAGAATGCGCCATTGAATTAATTGAAAGACTACCCTGCCGTTGGTTAAAATTAAGGGTTTTTTTTTTATTTTTTTAGAAAATTAAACAAAACTCCAACTTCTGGCTCGAGGGGGTTAACTACAGATTAACTCCTTATTTCTCCACTGTTTAGGAAGTCAAACAATTCCTTACATCGCCAGCTAAGCCTTGCTATTAAAAATCATACGTCAGTAAAATTCAATTATTTTGTATTTTCATTATCCTCCCTCGAAGTTTGTTAATTTGAAAATGCAAAAGAAGATTTGGAAATGGAAAGTCGTTAATTATTTGTGGAATGAATTGATTTCAAAAACATGCATGCTTATTTTATTAGAATTACTTGACCAAAGAGTACAAAGTTTATAACTGTGATATGGTGGCAGAACAGACTGTTATACTGGTTTTGCGTTTGTATTTGCAAATGTTGCGGTAAGCAAGAGTCGCCACTGAATTTTATTTTATCCAACAAAGGAAAGGGTGAAAAGAACAGAAAAAGACCTTTCGAGAGTTTTCTGAGTAAGTGGGGTAGATTATGGAAAGGGAAGGGGTTAGCACCCTTTCCATCCGTAGTTATCTACAGGCTCTTAGATGCTAGCTCATTTGGAAAAAAATACCTTGTGCTTTGTGTGTTTTTGAAAAGTATTTTTGAAAGTGCCTTAGTGCGGCAATTTGCTTTAGGATAACTCTTGAAATAGTCCTCAAGAATGTTGATAAATAATTTGAAAATGTTTTTGAAAGTTATTTTGTGTAAAAGTTTTTTTTTGAGCAATCATCTAACAACTATCTACTTTTACTCGAAAGGGTCATTCTTTTCCTCTTTTAGACAATGTTATTCCATTATTAGTGAGTAGGTAGCCCTATCGTTGGATGTATGAGGGACATTTGAAGGGGCGTTTATAATCACAAAGGCAATTGGGCAAGAAACCTTAGTAACTACCCTAGAGTTTTAAGATCACTTTATCGAGGCAACATCGAGAGGGTCATCGAGGGACTTGTGATCTTTAAACCAGAGGGTAGCCACTAAAATCTCTTAAGTTTCGAGAGTTGTGACTATTTTCCGAAGGCAACCGAAGTGGGAGTACCCTAAAGATGTGCATGTGAAATTGTATTGGGTTTCAGTTATTTATCTTGATGTTAGGTTTTCTAGTGTTCACTTTTAGTCTTATCATGCAATCCTATTAGGCATACATCTAACAGTTAATATATGTAAAGGAAATAAAAATGCAGGAATTTAAATCTACGATATTACAAGGGTTTCAGGGAGGGGGAGTTTACAAGTCAAAAATGGGGAAGAAAATAAAGCAATAAAGTAAAATTCCTAGATTAAACTATTACAAACGAGTAAGCAGTTACAATAATATGAAAAAATGCGAAAGTAAATAAATGTGCGCGAATTGAAAATAACATCTAAATCTTAAGTGAAAGGAAATATTTTTGTTTGTTTTTATTTTGGGAAAATGATTTAATTAAAATCCTAAGTAGATTTAGTTTTAAATTAAAGGAAAGAATTTTTTTTTATTAATAACCATGTATTAAAATAATATTTCGCAAATAACCGGGTTTCGGAAAAAATTACGCAAATAACCATGTTTCAGATGACTCCCCAAAGGAGGAGCCATCTCACTTGGCGCCTCCACCTAGGGTTTTGCCCTAGGTGCCATCTCACTTGGCGCCTCCCTTGACTTTTAGCCAAGTGAGATGGCGCATGCTCCTTAAAAGTGAGAGGAGGCGCCATCTCACTTGGCTCCTAGGGCAAAACTAGGGCAAAATGCTGTTTTATAAATAATTCGTCCGTTTCTCTGAAATTTCTCACACTTTCTCGCACTGTATTTTTATTTTGTACTCCATTATTTGCGTCACGACGTCGCCTATGATTTTTAGCAGAGATGGTTACGTTATATTCTCCGCCACAAAACCTGCGATGAAAATGAAATTCTGGCACATTCACTCCATGGAGCGTCTGAAGCGGGAGTTGATGCGGTGGCTAGATGGAGACATTGCGGAGGGGGAAAAAATTCGAAGGATCCAGCGAAAACGAACAACAACCTCACATGCGACAGGAAAACCTAATGTGTGGTTGGAGGAAGTCAAAACAGACAGTGATGTAATGCTGATGATGCATGGGTCAGATGAAATTGTGTTAACAGTTGTAATTTCCTAGATTGGATATCATTAATTATTGTTGTACGCGTTTTATTAATTGTAGCAAAATCTGTTAACGGAAAACCCAAATGTTTACAACACAATTATGAAAAGATTTTATGTATTACATTATTTATGTGGTCGAGCCAGACGCCCGATTCGGACAGTTTTTGCGATTGTGTCCGACCTGACGGCATAAACCACACTTTCTTTCCAACCTGTCAAGATCGTCCATTTCTGTTGTGATGCGCCTACTTTTGGGACGACCCTTCTTGTTCCTTCTCATTTGGTCATTATGCCAAACTATATGCCGTTGTATTCAGGCTAATAATCTGGTTTTGCCACCAAAGGAAAGTTATTGTTGTAAACAGTGAGCAACGTTTCAGATTTGTAAACGTTTGACAGCAGTTGAAGCGAGTCTTGATGGGTATGAGCACAAGCGGAAATGACATGAGAGTAAGGCATACGAAATGCTTGAAACCTGCCACAATCGCACCATTGAGAAGGTAAAATGACCCTGTATTCTTGTCTTGGCAGGCCTTCATTGTGGTCGATTGTCTCTTTCACAATGAAGTTGTGGCTGTGTCAGTCAAACCGTATAACCATGTGAGTGTTGGCTTTAGCACTTTCAGCCTTAATGTATTTCATGCAACTTTCACTCCATAGTTGTCCAGATTGCAACACCGCATTCCACATTTCACCTCTTTTGGCAAATAACGCAGCCATCCTAAAATACGTAGATTTTACCAAGGCAGTGATTGGGAGGTTTCGTATGCCCTTGAATACCCCATTCATTGATTCAATAAGATTCGTTGTCATATGCCCCCATCTTTGGCCATTGTCGTATGACCTAGTCCATTTTTCCACCGGAATATTATCGATCCACCTACCGGCTTCCGGATTAGACAAACGGATCTCGTTGCGGTAATATTTGAATGTGGGTTGTGTCAATGCATATCCCGCATTCATAACCGCTTTCCTCAATGTTTTGTCGTTGACCTCCCTCGAGAAATTCTGGACGATATGCCTAACGCAATAGACATGCGTAGAAGGAGGGTCATGCCAACCATTTGCTGGATTATTGTAGGCACTTTCAATGGAGGCATGTCTGTCCGAGATCAAACAGAGATCTGGTTGAGGAGCCACGTGTGTCCGAAGATTTTTCAGGAAAAAGCTCCAAGCACCACCTGTCTCCCCCTCGACAAGGGCAAACGCAACGGGGAAAATGTTGTTGTTACCATCTTGTGCAACTGCCATCAATAGCGTGCCTTTGTACTTCCCATACAACCAAGTCCCATCAATTTGTAAAATTGGTTTGCATGATGCAAACCCTGTGATGCATGGTTGAAATGCCCAAAACACGCGACTGAATATTCGGTTGCCATGCAGTAGACTACCATCTTGGGCGTACGCTGGCAATGTTTCCAGAACGTAAACACTACCTGGAGAATACGTCTTGAGTGCATTTAGGTAGCAAGGAAGTTCTCGGTATGACTCCTCCCAGTTTCTGTACACCCTTTCAATCGCCTTAGTCTTTGCTAACAACGCCTTACGGTAAGACGGAGTGTAGTTAAAAACCGTGGTGATGTGGGAGATGATTGTTTTCACCTTCAAAGATGGGTCGTTGCTGACCAGGGGTAGGATTTCTTGACAGATTAGATCATAGTTGAGTTTTCGGTGGTCCTGTGATTGAGTGGAACTTACACAAGTGTGGGTAGTCATGGAACCTATGACCCAGCAGTCACCCCTTAATCTGTATGATGCGGTCAGCTTGAACATACAGTCAGGGTGGACACACTTGATCTTATGCCTTTTCGGGTTGACACGATCCACCTTAAAATCAACCTAGTTGAGCATGTGAAATTTTTTAATGGCCCTGATGCATTCCTCTCTGTTATGAAACTTGTCCTTCTCTTTTAAATTTTCATCTGACTGCATATACGGCTTGAAAAATAAGTCAGTAGAAAGTTCATCTCCGCCCATGTTGAAGTTTGTCATGTGCGGAGGTGGTGTGTAGATTTTGTCTGTAGGAATACTAGGGATGCCATCATCTTCAGAATCATCGTTCACCATTTCATCAAACTCTAACTCGTTATCTTCTTCTTCATCATCAACTGCATCTACCTTATCTTGTTCATTCTCCAAAGGATCAACCTCTTGTGTCACCTGAGGCTCTTGAAGCAAAACGTACAACTCAATAGAGTCGTATCCAGAATAGACATGGATGGAAATCATATTCTGGAGATCCTCGTCATCTTGAACTTCAACCTTATAAAAAATTACTTGGTTATTTCCAAAGAAAACTGGATTCTGATAAAATATCTGGGACACCGGGCCTCGTTCAAGTTTGGCCTCCAATCTTTTTTTGAAGTACGAGAAATTGGCTTTCCCGTTTAAGAGAAATCGAATGTTGTCTGTGTCTCTAAACAAAAACCCAACTGTGGGACAAATGTATGTCTCACCGTTGAAATGTGCTTTGACAATAAATTGTGGTGAAGAGGCCATTGCGTAGAATTGTTTTAAGGTTTGAAGGTTGGAATGTTTGAGGTTTATTGATTGTATGAAGGTATGAATGCTGTAATGTTTGAAGGTTGGAATGTATGAATTTGATGACTGATTCGAAGGTTGGAATGTTTGATTGTTTGCAGGTTTGAAGGTTTGGTTGTAAGAACATTTGAAGGTTGGAAGATTTGACAGATTATGTGAATCAATGTTATGATAAACGTAAGGATAAAAATTTAAATTAAGTAAGGATGCAACCCCCCAAGGCTGCCAATAATATTACATGCAATAATGAAACCCCATAGGCTGCCACCTAGCCTGGCCCTATTCTGCACATATACATGTATTTTGTAAGACTCCTCCCATCAACTCCAATGGGCTTACATGCAATAATGAAAGGAATCCCAAAGGCTGTCACGTAGCCTGAGCCTAGGCTGTAACAAAGGACACCTCTTATTCGCCAATTGGGGTGGCGACACCATTCATTTTTGTACTCTTTCGCCAAGTCCAATGGCACCTCCCTTACTGTCCAATCGTGATACATGCATGGGCTTATGTAACCCCATAGGCTGCCACCTAGCCTGGCCCTATTCTGCACATATACATGTATTTTGTAAGACTCCTCCCATCAACTCCAATGGGCTTACATGCAATAATGAAAGGAATCCCAAAGGCTATCATGTAGCCTGAGCCTAGGCTGTAACAAAGGACACCTCTTATTCGCCAATTGGAGTGGCGACACCATTCATTTTTGTACTCTTTCGCCAAGTCCAATGGCGCCTCCCTTACTGTCCAATCGTGATACATGCATGGGCTTATGTAACCCCATAGGCTGCCACCTAGCCTGGCCCTATTCTGCACATATACATGTATTTTGTAAGACTCCTCCCATCAATTCCAATGGGCTTACATGCAATAATTAAAGGAATCCCAAAGGCTGTCACGTAGCCTGAGCCTAGGCTGTAACAAAGGACACCTCTTATTCGCCAATTGGGGTGGCGACACCATTCATTTTTGTACTCTTTCGCCAAGTCCAATGGCGCACCCCTTACTGTCCAATCGTGATACATGCATGGGCTTATGTAACCCCATAGGCTGCCACCTAGCCTGGCCCTATTCTGCACATATACATGTATTTTGTAAGACTCCTCCCATCAACTCCAATGGGCTTACATGCAATAATGAAAGGAATCCCCCAAGGCTGTCACGTAGCCTGAGACTAGGCTGTAACAAAGGACACCTCTTATTCGCCAATTGGGGTGGCGACACCATTCATTTTTGTACTCTTTCTCCAAGTCCAATGGCGCCTCCCTTACTATCCAATCGTGATACATGCATGGGCTTATGTAACCCCATAGGCTGCCACCTAGCCTGGCCCTATTCCGCACATATACATTTATTTTGTAAGACTCCTCCCATCAACTACAATGGGCTTACATGCAATAATGAAAGGAATCCCAAAGGCTGTCACATAGCCTGAGCCTAGGCTGTAACAAAGGACACCTCTTATTCGCCAATTGGGGTGGCGACACCATTCATTTTTGTACTCTTTCGCCAAGTCCAATGGCGCCTCCCTTACTGTCCAATCGTGATACATGCATGGGCTGCCACCTAGCCTGCAAGAGTGACTCCTTTCATTTTTTGTACATGCATGCATGCATATGTGTAACCCCCTAAGCATGCAAATGTGACACTTCACAGGCATGCAAGCACAAGCAACCACTATATCAAACTTATTTGCCTATAAATACATACCATATCATACATCTCTCACACCCACACAAGTCTCACTCTCTGCTACGAAATATTTCATAAGTCTATCATACTCTCTATCGCTTCCTAAGTCTTTCATACTCTCAAGCATTTTAAACAATGGCTCTTCTAACAATGGGCGATACTCACAGAGGCACAAGGGAAAACATTGCTGCATTTGTAAGTTTCTTCTTTGGTTATACATTTTTCATACTTCAAATAACACGTTGTTCATCTTAATTAATCTTACACCTGTTAAATTATGAACTCAGGACACAAAAAGATTCAGAATCCGTTCGCACAACTACCTGGCTCCCGACCCATTTATCGTCCCATATCTGGAATACGCAGGTTTTGGACATGTCATAAAGATCTCCAACTGCACCATTGACTCGAAGTTCATTCTTGCAATGTTGGAAAGGTGGAGACCGGAGACCCATACATTTCACCTACCAATAGGTGAATGTACCATCACGCTAGAGGATGTGTACATGCTACTAGGTCTCTCTGTCGACGATAAGGCCGTGAACGGGTCGGTTCAACAACCCAACTCTCAGTGTGAAGAACTGTTGGGTAGGGATATGGTAGAAGGTGGTGGTGCAAGAGGGCAGGGAATACTACTCACTGAGCTGAAACGTCATTATGCAAGTTTGGAATTAAATGAAAATTCCTCAGAGAATGACAGGGTAGTAAAAGCCAGAACGTATCTTATGATACTTTTTGGTACATTTTTATTTCCCGAAAGTACGGGAAATAGTGTAAATTTTATGTACTTACATTTACTAACAAATTTTGAAAAAACAAGAAAATATAGTTGGGGTTCTGCAGTATTAGCCCACCTATACAGTTCCTTGTGCAAAAACGCAGTCAAGGAAAAATGTACATTTTATGGGTGCGCTTTTTTACTACAAGCCTGGGGTTGGTGGAGGATGGAGTCCTTAAACCCCGTCAACAACAACACTTTCGGTTTCCCGTACGCAACCAAGTAAGTCATCAAGTTATAGCATTTATAACTATTATGCTCTTCCCAAAATATATGCTAAGAATAAAATGTTTCTCATTTCCTTTAGGTACTGCGTGAGGGGTATGGATTATGGCAAGAATCCAAGATTCAATGTCGCACTCTACCGCAACCTGTTGGATCACTTAGGCCCGGATGACGTACGTCGTAGCTTTTAACTTTTGTTCAACTAAATTATTTATACATTACTTTTGCATTAACCTGATTTACATTCTATCGCAGTTTGTCTGGAGACCATATTTGGGTTTGGGCCATGTTCCAAACCCGAAGGATGCAGCAACTTGGACCGCGAAGACTGCAATCATTCGGTTCAACATTGTGGAGATGCACCACAACGACCGTGTGAAGATGCAGTTCGGAATGCATCAAGAGATACCAAGTGATCCAACTTGTTTGTCCCCATGGCATCTTAAAAGGGTCGACGCCCAGTGGAGTCTTACCAACTGGAAAGACTTCGCTCCGGAATGGTGTAAGATGTGGCAGAGGCGTCACCGCTACGTCTTGTAATTCCCGGTTTTCCTTACTCAAGGTAATATGCGACACACTGATCAATATTTGTCGTGGTACAGGTCGGTTAGTAACCCAGAAATGCACGTGTCTCATCCAAGGTACTTGGTTGACCCACGCACATAATGGGCACAACCCTCGATTCCCCATCAACAAACCCAAAACCCATCAACCTCCCACCAACCCCCAAGAAGAAACAGACCCACAAACACCCAACCGTATTCCCCACCACAACACAACTACAATCAAATGCCGCACAACCAACCACAATCACCACCAAACTACCAATACCCCGATATGCCTCAAACCCAACCACAATACCAACCCCAATACCAACGCACCTGCATACCCCACACACAATTTCAGTCTTCCACATATCCCAATATGGCGCCCTCAACATCCAGCCTTAGCCCTGATATGGGAATGTCGGAAGATTACGAACAAGCCGACCCAACCTACCATCACCCACAATATCACCAAACCACCCAACATCCTCAATACCAAACACCCCAAGATCCATTTCCTTTCTACCCACCGTACTCAGACGACCAATGCTACAGACTAACCATCGAACCCCACCCACCGCCAACACGACCAAACTCTGAGGGTATGGGTAACCGACTGTACCAGAGTGGATCTTCTAGATATGGAGATCTGACTGATTTTATGGATTCGTACCGCATTGACTTCGCTGGGCCATCGACCTTGCCGCAGCAGGAAACGCGACGACACCCAGCACGAGAAAGGCGAGGACAGGGATGCGGAACCGGGGGTCATTACCGGGTTCCGGGGGATGACTGATGTATCTTTTTTTTTTCCAGTATTTTTGTATCCATTTTTTTTATCTGTTTTTTTACTATTATTTTAATGTAATACAGTTGGATGTAATTATTTTTTTTTAATAAAAAGTCCATATTGTTGATCTCTGTCCAACACGCAATGCACCGGAAAAAAAATATTTTTTTGCCCTAAAAATACACCTAGGCGCAATCTCACTTGGCTTAGGGCATGCCCTAAGCACATAGGCGCCAAGTGAGATGGCGCCTCCCTTAAAAATATAGGTGCATGCGCCATTTCAGATGGCTCCTCCTTTGAGGAGTCATCTGAAACATGGTTATTTGCGTATTTTTTTCCGAAACGTGGTTATTTGCGAAATATTATTTTAATACTTGGTTATTAATAAAAAAAATCTAAAGGAAAGGGCAAATTAATTAATTAATTAATTAATTAACAAAATTTAATTCAAAAAGAAAACACTAAGCCTAATGTTTTTTATGATTTTTGATTTTAATGTTAATTAAAACTAGAAGAAATAAAATAATGAAGAAAAAAACAAAATAAATGGACCAAGCAGTAAAAAAAGAAAGGGTGCAAATTGTAGAATGCAGGCCCGGATCGAAAAGAGGCCTAGAGCTGCCTTTCGATCCAATGAAGAAGCTGGTCGAAGGTGCATGATGGACTGCACATTTGGGGGCACTGGATCTGGATTGGCTAGCATCTGGAAGCAGGGAAATGATGGTGCATGATATACTCCTTCGATCTAGGAACATTGGATCTCCAGGAAATTCCTTAGAGAAATAAAACAAAATCCCAGACTTTGGTCGAATCTGGTCTTGGATTCGATAGTCTGTGGCTGCATCATCCTAGTTTGAATCCCCTGAGACTGAATCAAAAGCTATTTCGTCTTGAAACATCATGAATCATGAGATTCGAAGGAAGATACAGATTATGCGCTAGCAATGGCACGATCTCATCCCTGCACTTAAACTTGTATGTAACACATGGAAACTGTGATACGGTGGCAGAACCGACTGTTATACTTGTTTTGCATTTTGTATTCGCAAATGTTGTGGTAAGCAAGCGTCGCCACCAACTTTTCTTTTATCCAAATTAAGGAAATGGTGAAAAGAACAGAAAAAGACCATTTCGAGAATTTTCTGAGTAAAGGGGCTAGATTATGGAAGGATAAGGTGTTAGCACCCTTTCCATCTGTAGTTTTCTACAGGCTCTTAGATGCTTAGCTCATTTTAAAAGTACCTTGTGCTTTTTATAATTTGAAAAATGTTTTGAAATTCCTTAGTGCAGCAATTCACTTTCCGTCAACTCTTGTATCAGTCCTCAAGAGTGTTGATAAAGCAAATGTTTTTGAAAGTTGTTTTTGAAATGTGTAAGTGTCAAAAGTTTGTTTTATTTGAGCAAGCATCTAACAACTATCTACTTATACTAGAAAAGGTTTGTTATTTTCCTCCTATCCTTTAGACAATGTTATCTTACTATTAGTGAGTAGGTAGCCCTATCGTTGATGTTGAGGGACAATGGAAGGGACGTACAATCATAAAGGAAACACGTGGAGACGCTTTAGAAATTTTGTTTAGGGGCTAGATCATTTACCGAGAGAAAATTGTAGGGTCATCGAGGGACTATGATCTTTTTTATTTATAGGTCTTTGCTAAAGCGTCCCTGTTTCGAGGGACATGGTTATTTTTCTGAAGGCAGCCGAAGTGGGCGTTCTTTAGAGGTGCATGTGTGCAATGATTCAGTTCAGTTCATTTATCTCTTGTTATTAGGTTTTCTAGCATTTTCTTATTAGTCTTTCCATACAAACCTAATTACTAGTAGTTAATATTTTGCTGAAATTTAAAATACAGGAATTTAAATCCTACGCTATTACAGTGCTTCGGGGAGGGGGTATTTACATGTCCAAATAAGGGAAAAGAAAATAAAGAAAAGCAGTAAAATCCTAGTTTAATCTATAACATCCTATCAGCAGATACAAAAATATGAAAAAGAAAAAATAGAAAGGAAAAAATTAAAAACGCCCGAATTGGGAAAACGACATAAAACTCTAAAAAAATTTAAGTAAACAAGAAAATATTTTTTTGGTTGTTTTTATTTATGAAGATGACTAAATAAATATCCTAAAATTATTTAGAAAAATAAAATTTAATTAAGAAATTAGTCTAAGTCCCTTTTTTTATTATGAAAAGAAAAGAAAATGCTATAAATATAAAACTATTCCTAATTTTATTTTATTTTAATTTAAAAAAGAGTTAAAGTTTAATTCATTAATTGATTAAAGAAATTAATTTAATTAAAATATCTGATCCTAATTTTGTGATTTTTATTATTATTTTGATTAATTAAATAAATAAATAAAAGAAAAAAAACAAATTAAAAAAGAATTAAAAATAAACAAAGAAAAGATAAAGCCTAGTCAGCTTAGCAATTGGTGGGTGCTGAAATTGAATTTCGTTGGGCTCAATAGAGAGCCCAGACCTGCTTTTGGATCCATTGAAGATGATTCTTGATGGCACATGGTGATCTGCCCATTAAAGACCTTGGATTTAGATCAATCAGGATCTAGTGGTTGTGATTCGAAGGCGTATGGTGTACTCCTGACTATTCGAAGTGTGGGGTTTGCATGAACATTGTTAGGGAAAAAAAATTGTTGAACCTGAGATTCGAACCCAGGTCCTCCCTCATAAACATGTCATGCCTTTACCAATTGAGTTGTTGCACCATTCGTGTATAAGAGCAAACACAGTATATTATATACAAAACAAAGTCAAGCATATTTGAAAATGAAAAAAAAACGCGCGCTGATTTAAACTGCCCAATGAGGGGCTGCCAGATACTTCGACCGGAGGGACGTCGGAGTCAAACTCTGGTCGTCTTCTCTGGTATGCTAACTCTGCAAAAATCCAGCAAACTTTAATTTCAACAAAATCAAATGACCCTAGCCCACACGAAATTCCCCCCTGAGTTCGAATTTGAGGTCTATTCGCCCTAAAAATCCCTAGATCGTGAGGTACAACGAAGAACTCAGATCGTGCCCTAGAAATGGAACGATCCTATTCTAGCTCCTATTATCGCATGTTTCATGTTACAATTGTTCTATGGATCATCCTAAATATGTAGAAAACATTGAAAACTGTTAAGTCATCACGAAATCATCAATACGAAATTAAAAAAATTACCAACGATGAGTGTGCTTCAGTTTGCTGGTTCTGGGTGTGGAATAGATTGAGTGAAGGTAGGTATGTATTCCTGGGAATCTCAGGATGTTGATGGATCCTTTGAATCAGATTGAAATGGACTGGAATTGGGTTTTTGGATTTTGACAACTTTGCTATTTTTTTGCACTTTCGTGTGACTCCTTAAGGTGTTTTCCAATGTGTGTAAGGCTTGAAAATGTGACCCTTATATAGAGGAGATGGAGGGGACAAGGTTTCATGGCAAGAGTCAATGCCATAACTATGTTTTCCATCCAAAATCCAACAATTTAAAAAGCTTCCAAATTTTGCCAAAACTGTCCCTTTCCATGTTAGCATGTACCTGGACACACCTTGCATGAAATCTTGGGCCCAAGGCTGACCAAAAACACTAGGCCAAAGGTTAAGGCCCATCTCTATACATTTTGTGCAATTTATTTTATATTTATTTAAAATAAATTAAAATAAATGTAAACAAAATAGATAAAAATGGTAAGGCAATGTGGAATTGATATTAGAGGTCCCCTACAAGGTTAGGATAGTGTTTGAAGTCCAAAAAGTTGGACCATTGCCTTAAAAGTTTAAGTTTGCTCAATGCACAAATCTTGAAATTTCCAAAATTTTCCCAACTTGGGCAAGCCATAACTTGCTCAATTCTGATCTCGTGATGATGATCTTGAACTTTTTATAAATCCCAAGATGTCTACTTCAATCCCTCTTTTGATCAATTTTTCATTTGAAGATTTTATCTTGATGTAAATGGTCTTGACAAAAAGTGCCTTTTGTTGACTTTTTGAAAATGACATGTAATGTATGAGTTTGTATCTTTCAAATGGTGCATCTCTTGATCTTGAGGAAAAAAGAGAAGTTGTATGGAATTATATTCTCTTCTAAATGATATTTGGTTGGGGGAAATGGATGAAGTATGTGAAAGTTATGCCTGGTCAAAGTTCAGTTGACTTTTCCTATAGAAACCCTAATTTAACAATTCTTGACTTTTGATAGATTAGGAGTATTTCTGTAGGAATCATGATCAACCCTTGATAAAATGATGGATATCATTTCAAAATGTTGATGTTGACCAAAAATCATGAAGTTTGACTGTATTTGGGCCACAAATGACTTTTGACCTAGTATAGTTGATTTTCCAATATTTGAGCCATTGACTGAGCAAACTTGTAGTGCAAGGCATGAAACTTGGCATGGGAAATCTTGAAGGCATATTAGGACCATGGAAAACATTTGAGACCTTTGGAGGTTACACATCTTGATTAAAAGTGAAACCCTAATTGGAGGTTCATTGCTTAGGAGGAGAATTTGTCTGGTTAATTCTTGGCCAACCTTAAGCAATTGAGGACCTCAATGAGCATGTCTTGAGTAAAAATTGAAGGGAAAATTTTAGGGTACAACAACTTCCCCTGTTCAATCTTCTTAAACCTGAGTATTTAGATTGGCTTGTTTACCTTTCGTGATCTGAAGGTGGAAGAGGATTGAACAATAGAGTGCTCAGAAATTTGCACTCGTATGAAGTAACATTGTTGGTTGATGCCGTCGGGAATGGGCTTACAGATTCCATTTGGAGAAGATGATAGAGAGTCATCGGATATGGGCTTAAAGATTCCATCCAAAGTAGATGATGACTTCATAAGAGGTCTCTTTAGGGGGTCCTCTTCCTGCTGTCTGAGGAGGAGTCCGCTGGGGAATATGGTTTTCTATTATTCTCCTGCTTGAGGAAAGCTCGGTGGGGGAATAAAATATAGGAACTTCAGTTGTCCAAGGCTCTATTGAGGAGTTATCTCTATACTGGAATATGAGAGTTTATTGTTTTTTGGTTGAAGTCCGGGTTTCACAGTAACTTGTTGGGGATAATGGAATTATCCTTTACCTGAAAATGTAATAAGAGGAGCTTATGTAGGGCTGTTTCGAGATGAATCTGTGTTAGTCTGCATCCGGAGATTTGAGAAGGAATCCGTGCAAGATTTCTTCAGGATGAGTCTGTGTTAGACTGCATCTGGATGATGAGAGGGAACCCGTGTAAGATAACTTCAGGATGAGTCTGTGATAGACTGTATCTGGAGATCATGAGAAGAAAACCGTGTAAGATTACTTCGTCTGGTCATGTAGATAATATTCATGTCTGGTTTCATATGTTAATCTACAAATCATCTGTTCGCAGATAGTTATCCTGTCTCGTTTCAAGTATTAATCTGGAACTAGAAAATTATCGGTCACTGAGATAGTTGTCCTGGATGGTTTCAAGTATTAATCTCTGACCTGAGAAAGAAAGATAGCTTTCTTGGCTTGTTACAGGTGTTAATATTCAATCTCCTCATGTAGATTGCTTTCCTGGCTTGTCACAGGTATTAACCTACAATCATTCATCCACAAATAGTTTTCCAGGCTTGTTACAGGTATTAACCTACAATCAGTCGTCCACAGATAGTTCTCCTGGCTTGTTACAGGTGTTAATCTGGAACTTGAAAATTGTCGGTCACTGAGATAGTTGTTCTGGCTTGTTACAGGTATTAATCTCTGACCTGAGAAAGAAGATAGTTTTCCTGGCTTGTTACAGGTATTAATCTTCAATATCTACATATAGATAGTTTTCATGTATGGTTTAAGGTGTTAATCTACAGTTGGCCGTCCACATATAGTTTTCCTAGCTTGTTACACGTATTAATTTGGAACTTGAAAATTGTCGGTCGCTGAGATAGTTGTCCTGGCTTGTTATAGGTATTAATCTCTGACCTAAGAAAGAAAGATAGTTTTCATAGCTTGTTACATGTATTAATCTTCAATCTCCTCATTTAGATAACTTTCCTGGCTTGTTACAAGTATTAATCTACAATCATTCATCCACAGATAATTTTCCTGGCTTGTTACATGTATTAATCTGGAACTTAGCGACATTGGTCAAATAGATAGTTCCCCGTCTGGTTTCGGGCATTAATCTATGGCCTGTTGTATTTGTTGGTAAACCCATCTTACTTCAGGAGTTCATACCACTTGGTCGTGTAGATAGTTTCCTTGTCTAGTTTTGGCCATTAATCTTTGACCTACTGTATAGGTTGGTAGTGTTTGTCTTTCTGCAAACTCAACCTGGAAAGGTAAAGTCAGTTTCATGTGATGTCATGATGTATGAATTGTATGATGCTCTCAAAACAAATGAGATTGTGATATACGCATTTGTGCTGCATATGCTATGATTTTTGTAGAAATTATGTATGAATGCAATGTATGAACGTGTCTGTTGTTCCATTGTTGTATTGTTGAACTAGGGAAAATAAATCCTTGACTGTTGTTGGGGGAAGAATGTAGGTCTTTAAATTTGTTGAAGTTGAAATGCTGGGAGATGAACTTCCGCTGTTAGATAAATAAACTCTGTTGGGGAAGGTAAGCTCTGTGAACTGTTTGGGGATTTTGTTGAAATCCTGTTGGGAATCCTGAGAAGCTTGGCGACTTCATTAGGGGATCTTTTGTTGGAGCAGTAATTTGGAGATTCTTACTCTGTCGGGGATATGAGAACCTGACACCATTAGGTTGCATACTGAGAATATGGCAGTGACCTTGTAGTAGGATATCTCTGCCCCTGTATCTGCTGGAGAAGGTATCTGCTGGAGAAAATATCTACGGGGATTTTGTGGATGGCCATTAGATATTGTCCCGCTTCTTAAAGTCATTACCAAATGTCTTTCTGTTTTTAGGTGTATATTTGTAAGCAGTAATCACATTCAAATGCATATGTTCAAAAATAATCACTGGACGTTTTCGCACACAAAATAGAAAAATAAAAATAGAAGTTTTGCACTTTCAAAGGAATAATTTTGTATTAACTTGAATAAGTGTTTTTGTACAAGGAGACGGACATCCTAGTAAGAGAATACCGCCGTAAGAATGGAAACTATACAAAAATAGTATACAAAGAAAAAAAACTATGTGAAATAATCCCATTGGGTTCCCATTCTGCTATTGTCTTTATGCCTTTGAGCGTCTCATCTCCTTCGCTGCTTATCCAAATCTGATTGGATTGATTAGTACCACTTGAGCTCGATAGTCGATACTGGAGATTGGTTGTAAGGTGATCCAACGGGACATAGTTATACGCTTTAAATCCCTAACTTTTGCTTGGACCGCCCTTTCGGGTTTTCAGTCCCGCGGGATACCCTTTTTTTTCCAAGCCACCTTTTCAGGTTTTAGACTTGCCGGGTGTACAGATTTTTTATGTATATCCCTAATTTTTTCCCGAACCATTTTGGTTCGCCGAGGTGCTCTAATTTTTTCCTAGGCCATTCAACCTAACAGGTCTTTGTTTATGCGTAGTATCTCTTAACTATGTCCGCATTTACAGGGTGAGGAAGGTCGTCACCGTCCATAGTAGTTAAGATCATGGCCCCACCAGAAAATATGTTCTTGATTACAAATGGTCCTTCGTATGTGGGAGTCCATTTTCCCCTGGGATCACTTTGTGGCAGTATAATGCGCTTGATTACCAGATCATCGGCCCGATATACCTGACGTCTGACCTTCTTGTTAAAAGCTTTAATCATACGTTTTTGGTACATCTGACCATGGCAGACTGACGCGAGCCTCTTTTCATCAATCAGGTTTAATTGGTCAAGTCGAGTCTGAATCCATTCGTTTTCATTCAAACCTGCATCCTTCATGATTCTCAAAGACGGGATCTGGACCTCAACGGGTAGGATAGCCTCCACACCGTACACTAGAGAGAAAGGAGTTGCCCCTGTTGATGTGTGCATTATGGTGCGGTAACAATGAAGAGCAAATGGTAACATCTCATGCCAGTCTTTGTATGTCACCATCATCTTCTGTATTATTTTCTTGATATTTTTATTAGCAGTTTCTACAGCGCCATTCATCTTCGACTGGTAGGGATAAGAGTTGTGATGTTGGATCTTGAATTGTATGCAGAGCTCGGTGATCATATTGTTATTGAGATTGGTACCATTATTCGTGATGATTTTTTCTAGAATACCGTATCGACAAATAAGGTTATATTTGATAAATCGGGCCACAACGTTCTTGGTAACAGAAGCAAATGAACTAGGATGAAGCGGTGTCCATTAGAAGTCGTAGGTATGATCTCTCCAATCATGTCGATTCCCCACATTGCGAATGGCCAAGGATCAGTTAGAACATTTAGAGGAACCGGGGGAACATGTATCTTATCAGCATAGATCTGGCACTTGTGACAAGTCCGTGAATGCTGATAACAGTCTGCTTCCATAGTGGACCAGTAGTATCCTGCGTGTAGGATCTTTTTAGCCATCGTGTTTCCACTAGAATGGGTGCCAAAGGTACCTTCATCCAAATCAACCATAATCTTTTCTGCCTCACTCTTGTCTACACACCGAAGCAAGGTAGAATCATGATTGCGCTTGTAGAGGATCCCGTTACTGAGGAAGAACTTGGCAGAGAACCTTCTTAGGAACTTCTTATCATTGACTGAAGCTCCCTCAGGATACTCTTGGGCTTCGAGATATCTTTTGACTTCGTGCAACCAAGGTTTATCCACTACTTCTTCAGTATCAATCTCGTGACAGTATACTGTTTCATCCATCCTTTCAATAGTGATCTGAGGAGCCTCATTATCCCACCTGACTTTGAACATGGATGACATCGTAGCTAGCGCGTCCGCTAGTTGATTTTCCTCTCGTGGAAAATGCTCAAAGGTAACTTCTTCAGAGTATGGGATTAGCGTTAACACATACTCTTTGTACGGGATGCAATTAGGATGCTTCGTGTCCCAATCTCTTTTGATTTGACTGATTACTAGAGCTGAGTCTCCAAATACACTCAAGAGTTTGATCCTCAAGTCGATAGCAGCTTTGAGACCCATAATACATGCTTCATATTCAGACATATTGTTGGTACAATTAAAACATAATATGGCAGTGAAAGGAGTATGACAGCCTTCAGGAGATATGATTACAACACCGATGCCATTACCAAGAGCGTTGGAAGCTCCATCAAGAACCATAGTCCATCAGGATCCTTTTTCAAGTCCTTCATCCAGTCCAGGTTCTTCACAATCAGTCACGAACATGATATTCTCGCCCGGGAACTCAAAATACATGGATTGGTAGTCGTCCACAACCTGATGAGCTAAATGATTAGCTAGTACACTTCCCTTAATTGCTTTCTGGGTTGTGTATTGAATGTCGTATTTGGTCAGGATCATTTTCCATCTCACTATTCTTCCGAAGAGAGCGAGCTTCTCAAAGATGTACTTGATAGGATCCATTTTAGATATTAACAAGGTAATGTGAGTCAACATATACTGTCTCAGTCAGCGAGCAGCCCATGCTAAAGCGCAACAAGTTTTCTTGAGCAGTGAGTATCTTGTTTCACAGTCAGTAAACTTTTTGTCAAGGTAGTAAATTGCATGCTCTTTTCAACCAGACTCGTCATGTTGCCCCAGCACACACCCTGTTGAGTTCTCTAATATTGTTAAGTACATGATCAGAGGTCTTCCCTCAACTGGCGACATCGAAATTGGAGGCTCTTGGAGATATTCTTTGATTTTGTCAAAGGCGTTCTGGAAATCGTCATTCCACTTCACTTCTTGATCTTTCTTCAACGATTTTAACATTGTCTCACAAGTAGCGGTCAGATGTGAAATGAATTTGGCTATGTAGTTTAGGCGTCCCAAGAATCCCCTGAGTTCCTTCTCAGTGCGAGGAGTTGGCATTTCTTGTATAGTTTTGACCTTTGCAGGGTCAACTTCAATGCTTTTGTTGCTGACAACGAAACCTAAGAGCTTACCAGATCTTACTCCAAAGGTGCATTTATTCGGGTTCATCCTCAGTTTGTACTTCTTCAACCTTTCAAAAATCTTATGTAGGTGATCAACATGCTCCTCTTCAGTCTGGGACCTGGCTATCGTATCATCAATGTAGACCTCTATCCCATGATGGATCATATCGTGAAACAAAGCTACCATGGCGTGCTGGTAGGTTGCCCCGACGTTCTTCAGCCCGAATGGCATAACTTTGTAATAGAAAGTGCCCCACTGTGTGACAAAGGTAGTTTCTCCATGTCTTCAGGTTCCATTTTGATTTTATTATACCCAGAGAAACCATCCATGAAGGAGAATACCTTATATTGTACGGTGTTGTCAACCGGAACATCAATATGAGGAAGCGGAAAGTCATCCTTGAGGCTTTCCATGTTCGGGTCTCTGTAGTCCACATACCTACGTACCTTACCATCCTTCTTAAGTACTAGAACAACATTACCGACCCATTATGGATAAGATGTGACAGCTAAGAAACCGGCATTGAACTGTTTCATGACTTCAGCCTTGATATTTTCTGACATCCCTGGCCGCATACGAAGAACTTTTTGTTTCATTGGAGGGCAATCCTCTTTTGTAGGTAATTGATGAACCAAAATATCGGTGTCATGTCCCAGCATGTCTTCATATGACCAGGAAAAAACCTCAACATAGTCATGTAGCATCTGGATTAACTGCTTCTTGACACTATGCATCAGATTGGTGCCAATCTTGACTTCTTTCTTGTCCTCTACAGTACCCAAGTTAACTATCTCAATCGGCTCTTCATGAGGCCGTATTGCCCTCTCTTCCTGTTGTAACAGTCTGGCAAGTTCCCCTGGTACTTCACAATCTTCCTCACCTTCTTCCTCGACTTGGTAGATCGGATTTTCAAACTCATATCTGGCAATAGCAAAATCGTTATCAATGGGATCCAGAGTGGATGTGGATCTGCAGTTTGATACGTGGGTGTGTGTAAGAGCATAGCTGTATATTTTTGATAAAGTAAAGAGGCAGAAAAAAATAAAGAGCGTAAAATTTGTATGCGAAATGTCCAATGTTTTATTGATGACATATGAAAATGAAGTAATGACCCTCATAAATAGACCATTGTGCCTCGGGTAAGACACAAGGCTTTAATGTTTCAATTGTTCAAATATTACATATCATCAAAACAAAAAAGACAAATTACTCTTGAATAAAAGTAATGGGCACAAAATCTTTAGCCTTCAAATTGCTGAGTCCACCGCTGATGGTTGGGAAGATCTACTTGTCCAGGTCATGGTCACTATCACTGTCTTCCAGGGCATTGACTCCATAGTTGCTGATTCGTAAAGGTGGTCCCCCGATGCGAGCACGACGAACATCTCTGTGGGCTCTTGAAGTAAAACCCAAACCAAATTTGTCAGATTTGTAGAGAATATCGGGAAGTTGGCCACAAATTATACACCCACCTTCTTTGACTACTGCCTTGGCATACTTTAGAGAAGCCATCTTCAGTAGAGGTCTAGTATTCTTGGGAACACTGAAAATGGTCTTGGTTTCAGCAGTGGTCTATAGAACCTCCTCAAAGTTTTGACAGGGAGTCTCAATGAACTCGCCGTCCATTTCGACATACCTAAAAGATTTCAGGTGGCTCACCATGTATTACTCTTCCCTATGAACTGTGATAATCTTCCCATTGACTGGGTAATTCAGCATCTGATGTATAGTGGAAGTCACAACACCAACCCCATGGATCCAGTGTCGACCCAATAAACAGGAGTAAGACGGGCGGATGTCCATCACATAGAAAGTGGAATTAAATGTTCGAATACCAACTTTTATAGGGATGTCCAGCTCCCCGTGCACCATTCTTTTAGAACCGTCGAAGGCCCTCACCACAATGTTACTGGACTTTAGTGTGATCCCTTTGCAATCCAACCTGTCTAGAGCATTCTTGGGTAAGACATTCAGTGATGAACTTGTATCCACCAGAACATGGGCTAATGTAGTGCCCCTGCACTCAATGGAGACATGCAGGGAATCATTGTATTTCCTTCCCTTGGGAGTTAAATCTGCATTAGAGAATCCCAGGCCATTATCAGCTGTCAAACTAGCCACATAATTCTCGAATTGATCAACGGAGGTCTATTGAGGCACGTAGGCAGACTTCAGGAATTTTACTAAAGTCTTAGCATGGGCTTCAGAGCATAGCAGTATGGCCAGCATTGAGAGTTTTGAAGGGGTCTTCCCTAATTTCTCTACAACATTATAATCACTCTTTTTGATTATCTTTAAAATCTCTTCCATCTCTTTTTTAGAGGCTTCGTGAATGACTTCTGGATGCGCCTTCATTCGGGCAGGCTCAATCAATACCTCTTTTCCCCGAGTCTCGGCCGACTCGATAGCGGGTATAACAGCAGGACTAACAGTCGGAGTAGAAATAGGAATATTGACAAGAGTAGTAGTAGGAATAATCACAATGGTAGTAATAGGAATACTAGCAGGAGTAGCAGCAGGAATGATCACAGGAGTAGAAATGGTGTTTGGGGAGATCTCGGGAGAGAAAACTCTTTTGCTTCTCGTTATTTTACTAGTCCCAACGATATTGTCGACATCAGGATCAGTACCTTCAATAGCCAATAGGTCTTTCTTGACGCCATGGTAATAGATGTCAGCCCCATAATTCAAGGGAACAACTTTATCCGAGGAATATGGTATTGGCCCTAGCATGGTGATGATCAGGGGAGCAAACTTTGGAACATATGTAATCCTGACAGGTCTTTTGGTGGAGACCCTGGGAGGATTGTCGGAAATAGTGATTATCGAAACATATTCACATGAATTTCTGGCAAGAGGAACTTTCTCGAACAAGATTTCTTTATTAACCATCAGGCGCTGAACGCCCATCTTCAACAACAAACATCCATCTGGTAGAGACATACATAAATGGCAACCTTCACCACAACCTGGAAATAAACCAACTCTCAATAGATTATCTTTGATAGTAAGAAGAGGAGTAGTTAATTCATCCACGAAAGAAACAAATCGGTCATCATCAATAGCATTTACACCTTGGCCATGTTTGGGCATTGGCGCAATTATTACGTTGGGTGTCTTGAGAAGGTCAAACTCAATCTCCTTCACCTCAATGAGATCGTGTACCTTATTCTTTAAAACCCAACAGTCGTTTGTATCATGCCCCAGAGTCTCAGAATGGTAGGCACATCGAGCATTTGGATTGTGGCAGGGAGAGGCAGTATTAGGATTCTTTGAGGCTTCCTTCAGAGTTACCAAATTGGACTTCAGCAGGTGTGGAAAAACCTGGGATAAGGTCGTGTTGATATGAGTAAACTGCCTTCTAGGCGCATCTGGTCTGCGCTGATTGTTTCGTTTTTTGTTTGAGGCAAGATTGGAAATCATAACAGCCCCTACCGTCGGACGACGCTCAGTTTTGTTATGATTTCTTTGGTCATAAGCAACACTGACCTCCTTCTTCTCTGTGAATGGTTTCTTTGCAGTACTGGAGGACGCATCTCTCTGTATTTTACCACTTTTGATGTCGACTTCTAACCATTCGCCAGTCAAGATCAATTCAGTAAACCCAGTAGAAGAACATCCAATCAAATGGTTAAAGAACGGCCCAGATAACGTGCCCAAGAATATGTCCACCAGCTCCCTACAGACAACAGAGGCTGGACTCTTCCTGCAATGTCTCTCCATTTTGGGCATAATCTTTAAAACCCTCGCCAGAACCCATAGACATACTTTGCAACTGTACACGAGTCGGGGCGAGGTCAGCATTATATTGACACTGCTTATAAAAAGCGTCATCCAAATCTTCCCAATTGCGAACATTGTTTCTCTCCAGCTGATAGAACCATTCTAGCTGAGTCTCTGACAAACTCTCCTGGAAGAAGTGGACCCACAGATTCCTGTCAGTAGTGTGGGGTTGAATCTTCCTGACGTACGACCTTAAATACAGCTTAGGACAGGAGACACCGTCGTACTTAGCAAATGTAGGGACCTTGAATTTTTGCGGGGTGACCACCCCTAAGATCAGTCCTAGCTCCTCAAAATCCAGCCCGAGTGTGATACGGTGGGAGAACTGACTTGGGTTTTGCGTTTGTTTTCGCAAATGTTTCGGTTGAGCAAGAGTCGCCACCGACTTTTTATTTTATCCTAAGGAAAGGTTAAAAAGCACAGCAAAAACCTTTGAGATGTTTTCTTGGGTTCAGGGGGTAGATTATAGAAAGGGAAGGTATTAGCACCCTTTCTATCCATGGTTATCCATGAGCTCTTAGTTACTTTCTTAGATCACTTGCCTTGCATTTTCAATTGTTTGAAATGGTGCTTTCAATTGTTTGAAATGGTGCTTTGTGTGTGGGTTTGAAAATGTTTTGAAAAGAGGCCAATGTGGTGGCAACCTTTGTAATGATTCATGTTTGAATGTATACAAAGGTGTACTTATCTTTTGAAAAGTTTTCAATGTTTTTGAAAGTTGTTTTGAAAATGTATTGTGATGTGTGTTTTGAAAAATGGCAAGGATTGTTTTGCAAGATTGGTCAAGTAACTAAGAGTTGTCTACCCCTAAAATTTACTCAAAGGTTTTTTCTATGTTTTAACCCTTTTAACAATTTTGTTCTACCATTGTATTTGGTGGACAATCTTGTGTTAGGATGTTAACGGGACGGGTGCGGGTCATCGTTTAGACCATGATTGCGATGGTGCCAAGTGTCTTTGGCAATTTTTCCTTTAAGGGACTTGATCATTTTTAGGCAACTTTCGAAAGCGTCATCGAGGGACTATGATCATTTGATTTATTTTGTTTTGCCAAAAACACCCAACATGCAACATGGCCCATTATTGAAGGCAACAAGTGGAGTAACCCTAGGGGTGCAAGTGTGATTGGTGTTGTCCATTTTCATGCTTTTTTATCTTTGAATTAGGTCAAACTATTTGTTGTTTTTGATTTGCATACAAACCCTAAGTCTATCATGGCATATTTAGAAAGCTTTAAAATGCGGAATTAAAAGTCCTAAATTATTACACAATAATCATGGGGATGGGGGTACAAATGTCCAAATGGGGATGAGACTTAATAGGAGAGTAGTATCCAAATAAATTTACAACCAAATCGAATCAATCGCAAATGTAAAAAGATCAATGTATAAGAATAAAGCAATGTAAGTGTATCAATGTATTTGTGTAAGTGTATGATTTATTTACAAGTGAAATAAAAATGAAAAAGGGTTAATTTTGGATATTTTCATGTTTAGGGCAAAATCCTAATTTGCTAAATAAAAAGTATTTATTATTTATTATATGCAATATGTAATAATTATATACAAAAATAAATAAAAGAGAAGTATATTATGAAAAAAGTAATTTTTGAGGTCAAATATTAATAAAAATAAAAATGTATTATTTTTGTATTTTTATCCTAAATATTCTAAATATATAAATATTTATATTATGTATTAAATATATTAAATATATACAAAAGTAAAAATATTTATTATTTACAAAAAAAGTATATTTTTTAGAAAATGTTTTCAAAAGGTAAAAATAAAATAAAATCAGAAAATAAAATGTATTTATATTATTTTTTAGTATTTTAAGTAAAAGTATATATATGTTATTTATAATGTATAAATTCAAATAAAACAAATAAAATCCAAATAAAATGCAAAAATGGTTGAAAAAATGTTTTTAATATTTTTTATATTTTGACAAAAAATAATAAGTCAGAAACAAAAAGAAAAAATCAAAAATGATAAAAATAACACACAATGGGCCAAGGGGGTGTAAGTGAAAAAGTGAGGGTGCAAACAGAAAAATAAATCAGGCCCAGCCCAAAGGACTTTGTCTTCAACCTCCAGCCATTTTCAAACAAAAACGCGCGCCTTCTTGTTCATCACACTAACTTCTGATTCTTTGATCTTTTGACAAATCTTAAAACATGAAACTTGTAGAGCTTGAAGCCACGATTTCAAATATATAAAAAAGTTGTTCTAACTCTCAAAAATGAGAGAGAATTTCTTCTCCCCCAATTTCTGACCTAACTTTTCTTCCATGTTCAGGTTCAAAATTCTCTTAGCACACACAATATAAATGAAAAGTAATTATATGGGTAGCTTCAGGGCCATGAGTAGAACACACTTTCTTCACAAACTTAAGCCTAAATATGCTTGGGTAGAGAGATAGAAGTTCAAACTTTTACCTGTTCAGCTTGAATCGTGTACAACAATGGAGGTGCTTTCAATGCAGTGTGAGGACTTGTACAGCTTGCTTGAGGTCCAAGGATACTCCTCCAATGCTTGGTGTGCCTTGAAACTAACTGAATCGAGCTATGTAACTCAACCTGCACAACTGAAAAAATGAAAATGGTGAACTTGGTTAGAGGTGTTACAGTCTGTAGCTAGGGCTTGGGATAGTTTGTATGGATGTTATGGAGTGTGTATGAACAAGCTTTGGCCAAAACGCACGAGCAAACTGAGTTGTGCAACTCAATCTGCAGGGATGCCCTATTTTGTGCAGCAAAATGGTGTTTTGATGAATGATGAGGTTTGGAATATGGTAGGCTCGTGTTTCAGGTCAGTTGGATCAAGTGAAAAGTGTTTACAAAGTTTGCTTTGGCTAGCTGTTACAGGAATGAGAGATGATGTTCAAAATGCAAGTTTCTTCTTTGATATGTAAGAAAAATGTGTATTCACAATGCCGACCCCTACTCTCCTCAATCTATGCTGCATAAATCACTCTTGATCAGTGGAATTTGTTCATGGACTTGTGCCCAAAAGATCTGCTTTGGTACTTCTTTGATTTGCTTTTGACATAAAGCACTTCTTTTCAAAAATGGCTAAAATGCTTTTTCCATTTTAAGACTAAACCTTTGTGTAATGACTTAATGAACAAGATAATGCTAGGACACAAAGGTTTTGCATTAAATTATTGAGTAAGAATGGGATTAGAGGCCTGTAATCTAGCTTGTGCAAGCTGACTTGAAAAATGAAAAGTGTTATGAACATGAAATTGGCCATGAACAAAGTGACTTTTGCCTAACTTCACAAATTCGATTCTCCCTAACCACAAGGGTGTTTGATGAGTTCTTGGACAATTTGGAAAGCTTGGAATGTGTACTACAATCTATATTTGTAATGCAAGTTGAAATTACACGTGGAAGCATGTGAAAAGTGGCCATGAAGTTGGGCAAAAATCCTGCCTAAAATAGGTCAAAAAATTTTCTAAGTTAAGAATGTTTTGCACCCCTATTCCAAAAATCATAACTTGAGCTACAAGCTTCTTTTGATGAAACTTTGTGAATCAAAGTTGTAGATTTTGCAATGGACTATAACTTTCATGTTTTGAGTTTTGTTTGAATCCAAATGTATCTTGATGAAAAAATGGGACAAAGTTAGGAAAAAATAAGGAAGTTTCATAACTTAGAAAAATTCTAAGTTATGAAATTTTCTCATTCTAAACCCTAATTTGCAATTTTTGGTTTCTTGATGAACAAGTTTCATAATTTGACATGTCTTGATGAAAAATGGATCTTGGCACTTGATTTTGACCAAAAAGTCAAAGTTTGACTTTTCAGTATACAGTCAAATTTTGCTCAGTTGACTGGAAAATTCATCTGTCAATCTTATGCATTTGGGATCTTTTGAACTTGTTGAACATGTCAAGACAATGCCATTGAGTCTTTGAGTCCATATGTGATCTTGAATTGCCATTGGTTAGGTCAAACAGTCAAAAATTACCTTTGTGCAGTCAAAACCCTAAAAATGACCATTTTGCCCTTTTGGTGATCTGATCAAATTTCTTGTGGAATTATGATCCAAAATTGATCAAATGGTCCATATGAGTTCATAATGTTGATGTGGGTCAAAAATCATGAGTTTTGCCTGTCAATTGATCACAGTTGACTTTTTCCCCAATACAGCTAATTTCTAGGTCAACTGTCCAATTGACTGGGCAAAGATTGGAATCAAGGCTTGAAACTTGGTATGGATAAACTTGTGAGTCCAACATGAAGCATGAAAGTCATTTTGGGCATTTTAGGTCAAAACATCTTTGTGCAAACTCAAACCCTAATTTGGGTCAACAGTGCAAGGAGGAGTCTTGAGCAGAGCAAACCCTAACTGGATCTTGAGCTCCAAGGGTCTGGTGGTGAGAAAATATTGATGAAATGGGAGGGAAAATTTTGGGGTACAACAGTTGCCCCTTTTCAATCTTCTTGAACCTGAAGAGTTAGATTGGCAAGTTTGCCTTTCGGGACTCGAGGGTAAAAGGAGATTGGACACTAGAGTGCCCAGAAATTTGCACTCGCATAGTGGAGTATCAACAATGTGATGTCGGGAATGGGCTTATAGATGCCATTTGGAGATAGGATGGATAGGAGGATGGGCTTATAGATGCCATCTGGAGGTGTGACAGAACCTTGTCGGGAATGGGCTTATAGATGCCATTTGGAGGTGTTGATCGCGTAAGAGATTCCTTAGCGAGAACTTGCATACCTGAGAAAGGAAGATGGTTTCCTGGCTTGCTACAGGTGTTGATCTTCAGTATCTTCATGAAGATATGCCCTGGCTAGATACAGGTATCGAATCTACAATCAAACGCTCACTGATATGCCCTGGCTAGATACAGGAATCGAATCCGGAACTTCAAAAGGTTGCTTACAGACGTGCCCTGGCTGGATACAGGTATCGAATCTCTAAACTAATCATGCAGATATGCCCTGGCTAGATACAGGTGTCGAATCCATAATCAAATACTCACAGATGTGCCCTGGCTGGATACAGGAATCGAATCTGGACTTAGTCGTCTACAGAAATGCCCTGGTTGGATACAGGTATCGAATCTCTAAACTCTTCATGCAGATATGCCCTGGCTGGATACAGGTATCGAATCTGGAATCAAATACTCACAGATATGCCCTGGCTGGATACAGGAATCCAATCTGGAATTGGTCGTCTACAGATATGCCCTGGCTGGATACAGGTATCAAATCTAGAAATCAATCACTCACAGATATGCCCTGGCTAGATACAGGAATCGAATCTGGAATTGTGACAGTTGATAGTAATCATCTTCGGATTGTCCTTTTTTTTCTAAAAAGGCAAAACATCAGTTGTATGCAATGAGATGCATGATGTCATGATGTTCTCAAAAATAAATGAGATTGTGTGATATGCTGCGTATATGTATGTATGAGGATGTATAAAATGTGAAATGTCTATGAATGTGTTTTTGACTAGGAAAATAAATCCTTGACGAAGGCCGGGAAATCAAATCCTGGGCTGATGTTGAAGAGTAGAGTTCTTCGCTTCCGCTGGGGATGATGGTTGCAAGGATAAACCGGTAGGAGAAGATGACTCCGTCGGGGGATAAACTTGTTGGAGAGATTACTCTGTGGGGAATTACTGTGGGAAGAGATACTTCGCTGAGGTTTTGATGAGAGCTCCGCCGAGGATTCCACTGATAAGTTATGTTGGGGAATTTGATGAACTCCGTTGGGGAATAGGAAGAACTTCGCCGAGGACGATCTTTTCGTGGTAATTAGCTGAGGATAACCCAATTATACCTTGGTGGGGAAACAACCTTTGAATAAAGTCGGGGAGAGACGTATGTACGCTGCAGGTGATAAGCTTCCAGAATCTACTGGGGATAAGCTTCAGAATCTACTGGGGAGGATGATTCAACTTTCCTGGGGGAAATTTTCAGACTGTACTGGGGAGTGGCTCCACTAGGGTATCTTGTATTTTGCCGGGGAACAATCTTATATTAAGACTGTCGGGGATGCTTGCTGAGGAATGTCTATACTCCGCTAGGGAATGTTGAGATCTTCTAGGGATACCCAACTTCCTTAAGGCTGACAGTAGACTAACTCTGCTTGGGGAGAGTATCGCTGACTTGCTGGAGATACTGTGCCTTTTTAGGGATGATGGGGGACCAACTCCTCCTGGGGGGAGTATTGCTGAATCTTTTCTTACTCTGTGGGGAGTTGAGGTAACTTGGTTACATTCTTCAGCCGAACTTACCTTGGAACCTTGGTGGACCAAGCAACTAGATCGCTTAGACGATTCTTTATTTCCCCTGTTTCTGATGTCATCTATAATTAGTCCTTTGTTTGGCATGCAACTATTCATGATTAGCAATTAATGTCAAATGCATATATCAAAAATGAACATTGGACGTTCTTTGCAAAACAAAACAGAAAAAGGAAAAACGATGGATAATTTGCCTGAAAAATTGAACTTGTATTGATTTTGAAATTTGCCTGTAAATAGGCGTTTTTGTACAAGAGGCTGACGTCCTAGTAAGAGAACGCCGCCGATCAAAATAGAGTTTATACAATTTTGTGAAAAGGAAACAAAACAGCTATGTGAAAAATAATCCCACTGGGTTCCAACTTTGCTATCGCCTTTATGTCTTCAAGCGTCTCATCACTCTGCTGCTTAGTTGAAGATGAAGCTGATTGATTGGCGACGTCTGAACCCGATAGTTGATGCCGAATTCTGGATGCAAGGTGATCCAATGAGACATAGTATTACGCTTTATCCCTAACTTTTGCCTGGACTGCCCTTTCGGGTTTTCAGTCCACCGGGATACCCATTTTTGCCCAAGCCGCTTTTTCAGGTTTTTGACTTGCCGGGTGTACAGATTCTTTTTCATTTCATCCCTTATTTTTTCCCGAACCCTTTTGGTTCGCCGGGAAGCCCTTATTTTTGCCTAGGTGTGTCAACCTAGCGGGTCTTTAATTCATGCGTAGTATCTTTTTACTATGTCTGCATTGGCGGGGTGAGGAAGGTCGTCACCATCCATGGTGGTTAGAATCATAGCTCCTCTTGAGAAGATATGTTTAACCACAAATGGCCCTTCGTACGTGGGGGTCCATTACCCCTTGGGATCAGTTTGAGGAAGAATGATGTGCTTGATTACCAGGTCTCCGACTTGATACTCTTGTCGTCTGACCTTCTTGTTAAATGCCTTGATCATCCGTTTTTGGTACGTCTGACCATGACAAATAGCAGTGAGTCTCTTTTCGTCAATTAGGTTTAATTGATCAAGCCGAGTCTGGATCTAGTCATCTTTGCTCAAACCTGCATCCTTCATTATCCGGAGAGAGGGTATCTGGACTTCAATAGGCAAGACCGCCTCCATGCCATAGACCAAGGAAAAGGGAGTTGCCCCTGTTGACGTCCGTGCTGAGGTACGGTACCCATGAAGAGCAAACGGTAACATTTCGTGCCAATCTTTGTAGGTCACTGTCATCTTCTGCACAATCTTCTTGATGTTCTTATTCGCTGCTTCTACAGCCCCATTCATCTTCGGCCGGTAAGGTGAAGAGTTGTGGTGTTGTATATTGAATTTCTCGCAAAGCTCAGTGATCATTTTGTTATTAAGATTGGTACCATTATCCGTAATGATCCTCTCAGGTACACCGTAGCGGCAGACCAGGTTATGCCGAATGAACGTGCCACGAAATTCTTGGTTACCGTAGCATAGGAAGCTGCTTCGACCCACTTCGTGAAGTAATCAATTGCTACTAGGATGAAGCGATGCCCGTTGGATGTCGTCGGTCTGATTTCGCTGATCATATCAATGCCACACATTGCAAAAGGCCAAGGTGATGTCAATACGTTCAGAGGGACCGGAGGAATGTGCACCTTATCAGCATAGATCTGGCATTTATGACAAGTTCGAGAATGCTGATAACAATCGGGTTCCATTGTGGACCAGAAATATCCTACCCGAAGGATTTTCTTTGCCATGGTATGTCCACTGGAATGTGTTCCGAAGGTGCCTTCATGTAGTTCTGCCATGATCCTTTATGCTTCAGTCTTATCCACACAACGCAATAAGGTTGAATCATGGTTTCGCTTGTAGAGAATGCCATTGCTGAGGAAGAACTTTTCTGCAAACCTTCTCAGGAACTTCTTGTCATTAACAGATGCGCCTTCGGGGTATTCTTGAGCTTCAAGGTACCTCTTCACTTCATGATACCAGGGTTTTTCTGTTACCTCTTCGGTCTCGAGATCGCAGCAATGTGCAGGTTCATCCAACTTCCAAATAATGATCTGGGGCGCCTCGTTGTCCCATTTGACTTTGAACATAGAAGACATTGTAGCCAACGCGCCCGCTAACTGATTCTCCTCTCTTGGGAAGTGTTCAAAAGTTATCTCCTCGAAGTGGGGAATCAACGTCAACACATACTCTTTGTAAGGAATAAGATTTGGGTGTTTCGTATCCCACTCGCCTTTGATTTGATTGATCATGAGAGCGGAATCTCCGAAGACACTCAGAAACTTGATCCTTAAGTCGATTGCAGCTTGAAGACCCATGATACATGCCTCATACTCTGCCATGTTGTTGGTGCAGTTGAAACATAGCCGGGCGGTGAGTGGAGTATGAGTGCCTTTAGGGGATATGATCACAGCGCCGATACCATTACCCAAAGCGTTCGAGGCTCCGTCAAAGTGCATAGACCATCGGGATCCTTCCTCAGGCCCTTCATCCGGTCCAGGTACTTCACAATCAGTCACTACCATGATATCCTCGTCTGGAAATTCAAAGTTCATCGACTGGTAATCATCCACTGCCTGGTGTGCCAAATGGTCTGCCAATACACTTCCCTTGATTGCTTTCTGAGTCGTGTACTGGATGTCGTATTCCGTCAAGATCATCTGCCATCTTGCTATTCTTCCGGACAAGGCGGGCTTTTCGAAGATGTACTTTATTGGATCCATTTTTGAAATCAACAGAGTAGTGTGAGTCAACATATACTGTCTCAGCCGGCGAGCAGCCCATACCAAAGCGCAGCAAGTTTTCTCGAGCAGTGAGTATCGGGTCTCACAGTCGGTAAACTTTTTGCTAAGGTAATAAATGGCGTGTTCTTTTCGGACAGACTCGTCATGCTTCCCCAGCACACACCCCATTGAGTTGTCAAGTACTGTCAAGTATAAGATTAGAGGTCTCCCTTCAACCGGCGGCATAAGAATGGGTGGTTCTTGGAGATACTCTTTTATTCTTTCAAAAGCGGCCTGACATTCATCGTTCCAACGTACTACTTGATCTTTCTTCAGCAGCTTGAAGATTGGTTCGCAAGTAGTAGTTAGATGTGAGATGAATCGGGCAATGTAATTCAGACGTCCTAGAAAGCCTCTGACTTCTTTCTCTGTCTTGGGAGTCGGCATTTCTTGTATGGCTTTCACTTTGGCAGGGTCCACTTGAATGCCTTTGTCGCTTACGACGAAGCCTAGCAATTTTCCCGATCTCACCCCAAAGGTGCACTTGTTTGGGTTCAACCTCAGCTTGTACAACTTCAGCCGGTCAAACAGCTTCTGTAGATGGTCAAGGTGTTCCTCCTCAGTTTGGGACCTTGCAATCATATCGTCGACGTATACTTCTATCTCGTGATGGATCATGTCATGAAACAACGCAACCATGGTACGTTGGTAGGTTGCCCCAGCATTTTTCAACCCAAAAGGCATGACCTTGTAGCAAAAGGTGCCCCACTGAGTAAAAAAAGTGGTCTTCTCCATGTCTTCAGGAGCCATCTTGATCTGATTATAACCGGAGAAGCCGTCCATGAAGGAGAATACTTTATGCTGAGCAGTGTTGTCAACCAGAACGTCGATATGAGGCAGAGGGAAATCATCCTTAGGGCTGGCCCTGTTCAAATCCATGTAATCAACACACATTCGGACCTTACCATCCTTCTTCGGCACTGGAACCACGTTGGCAACCCACTGAGGTTAAGAAGTCACTGCTAGAAACCCGACATCAAATTGTTTCATAACCTCAGCTTTGATTTTCTCGGACATTTCTAGACGCATACGGCAGACCTTCTGTTTTACCGGAGGGCATTCTTCCTTGGTAGGTAGGTGATGAACCACAATGTCGGTATCCAACCCAGGCATGTCTTCGTAAGACCATGCAAAGATTTCCACATAGTCATGCAGCATCTGAATCAACCGTTGTTTCACACTGAGCTCTAGATTGGCACCAATCTTGACTTCCTTTTTGTCTGTCTCAGTACCCAGATTTACCATTTCCACTGGCTCTTCATGTGGCTGAATGGCCTTCTCTTCCTGGAGTAGTAGTCTTGCAAGTTCACCAGGCACTTCGCAATCATATTCACCTTCGTCTTCGGCTAAGTTGATCGGATTTTCAAAGTCATCACTGGCAGTAGCAGAGTCGTTACCAGTGAGATCCAGAGTGGATTGGAACCTGTATATGTGAGTGTGTGTAAATATAGCTGTTTTGCAATATATAATAAAGAAAGAAAAGGAGCGCAAGATTTTGAAATGCAACAAACGTCCAATGTTTTTATTAATGATATATGAAAATGACACACAAAAGCCCTCACAAATGAAGCCACGGTGCCCTGGGTAAGACACCAAGCCATAAAAATTTCAAAATATTGTCTGTTACAAATTCAAAACAAAAGAGTTCATTACTGAGTGACAAAAGTAATAGGTGTGAAGTCTTTGGCAGTCTAGTTGCTTGGTCCACTGTCGGTTGTTGGGTAGATCCAGCTGTCGAATTCAGATTCCTCCACGTCGTCTTCAATAGCATTCACTCCTGGGTTGGTGATGAACACAGGAGGTCTTCCAATCCTTGCCTTACGAACAACCCTCTGAGCTTCTGCAGTGAAACCCAAACCAAACTTGTCGGTCTTTGGAGTGAAATCAGGAAGTCGGCCCCAGTTTGCACACTCACCCTTCTCAATAACAGCCCGGACATCCTTTAAGGAAGCCATCTTCAAAGTAGAATCTTCGATCACAGTCTCTGCTGATGCCAGTGTCTGAGGAACTTCTTCAAAATGCTGGAATGGAGTCTCAATGAATTCCCCATCCATCTCTATGTACCGGAACGAGTTGAGGTGGCTGACCATATAATTTTCCTCCCCCTGAACTTTAACAATCTTCCCTTTGACCGGGTACTTAAGCTTTCGATGTAGTGTGGAGGTCACAGCTCCAGCCTTGTGGATCCATGGACGACCCAGCAAACAAGAATAGGATGGTCGGATGTCCATCACATAGAAAGTAGAATCAAAAATTTGGGAGCCAACCCTGATTGGAATGTCAACTTCCCCATGTACCATCCTTTTTGAACCGTCGAAGGCCCGGACAACAATGTTACTAGGCTTGAGCTCTAAACCCTCACAATCCAACCTGTCTAGGGCCTTCTTGGGTAATACGTTCAATGAAGAACCGATGTCTACCAACACATGGGCAAGAGTAGTGCCCCTGCATTCAATGGAGACATGCAGGGCATCATTATGGTTCTTTCCCTTGGCAGTCAGATCGGCGTCAGAGAAACCCAACCCATTATCAGCAGTCAAGTTGGCCACGCAATCGGAAAATTGATCAGCAGACGTTTCTTGTGGTACATGGGCCGTCTTCAGGAAGGAGATCAGGGCCTTGGCATGGGCCTCTGAACACAACAACAGTGATAGCATAGAAATATTTGATGGGGTGTGCCCCAGCTGCTCAACTACATTGAAATCACTTTTCTTAATGATCTTGAGAATCTCTTCCATCTCTTGCTGGGAAGCTTCAACATTGGTTGTCTTTGGTGCCTCTGTCAGGGCAGGCAAATCAGTAGCAATCCCTTTGCCCCGAGCGTCAGATGACTCGGCAGCAGGGGTAGAAACAAGAACTTGACCAGGAAGGGGAGCAGGCACACTTGCCGGTGTGATGATAAGAGGTCTCTGAATAGCTGGTGGCGTAATATCTGGTGAGAAGAGCCTACCACTGCGAGTAACTTTGGCAGGCCCGGTGATGTTGCTAACGCCGGTACTTGTATCGAACTCTTGTTTTACTCCGAGCACATAAACATCTGCCCTATAATGCCACAGGACGGCTTTGTCGTATGTATAGGGGATGGGCCCCGGAACAGTGATGATGATAGGAGCAATCTTCTGAGTAGACCTGATTTTGACAGGCTTCTTTGAGAGAGCCTTAGGAGGTTTGTTGAAAATAGTAACAATGGACACTTCTTCAGTAGGGACAGCAGGAACAACAATCTTCTCGAACAAGATCTGTTTGCTATCCATCAGGTTTTGGACGCCTGACTTCAGCAAAGGACAACCAGCAAATGAAACAGCACATAGAAGGAAACCTTTACTACATCCCGAAAATAAACCGGCTAGCAACAGGTTCCTCTTGGTAGTCAACAACAGAGTAACAATATCATCCACGGAGGCCACATACAGGTCTTCTTCCACAGCATTCACTCCATGCTGGGGCATGGGAGCAGTCACAACATTGGGCCTTTCGAGTGCCTCGAACTGTATTTCTTTAGCATCAATAAGGTCCTGAACCTTATTCCTCAGAGCCCAACAATCGTCCGTAGTATGCCCCGGGATATCAGAGTGATAAGCGCAACGGGCGTTGGGGTTGTACTTTGGAGAAGCTGTGTTCACTACCTTCGGAGCTTCCTTGACAGTTACCAGATTGGTTGATAGTAGTTGCGGAAAAATTTGAGACAGGGTCATGCTGAGTCGAGTGTACTGCCTTTTGGGTCTCTCACCCCTTGGTTGGTTATATTTCTGAGGAGCAGCAGTAGGCTTTGAAATTACCACCTCGTTGACATCTTGGCGGCGTTCTGGTTTATTCTGTCTTCTGGGACCATAAACAACACTGGCTTCCTTTTTGAAGGGCTTCTTTTCAGTACTCGAGGAGGCACCTTTCTGTATCTTCCCCGACTTGATACCAGCTTCTATCCTCTCACCGGTTAAGATCAGATCTGTAAACCCAGCAGAAGAATTACCAATCAGATGGTTGAAGAATGGACCGGACAGGGTCCCTAAGAACATGTCGACAAGCTCACGGTCAGTCAGCGGTGGCTGCACCCTGCCAGCCAGGTCTCTCCACTTTTGCGCATACTCCTTGAATCCTTTGTCCGTCCCCAGTGACATACCCTGGAGTTGGGTACGCGTGGGAGCGAGGTCGGAATTATACTGATACTGTTTATAAAATGCAGTAGCCAAGTCCTCCCAGTTTCGAATACTGGCCCCATCCAGCTGATAGAACCATTCGAGTTGAGCCCCTGAAAGGCTATCTTGGAAGAAATGGATCCATAGGTTCTTGTCTGCAGTGTAAGGTTGGATCTTCCTTACATATGATATGATATGCAGCTTAGGGCAGGAAGCCCCGTCGTACTTCGCAAAGGCAGGTGCCTTGAACTTGTGTGGGATCACCACCCCATAAGATAAACCTAGATCTCCAAAATCCAGCCCCGACACATGTTGAATCTCTATGGCACTTAAACGGCCCTCTAGTTGCTTGTACCGATCTTCAGCAGGAGGGTACTGTTCATTATTGTAATCTGTCTCGTTGTCGGAGACCACAGGACTAGGAGCCCTTCCCCCTTGGGGACTGTCTTTCTCTGCAGAGGAAGTAGCCTGACCAGCCTCATTCTGCAGTGTATTCCCAAACCTCCGTCCAGTGTTAAACAGTGCAGTCCTCTTCTTCTTCTTCTTCTTCAAGAGCAGAGTCTTTAACTCCTGTTGACCCTGGGCTAAGCTCATGACCAGCTCTTGAAACTGGGCGTTCTGGGCCTGGAGGGCCTTGATAGCTTGTTCGGTAGTAGGCTCGGAAGACATGATGATTGAGTGCTGAAATAAACAGCGAAGAAGATTAAGCAACCTGTAGAAGAAGGGTACTTGTTATGCATATGATGCAATGAGATGCTTATGATTTATGTTTTTAAAGACAATCGGGATTCAACTTTGTAGACAAAAAGGAAACACACTTCATTAGATTCAAACTTTAAATTGTTCAACAATTTGCCCTTAGGCATTACAAGAATGAAAATACTGAAAAGGAAATAAAAGTTGTAAGAGAAACATCCAAAGCCCATCAGTGCTCCCATGGCCTCCTCTTCTCAGTACAGATATAGTCGTTCAGGATCCGCTCATTCTCCAATTGCTTAGTCAGCTTCTGGATCTTTTGTTCCTGTTCGTTGAACTTTTCTCGATAATAATCCCGTTCTTCCTGTAGCTACGCCCAAGATCTCTTTAGTGTATCAACATCAGTGGGTATCTGAGGAGGGAGGACAGTTGGAGGGACCCCGTCTTCATCAGGAAATTCAAGAATGATAGGCCTGACAGCTTCGTGTGGCATACCTAACTTCTGAGCACGGATGCGGACCCATCTGCAGTAGGGTTCCATTGGTAGAGAAGTCTTCGATCCCAACTCATGTGGGTCAGCTTTGTGAATTCTGTCCTAAGCCTTGATGAATCTACGGCGCAGCTCGTCACTGTCTACCTGAAACTCAAAACTGATGTGAGGAACCAACATCTCATGAGGCCCTGCTCTTCTGGCTCTTCCAAGCTGACGGAGAGCTAGACATGGATTATAAGAGATTCCTCCCTGGGTACCGATCAATCGAACATTAGGATATTCTCCACAACGATCAATAACGGCTACTTCATCCAAACCTTTGAGAGTCCAAATGATGTCACTATCAGTGAGAGACATTAACCTATGAGCCCAACCCTTTCCTTCTTCATTCTTCAGCACGAACTTAGGGAGGTGCAAAATAAACCACCTCACTAACAAAGGAGCACAACACCATAGAGTTCCCCGTCTTCGGGCAATACGAGCATAGAGTTGTTGCAGGATATCACCCAAGAGAGTGGGTACAGGGTTCCGAGACATGAAGATCCTTATGGCATTGATATTGAAAAAGTTATCAGGATTTGGAAACAATACTAGACCATAGATTAAGAGAGCCAGAATGTCTTCGTACGCCTTGAAGTCTAAGTCATTCCAGAAACTATTAGCTTTGCCAATCAGAAACTTAGCTAAAAAGCCCTTAACTCCACTTCTAGCCTCCCAGTTATCCATTACCTCTTCTTTGGTCAAGGGAAGGGCTGCAACAATCTCTTCAGGCCTAAGAGTCTTCTCCCAACCAGTGAATGGAGTCTGCTCCAAAACAGGGATACCAAGTAACTCAGAGAATTCTTCCAGGGTAGGGACCAGCTGGAAGTCTTGAAAAGTGAAGCAATGGTATAGGGGATCATAAAACTGGACCAGGACACTCATCAGTTGTTGGTCCCACTTTGAAGTGACTAAACCGAGAAGAGAACCATGCCTCTTGATGAAGGAAGTAGTGTTTGGAATCCTATCAACCAATTCCTTGAGCAAAGTAGGTGGTTGAACAAAGTTGAGCCGGATAGTATTCCTACGCACGAGCATCATGATGTCCTACAAAACAGAGCAAAGATGAAACCCTCTTGTCTTTGAAATGGGTCAGTCCTTATGCAGGATGCATGCAATGGTATGATGGTATGATGTTATGATAAAGCACACCACAAGTATTCACAAAGGCAAGCATGATAAGGCACACAAGTCACACAAGACAGCCCTTAGAGTTTAGGCCAGCATGAAGTTTAGGTATTACCCTCTTTCAGTTTCGTTGGTTAAGACCTGTCCTATCAAAAGTAACCGGGTTCTAGAGGATCTCAATATCATTGACTACCCTCAATCGGTCATAACTCCAGCATCGCAATCTTTTCTTGCGGCCAGAACCATCGCGAGAGTTTAGCCTCAATGAGTGTAGCATACTACCACCGTTCTATGGCCAAGTTGGGTCAATTTAGGGTTCTAAGGTCGGTTGGTGTTTAATGACTCCTTAGAAGACCCATATTCTCCTCGTTGCAACACAAGGGATATCGGTACAGACCAAGGTGTCACACCAACGTAGCCACTGCTTCACCCATGTCGGTCTACGCTGGACAGGTCCCTTACAGCTTATGCTACCTAAAGGGTATTCCTCAGATCCGGGTTAGGATCTATGAAACTCCGATGCAAAGCCCACAAATATAAAAGCAAACAAAGCAAACAATTGAAAACAAGAGTGGTCTAGTCCTAAGGTAACCCCACTTTTAAGTTTATTCCCCAGCAGAGTCGCCAGTTCTGTGATACGGTGGGAGAACTGACTTGGGTTTTGCGTTTGTTTTCGCAAATGTTTCGGTTGAGCAAGAGTCGCCACCGACTTTTTATTTTATCCTAAGGAAAGGTTAAAAAGCACAGCAAAAACCTTTGAGATGTTTTCTTGGGTTCTGGGGGTAGATTATAGAAAGGGAAGGTATTAAAACCCTTTCTATCCATGGTTATCCATGGGCTCTTAGTTACTTGCTTAGATCACTTGCCTTGCATTTTCAATTGTTTGAAATGGTGCTTTCAATTGTTTGAAATGGTGCTTTGTGTGTGGGTTTGAAAATGTTTTGAAAAGAGGCCAATATGGTGGCAACCTTTGTAATGATTCATGTTTGAATGTATACAAAGGTGTACTTATCTTTTGAAAAGTTTTCAATGTTTTTGAAAGTTGTTTTGAAAATGTATTGTGATGTGTGTTTTGAAAAATGGCAAGGATTGTTTTGCAAGATTGGTCAAGTAACTAAGAGTTGTCTACCCCTAAAATTTACTCAAAGGTTTTTTCTATGTTTTAACCCTTTTAACAATTTTGTTCTACCATTGTATTTGGTGGACAATCTTGTGTTAGGATGTTAACGGGACGGGCGCGGGTCATCGTTTAGACCATGATTGCAATGGTGCCAAGTGTCTTTGGCAATTTTTCCTTTAAGGGACTTGATCATTTTTAGGCAACTTTCGAAAGCGTCATCGAGGGACTATGATCATTTGATTTGTTTTGTTTTGCCAAAAACACCCAACATGCAACATGGCCCATTATTGAAGGCAACAAGTGGAGTAACCCTAGGGGTGCAAGTGTGATTGGTGTTGTCCATTTTCATGCTTTTTTATCTTTGAATTAGGTCAAACTATTTGTTGTTTTTGATTTGCATACAAACCCTAAGTCTATCATGGCATATTTAGAAAGCTTTAAAATGCGGAATTAAAAGTCCTAAATTATTACACAATAATCATGGGGATGGGGGTACAAATGTCCAAATGGGGATGAGACTTAATAGGAGAGTAGTATCCAAATAAATTTACAACCAAATCGAATCAATCGCAAATATAAAAAGATCAATGTATAAGAATAAAGCAATGTAAGTGTATCAATGTATTTGTGTAAGTGTATGATTTATTTACAAGTGAAATAAAAATAAAAAAGGGTTAATTTTGGATATTTTCATGTTTAGGGCAAAACCCTAATTTGCTAAATAAAAAGTATTTATTATTTATTATATGCAATATTTATTAATTATATACAAAAATAAATAAAAGAGAAGTATATTATGAAAAAAGTAATTTTTGAGGTCAAATATTAATAAAAATAAAAATGTATTATTTTTGTATTTTTATCCTAAATATTCAAAATATATAAATATTTATATTATGTATTAAATATATTAAATATATACAAAAGTAAAAATATTTATTATTTACAAAAAAAGTATATTTTTTAGAAAATGTTTTCAAAAGGTAAAAATAAAATAAAATCAGAAAATAAAATGTATTTGTATTATTTTTTAGTATTTTAAGTAAAAGTATATATATGTTATTTATAATGTATAAATTCAAATAAAACAAATAAAATGCAAAAATGGTTGAAAAAATGTTTTTAATATTTTTTATATTTTGACAAAAAATAATAAGTCAGAAACAAAAAGAAAAAATCAAAAATGATAAAAATAACACACAATGGGCCAACGGGGTGTAAGTGAAAAAGTGAGGGTGCAAACAGAAAAATGAATCAGGCCCAGCCCAAAGGACTTTGTCTTCAACCTCCAGCCATTTTCAAACAAAAACGCGCGCCTTCTTGTTCATCACACTAACTTCTGATTCTTTGATCTTTTGACAAATCTTAAAACATGAAACTTGTAGAGCTTGAAGCCACGATTTCAAATATATAAAAAAGTTGTTCTAACTCTCAGAAATGAGAGAGAATTTCTTCTCCCCCAATTTCTGACCAAACTTTTCTTCCATGTTCAGGTTCAAAATTCTCTTAGCACACACAATATAAATGAAAAGTAATTATATGGGTAGCTTCAGGGCCATGAGTAGAACATACTTTCTTCACAAACTTAAGCCTAAATATGCTTGGATAGAGATATAGAAATTTAAACTTTTACCTGTTCAGCTTGAATCGTGTACAACAATGGAGGTGCTTTCAATGCAGTCTGAGGACTTGTACAGCTTGCTTGAGGTCTAAGGATGCTCCTCCAATGCTTGGTGTGCCTTGAAACTAACTGAATCGAGCTATGTAACTCAACCTGCACAATTGAAAAAATGAAAATGGTGAACTTGTTTAGAGGTGTTACAGTCTGTAGCTAGGGCTTGGGATAGTTTGTATGGATGTTATGGAGTGTGTATGAACAAGCTTTGGCCAAAACGCACGAGCAAACTGAGTTGTGCAACTCAATCTGCAGGGATGCCCTGTTTTGTGCAGCAAAATGGTGTTTTGATGAATGATGAGGTTTGGAATATGGTAGGCTCGTGTTTCAGGTCAGTTGGATCAAGTGAAAAGTGTTTACAAAGTTTGCTTTGGCTAGCTGTTACAGGAATGAGAGATGATGTTCAAAATGCAAGTTTCTTCTTTGATAAGTAAGAAAAATGTGTATTCACAATGCCGGCCCCTACTCTCCTCAATCTATGCTGCATAAATCACTCTTGATCCGTGGAACTTGTTCATGGACTTGTGCCCAAAAGATCTGCTTTGGTACTTCTTTGATTTGCTTTTGACATAAAGCACTTCTTTTCAAAAATGGCTAAAATGCTTTTTCCATTTTAAGACTAAACCTTTGTGTAATGACTTAATGAACAAGATAATGCTAGGACACAAAGGTTTTGCATTAAATTATTGAGTAATAATGGGATTATAGGCCTGTAATCTAGCTTGTGCAAGCTGACTTGAAAAATGCAAAGTGTTATGAACATGAAATTGGCCATGAACAAAGTGACTTTTGCCTAACTTCACAAATTCGATTATCCCTAACCACAAGGGTGTTTGATGAGTTCTTGGACAATTTGGAAATCTTGGAATGTTTACTACAATCCATCTTTGTAATGCAAGTTGAAATTACAAGTGGAAGCATGTGAAAAGTGGCCATGAAGTTGGGCAAAAATCCTGCCTAAAATAGGTTAAAAAAATTTCTAAGTTAAGAATGTTTTGCACCCCTATTCCAAAAATCATAACTTGAGCTACAAGCTTCTTTTGAGGAAACTTTGTGAATCAAAGTTGTAGATTTTGCAATGGACTATAACTTTCATGTTTTGAGTTTTGTTTGAATCCAAATGTATCTTGATGAAAAAATGGGACAAAGTTAGGAAAAAATAAGGAAGTTTCATAACTTAGAAAAATTCTAAGTTATGAAATTTTCTCATTCTAAACCCTAATTTGCAATTTTTGGTTTCTTGATGAACAAGTTTCAAAATTTGACATGTCTTGATGAAAAATGGATCTTGGCACTTGATTTTGACCAAAAAGTCAAAGTTTGACTTTTTAGTATACAGTCAAATTTTGCTCAGTTGACTGGAAAATTCATTTATCAATCTTGTGCATTTGGGATCTTTTGAACTTGTTGAACATGTCAATACAATTCCATTGAGTATTTGAGTCCATATGTGAGCTTGAATTGCCATTGGTTAGGTCAAACAGTCAAAAATTACCTTTGTACAGTCAAAACCCTAAAAATGACCATTTTGCCCTTTTGGTGATCTGATCAAATTTCTTGTGGAATTATGATCCAAACTTGATCAAATGGTCCATATGAGTTCATAATGTTGATGTGGGTCAAAAATCATGAGGTTTGCCTGTCAATTGATCACAGTTGACTTTTTCCCCAATACAGCTAATTTATAGGTCAAATGTCCAATTGACTGGGCAAAGATTGGAATCAAGGCTTGAAACTTGGTATGGATAAACTTGTGAGTCCAACATGAAGCATGAAAGTCATTTTGGGCATTTTAGGTCAAAACATCTTTGTGCAAACTCAAACCCTAATTTGGGTCAACAGTGCAAGGAGGAGTATTGAGCAGAGCAAACCCTAACTGGATCTTGAGCTCCAAGGGTCTGGTGGTGAGAAAATATTGATGAAATGGGAGGGCAAATTTTGGGGTACAACACCGAGTATCCTCTTGAAATCAATAGAATTGAGTCGATCCTCTAGTTGTTTGAATTTATCATCAGCAGGAGGATACTACTCCTCAAAATAGTCAGGTTCACCTTCCTTAGACCCTGGATCGTAGTTTTCTTCCACTGGCTTCTCTTCTTGATTGTCCCCCTCATTTGACGGGGTCACGAAGTCTATAGCTCGCTTAAATGGTCCTCTGATCCTTCTTCCCAAATTCACTACACCAATTGGTTTCTTTGGCTTCTTGGTCTTCTCTTTGAGGATTAAAGCTTTCAGATCTTCTTGCCCCTGGGCCAGAGCCAGGAACATCTGCTGAAATTGAGCGTTATGAGCTTGAAGGTCCTTCACTGTCTGTTTGAGAGCCATTTTTTTTGCTGAAATAAACAGTAAAAAGAATAAGAAACCTTTCTTGACACCCTGTTAATGAGATGATATGCATGATGTGCTTATGCAATGTTTTCAAGGGCCTTATAGGATTTAAACTCTTTTAACCAAAACAGAAACAAATACTTTTTATTAGTAAGTTCAAAATGAAATCAAAGTTTACAAAGGAATAACAAATAAGAAACTTCTAAAATTCCTAAGTCTCCCAAGGACACTTCCTTTTGGTGCTAATGTAGGCATTGAGATTCTACTCTTCGTGAAGCCGCTTTGTCAGTTCCAACACCTTTTTCTCACTGGCATAGAATTGGGACTCAAAGGTATCTCGTTCTTATTTGAGTTGTATCCAATGTTTTTGCAATTATTTGAGGTTTGTTGGCATATCAGGATGCATAATGATATGAGACTCGACCCCTTGAACAATAGGATCTAAAATCACTGGTAGGATAGGAGCATATGACATCATAATATTTTAAGCATGAGCTCGCACCCATTTGAGGTATGGCTCCAAAGGTATGGAGTTCTTGTGCCCCAGAGCCCTACTATTAGTCTTCTTAACCATTGCCCAAGCGCGGATGAACCTCTGATGATAACCTTGTAGAACATTTTAATAGTCGAACACAATACCCTAAATGAGCATATCATGAGGACCATCCCTATGGGCGTAACCGAACTGACTTAAAGCTAAAGAGGGGTTGTAGGTGATGCCTCCTTTAATTCCAAGGAGTGACACATTGGGAAATTCTCCGCAGCAATCAATAAAAGAGATGTCTTCTTGGGAGCGAGGGCACCAATAGATGTCAAAGTGGGAAAGAGACATTAATATTTGGTTCCATCTTAAACCTAACTCATTCTTCATTACTGACTGAGGAAGGTGTGAAATAAACCGCCTATAGAGTAGAGGTATACAACACATAAGAGTCCCTCGCTTCTTCATGGTACGAGTATGGAGTGAATGCAGAATATCCCCGAGGAATATGGGCACTGGATTGTGATCAAGGAAAATGTTGATGGCACTGACATCTACAAACTGATCTGAATTGGGGAACAGAACCAACCCGTAGATAAAAAGAACTAAAACATCTTCAAAGGCATGGTAACTCATAACGTCTAAGAATACCTGGGCTTTCTTCATCAGAAAACTTGTGAGGAAGCCCTTAACTCCACTCCTTCGTTCCCAATTAGACTCAATGTCAGATGGCTTCAAGTGCAAATCTATGGCCACATGTTCAGCAGTTGGATCTTTTTCTAAACCGGTAAAGGGTATCTTCTCCAATATAGGCAAACCAAGTATTTTAGAGAATTCTTGTATCAGTCGTCAAGAGTGTTGACAAAGCAAATGTTTTTGAAAGTTATTTTTGAAATGTGTAAGTGTGAAAAGTTTGTTTTATTTGAGCAAGCATCTAACAGCTATCTACTTGTACTCGAAAAGGTTTGTTCTTTTCTTCATATCCTTTAGACAGTACTATCCTACTATTAGTGAGTAAGTAGCCCTATTGTTGGATGTTGAGGGACAATCAAAGGGACGTATATTCAAAAAGGAAACATGTGGAGACGCTTCAACAATTTTGTTTAGGGGCTAAATCATTTACCGAGAGGCAACTGTAGGGTCATCGAGGGACTATGATCTTTTTGATTTACGGGTCTTTGCTAAAGCGTCCCCGTTTCGAGGAACATGACTGTTTTTCCGAAGGCAACCGAAGTGGGCATACCTTAGAGGTTCATGTGTGCAATGATTCAGTTCAGTTCATTTATCTCTTGTTATTAGGTTTGCTAGCGTTTTGTTATTAGTCTTTCCATACAAGCCTAATTACTAGTAGTTAATATTTTGTAGAAATTTAAAATGCAGGAATTTAAATCCTACGCTATTATAGTGCATCGGGGAGGGGGTATTTACATGTCCAAATGGGGGAAAAGAAAAAAAAAATCCTAGTTTAATTTATTACATCCCATCAACAGATACAAAAATATGAAAAAGAAAAAATAGAAAGGAAAAAATTGAACGCGCGCGAATTGGGAAACACAACGTCTAAAACCCTAAAAAAATTTAAGTAAACAAGAAAATATTTTTTTGATTGTTTTTATTTATGAAGATGACTAATTAAATATCCTAAAATTATTTAGAAAAATAAAATTTAATTAAGAAATTAGTCTAAGTCCCTTTTTTATTGTTTTTTATTATGAAAAGAAAAGAAAATGATATAAATATAAAATTATTCCTAATTCTATTTTATTTTAATTTAAAAAGGAGTTAAAGTTTAATTATTTAATTGATTAAAGAAATTAATTTAATTAAAATATTTGATCCTAATTTTGTGATTTTTATTATTCTGATTAATTAAATAAATAAATAAAAGCAAAAAAAAAACAAATTAAAAAAGAATTAAAAACAAACAAAGAAAAGATAAAATGGGCCTAGGCAGCTTAACAATTGGGGGGGTGCTTAAATTGAATTTCATTGGACCCAATAGAGAGACCAGACCTGCTTTTGGATCCGGTGAGGACGATTCTTGATGACACATGGTGATTTGCGCGTTAAAGCCCTTGGATTTAGATCAATCAGGATCTAGTGGTTGTGATTTGGAGGCGTATGGTAAGCTCCTGACTATTGGAAGTGTGGGATCTGCATGAACATTGTTAGAAGAAAAAAATTGCTGGACCCGGGATTCAAACCCAGATCCTCCTTCATAAATATGTCACGCCTTCACAAATTGAGTTGTTGTACCATTCTTGTATAAGAATAAATACAATATATTATATACAAAACAAAGTTAAGCATATTTGAAAATAAAATAAAAAATGCGCGCTGATTTGAATTGCCTAATGAGGGGCTGCCAGGTACTTTGATCGGAGGGACGTCGGATTCAAACTCCGGTCGTCTTCTCCGGTATGCTAACTCTGCAAAAATCCTGCAAACTTTAATTTCAACAAAATCAAATGACCCTATCCCACACAAAATTCCCCCCTGAGTTCCAATTTGAGGTCTATTCGCCCAGAAAATCCCTAGATCGTGATGTACAACAAAGAACTCAGATCGTGCCCTAGAAATGTCACGATCCTATTCTAGCTCCTATTCTCACATGTTTCACGTTAGAATTGTTCTATGGATCATCCTAAACATGAAGCAAACATTGAAAACTTTTAAATCATCACGAAATCATCAATATGAAATCAAAAAAATTACCAACGATGAGTGTGCTTCGGTTTTCAGGTTCTGGGCATGGAATAGCTTGAGTGAAGGTATGTATGTATTCCTGGGAATTCAGGATGTTGAGGGGTCCTTTGAATCAGATTGAAATGGATAGGAATTGGGTTTTTGGATTTTGACAACTTTGCTATTTTTTTGCAAACTTTCGTGTGACTCCTTGAGTTGTTTTCCAGCGTGTGTAAGGCTTATAAATGTGACCCTTATATAGAGGAGATGGAGGGGATAAGGTTTCACGACAAGAATCAATGCCATAACTATGTTTTCAAACCAAAATCCAACAAATTAAAAAGCATTCAAATTTAGAAAAAACTTGCCCTTTCAATGCTAGCATGTACCTGGACACATCTTGCACGAAATCTTGGTCCCAAGGCTGACCATAAACACTAGCCCAAAGGTTAAGGCCCATCTCTATACATTTTGTGCAATTTATTTTATATTTATTTGAAATAAATTAAAATAAATATGAAAAAAATAGATAAAAATGGTAAGGCAATATGGAATTGAGATTAGAGGTCCCCTACAAGGTTAGGAGGGTGTTTGAAGTCCAAAAATATGGGCCATTGCCTTAAAAGTTTAAGTTTGCTCAATGCACAAATCTTGAAATTTCCAAAATTTTCCCAACTTGGGAAAGCCATAACTTTCTCAATTTTTATATTATCATTATGATATTTGACTTTTTGGAAAGCCCAAGATGTCTAATTCAATACCTCTTTTGATCAAATTTGCATTTGAAGACTTTATCTTGATGTAAATGGTCTTGATAAAAAGTGTCTTTTGTTGACTTTTTGAAAATGACCTGTAATGTATGAGCTTGTATCTTTCAAATGGTGCGTCTCTTGATCTTGAGGGTAAAAGATAAGTTTTAGGGAATGAGATTCTATTAAAAATGAGCTTTGTTTGGGGGAAAATGGATGAAGTATGTGAAAGTAATGTCTGGTCAAAGTTCAGTTGACTTTTCTTATAGAAACCCTAATTTATCAATTCTTAACTTTTGATAGATTAGGAGTATTTCTTAACGAATCATGATCAAACCTTGATAAAATGATGGATATAATTTCAAAGTGTTGATCTTGACCAAAAATTATGAAGTTTGACTCTATTTGGGTCACAATTGACTTTTGACCTAGTAGAGTTGATTTTCAAACATTTGAGCCATTGATTGAGCAAACTTGTAGTGCAAGGCATGAAAGTTGACATGGGAATTTTTGAAGGCATATTAGGACCATGGAAAACTGAAATTCTGGCTGCAGATACTCAATGTCACAGTCAATGTTATGACACCGTATCTGACTTTCTATAAGACAGTAAATACAAAAACAGTAAAGAACACAGTCAATTGTTTACCCAGTTCAGTGTGAAACAACACCTACTCTGGGGGATACCAAGCCAGGGAGGAAATCCACTATAAGAGATATTAATTCAGGAATAAACCAACCAGTTTATCTCCTTCACTTAAGACCTACCCAATGCAACTTCAATCTAAGTTCAACTTAAACCTGAGTTCCTACTCACTCCCCCTCAATCACAGCAGTGATACTTAAAACAATTGACTACTGAATTAATGAAGACACTCTTCAGAACATACACTTGATTATGCTTTACAGCTTTTTAATCAAGCAACACAAACACTCTTGCTTCACAGCTTTGAGTGATACATAAACCTAACTTGACTTTTCTTCAAAGCCTTAGTCAAGAGACACAAAACACTCTTGCTTCAAAGCTTTGAGTGATACAAAACCCTTACAATTAAAACCTATTCCAAGTCACTTATCACAATGATACTTGCTTGGATTACAGTAGTCAAAACTATACAGCTCCTAATTGATCTTCAGTCAAAAGGATGAATTCCAAACAGCAGTCCTGTTGAATATATAGCAGTTGTTTCTTCAGTTAGGGTTTCCACAAAAAGCTATGGTTAATTCCGTTTGACCTTAAGACTTGGTCACAAGACTTTATCAACCAGGTTAGGGTTGAGCTAGGTTAACCCAAAGTCCACGTGAGATTCTGTTCTTGAAAGAATGAGTCATCTTCCTGAAAAATCTCAGAATTAACCAAACTGCATAACTGTTAGATCAGAACAGGATGTCTTAACATTTGTTATGACATCAGGATTCCTGTTTACTGATTTTGCTTGAGGGAATAAATGTGATCATTTTGCAAAATGCTTAGATACACACTCATAAACAGCAGCACCTGTATGCCATTATTTTTCTGCAAAGGTACCTAATAAACCAGTACCTAATAAACCAGAATGTTATGACATCAGTCATGACATTCACACACCTGGTTTTACCAAAAATACATGCCAATAACTAAACACCTACAAACTCCCCCTTTGGCAGATTTTTGGCTAAAGCCCCTAAGCAATCAGAGAATAGATAGCAGCAGAATGAATATGACTGCAGAAAAATATAGTGTCTATCAAGTAATTAACCACAGAATATCTCCCCCTCTTTAGCCACAAATGGGCCAAAGATACATGTACTTAAATGTTATATAGTCATCCAGAAAAAGTAATAAAAACAACAACTAAAATCTGAAAACACTTGCAAACTCCACCAAGAACCAGCATCAACTCCACCAACCTTTAAGCATTGTCACCTTCAGAGGAGCTACTTTCTTCAGTATTGAGTTGATCTTCAACAGCACCCTCTTCCCTTCTGTTTCCTTCAGCCTCCTCCTGTTCTAACCTGGCTATTAGGTTTTCTAGAGTCTTTTTCCTAGTCTCCAGCTCTTTGCAGGTCTCTTTCAATACAGCTATAACATCAGATGTTTTGGATTGAGTTTTTACAGATGATGTCTCAGCTAATGTTATGACAATATCAAGAACATGAGATCCCTGAAAAAGCTTGTAGTGTAACCCAAGAGTAGGAGCTCTTTTGCAAGTAGTATCTCTTGCCACCAGGATATCAGGGTACTGTGCAAGGATAATTCCACAAAGGAGGGAGGGAAAGGCAATAGGGCCTTTGATAGCATAGCTACCAACATGTTTTAAAGTTTGTTCAAAAATATACCTGCCATAGTCAAATTCAGTCTTGGTTCCCACAGCATAAATGAATCTCCCCAATCCTGTGGAGATAGTTGATTTGTGGTTGGTAGGGACCCAGTTGGCTGCACCAATCTTGTGCAGGATGGCAAATTTTATGCTTAGTTTGCTAGAATTCAGCTTGCCTTTCAAGGGCCAGCACTTGACTTGTCTTGCTGTGATGGTTTGGCATACTTCATTGTCAGTGACTTCTAGTTCAAGGCAATCCTCATTTGATCTTCCAAGAAATTTGTCAATTTCTGATGGAGAGAAATTAACCCTTCTTCCTCTAACATAGGCACATTCAAAGTCAGCTGACCTTCCATCAGCACATTAATCATTAGTCCAGCAGCTTTGATCAGGTCCATGATTTCCTTGCAATCCATGGCACCATTGTTTAGTTCTCTTTCTAAAGCTATTCTCTTCAAGAAAACATACTTCCATCTGTTGGCATTGTCAGGGTGGTGAAAAGAGATGTTGTCTGTTGGGACTTCAGGAACTCTAGCCATTTTGCTGGAAGGGAGTTTCCTTCTGATAGGAATGTCTTCAGCAACAATTTCAAACTCTGATTCCTCATCATAATCAGAAGACTCGGGTTCTTTTCTCTTCTTTGTAATTGGTTGTCTAGCAGGTTTTGAGAGACTCCCAGTATGCACTTTGGCTTTCACCTTCCCTTTGGACAGACCAGTCTTCACAGATTCTACACCAGTCTTGCCTTCAGTCCTGGTTTTCTTGTCAGTAGGTTTCTCTTTGGTCAGACATTTTGCAGCATTCTGATTACCCTTTCTATTCATCATTTTCCTAGCTATGCTAGGGTTTATATTGGCAATTAGTTCATTGTCTGAGTATTCATCATCCACATCAATAACAGGTGGATCAACAGTCTTCTCTGAAGGGTTCTGAATATCATCAAGGTTTTCAGATGATTTCTGAATGTTGTCATTTGGTATCTCAACATTCTCAGAGACATCTGGATTTGCTTCAACATTTGGGCTTACTGATTCTTGATTTAATGGAACAGAAATCCCCGGTACAGAGTGGTTCTCACTCAGTATTCTTGTAACAAGCCTAGCAATTGCTTGATGTACATGAGCTGATCCTTCCCTATTTGGTACAGAAGATGAAGGATGAGAGGGATTACCGGAAGCAGTAGCTTGATACCTTCCTGCATGCCTTGTTCTCAGCTTTTTGACCTTGGGGGGGTTAGTTGCCATTTCTCTAAGAGGAGTAATCTCCAGGACTTCAGAATCTATGCATGTGGTGATTGCCCGAGAATCTTGATCAGATGATCAAGATGAAGCGGTCGCCTTGGCTGAAGATGATGTTTGAGACATTTTGATTGACTTAGAGCACCAGTAGTAATTTGAGAGAAAACTTTGATTGAGAGAAAGGATTTTGTTGCAATGTCGAGAGAGGAAGGAGGCAAATGAGAGTCTATTCAACTTCTTAATAATTTTGAAAGAATTGGGAAAACATATGATTAACCCACTCAAAATAGACTTAACAAAAATAACTCCTTCGACCCTTGTTTTAAGCAAAATTAATTGCTACAATTTCTCATGTTGGCAAATACCCAACTTGCCCCTCAAGTTTTCAAATTGATTTGCATCAAGAGCCTTGGTCAAAATGTTAGCCAGTTGAAGCTTAGTGGCAACGTGTTCCAGATTAATTGTTTTCTCTTCTACAAGATCTCTGATTAAGTGATGACTAATGCCAATGTGCTTGGTCCTGCTATGCTGAATAGTGTTCTTGAAAATGTTGATTATACTCAGATTGTCACAGTGCAATGTCATAACATCTTGTGTGACATTATACTCAGTGAGCATCTGTGTCTTCCAGATAATTTGAGAACAGATACTACTATTTGCAATGTATTCAGCTTCAGCACGAAAATGAAAAGGAAGTCTTTTGGCATGGATCATAGCTCTGGCAGATTCCTGTATGGTCCTATTTTTCTTCTTTTCAACTCTATTTTGTTGAGGAGTTATAGGAGAAGAGAATTCATGACTAATTCCTTCTGAGGGACAGAGCTCATTAAACTTGCTATTTTCAAATTCCTTGTCATGATCACTTCTGATTCTGACAATACAACCTTCTTTTTCTCTTTGAATTCTTTTGCACAGTTCTTTAAAAACTTCAAACACCTCAGATTTTTCCCTAAAGAAGATAGTCCAGGTGAATCTGGAATAGGCATCCATAATAACATAGGCATATCCCTTTCCACCAAAGCTTTCCACCTGCATTGGTCCCATCAGATCCATATGAAGAAGTTCTAGAACCTTAGAGGTGGTCAGATGTCTTGACATTGGATGTGACATCCTAGTCTGCTTAACAACCTGACAAACTCTCCCTTCATCAATTTGTAGTCTTGGAATCCCTCTGACTGCCTCCATGGAGATAATCCTTTACATTCCTCTTAGACGAAGATGGCCAAGTTTTTGGTGCCACAGTTTCACCTCTTTTTCTTCTTTGGCAATAGAACACACAGTGGAGAAATTAGTGTTCTCAGGCTCCCACAAGTAGCAGTTGTCTTTAGATCTGACTCCTTTCATTACAACTTCTTGTTTTTAATTAATTACAAGACATTCGGATTTTGAGAAATTGACCTTGAATCCATGATCACATAATTGACTGATACTAATGAGATTAGCAGTCAGGCCTTTTACCAATAGTACTTCATTCAGATTTGGAACTCCAGGGCAGTCCAAATTACCAACTCCTTTGATTTCACCTCTAGCACCATCTCCAAAGGTCACATAACTAGTGGTGTGAGGTTTAACATTATTGAGAAGGTTCTTGATTCCAGTCATGTGCTTAGAACACCCACTGTCAAAGTACCAGTCTTCCTTTGCAGAGACTCTCAGGGAAGTGTGGGTTATCAGGGCAGTAGCCTTTTTCTTCCATTGAGGAGTATGTGGTACCCTTTTAGACTTAGGTTTAACACCTGGGTTCTGATTAGGGTATCCATACAATCTGAAGCAGAAAGGCTTAATGTGACCATACCTCCCACAATGATGACATCTCCATCTTTGGTACCTTTTCTTCATATATCTCTGTTCCTGATGTTGAGAGTTGTGTTGGGACATCTGCTTTGACATTTGTTTATCAGGCCTGATCTTCTTGTCTGCACCAGATTTCTTTGCTGCCACAAATCCTAGACCAGACTTGTTTCCCACATTTTGTCCAACCTGAAGGATTTCTTCCAATTTGTCAGCATCTTGACAGATTTGGTCATCTGGTTCAGTTTTGAGTTCAGTATTTGAACTTCCCCTTCTAGATGACTTATAGTTTCAAGGTCTGCCCTTTTTTCAGCCTCCAACTTTATGATGAGTTTTATTTGTTTCTCATTCTGCACACAGACTTCAGCACTTCTGATACACAATTTCTTATAAGTATCAGCCAGTTCTTCAAATGTCACTTCCTCATCACTAGTGTCACTTTCAGAGGTACAAACACCAGTTAGTGCAGTAACTAGTTTGGCAGATTCTTCTTCAGAATTACTTTCTGAATCACAGTTAGACCAGGTAACAGTCATTCCTTTCTTTTTTTTCTTAAGAAAGGTAGGACATTCAGCTCGAATATGCCCATATCCTTCACAACCATGGCATTGAATTCCTCTGCCTTGATTTCCCTTCTCTTCTGACCTTGGTCTTCTGCTGGAACTGTCAATGTCAGAGGGGATGTTATGAACATTAGACCTTGACTTTGGATCTATTATTTTGATGAGTTTGTTGAATTGTCTTCCAAGCATGGCTATAGCTTCTGAAATATTTTCTTCTTCATCCTCCTTGTTTTCATCTTCAGTGTTGGATACAAGTGCTATGCTCTTGTTCTTCTTGTCAACATTTTCAGTGATCCCCATGTCAAAAGTCTGAAGAGACCCAATGAGTTCATCCACTTTCAACTTGCTGATATCCTGGGCTTCCTCTATAGCAGTTACCTTCATTGCAAATCTTTTAGGCAAGGATCTGAGAATCTTTCTCACCAGTTTTTCTTCTGACATCTTTTCTCCCAGTGCTCCTGAGGTGTTGGCAATTTCCAAGATGTTCATGTGAAACTCATGAATGGTTTCATCTTCCATCATTTTTAGATTCTCAAACTTGGTAGTCAGCATCTGAAGCCTTGACATTTTTACTTTGGAAGTGCCCTCATGGGTAGTTTTGAGAGTGTCCCAAACTTCCTTGGCCAATTCATATTGATGTACTAGTCTGAATATGTTTCTATCAATTCCATTGAATAAGGCATTTAAAGCTTTGGAATTACCCAGGGCTAACTCATCTTCTTCTTTACTCCATTCTTCCTCAGGCTTCAGACTGATTGTCCCATCTTTCTCAGTTATGGTGGGATGGTTCCATCCTTTGTCAGCAGCTCTCCAGGCCTTTTTGTCCAGTGATTTTAAGAAGGCAATCCTATGAGGTTTCCAGCAGTCATAATTTGATCCATCCAGAATGGATGGTCTGTTTCCAAAAACTCCTTCTTTGTCCATAGTGCCAGAAAGTGATATCCCTAGATCTCACCCAGTAATACAGGCAGGGTGCCTGCTCTGATGCCAATTGAAATTCTAGCTGCAGATACTCAATGTCACAGTCAATGTTATGACACCGTATCTGACTTTCTATAAGACAGTAAATACAAAAACAGTAAAGAACACATTCAATTGTTTACCCAGTTCAGTGTGAAACAACACCTACTCTGGGGGCTACCAAGCCAGGGAGGAAATCCACTATAAGAGATATTAATTCAGGAATAAACCAACCAGTTTATCTCCTTCACTTAAGACCTACCCAATGCAACTTCAATCTAAGTTCAACTTAAACCTGAGTTCCTACTCACTCCCCCTCAATCACAGCAGTGATACTTAAAACAATTTACTAATGAATTAATGAAGACACTCTTCAGAACATACACTTGATTAGGCTTTACAGCTTTTTAATCAAGCAACACAAACACTCTTGCTTCACAGCTTTGAGTGATACATAAACCTAACTTGACTTTTCTTCAAAGCTTTAGTCAAGAGACACAAAACACTCTTGCTTCAAAGCTTTGAGTGATACAAAACCCTTACAATTAAAACCTATTCCAAGTCACTTATCACAATGATACTTGCTTGGATTACAGTAGTCAAAACTATACAGCTCCTAATTGATCTTCAGTCAAAAGGATGAATTCCAAACAGCAGTCCTGTTGAATATATAGCAGTTGTTTCTTCAGTTAGGGTTTCCACAAAAAGCTATGGTTAATTCCGTTTGACCTTAAGACTTGGTCACAAGACTTTATCAACCAGGTTAGGGTTGAGCTAGGTTAACCCAAAGTCCACGTGAGATTCTATTCTGGAAAGAATGAGTCATCTTCCTGAAAAATCTCAGAATTAACCAAACTGCATAACTGTTAGATCAGAACAGGATATCTTAACATTTGTTATGACATCAGGATTCCTGTTTACTGATTTTGCTAGAGGGAATAAATGTGATCATTTTGCAAAATGCTCAGATACACACTCATAAACAGTAGCACATGTATGCCATTATTTTTCTGCAAAGGTACCTAATAAACCAGTACCTAATAAACCAGAATGTTATGACATCAGTCATGACATTCACACACCTGGTTTTACCAAAAATACATGCCAATAACTAAACACCTACAAAAACATTTTAGACCTTTGGAGCTCACACATCTTGATGAAAATTGAAACCCTAATTAGAGGTTCATTGCTTTGGAGGAGAATTTGTCTGGTCAATTCTTGGTCAACCTTAAGCAATTGAGGACCTCAATGAGCATGTCTTGAGCAAAAATAGGAGGGAAAATTTTTCGGTACAATAGAAACAATCAAAAACATCAGCAATAACATGAATGTATGATTAATATGAATTTAAAACTGCATACTGAGCTAGTTTGAGATCGAAAGTAAATTACCAATGGAGAGATTGTGTGGGTGATGCTCTTGCGTGCCTTGGACTTGCCTAGTGCTTGGAAACGTCTCCTAGAACCTTTAGAGAGTGAGTGGATTGCTTGTTTTAGATTGAAGAGGCCTGGAAAGGTTACTTCGATTTTGGATCACTTTGTGAAGATTTTGAGATTTTTGGTGTGGCATTCTGAGGCTGTGTGTGTGCAGCTTCAATAGGCAATGTGTGATCTCCCCTTGCTTTTGATTTGGTCTGGTATTTCTAGAAGTGTGATGGTGAAAAAATATGGCATGAATCATCCATTAATCATGGCTTTGAAAGCAGAATCAAAAGATTTGAAAAGTTTCCATTTTGATAATTTCATACCATTTTGAGCTTTGAGTGAACCTGAACAGGTTATGGTTGGCGCCTTGCACAAATTTGAATTGCTTAGAGCTTTCCCCATCAGAGCTTATTCAATTTAGTCACTATCTACATTGATTGATTCTTTCGACAAGCTCCCAAGCATTATTCTCTTTGATGGCTCTGAATTCCAATTCGAATTTCTCAGAGCTTTCCTCATCAGAGCATTGTTCTCTTCGATGGCTCTGAATTCCAATTCGAATTTCTCAGAGTTTTCCTCATTAGAGCATTGTTCTCTTCGATGGATCTGAATTCCAATTCTAATTTCTCAAGGCTTCATCATCAAGGCTTCTTTGATTTAATCACCATATGCATTGGTTGTTTGACCTGGAAAATTCTCCTAGTCGAACTCCATTCTTATTCTCTTCGATTTCCTTTTCTTGGAGTTTCCTTCTGTTCATCTCCTTCGAACACAGTGTTGACTCCAATCCTTACTTTTGTTTTTTCATTTACAAAGCCATCCTTATTGACCCTTAGTTCACCTTTGATTGGTGAATACAACTTGTATTGCACCAATCGAAGGATAACCTATGAGCACCTTTGATCACCTAACTCCCTTGTACGTTCAACTTGCCTGAGGCATATTGATCATAAAACTACAAGATGACTCATATCTGAATGACTCGTTTCTAGACGTCCTTTAATCACGCCATATTTGAAGGTTATATGTCCTTCGAATCATTATCCTCTCACATGTTTCTTTGGTAAAATAAAATCTTTTTTATTCACAAAATATTCTTGTTTTCAAAATGCCCATTCGAACAACGTATCAATCGAAAGGTTTTTTTCTTGTAGTGCTTTGAATAGCTTATATTTCCATTATTCTAAAATAACACCCTTCGATGCCTTTACTAGCTCTTCCAATCGAAGACTTTAGAAAAAGCCTCTTCACGCGCCTTCTTTTGATCCAGCCTTCCTTGGATATTTCGAATAACTTATATTTTAGTGGTTCGAAAATGAACCTTTCGAAGCTCCAATCGAAGACTTCAAAATAGCCTCCTTACATTTTCCTTCGAATTAGCCATCCTTCGATCCTTAAAATTAGCTTGCATGTTGTTGTCGAAGCTGCTTCGACCCAAAAGCTCTTAGGCATATTTTCAGCCTTCGACCTACACTTTGTCATGCATACTTTTTCTTTCTTTCAGTTGTGCCATTATGCTGAGGCATATGGGGTGGCATGGAAATCATTTGAAGCCCTTGTAAACCAAAATTATTTGTGAGAAATTAAACCTTAGATGGAAGTCCCTTGCTTAGAAGGAGAATTTGTCTAGTCAATTATTGGTCAACCTTGAACAATTGAGGACCTTAATGAGCATGCCCCTGAATAAAACGGGAGGGAAAATTTTAGGGTGCAACAGTTACCCCTATTCAATCTTATTAAACCTGAGGATTTATATTGGCTTGTCTGTATTTCGTAATCTGAAGGTGGAAGATGATTGAACACTAGAGTGCCCAGAAATTTGCACTCGCTGAAGCAACATTGTTGGTTGATGATATCAGGAATGGGCTTACAAATGCCATTTGGAGAAGATGACTGAGAATTGTCGGAGATGGGCTTAAAGATTCCATCCAGAGTAGATGTTGACTTCATAAGAGGTCTCTTTATGGGGATTCCTGTTCCTGTTGTCTGAGGAGGACTCCACTGGGGAATGTTGATTTTTATTGTTCTCCTGCTTGAGGAAAATTTTGTAGGGAATAGAGTCTAGGAGCTTTAGTTGTCCATGGCTCTACTGAGGAGTTATCTCTGGACTGAAGAGATGAAAGTTAGATGTTTTCTGGTTGAAATCCAGGCTTCGCGGTAACTTTTTGGGGAGAATGAAATTAATTATTATCTGGAAATGTATTAGAAAGAGCATTTGTAGGGATGCTTCAGGATGAGTTCGTGTTAAACTTCATCTAGAGATTATGGGAAGAAATCCGTATAAGATTTCTCTGTCTGGTCATGTAGATAGTCACCCTGTCTTGTTTCGGGAATTGATCCACAGTCAGCTGCTCACAGATAATTGTCCTGTCTTGTTTCAGGTATTAATTTAGGATCATGCTTTCGTGTTGGTCATTGAGATAGTTTCCCTGTATGGTTTCAGGAATTAATCTCTGACCTAAGAGAAAGGAACATAATTTCCCCGTCTTGTTTCGGGAGTTAATCTTCAATCTGCTCATGTAGATAGCTATCCTGTCTGGTTTCAGGTATTAATCTACAATCAGTCGTTCACAGATAGTTGTCCTATCTTGTTTCAGGTATTAATCTTGTTTTTATTGGTCGTTGAGATAACTTCCCTGTCTGGTTTCAGGAATTAATCTCTAACCTAAGAGAAAGGAAGATAGTTTCCCCGTCTTATTTCAGGAGTTAATCTTCATTTGCTCATGTAGATAGTTGTCCTGTCTAGTTTCAGGTATTAATCTACAATCAGTCGTCCATATATAGTTGTCCTGTCTTGTTTCAGGTATTAATCTGGAACTTGTTTTTGTTGGTCATTGAGATAGTTGCCCTGTCTTGTTTCAGGAATTAATCTCTGACCTAAGAGAAAGAAAGATAGTTTCCTCATCTTGTTTCGGGAGTTAATCTTCAATCTGCTCATGTAGATAATTGTCATGTCTGGTTCTAGGTATTAATCTATAATCAGTCGCTCACATATAGTTGTCTTGTCTTGTTTCAGGTATTAATATGGATCTTTTTGTTGTTGGTCATCGAGATAGCTTCCCTGTCTAGTTTTAGGAATTAATCTCTGACCTATTTGCGAAAGAAAGATCGTTTCCCCATCTTGTTTCAGGAGTTAATCTTCAATCTGCTCATGTAGATAGTTATCATGTCTGGTTCAGGTATTAATCTATAATCAGTCGCCCACAGATAGTTGCCCTATCTGGTTTTAGGAATTAATCTGGAACTGTTGAAAGTTGGTGATGATATTTGTCTGCTTCCTAACTTTCCTGAAAAAGGTAAAAAGTTAGTTGTATTCAGTTTCATGATGCATGAGATGCATCGGTTAATGATGTTCTCAAAATAAATGAGATTTTGATATACGCATTTGTGTTGCATATGCTATGATGTTTGTATAATGATGTATGAATGCAATGTATGAACGTATTAGTTGTTCTACTGCAATGTTGTTGAACTGGTGAAAATAAATCCCTGACTGTTGCTGGGGATGAAGAGAGTAAGTCTTCAAATTTTGTTGAAGTTGAAATGCTGAGAGACGGATTTCTGTTGTTAGAGGAATAAAATTTGTTGGGGAAGGGAAACTCCGTGAACCGCTTGGGGAATTTTATGAAATCCCGCTGGGGGATCCGCGAAGCTTGTGAACCAGGCTAGGGAAATTTTTTTAGATGTCGGGGAAGTAATTGGAGATTCTTGCTCTGTCGGGGATATAAAAACTTTGACATTATTAGGCTGTATGTTGAGGATATGGAAGTGACTTTATAGTAGGATCTCCCTGCCTCTTTACCTGCTGGAGAAAATGTCTCAGCTTCTAGAGCCTGTGGTGAACGCTGATCAGGGTGATAAGTCTTCTTCTGATAGACAATTGACGGGATGACGGGACATAGTCGTACATTTTAATCCCTAACTTTTTCTTGGACTGTCCTTTCATATTTTCAGTCCACCGAGATACCCTTTTTTGCTCGAGCCTCCTTTCCAGGTTTTCGACTTGACGGGTGTACCGCTTTAATCATATGTCCCTAATTTTTCTCGAACTCTTTTGGTTCGTCGGGATGCCCTTAATTTTGCTTAGGCAAGTCAACCTAGCGGGTCTTTTTTCATGCATAGTATTTTCCGACTATTTCCACGTTCACAAGGTGCGGAAAATTGTCACTGTCTATGGTAGTAAGTGTTGCAGCACTGCCAGAAAGATGTTCGCTTGATCGCACATGGTCCTTTGTTGGAATTCATGTCCAATGACCCAACTAATTCAGATGGAGATCTTCCCCTGGCTATTTGTCACTTTTGAGAGACTCCTGGAATCTTGCATTGACTGCCCCAGATTAGCTGGACACCACGCCATGCCCCTTGATTATGAAAGGCCTGTTATTGGAAATGTCTTTCCAACTGAGGTGATTTTGTTCATTGAGAGAATTTTTGTTCATCGAATATCCGTTGTGTGAATTTCTCTGTTGTTGAACAAATAGTCATATGTAAACAATGGTATTTAAAAAATGTAAATCTTATGTCTGTCTTGAAGTTTAAAAATTCATTTTTTAGTAAAATAAACAAATTTTGTAAGAATGTGATATCAACTCAGGATTTATAGCAAACCTTACAGGAGTCAGGATACCTTTTGTAAAAGTATGCTTGCGAACTAACCCATGCTTCATCTAGGACTTTTAAGGGTTATAACATGGCCTGGTTCACGGTTTAAGAAACAAAGGATAAGGCTCAAAGTGTATTTGTACCCGCCTATTCTTCATGATGTTCTTCAGTCCTATACTCAGTTAACTGTGCGTTTAGATCCCAATTGAATTCTGGAATCTTGGCCCTGATATTCCGGTGATGGTTCAGATACTGAAAGTTTATTTGATAAGGCAGTCATTTTTGTAACTTTTTCCTTTTTTTGAGAATTTATAGCGAACTCTCTTTTTTATTTTATTATCCCTACTTTTTGCTTGAACTGTTTCCTTTGTGATTACAGTCAGCGGGATGCCCCAGTTTTTTTCTTAAGTCTCTTCATAGGTTTTGACTTAGCGGTATTTTCTTTTGCGAGATAATGACTGCCTATTTTAATGATTATGTGGAACCATCACCATCTTTTATTTTGGAAGGACGTCTTTGATTCCATTCATTGGGTACGAAGTGGAAAATTGCGACTGGATGTGCATCTGAATTAACTGAGAAACTACCCTGCCCCAGGTTAAGATTAAGGGTTTTAATTTGTGTGATAAAGAAAACTCCTACTTCTTAGGCTCAAAGGGGTTTGTTGTACCCCAAAATTTGCCCTCTCATTTTATCAACTTTTCTCATCACAAGGCTCTTGGAACTCAAGATCAAGCTAGGGTTTGCTCTGCTCAAGACACCTCCTTGCACTGTTGACCTAAATTAGGGTTTGAGTTTGCACAAAGATTTTTGGACCTTCAATTCCAAAATTTATTTTCATACTTCATGTTGGACTCATAAGTTTGTCCATACCAAGTTTCAAGCCTTGAATCAAATTTTTGCCCAGTCAATTGGACAGTTGACCTAGAAATCAACTGTATTGGGGAAAAAGTCAAATGTGGCCAATTTACAGTCAAACCTCATGAATTTTGACCCGCATCAACATTATGAACTCATATGAACCATTTGATCAAGTTTGGACCACAATTCCACAAGAGATTTGATCAGATCACCAAAAGGGCAAAATGGTCATTTTTAGGGTTTTGACTGTACAAAGGCAATTTTTGACTGTTTGACATAGCCAATGGCAATTTAAGCTCAACCATGGACTCAAGGACTCAATGACATTATCTTGACCTATTCAACAAGTTCAAAAGATCTCAAATGCATAGGATTGACAAATGAATTTTTCAGTCAACTGAACAAAATTTGACTATACACTGAAAAGTCAAACTTTGACTTTTTGGTCAAAATCAAGTGCCAAGGGTCATTTTTCATCAAGATGTGTCAAAATAAGAAACTTGTTCATCAATAAACCCAAATTGAAAATTAGGGTTTGAAATTGAAAAAATTTCATAACTTAGAAATTTTCTAAGTTATGAAATTTTCTTAATTTTTCCTAACTTTGCCCCACATTTTCACCATGATGAAAATGGATTCAAACAAAACTTACAACATGAAAGTTATAGTCCTCCACAAAGTCTACAACTTTGATTCACAAAGTTTTCTCAAAAGAAGCTTGGATCTCAAGTTATGAGTTTTGGAACAAGGGTCACTAAAACTTTTAATTTAGAGAAATTTTGCCCTAGTTTAGGCAGGATTTTGACCCATCTTCTTGGCCATTTTTCACATAGTTCCACTTGGAATATCAAGTTTCATTTTAAAGATGGATTATAGTACATATTGCAAGCTTTCCAAATTGTCAAAGAACTCCTCAAACACATTTGTGGTTAGAGAAATTGAATGCTTGAAGTTGTCAAAAACTCACTTTGTAACCATGGCCAATACATGTTCATACAAGTTGCAAAATCTTACCAAACTAGCTTTGTACTTAATTACAGGTCTCTAAACCCTTCAACACTCAAAAATTGAATGCAAACACATTGGTTAGAGGCATTGTTCTGATCAAGAAAGCATTATACAAAGGATTAATCCATTTTTGGAAAAAAGGTAGCATTGCCACTTTGATAAAGCATGATTTATGTCAAATTGCTTATCTTGAGCCAAGGACCCAATCTTTTGAAGCAAAAACAGTTCACTAATATCAGGCAATTGGTTCAAACTCTTAGCATACCCTAAGCTAGATTGTACAAGCCTTTGCATTGTCAATTCTCACTTTTACTTCAAAAACAAGAAACCTTGCAAAAGGTCAACAACTTGCATATCTGATATATTCAAACTTAGACAACATTCCAAACAAGTTTTTCACATCCCTTGGAGCCAAAAACACGAGCCATTCATCTCTCAAACACCCTTGAACACCAAAACACCAAAAACTTGCAAAACAGGGCAGCTTCTGCATTTTGACATCCAAAGCAAAATCCACTCGTGCGTTTTTCCTCAAACCAATTCCAATACCTTCCATTCAACTCACTCAAGCTATCCCATACCTCCATTGCCAACTGTAACTCCATTTACAGTGTTCACCATTTCTGTTTCGAAGCTTTGCAGGTTGAGTTCTATAGAGAGATTCAGACCATTTCAAAACAAACTAAGCATTGGGAAAGGTCTAGGGAACATAAAGCAAGCTCAAAAGAACCTCATGCCTCACTGAAAGCTGTTGCATTGCCATACTCGAGCTTGACTGAAACAGGTATTTCTCAAACTTCTATCTCCCTATTTAGGAACATTTAGCCTTAGGTTTGTGAATGAAAGATGTAGTACTCATTGCCATGAAACAATACATATGCTCAGTTTTCATTTATATTAAACGTGCTAAGAGAATTTCATTCATGAACATGCTGAAAAAACTAGGTCATATTTTAGGGCCAGAGAAATTCTCTTTGGTCTTTGAGAGTTAGATTAAGTTTTTTATATGGTTAGAATCGTGGTTTGATGCTCTACAAGTTTCATGTTTTGAGTTTTGGGAAAAGATCATAAATACAGGAGTTAGCATTTGAACAGGGCAAGCGCGCGTGTTTCAGTCACAAGGACAGGGACGAAGCTGGACTTTGGATTGGGCTGGCTTGTTCTTGCTTTTGACACCCCCCCTCTTTTCTTTTTGCACCCCCTGGCCCAATTTCTTGTATTTTTATTATTTTTGCATTTTAATTTCATTTCTGATTTTATTTATTTATTTCCAAATTTTAAAAATGCTTAAAAATATTTTCACACTTTTTTAACATTTATTTGGTATTTTATTCTATTATTTCTAACATTAAAACATTTTTATACTTTTATATTATTTGTTTAAATTTAAAAATAATGTAAATAAAACTTTTATTTTTATTTCTTATTTTTATTCACATTGAAAATATTTTCTTGAATATATTTTATTTTTGTAAATATTTTATTTTATTTTATACATACTTAATATATATACTTTTATTTTATTAAAAAAACATAGAATAAAAATACAAAAATATTACATTTTATTTTTATTATTATTTATACTAAAAAATACCTTTTTTAAAGTATATTTCATTTTGTACATATTAATATATTTTTTGTATATAAATAATATAAGATATTATTTTCTTAAAGAATTAGGGTTTACCCCTTTTATAAATAAAATTAATCCTTTTTTTATTTATTTATTTTTTTGTATTTCTTTTCATTAAAAATACTTTACATACATAAAAACATTTCTGTTTTTTGCATAATACATTTTACTTAATATTTATTTATTTTGTTTATTTAAATATTACACATTTAAATATTGATTGCATTTAAGATTCAATTTGGATGTAATAGTAATCTAGGGTTTATATTTCTTGTCAAATACCCCTCATTCAAAATTGTACCCTCATCCCCATAATCACGTTGTAATAGCTTAGAATTTAAATTCTCGCACTTTTACGCTTTCAAATATGCCATGATTAGAGAATTAGGGTTTGTATGCAAAAATCAAATTAACAAATAATTTGACCTAATCAAAGACAAAAATGCATGGAAAACAAACACAATGCACACTTGCACCCCTAGGGTTACAATCCACTTGTTGCCTTCAAAAATGGGCCATGGTATGCATGTTAAGTACTTTGGCAAAACAAAAACAAAATAAAAAGATCATAGTCCCTCGATGACGCTATCTTGGTTGCCTAAACAAAAATGATCAAGTCCCTCAAGAAAATTACCAAAGACACTTGACACAATTGTTATCATGGTCTCGTTTAAACATCCTAACACAAGGTTGTTCACCAAATACAATGGTGAAATAACATTGTTAAAAGGGTTAAAAACATAAGAAATATCTTTGAGTAAAATAGGGTAGATAGCTCTTAGTTACTTGATCAAAAGCTTGCAAAAACGTCCTTGCTATTTTCAAACACACTTCACAACACAATTTCAAAATCCAACTTTTAAACATTGAAAACTTTTCAAAAGACAAAAACACCTTTGTATACATTCAAACAAGAATCATTACAAAGGTTGCCACAACGATGGCCTCTTTTCAAAACATATTTCAAAACCACACACAAAGCACCATTTCAAACAATTCAGGAGCACCATTTCAAACAATTGAAAAGCAAAGCAAGTGATCCAAACAAGTAACTAAGAGCCCATGGATAACCATGGATAGAAAGGGTGCTAATACCTTCCCTTTCTATAATCTACTCCCCGAACCCAAGAAAACATCTCAAAGGTCTTTCCTGTGCTTTTTGACCTTTCCTTAGGATAAAATAAAAAGTTGGTGGCGACTCTTGCTAAACCGAAACATTTGCGAACACAAACACGAAATCCCAAGTCAGTTCTCCCACTGTATCACAGAACTGGCGACTCTGCTGGGGAAGATTCTAAAAGTGGAGTAACCTTAGGGTTTAGATCACCTTTGCATGCTTATCTTGATTGCTTTGTTTGCTTTACATTTGGTTCTCTTGTTTGGGCTTGAAATCCTCTACCCGGATTTGGGAAACATTCATAGGTAAATAGCAATACAGTGTGGAAACTGTGCGGGGTATACCGACATGGTTGAAGCAATAGCTATATTAGTGCGACATATTTGTGAGTACCGGTAGCCTTTGAGTTAATCAAAGAGAATACGAGGCCGCTGAGTGATGTCATGAAGCACTAATGAACTCTTAGAACCTTACTTGACCATCTTGGCCTTTTTTAGGGGTAGTGAGATAACCGGATTTGGTACAGTCCGAAGTTGGTAGATACTTGATACTACACTCATTGAAGGTTGTTTTCTTGGAATATTTTGGTCGCCAGTTAAGTGGCTAAACCAAAACAATGAACATAGAAAATAATCCAGTGATATTGAGCTCCTTAGAACCCGGTTACTATTTATAGGACAGGTATGAGCCAACTAAACTTCAAGAGGGTATTTACCTATGAAACCTCATGCAAGCCTGAAACTAGGATCTTGTGTGACTTGTTTGTACATATGCTTGTGCATACATCATGAACATCATAAAGCATCATATGCATCCACTAACCATTCAAGGGTTTGGATCTTCATCTTTGTTCTTGTTTTGTAGGTCATGGAATCTCTTTGCAGGAAAACAATACAAGTCAACCTGTGAGAATCCCTCCTCAACTCAAGAAGCTTACTTCCAAGATTCCAGAGAATTCTCCTTTCAGTGAAAGACATGGTAGGCTTCTCAGCTTGGCCAACTCCAACATTGAAGAAGACATGGTGAAAGTTCTCTTCCAGTTCTTTGACCCCCTACACCACTGTTTCACATTCCCTGATTACCAACTAGTACCTACTTTGGAGGAATTTTCTTAAATCCTGAGAGTTCCTATTCTCCATCAACTACCCTACAACGGTACGAAAAAAGTACCAAAGCCTGAAGATGTTGCTCAAGCATTACACTTGCAACCATCTGATATCAAGGGTCATTGGGAAACCAGAAGTGGTGTCAAGGGTTTCTTGGAAAAGTTTCTGTTTGAGAAGGCACAAGACTGCTGGAATTCTCTAGATCTACAAGCCTTTGAAGAGATTGTGGCACTTCTCATTTATGGGTTGGTCTTGTTCCCAAACCCTGATCAACTTATAGATGTGAATGTTGTCAAGATTTTCATATCTCGGAATCCTGTGCCTACATTGCTTGGGGACATCCTACACTCATTTTACACATGAACAATGAGGAAAAGAGGTGTTCTCATGTGCTGTATTCCTCTTCTAGCAAGGTGGTTTATTTCACACCTTCCTCAGACAGTTTTGAAGAATGAGCAGGGTTAAAGGTGGTCACAGCGATTGATGACCTTAACACACTCTGATGTTCATTGGTGTTCTCAGTCCATAGAAAATGTCATCATCATTGATCATTGTGGAGAGTTCCCTAATGTACCACTAATTGGCATTAGGGGAGGCATTACTTACAACCCCTGTTTAGCTCTAAGGCAGTTTGGATATGCCCGGAGGGATGGCCCTCATGATATGCTGATTCCTGACCTAGTTTTTGACTTCGAAAATGATGCGCAAGGACTTCGACAAAGGTTCACCAGAGCTTGGAGGATGCCCAACAAAGTGGATAGTAAGACATTAGGGCACAAGAATTCCATCCCCTTGAGCCTTATCTAAAGTGGGTACGAACCCGCACCCAAAATCTTATGATGCCATATCCTCACATTCTCCCCGTGATCAAAGATCCTGTTATGGAAGGAGAGGTTCCATACACCCTCCTACATCCAGACATGCCAACATCATTGTAAGAATTACAAAAGAGTTGGATCCAACTCAAAGAAGAACGGAATACTTTTGAAGCCAGCTTCTATGCCAGTGAGAAGAAGGTTTTGGAACTTACCCACCGACTTCATGAAGAGGAGACTCTCAACACTTACATCGTACCAAAGAGGATGCGCAATGTCTTTTTACATTAAGAATTTTGTAATATTTTGCCCATGGGGCATTTATGTACTAACAAATTTCTTCTTAATATGACGTGTGTTCTTTTTGTTTGCAACAAATTTGAATTTCTGAATCCTTGAATGCATTACATGAATAACATATCATTCATCATATGCATAAACAGGTCTTCACACCAGGTTTCCTTATCTTTCTGCTATTTATTTCAGCAAGATGGATTTGGAGCAGACGATTAAGGATTTGCAAGCACATAATTCGCAATTCCAACAACTCCTCATGACCTTAGCAAAGGGTCAAGAGGACCTTAAAGCACTGTTGGAGAAACATAAAGAGAAAAAGAAGAAAAGGCCTGGAGTGGCCACTTTGGGAAGAAGGTTTGAAAGCCATGCTAGAAAAGTTCTCGAGTTCCCCTCGACGTCTGATGAAGGGGCTGGTAAAGGAAAAGGAGTTGCGGTACCTTCTGAATCTAAGGTTGAAGAGGAAGAGGATGAAGATTACTCCGAACAGCAATATCCCCCGGCGTATGATAAGTATAAAAACCTTGAAGATCGGTTGGCAGCGATGGAGTTGCAAAGGGTACCTGGTTTAGATTTCGAAGAACTAGGGTTGGTCGCTGGGATCGTCATTCCTCCCAAGTTCAAAGTTCCTACATTTGCTAAGTATGACGGTTTGTCCTGTCCAAAGATGCATCTGAGATCCTACGTCTGAAAGATCCAACCCCACTCTTCTGATAAAGATTTTTGGGTCCATTTTTCCAAGATAGTTTGTCAGGCACACAATTGGACTGGTTCTATCAACTTGAGAGGTCTGAGGTTCATAACTGGGAAGATTTAGCTGCTTCTTTCTACAGACAATACCAATACAATGTTGATTTAGCGCCTACTCATACTCAACTACAGAGTATGGGTATGGCTTCTAATGAAGGATTTAAAGAGTATGCCCAGAAGTGGCGTGATCTGGATGGAAGGGTGCAGCCACCATTGTCGGATAGAGAGCTGGTTGACATGTTTTTAGGGACCCTGTCTGGCCCTTTCTCCAATCATTTAATCGGGTGTTCCTCTGCAGGATTCACCGAATTAATTTTGACCGGTGAAAGGGTCAAGGCTGGCATTAAAAGTGGTAAGATTCAGAAAGATTCCTCCGCGTACACTGTTGTTAAGAAGACCTTCCCAGCTAAGAAGGAATCTTCTGATGTTTATTCTCAGAAAAGCCAAGGAAGAATCGAGCGCTGACCAACAGTGGGGGCTGTGATGATCCAAAACTCTTCAACCAATCAACCTCGCAGCAATCAACCAAGATCTAATCAGCAAAGGGTAGAAAGGCCACAACGGCAATTCACCTGAATCAACATGACACCAGCTCAAGTACTCCCTCATCTGTTAAAGCTGAATCTCACCAATTTGAAAGAAGCGCCAAAGAACCCTAATACCTCTTCTCCTTATTATCACTCCAATGGAAAATGTGCATACCACTCTGACAGTGTAGGGCATGATACCAACAACTGTTGGGCTCTTAAGAACAAAATCCAAGACTTGATCGACGCCAAGGAGGTAGAATTCGATGCGCCCGAAAAGTCGAATGTGATTTCTGCCCCAATGCCCAAGCACGGTCATAATGTTCATGCCGTTATGGAAGACCTTCATGTTACTAATGTTGCTGAACTTTTGACTCCCTTACCATTGATTAAAGTGAATTTGATGAGAGTCGGGATATTCCCAGGTTGTGGAAAAGACTGTTACTTTTGTTTAAACATACGAGCTGATTGCCCAATGTTGAAATCAGGCATCCAACGCCTGATGGATACCCAAGAGATACTCTTTCAAAAGACTCATGTTGATACCTTCACTCATGTTACTCCTGCTACCTTTGATACTACAACCAATGAAATTGCGATAATAACCATCTCTGACAATCTTCCCAAAGCTTGCAAAAGGCCTGTCAAGATTACGCCTGATCCTAAGTTTGTGCCATTGAAAATCACCATGTCGGGGCTTGTCCCGTATAAATCTAATAAGACGATACCATGGAACTACGGAGGAGAAATCTTCTATCATGGTATCAAACAGATTGAATCAGTCTAAGAGAATTGCGATGATGAAACCCAGGATATAGGGAACATTGCGGGAACAAGCAAGATAACTCGCAGCAGAAGGATTTTCTCTCCGGAGATTGCTTCCCCACGGGTAGTCTTTGGACCCTCGAAAGCTTCTGTGCCTGTCAAGCCATCTGTGCAAAGCCCGATAATTGAAGAAATTGATGTACCTGAAGTTAGACCCTCTGATGCTACTACCAAAGGTAAGGGGATACTAGAAGCGCCTGTCAGGATGAAGGCTCAGACTGTGGTAATCCCCGAAACCACCCAGAAAGAGATGGAAGAAATCTTAAAAGTAATCAAGAGGAGCGACTACGATGTCGTGGAATAGCTAGGGCAGACCCCTTCCAAAATCTCCATGTTGGCTCTTCTACTCTGCTCTGAGGCCCATGCTAAGGCCTTGATCAAATTTTTAAAGACGGCACACGTGCCTCAAGAAACTTCGGCTGACCAGTTTCAAGAGTGTGTGGCTAGCCTTACTGTTGATAATGGTCTCGGTTTTTCCGATGCTGATTTGACCCCCAAGGGAAGGAAGCACAACGACGCGCTGCATGTCTCAGTAGAATGCAGGGGAACCACACTTGCCCATGTCCTAGTTGATACAGGTTCATCTTTAAATGTGTTGCCGAAAAAGGCGTTGGATAGATTGGACTGTGAAGGGTTGACCCTCAAACCTAGTAACATCGTTTTTAAAGCCTTCGACGGTTCTAAGAGGATGGTTCATGGAGAAGTGGACATTCCTATCAAAGTAGGCACCGAGACCTTCAACTCTACCTTTTATGTGATGGACATCCATCCTTCATATTCATGTTTGTTGGGAAGGCCATGGATCCACTATGCTGGGGCAGTCACCTCCTCTCTGCACCAAATGCTAAAGTATCCTGGTCAGGGTAAGATTATAACGGTTCACGGTGAGGAAGACTACATGATAAGTCACCTCAACTTATTCCGCTATGTGAAGTTGGATGGTGAATTCATAGAAACGCCTTTCCAACATTTTGAGGAAGTTTCTTCTGAAGTCACAGTTGCAAGGACAATGGTTGATGTGCCTATCGTTTTCAAGCCTGTGTCTAGGATGACATCTCTCAAGGATGCGAAGGCTGTAATCAAAGAAGGAAGGAGTATAGTGTGGGGGCAACTGCCTGATTTTTCTCACAAGACGGACAAGTTCGGACTAGGTTTTACTGCTGCTGGCCAGAAAGTCGTGCGTCGCTCCAGGGCTGGAGGATCACCCGTTAAAATCACTCACCATGGAATTAATGTCGTAGAAGATGATGATGAAGAAGACAACTTTGAAGATTGGATCTTTCCAACCGTCGAAGGAGGATTAAGCAACTGGGAAGCGAAGGACTTCGTTCCCATCACTTTCATCAACCAGTAATTTATCTTTGAACAATTTCCTATTTTGGTCTATAATAACTAAATAATTTGTACACTATTTTCACCTTATGCCTTGCCCGGGGCATATAGGTCCATTTGTAAGGGATTGATTTTCTTCATTATCATATGCCATGTCTAATGAATCATTGGACGTTTTCATCTATAAATTGTTTTCATTTTCTTTCCTTTTATGTTTTGTTTTGTTTAAGGATGGCTATCCCTTACACACACCCACACTCACAAAATGCAGGTACCCATCCACTCTGGATTCCATGGGTGACTATTCTGCTTTAGCCTTCGGTGACTCTGAAGATTTGGTCAATCATGCCAAGTACGAAGGTGATAAAGACTGTGAAGTGCCTGGAGAGTTAGCCATACTTCTGCAACAAGAGGAAAGGGCTATTCTGCCCCACGAAGAGTTGCTAGAGACCATCAACTTGGGAACAGAGGAAGATAAGAAAGAGGTAAAAGTGGGTGCCAACCTGGAACCAAGTGTCAAAGAGCGCTTAGTACAGCTGTTGAACGAATATGTTGAGATCTTTGTCTGGTCCTATGAAGACATGTCGGGACTAGATACAGATATCGTGGTTCATCGTCTCCCTACAAGAGAAGACTGTCCACTGATCAAACAAAAGGTCCGCCGAATGAGGCCTGACATGTCTGAGAAGATCAAAGCTGAGGTAATGAAGCAATTCAACACTGGCTTTCTGGATGTTACTTCTTATCCACAATGGGTTGCTAACATTGTGCTCGTGCCTAAAAAGGACGGCAAAGTCAGAATGTGTGTGGACTATCGGGATTTAAACAGGGCTAGCCCTAAAGACGATTTTCCACTGCCACACATCAACATCTTGGTTGACAACACATCTCAACACAAGGTATTTTCCTTCATGGATGGATTCTCGGGATACAACCAGATCAAAATGGCCCCCGAAGACATGGAGAAGACTACTTTCGTTACGCGGTGGGGTACCTTCTGCTACAAAGTGATGCCATTCAGACTGAAGAATGTCGGGGCAACCTATCAGCGCGCCATGGTAGCTTTATTTCATGACATGATACATCATGTGATTGAAGTCTACGTAGACGATATGATAGCACATTCACATCCAGAAGAGAAACACCTCGACCATCTGCAAAAGCTGTTTGTCAGATTAAAGGAGTATAAGCTCAGACTGAACCCAAGCAAGTGCACTTTTAGGGTCAGGTCTGGTAAACTTCTGGGATTTATTATCAGCAACAAAGGCATTGAGGTTGATCCCACTAAAGTAAAAGCTATACAAGAAATGCCTGCCCCCGCACTGAAAATGAGGTTAGAGGTTTTTTGGGACGCTTAAACTATATTGCGAGGTTCATCTCTCACCTGACATCTACCTGTGAGCAAATATTCAAGCTGTTGAAGAAAGATCAAGTGGTTGAATGGAACAATGATTGTCAAGTTGCTCTTGATAAGATCAAGGAGTATTTGCTGGAACCTCCTATCTTGATGCCACATGTCGAAGGAAGGCCGTTAATCATGTATCTGACTGTTTTGGATAACTCAATAGGGTGCGTACTGGGTCAACATGACGAGTCTGGCCGAAAAGAGCATGCCACTTATTACCTTAGCAAAAATTTTACCGACTGTGAGACTCTCTACTCACTACTTGAGAAAACTTGATGCGCTTTGGTATGGGCTGCTCGCCGGCTAAGGCAGTATATGTTGACACATACCACCTTGTTGATTTCTAAAATGGATCCGATTAAGTATATCTTCGAGAAGCCTGATTTATTTGGAAGAATCTCTAGATGGCAGATGATCCTGACTGAGTATGATATCCAGTATACTAACCAAAAAGCTATAAAGGGAAGTGTACTAGCTGACCATCTAGCTCATCAAGCCGTCGAAGATTACCAATCTATGAGATTCGACATCCCTGACGAGGACATCATGACATTGGACAACATCGAAGGTAGCGGACCGTATGACGGACCTGAACAAGGATCCCGATGGACCCTGTACTTTGATGGTGCTTCAGATGCACTTGGCAACGGTATCGGTGTGGTACTTATTTCTTCGGAAGGTTGCCATACACCCTTCACTGCCCGACTTTGTTTCAGCTGCACCAACAACATGGCCGAATATGAAGCTTGCATCTTTGGTCTCAAGGCTGCTATAGAATTGGGAATCAAATCTTTGGTCGTATTTGGGGACTCGGCTTTGGTTATCAGTCAAGTCAAAGGATAGTGGGATCCTAAACATCCTAATCTTATCCCATACAAAGAACATGTCCTGACATTGCTGCCTCATTTCGAGCAGATTACCTTTGAGCATTTTCCGCGAGAAGAAAATCAGCTAGCGGATGCTCTGGCTACAATGTCTTCCATGTTTAAAATCAACTGGGATAATGAGGCTCCCCAAATCACCATCGAGCAAATGGACGAACCTGCACACTGTCATGAGATTAATACCGAAGAAGTAGTGGAACAACCCTGGTTTCATGAAATCAAAAGGTATCTCCAGACTCGAGAATACCCTGAAGGAGCTTCAGTCAATGACAAAAAGTTCTTCAGGAGATTTGCTGCCAAGTTCTTCCTGGGCAATGGCATCCTTTATAAGCGCAACCATGATTGTGTTCTACTTTGTTGTGTGGACAAGGTTGAAGCTGAGTTGATCATGACCGAGATACATAGTGGCACCTTTGGCACCCACTTAAGCGGACATATGATGGCTAAGAAGATTCTAAGGGCAGGCTACTACTGGTCTACCGTGGAAGCTGATTGTCATCAACATTCCTGTACTTGCCACAAATGCCAAGTCTATGCTGACAAGGTACATATTCCTCCTGTTCCTCTCAACGTTCTGACAGCTCCTTGGCCATTCGCAATGTGGGGCATTGACATGATTAGAGAGATCAAGCCTACGGCATCCAATGGACATCGCTTCATCTTGGTCACTATTGATTATTTTACCAAGTGGGTCGAAGCAGCTTCATACGCCTCAGTTACAAAGAATGTGGTTGCCCGCTTCATCAAGCAGAACCTCATATGCCAGTATGGTATCCCCGACAGGATCATCACAGACAACGGTACAAATTTGAATAATACTATGATCACCGCTCTGTGCGAGCAGTTCAAGATTTATCATCACAATTCATCTCCCTATCAGCCAAAGATGAACGGTGCTGTTGAAGCCGCGAACAAAAATATCAAGAAGATCATTCAAAAGATGACAGTCACCTATAAGGACTGTCATGAGATGTTACCGTTTTCTCTGCACGGATATCATACCACAGCACGTACTTCAATAGGGGAAACCCCCTTTTCTTTGGTATATGGCATGGAAGCTGTTTTACCTATGGAAGTTCAGATTCCTTCCTTGAGGATTATGAAGGATGCCGGTTTGAGTGAAGACGATTGGATTCAGACCCGGCTTGATCAACTTAATTTGATCGAAGAGAAGCGACTTACTGCTGTTTGTCATGGTCAGACGTATCAGAAACGGATGATCAAGGCTTTCAACAAGAAAGTCAAACGTCAAGTATATCAAGTCGGAGATCTTGTAATCAAGCGGATCATATTGCTACAAAGTGATCCCAGGGGCAAGTGGACTCCTACTTACGAAGGACCACTTATGATCAAGAACATCTTTTCTGGTGGGGCGATGATTCTGACCACCATGGACGGTGACGACCTGCCGCACCCTGCGAATGCAGACATAGTCAAAAGATACTACGCATAAAATGACCCGACAAGTTGAAAACCCGAAAGGGCGACTTGGGCAAAAATGGGCATCCCGGTGAATCGAAAACTCGAAAGGGCGGTTCAGGCAAAAATTAGGGATAAAACAAAAAAGTTTGTACACCCGGCAAGTTGAAAACCCGAAAGGGCGACTTGGGCAAAAAAGGGTTTCCCGGTGGATTGAAAACCCGAAAGGGCGGTCCAGGAAAAAGTTAGGGAATTAAAAGTGTATGACTATGTCTCGTCGGATCACTTTAAGGACAATCTCTTCGCGGACAAGCTCCAGGCTTCTGATCAATCCAATCATCGGCGGACGAAGCAGCGAATGGACAAGATACTCAGAGTTATGAAGGATATAGCATAATGGGAACCCCATGGAATTGTTGCACATAGCCATCCTTTCTTTTGTATAAAATTTTTCTCAATTTTACGACAACATTCTCTTACTAGGATGTCTGTCTCTTTTGTACAAAGATACTTACAAAAGTTAATACAAAGATACTTCAAAGTGCAAAAATTTGCTTGTCTTTCTTTCCTTTTTAGACTTATGTTTTATTTGAAAACGTCCAATGTTTTGTTAAATAGGCATATGCATTTGAATATAATCACTGCTTACAAATAAAATGAAATTGAGAAAGGATAATTACTGATTGGTTGAAGGTGTAGGAAGATATCCTTGTGCTATTCCAGAAATCCCCTGCAGTATGTCATTCAGATCCTCAACAAAGCTAAAACATTGGAGTATATCCCCGGCGGAGTTAAATTTCAAGATCCCCGGCGGAGCCAGTGTATTTTAAACCTTATTCCCCAGCGGAGTTAAGTTTCAAAGTTCCCATCAGAGTTAAGTCTCCAAACTCCTGATCCCCAGTGGAGCCCGAAAACCCTGAAATACATATCCCTAGCAGAGCTAGAATATTCTAAACCTTCTTCCCCAGCGAAGTCAAATTTCCAACTATCAATCCCCGGTGGGAACCATTCAGCTTCCCCCAACCTCCCCAGCAGGTTATCTTAAAAGTATGAGAACCAAGCCTATAACAGTTAACTTCTTGGCTTATCCCTAACTAGGATGATTCCTCGGCAGTTTGGCATACAACCCAAGCTTCTGATTTCCCCGGCGGAGTAAACACTCTCCCCACAAATTTATTTCCCAGCAGATCGAAGATTCTCGATCTCATTTCTCCAGCAGAAGCCTCCCAGGTTCTAATTCCCCAGTAGAGGTCTTCAGCGTTCTCCTTATTTCCCAGGAAAGTCATGATGGATTCTCATTCCCCGCAGAAGTTGTCAAAGCTCTTGTTAAATCCCCACCAGTCATCGAGGATATTCAATCCCTAGCAGTGGTCCTAGGATTTCTCATTCTCAACAATCAAAGATCTTTAATCCCCAAGCAGTCAGCAAGGATTTCTCATCTTCAACAATCAAAGATTTTTGAATCCTCAGCATCAGTCAAGAATTTACTTTCTCCGACAACAGTCTAAGATTTCATTATCTCCAGTTATCAAGGATTTATTTTCCTCAGCAAGACAGCTACTCAGCTTACATGCACATCCATTACATTCATATATCATAAACATTGATGAAACACATTCCATTGCACCATACATATCATGCAACATAACTTTGTGTTTTAGCTAACATTTTACCCTTTTCAGGATAAGATTAAAAGGCTATCGTTAACAATTATTCAGATACAATATGGATACACCCCAGACATGGTGGTCATTCTATTACTCATTCAGAACTTCAAGTCAAAATATAGTACGGATACACCTAAGACACGGCGGACATTCAACTACTCATTCAGACTTCAGCAATCCGATACAGACTAGATACGCTCCAGATACGGCAGCCATTCTATCTCTCATTCAGATTCAACTATCAACTTCAAGTTCAGATACGCTCCAAACACGGATGCCTTTCTGGCCCTTACACCAGAAGTTTGATTCTCCCCAGTGCAGTCGCCATGGAAGTTATTCTGTCACTTATTCAAATCCCAGTTACAGTACGGATACACTCCGGACACGGAAGTCATTCTGCTACTCATACAGATCTCAACTTCAGATACAGTCCAGATACGCTCCAGACACGGTTGCCATTCTGTCACTGATTCAGAACTCATCCCCAGCACACAGTTGCTCCATACACAGATTTTTCTCTGTTACCCATTCAGAATACAGATACACTCCATACACGACAATCATTCTGATATTCATTCAAGAATCAAATACAGTTACAGCTCGGATACGCTCTAAACACAGACTCCACTCCCTTGCTCATACAACCCAATCTCCAGATACAACTCAGATACGTTCCAAATACGAATACCATTCTGATGTTCATTCTACTGATTTTCAACAAACAAATCTTAGATGGAATCTTTAAGCCCATCTCCAGCAAGATTCTACCATCTCCAAATGGAATATTTAAGCCCATTCCTTCAACAATATTTTGACGAGTGCAAATTTACGGGCACTCTAGTGTCCAATGCTCTTTTACCTTCGAGTCACGAAAGGCAAACTTGCCAATCTAACTGTTCAGGTTCAAGAAGATTGAACAGGGGCAACTGTTGTACCCCAAAATTTAACCTCTCATTTTATCAACTTTTCTCATCACAAGGCTCTTGGAACTCAAGATCAAGCTAGGGTTTGCTCTGCTCAAGACACCTCCTTACTGTTGACCTAAATTATGGTTTGAGTTTGCACAGGGATTTTTGGACCTTCAATGCCCAAATTGACTTTCATACTTCATGTTGGACTCATAAGTTTGTCCATACCAAGTTTCAAGCCTTGAATCAAATTTTTGCCCAGTCAATTGGATAATTGACCTAGAAATCAACTGTATTGGAGAAAAAGTCAACTGTGGCCAATTTACAGTCAAACCTCATGAATTTTGACCCACATCAACATTATGAACTCGTATGAACCATTTGATCAAGTTTGGACCACAATTCCACAAGAGATTTGATCAGATCACCAAAAGGGCAAAACGGTTATTTTTAGGGTTTTGACTGTACAAAGGCAATTTTTTACTATTTGACCTAGCCAATGGCAATTTAAGCTCAACCATGGACTCAATGACTCAATGACATTATCTTGACCTATTCAACAAGTTCAAAAGATCTCAAATGCATAGGATTGACAGATGAATTTTTCAGTCAACTGATCAAAATTTGACTGTACACTGAAAAGTCAAACTTTGACTTTTTGGTCAAAATCAAGTGCCAAGGGTCATTTTTCATCAAGATGTGTCAAAATATGAAACTTGTTCATCAAGAAACCCAAAATTGCAAATGGATTCAAACAAAACTTACAACATGAAAGTTGTAGTCCTCCACAAAGTCTACAACTTTGATTCACAAAGTTTTCTCAAAAGAACCTTGGATCTCAAGTTATGATTTTTGGAACAAGGGTCCCTAAAACTTTTAATTTAGAGAAATTTTTCCCTAGTTTAGGCAGGATTTTGAACCATCTTCTTGGCCATTTTTCACATAGTTCCACTTGGAATCTCAAGTTGCATTTCAAATATGGATTATAGTACATGTTGTAAGCTTTCCAAATTGTCCAAGAACTCCTCAAACACATTTGTGGTTAGGGAGAATCGAATGCTTGAAGTTGGGAAAAACTCACTTTGTAACCATGGCCAATACATGTTCATACAAGTTGCAAAATCTGACCAAACTAGCTTTGTACTTAATTACAGGTCTCTAAACCCTTCAACATTCAAAAATTGAATGAAAACATATTGGTTAGAGGCATTGTTCTGATCAAGGAAGCATTATACAAAGGATTAATCCATTTTTGGAAAAAGGGTAGCATTGCCACTTTGATAAAGCATGCTTTATGTAAAATTGCTTATCTTTAGCCAAGGACCCAATCTTTTGCAGCAAACAAAGTTCACTAATATCAGGCAATTGGTACCAACTCTTAGCAGACCCTAAGCTAGATTGCACAGGCCTTTGCATTGTCAATTCTCACTTTTACTTCAAAAACAAGAAACCTTGCAAAAGGTCAACAACTTGCATATCTGATATATTCAACTTTAGCCAACATTCCAAACAAGTTTTGCACATCCCTTGGAGCCAGAAACACGAGCCATTCGTCCCTCAAACACCCTTGAACACCAAAACACCAAAAACTTGCAAAACAGGGCAGCTACTGCATTTTGACATCCAAAGCAAAATCCACTTGTGCGTTTTGCCTCGAACCAGTTCCAATACCTTCCATTCAACTCACTCAAGCTATCCTAAACCTCCATTGTCAACTGTAACTCCATTTACAGTGTTCACCATTTCTATTTCGAAGCTTTGCATGTTGAATTCTATAGAGAGATTCAGACCATTTCAAAACAAATTAAGCATTGGGAAAGGTCCAGCGAACATCAAGCAAGCTCAAAAGAACCCCGGGCCTCACTGAAAGTTGCTGCATTGGCATACTCGAGCTTGACTGAAACACGTATTTCTCAAAATTTTATCTCCCTATTTAGGAACATTTAGCCTTAGGTTTGTGAATGAAAGATGTAGTACTCATTGCCATGAAACCATACATATGCTCAGTTTTCATTTATATTAAACGTGCTAAGAGAATTTCATCCATGAACATGCTAAAAAAACTAGGTCAGATTTTAGGGCCAGAGAAATTCTCTCTGGTCTTTGAGAGTTAGATTAAGTTTTTTATATGGTTAGAATCGTGGTTTGATGCTCTACAAGTTTCATGTTTTGAGTTTTGGCAAAAGATCACAAATACAGGAGTTAGCATTTGAACAGGGCAAGCGCGCGTGTTTCAGTCACAAGGACAGGGACAAAGCTGGACTTTAGGCTGGGCTGGCTTGTTCTTGCTTTTGACACCCCCCCCTCTTTTCTTTTTGCACCCCCTGGCCCAATTTCTTGTATTTTTATTATTTTTGCATTTTAATTTCATTTCTGATTTTATTTATTTATTTCCAAATATAAAAAATGCTTAAAAATATTTTCACACTTTTTTTTACATTTATTTGGTATTTTATTCTATTATTTCTAACATTAAAATATTTTTTATACTTTTATATTATTTGTTTAAATTTCATAAAATAATGTAAATAAAACTTTTATTTTTATTTCTTATTTTTATTCATATTGAAAATATTTTCTTGAATATATTTTATTTTTGTAAATATTTTATTTTATTTTATACATACTTAATATAATATATATATATATATATATATATATATATATATATATATATATATATATATATATATATATATATATATATATATATATATATATATATATATATATATATATATATATATATATATATATATATATATATATATATATATATATATATATATATATATACTTTTATTTTATTAAAAAAACATAGAATAAAAATACAAAAATATTACATTTTATTTTTATTATTATTTATACTAAAAAATACATTTTTTAAAGTATATTTCATTTTGTACATATTAATATATTTTTTTGTATATAAATAATATAAGATATTATTTTCTTAAAGAATTAGGGTTTACCCCTTTTATAAATAAAATTAATCCTTTTTTTATTTATTTATTTCTTTGTATTTCTTTACATTAAAAATACTTTACATACATAAAAACTTCTCTTTTTTTTGCATAATACATTTTACTTAATATTTATTTATTTTGTTTATTTAAATATTGCACATTTAAATATTGATTGCATTTGAGATTCAATTTGGATGTAATAGTAATCTAGGGTTTATATTTCTTGTCAAATACCCCCCATTCAAAATTGTACCCCCATCCCCATAATCATGTTGTAATAGCTTAGAAATTAAATTCTCGCACTTTTACGCTTTCAAATATGCTATGATTAGAGAATTAGGGTTTGTATGCAAAAATCAAATTAACAAATAGTTTGACCTAATCAAAGACAAAAATGCATGATAAACAAACACAATGCACACTTGCACCCCTATGGTTACAATCCACTTGTTGCCTTCAAAAATGGGCCATGGTATGCATGTTAAGTACTTTGGTAAAACAAAAATAAAACAAAAAGATCATAGTCCCTCGATGACGCTATCTTGGTTGCCTAAACAAAAATGATCAAGTCCCTCAAGAAAATTTCCAAATACACTTGACACAATTGTTATCATGGTCTATACGATGACCCGTGCCTGTCCCTTTTAAACATCCTAACACAAGGTTGTTCACCAAATACAATGGTGAAACAACACTGTTAAAAGGGTTTAAAACATAAGAAAGATCTTTGAGTAAAATAGGGTAGATAACTCTTAGTTACTTGATCAAAAGCTTGCAAAAACGTCCTTGCTATTTTCAAACACACTTCACAACACAATTTCAAAATCCAACTTTCAAATATTGAAAACTTTTCAAAAGACAAAAACACCTTTGTATACATTCAAACAAGAATCATTACAAAGGTTGCCACAATGATGGCCTCTTTTCAAAACATCTTTCAAAACCACACAGAAAGCACCATTTCAAACAATTGAAGAGAACCATTTCAAACAATTGAAAAGCAAAGCAAGTGATCTAAACAAGTAACTAAGAGCCCATGGATAACCATGGATAGAAAGGGTGCTAATACCTTCCCTTTCTATAATCTACTCCCCGAACCCAAGAAAATATCTCAAAGGTCTTTCCTGTGCTTTTTGACCTTTCCTTAGGATAAAATAAAAAGTCGATGGCGACTCTTGCTAAACCGAAACATTTGCGAACACAAACGCGAAATCCCAAGTTAGTTCTTCCACCGTATCACAGGGTTGACTAGGGATTATCTTCCTTATAACTCCACTATTTAGGATTTAAAACAACACCTATACATCATCAAAAAGATTTGTTCAAAAGCATATTGTAGAGATTATGGTATCATTTTCGTCATCCTCCCTCTAAAGGCTTATAGCTTTTAATCAGGTATTTAATATCACAAAAGAAGTAAAAGCATAGTTTAAGTATGGTGAAAACGAATGGATTAAGTCAAGACAAACATATGCAATGCATTAATGAAAGCAACCAAAGTCTGACATAAGGATAAGTGTTTAGAAAAAACAAAGAAATTACAACTGAAAATTTGAATCAACAAAAATTTCTCTGCCTAAACTTCATCACTTCAGAAGATGTGCCTTGGAGGGATGACAGAAAAATTCCAGTTTACCATCTTGTGTGAATTCCAATGCTCCTTCATCGATCAAGTCTTGAGTCTTATATTTCAACATCCAACAGCTATCAGTATCTTGCCCCTGAATGTTGGAGTGATATGCACACCTTTCATTTGGATGGTAACTAGGAGCAGAAGTATTAGGATTCCGATGAGGATCCTTCAATGTGACCAAATTCAACTTCAACATGTGTTGCAAGGCTTGCGACATTGGCATGTTGAGTTTGGTATGTTGCTTATTGGATGTATCCCGCTTACGTCGATTACCCTCTCGTTGTTGGCGAGGTTGTTGTCGGGCTCATGATGTAGCAGCAATTTGCAAAGGTCTACTCTCCACCAAGCCAACATATTATCTCATCAGGGGCTACTTAACGACTCGATCCCCAACCTCGACTGTTTGTTTCATACGGTTTCATCCGTCCTGATGAAGTTTACTGATGAGAATCCTCAACTCTTCTTGTCCCCGGGCTAAATTTTGGATAAGAGTCGTCTGACTATTCATCTGGATTCTCATCCTTTCCATCTCAGCTTGAATTTTTTCCAACTGGTCATGCTTGGGGTCGTCAGGATTTTTCTTGGTCAAGCTCCCGGCGAGGAGTGTTTTCAATTCTTCCTGCCCCTTGGATAGGTTTAGGAACATTTCCTTGAACTAAGCATCTTGAGTTTGGAGATCTCTGTCGTTCTGTTTGAGATCCATTTTCCTTGCTGAAATAAACAGCAAGAAAATGAGAAACTTGTACTGGAAGACCTGTTATGTAATGACATGCATGCAATGTTTTTAAGAATCTCGTGGGGTAAACACAAGAAAATGTTAGAATCTAGCTGCAGCTTTGATTGAAGAACTTTCGTATCGTTGAAGGTCATTCTACGAGAATCAAGCTCACCATGTTGAGTGGGCCATAGCCTCTGACTCAAGTTGTCGTGTTTTGGCCTTTTGACAGCATTGGCTAGAGGAAAATAAATCCCCTTATCCCTTGCTAAACGTCTAGTTCATCATAACCTGCATTACAGATCCTTGAGATGCTTTAAATGGTTAAGGAAATGCCATGTTATAATGTTATGTGTATGATGTGCATCAAATAAAAATGTAAGGTGATGAAGACAAGTATGTCTTGCAGGAAATCTGAGTTATTGGATAATGACTACAAACAAGTCCTGCAAGGAGTACAAACAAAGCCCTGCAATGAGTTCAAGTTTTTAGACAATGAAAGAAAACAAGTCACACAAGTAGCCTTAGGTTCAGGCTTGCATGGGGTTTATAGGCAAATATCCTCTTGAAGTTTAGTTGGTTCAACATGTCTTAGAAAAGTAACCGGGTTCTAAGGAGTCTCAATATCACTGATCTTTCTTTATTAGGCATTGTTTCAGTTCAGGCAATCTTTTCTCGCGGCCGAAATATCCCGAAAGTCCCATCTCAATGAGTGTAGCATCGAGTATCAACCAATCCTCAGCTTTATACCGATTCCGGCTATCTCACTACTTTCTAATGGCCAATTTTGTTCAACTAAGGTTCTAAGGTCTGTTAGTGCATTATGACACCACACAACGGCCCCGTATTCTCCTCGATTTAACACAAGGGACACCGATACCAACAAATGTGTCACACTAACGCATCTATCGTTTCAACCATATTGGTTTATTCCATACAGTCTCCATGATCTATTGCTGCTTACCTAAAAATGTGCCCCATATCTGGGTGTTGGATTTTTACAAGTAAACCCAAACAAACCCTTAAAGATAAAGCATACAAACACATAATATAAAGCAGTTTAAAAATGAACTAAGCTCTAAGGTAACCCCACTTTTTCATATATCCCCACCAGAGTCGCCAGTTCTGTGATACGGTGGCAGAACCGACTGTTATATTGGTTTTGCGTTTGTATTCACAAATGTTGCGGTAAGCAAGAGTCGCCACCCACTTTTTTTATCCAACAAAGGAAAGGGTGAAAAGAACAGAAAAAGAACTTTAGAGAGTTTTCTGAGTAAGGGGGGTAGAATACGGAAAGGGAAGGTATCTACGGGCTCTTAAATGCTAGCTCATTTGAAAAAAATACCTTGTGCTTTGTGTGTTTTTGAAAAGTATTTTCGAGAGTTCCTTAGTGCGGCAATTTTGTTTAGGATAACTCTTGTACCAGTCCTCAAGAGTGTTGATAAATCATTTAAAAATGTTTTTAAAAGTTGTTTTGTGTAATTTTTTTTGAGCAAGCATCTCACAACTATCTACTTTTACTCGAAAGGGTCATTCTTTTCCTCTTTTAGACAGTGATATCCCACTATTAGTGACTAGGTAGCCCTATCGTTGGATATATGAGGGACACTCGAAGGGGCGTTTATAGTCACAAAGGCAACTGGGCAAGAAACCTTAGTAACTACCCTAGAGTTTTAAGATCAATTTATTGAGGCAACGTCGAGAGGGTCATCGAGGGACTTGTGATCTTTAAACCAGAGGGTAGCCACTAAAATCTCTCACGTTTCGAGAGTTGTGACTATTTTCTGAAGGCAGCCGAAGTGGGACTACCCTAAAGGTGCGCATGTGCAATTGTATTTGGTTTCAGTTATTTATCTTGATGTTAGGTTTGCTAGCATTCATTTTTAGTCTAATAATGCAATCCTATTAGGTATACATCTAACAGTTAATATATATATATATATATATATATATATATATATATATATATATATATATATATACAGGAAATAAAAATGCGTGAATTTAAATCTACGCTATTACAAGGGTTTCGGGGAGGGGGAATTTGCAAGTCCAAAATGGGGAAGAAAATAAAGCAACAAAAGTAAAAGTCCTAGATCAAACTATTACAAACTAGTAAGCAGTTACAATAATGTGAAAAAGTGCAAAAGTAAATAAATGCGCGCGAATTAAAAATAATGTCTAAATCCTAAGTGAAAATAAATGTTTTTATTTGTTTTTATTTTGGGAAAATGATTTAATTAAAATCCTAAGTCTATTTAGTTTTAAATTAAAGAAAAGGTTAAAATAATTAATTAATTAACAAAATTTAATTCAAAAAGAAAACACTAAGCCTAGTGTTTTTTATGATTTTTAATTTTAATGTTGATTAAAACTAGAAGAAATAAAATAATGAAAAAAAACAAAATAAATGGACCAAGCAGTAAAAAAAGAAAGGATGCAAATTGTAGAATGCAGGCTCGGACCAAAAAGATGCCTAGAGCTGCCTTTCGATCCAATGAAGAAGCTAGTCGAAGGTGCATGATAGACTGCACATTTGGGGGCACGGGATCTAGATTGGCCAGCATCTGGCAGCAGGGGAATGATGGTGCATGATATACTCTTTCAATCTGGGAACACTGGATCTGCAGGAAATTTGTTAGAGAAAAAAACAAAATCCTAGACTTGGGTCGAATCTGGTCTTGGATTCGACAGCCCGTGGCTGCATCATCCTAGTTCGAATCCCCTGAGTCTGAACCGAAAGCTATTTAGTCTTGAAACATCATGAATAATGTGATTCAAAGGAAGATGCAGATTATTCCCTAGCAATGGCATGATCTCATCCCTGCACTTAAAATTGTGTGTAACACATGGAAACAATCACAAACATTAGCAATAACATGAATGTATGATTAATATGAATTTAAAACTGCATACTTAGCTAGTTTGAGATCAAAAGAAAATTACCAACGGAGAGATTGTGTGAGTGATGCTCCTACATTTGTTGGACCTTCCTAGTGCTTGGAAATGTCTCCTAGAACCTTCAGGGAGTGAGTGGAGCATTTGTTTTAGATTGAAGAGGCCTGGAAATGTTACTTAGATTTTGGATCACTTTGTGAAGATTTTGAGATTTTTGGTGTGGCTTTCTGAGGAATTGTGTGTAGCTTCAATAGGTAATGTGTGATATCCTCTTGCTTATGTTTTAGTCTGGTATTTATAGGAGTGTGATGGTGAACAAATATGACATGAATCATCCATTAATCATGGCTTTGAAAGCAGAATCAAAAGATTTGAAAAGTTACCATTTTGATAATTTCATGCCATTTTGAGATTTGAGTGAACCTGGACAGGTTATGGTTGGCGCCTTGCACGAATTCGAATTGCTCAGAGCTTTCCTCATCAGAGAATTATTCTCTTTGATGGCTCTGAATTCTAATTCCAATTGCTCAGAGCTTTCCTCATCAGAGCATTGTTCTCTTCGATGGCTCTAAATTCCAATTCGAATTGCTCAAGGCTTCATCATCAAGGCTTCTTCGATTTAATCACCATCTGCATTGGTTGTTTGACTTGGAAAATTCTCCTAGTCGAACTACATTCTTATTCTCTTCGATTTCCTTTTCTTGGAGTTTCCTTCTGTTCACCTCCGTCGAACACAGTTTTGACTCCAATCCTTACTTTTGCTTTTTAGTTTACAAAGCCATCCTAATTGACCCTTAGTTCACCTTAGATTGGTGAATAAAACTTTTATTGCACCAACCGAAGGATAACCTATGAGCACCTTCGATCACCCAACTCCCTTGTACGTTCAGGCACATGCCTGAGGCATATTGATCCTAAAAATACAAGATGATTCATATTTGGCTGACTCGTTTTTAATTGTCCTTCGATCATGCCATATTTTAAGGCTGCATGTCCTTCAAATCATTATCCTTTCACATGTTTCTTTGGATCAAATAAAATCCTTTTGATTCCCAAAATATTCTTCTTTTCAAAATTCCCATTCGAACAACATGTCAATCGAAATGTTCTTTTTCTTGTAGTGCTTCGAATAGCTTATATTTCCATTTTTCGAAAATAACACCCTTTGATGCCTTTACTAGCTCTTACAATCGAAGACTTTAGAAAAAGCCTCTTCACGCACCTTCTTTCGATCCATCCTTCCTTGGATATTTCGAATAGCTTATATTTCAGTGGTTCGAAAACGAACCTTTTGAAGCTCCAATCGAAGACTTCAAATTATCCTCCTCATATTTTCCTTCGAATTAGCCTTCCTTTGATCATTCAAATTAGCCTACATATTGCTGTCGAAGCTGCTTCGACCCAAAAGCTCTTAGGCATATTTTCAGCCTTCGACCTACACTTTGTCATGCACACTTTTTCTTTCTTTCAGTTGTGCCATTATGCTGAGGCATATGGGGTAGCATGAAAATCATTTGAAGCCCTTGCAAACCAAAATTCTTTGTGAGAAATGAAACCTTAGATGGAAGTCCATTGCTTAGAAGGAGAATTTGTCTAGTCAATTCTTGGTCAACCTTGAACAATTGAGGACCTTAATGAGCATGCCCCTGAATAAAATGGGAGGGAAATTTTTTGGGTGCAACAATAAAAAATAACACTTAGTAAGAAATAAATTATAATTTGAAATGATAAATACTAATTATCCTGGATATAAGTTTCTGTAGTGATCCACCAATCAAGGCGAGGGATTTTCCATCATATTCAGGCCATCTTCTTCAAAAGTTAATTGCTTATTGTCAATCAGCTCTTGTACTACTTCTTTGAATGAGTTGCATTCTTCAATCGAATTCCCCACCACTCTACCATGAAACTCACATTGAATATCCGAGTTGTACCAAGGAGGAAATAGAGACTTCATGAATCTGGTTTGTCTAGGGGTCATTGATGAATTTTGGACCAGATATGACCATAGTTGACTGTATGTCATAGGGATCGGGTAGAACTGGAGATTTTCCCTTTCTTGGTTGTATGGACGCATATGCTGATTTGGGTGTTGAGGGTGATTGCTTTGATTCTGAACCTGTCGATTCTGACGTCGACGTTGAGGTGAAATCTTAGCCTGCTGGTTCTGTGGTTTAGGCCATGGCTGCTGGTGCTGAAGACCAGAGGGTGGTTATTGGTATTGAACATCTACTGCATACAAATATTGATGATAGGGCACAGGAGATGGAGTTTTCGGAGCTTGGTGAGTTCCCCAAATAGAATTTGTTTCATTTTCTTCTTCCTCTTGGAAATCTCTAAGGGTTTCATTAGTCGGTTTACTTGAGATGCTTTGAATTTTTCTGGTTTTGATGTCGTTCTCGATGCGTTCCCTAGCTATTACTAGGTCAGAAAAGCATGATGATATACTGCCCAACATTTCTCATAGTATATACCTCGTAGGGTGCTTATGAACATGTCTACCAACTCCTTTTCCAATAATGGCGATTGTACTCGATCAACCAACTCTCTCCATCTCTGCATATATTCTTTGAAAGATTCGTTACTCCTCTAAGACAAATCTTGCAATTGCATGCGACTTGGAGCCTTGTCAATGTTGTATTGATAATGTCTCAGAATTGCCAAAGCCAAGTCATTCCAGGTGGGGACGTGGTTTCTTTCCAATTGTGTATACCATTCTAATGATACTCCACTAAGACTGTCTTGAAAATAATGAATAAGTAATTTGTCGCCGCATGGGTATGCTGCCATTTTCCTAAAATACATCTTTAAATGAGTTTTAGGACAACTAGCTCCTTTGTACTTCTCTAAATCTGGAATCTTAAACTTCAGAGGAAATACCACATCTCCAAATAAACATAAAGCAGAAGTATCAAAGAGACAAGTGTCCTGTCTTTCTATGGAACTAAGCCTCTTTTACAGCATCCGGTATCTTTCGGTGTCCTCAACATCTTGTGACTCTTCAGTATTCATGGCCGGGTTTTCCCCTTTGAGTCTTGGCATAGGGAGTGCAAATTGATGGTACTCAATAGATTCATGGGATGGGGTATACCCATCTTGGAAAACGGCGTGTTCTTGCACATCAAGGTTCTTAATTGAAGCTTGTATAGGTCGGGGTCGAGCGACGAGGACGCAGTATGAGGGTAGACATAGAGGTACCCTATATATAGGTTTGAAGATAAGCATGACGATACACTACATTGGCTCAGAAATTGAGACAGGCAAAAGTTTCTTAAGGATAAAGATAATAATAAAAATGGATTTGATGATGTCCTATATTTCCTCAGAGATTGAGACAGGAAGGAATTCCTTTAAGGGTTATGAAAAATGAAAGACGACGAGGAGTCCCTACAAGATAGGGATTACGACAAAAACGGAAGCCCAAAAGATGGTAGTGGAATAAAAGATAACCCTTGCGGGTTTACAGATTATAGTGGGATTTGTGAAAAGTATCCTTAGAAGGAAGTCTCTTAGTTTTGGCCTACGGATATTCTACCCTCCCCATAAGGTGGTTTCCTTAAGGGTATCATGAATAACACTTAGAGGGAAAGGAACAAGGGCCTCCCTTAAGTGGAGTCTCTTCACAGAACGAAACATTCGTCTCTAGGTCATAAAAGGTCTCATCATGAGTTTTTGGTTTAAAGGTTGTACAAAGAGTCATAGGTGTCATTCCAAAGTCCTACTTCTCAAGAGGATGTCTCTCGAGAGGTATTCCTTTTGTAGAATTCCATCGAATCTAGGAGAAGTCGTCGCGTAAACTCGTAGGGTTGATGTAACCCGTTGGCTAATAGATGAACCTTCTTTCTAAGGGTTTTTGGAAATATTTTTTTGCGAAATTTTAAATCCCACCACAGATATAATATGATAATGAACAAAAATAATAAGCAGATAAATAAATCATTTAATAAGCAAGAAATATAAACACAATAAACAAGAAAACCCTAAAAACCCTAAAACTGAAAGGTAAGGCCTCTAAACTTATGGTTGAGTCCCCAACAGAGTTGGCATCTATTGCAACTGGCTTTAAAAACAGAGCCGCCGCCCTTAACTTTTATCCTAAAAGAAGGGAGTAAAAAGGAATAACCTTAATGTTCGGAGATTCTAGATTTGGACTCGTTTCTAGATGAGGGGAAGGTATTAGGCACCCCTTATCTACCTTGTTCGCAAGGATACTAGGTTTAGAAGCGCGATTTAAGAAAATAGGGTTATTTTTATTAGGGGATCTCGCTACGATTTTGATTGCATGCCTACGTATCCTCTTAGGAGGAATCAGAGTCCCATTTCATAGTTCACAATTTTGTTTGTGTTTTTTATGAATTACGACAAATATTCGAATTTCCCGCGCGCTTAGCCTAGGTGCATGAATGGCGAAGATTTTTAGACAAAGCGGACAGTCGATTTAAATATTATCGTAATCTTTTTGAAATTTGATTGTTGTATCGATTTGATTTTGAAAATAATTTATTATTGGTTAAGATATTTTTTTTAGAGTTTTAATTGTGAAAATACTCAAATTAAGTGTATGATTAAATAAATGATAATTGAATGCAATAAGTAGAAAATATTTTAATAAATTGGAAAATAAATAAATTGATTTATAATTAATAATAATATTAAAATTATAATTATATAAAATAAGAAATATAAAATAGTAAAATAAAATAAAATAAAATAGAAAAAGATTAAAAACGTAGGGGGTGTGAATACAGTTTAGGAATAAAATGAGGGGGTGTCAATAGAAGGGGCCTGAGTCCAAGTCCAGATATTAGACTTGGCCCATCTGGCCAGGGGATGTTGTTTTCAACGTAACAACAAAATAAAAAAGTAGGGGTGTGTTTAGTAGTGGGTTTAACCCAGAATAATTAGGAGAGTCCATGTGAACTCTATGTGGGGGGGGGGGGATTACGAGGATACCATGGACGTGGGGGATGATGGACTGTTTGATCAAGATTGTATGGACATGATTGAAGGAGCATGGTAACAACCATAAGCATGCGCGTATTGGATTCCTAAGTTACTATATTTCTTTTTTTTTTAAGCAACAAGATCACTTTTCAATATCAGTTTTTCCCTCTTCTCTCTCCCTATACGTCTCTCATCTCTCTCTACATAACAATGAAACCCTAATCCAACACACAACCGATGGCGGCAGCAGTGTTTGAACCTCTCACTCTCCCTCTCTGATGCTACAACGAAACAACACAACCATATAACATGAAGCTAAGATTTTGATACCTTCAATCGTTTTACAAGCTCGTTCGTGATTCTTGATTTTCACCTTCTTTCTCCTTCTTTTGCAGGCAACACGATGGATGGCGATGAAGATGGTCACAGCCGCTGGCGGACGAGGGCGGCAAGGGTTTCGAATCTAGGGTTTCAGAGTTTGAAACCCGGATCCCTTTCAAGCTTCGTCTCCTCTTCTGTGAATTTGTTATCCCTCTCCCTTTCTAAGAATTCTCTTCCTCCCTGTAATCTCCTATTCTGTAATCGCTCCACCCCACTGTAATTCTTCTTTTCTGTAAAAAAATTTTCTTTTTCGTTGTCCCTCCCCCCTTTTCACTATAACTATTTCCTCAATTTTATAATGTTTTAGATTAGGTAATTTTAGGAAAAAGATTTATGAGACGTTATTGAGGTGATTGTAATTTAATTTCAAATTTGAATCATTTTGAATTTGTTTTTTTTTTAGGCTGATTGTGTTTCTGCTTTAACTTTGATGCCATTTCTGTATGATTTGCTCTGAATCAAAAAGGAATGAAAAGATATGATGATAAAATACTTGACGCGTTAAACCCTTATCAATTTGTACAGTGGTTGTTCTTGTCTTGGGCTTGGGTTGTAAATGTGTTTGGATTCTGCTAGGTTGGGCCATGTGCTTTTTGGAAATAACAGCATGTTAAAAAAATGGTAGGGTCGTGCGCTTTTTTCGAAACAACAGTATGTCAAATACAAAATGGGCCTGCTCTCTTAGGCTTTTGTCAACGTTTATTAAAAAAACAGAAATAAAAATAACTTCAATAATAGCAATGTTACTAATAATATAATAATATTAATAATAATCAATAATAATAATACAAGGTAATTATAAAAAGATAATAATAATATTAATGGAAATATAATAATACTAATTATAATAATGATTAATAACAATAATTAATAAAATTTAATAATAATGAGAAAATCAGAAATTGGCTTTCAATTATTCTGATTAAAAGTTGGGCCCTTGAAATAAATTGATATGGGCCAATCTTATGACAACAAAAACGTACCCCCTGTCCTTTATTATCCAACATAAAAAAACAAAACAGTCGGCTAAATAGCTTAATGGGCCATACTGATTCAATTGTATTGGGCCTCAACAAAAACAAAATTATTGTATGCTCCCTTTCCATGTTTTACACCCCTATAGAAATAAAAATTAAACAATACGTTTTATTAAAAAGGAACCTTAAATATAATATAAGGGTAGGGAAAATTTGGGGTATGACAAGTACATGGATATATTTTCCTGGTTTTACCGAGATATGTCGGGTTGGAATACAAACATTGTCGTGCATAAACTACCACTCAAGGAGGGTTGTTCTCCAGTTAGTCAAAAGCTCAGAAGAACTCGTTCAAATATGGAAAATGAAATTCGATAAGAAGTCCTCAAGCAATTTGAAGCATGGTTCTTAGTCGTGGTAGACTATCCACCTTGAATTGCTAACATCATGCCGGTGCCCAAGAAGGATGGTAAAGTGTGCATGTTTGTGGACTATCGGGATCTAAACAAAGAAAATCCTAAAGATGATTTCCTCTATCTCACATGTATGTTTTGGTGGACAATACATCTCAAGCTTCGATATTTTTTTTCATGGATGGTTTCTCAAGATATAATAAGATCAAAATGGCTCCCGAGGATATGGAAAAGACTACTTTCATGACTCCTCAGTGGCACCTTGTGCTATAAAGTAATGTCTTCCGGTCTAAAGAATGAAGAGGTAACCTATCAATAAGAAATGGTCACACTATTCCATGACATGATCCACAAAGAAGTGGAAGTTTATGTGGACGATATGATTTCTAAATCTCGGACAGAGGAAGATCACATCATTCACTTACATAAACTATTCAAAGATTACGAAAATATAGACTGAGGTTGAATCCGAAAAAATGTATATTTAGTGCCAAGTCAGGAAAACTATTGCATTTTATTGTAAGCCAATGAGGTATTTAGGTGGATCCCAAAAAATTAAGGGCCATACAAGAAATTCCATCTCCAAGTACCGAAAAAGAGGTTCATGGATTTTTAGGACGATTGAACTACATCTCAAGGTTCATATTTTACCTAACTGCTACTTGCGAGCCTATATTCAAACTACTCAGAAAGGATCAATCAATGGAGTGGAATGAATACTGTCAAACAACCGTTGAAACAATAAAAGCAATATTTACAAGAACCACTTATTCTAATGCCACCAGTTCTTGGAAGACCACTTATGATGTACTTGACAGTTCTTGAGGTATCTATGGGATGTGTATTGGGCTAACAAGAGAAAATAGGTAGAAAAGAGCATGCAATTTACTACCTAAGCAAAAAGTTCACTGACTGTGAAACTCGGTACTCACTCCTCGGGAAGACTTCTTGTACTCTTGCATGGGCTTCCAAAGGACTAAGGAAGTATATGTTAACTCACACCATGTGGTTAACAGCAATAATGGATCCTATAAAGTATGTGTCCAAAAAGACAACTCGTACAGGAAGAATTTCCAGATGGCAGATGTTGTTATCCAAATACGATATCAAATATGTTACTCAAAAGGCCATCAAATGCAGTGTACTAGCTGACCACCTAGCTCATCAACCATTGGAATGATATCACTCGATGGAGTTTGACTTTCCATATGAAGATATCACGATTATAGGAGGCTATGAAATACCAGGACCCGACGAAGGACCAAAACCAGGGGCACGATGGACACTCATGTTTGATGGTTCTTCAAATACATTAGGACATGGAATTGAGGAAGTGTTAACTTCTCAAAAGAACTTTCATAAGCCGTATACTGTGAGTTTATGTTTCAATTGTACCCACAATGTTGCTAAATATGAAGCTTATATATTGGGTTTGAAGGATGCCATTGATCTAAGGATTAAGTACCTCGAAGTATATGGAGACTCAACGTTAGTCATATACCATGTCAATAGTGAATGGGACACATAGCATCCCAAATTGATTCCATACAGAGATTATGTTTCGGAGCTAGCTACAGAATTTACGAAGATTACTTTCACTCACATTCCCCGAGAGGAAAATCAAATTGTTGATGGCTTAGCAACTTTGTTAGCATGCTCAAAATAACTTGGCCTAATCACGAACCACGCATCACAATCAAACATTTTGAAGAGCCTGCGCACTATCTCGCAGTTGAAGAAAGGCCGGATAACAAACCTTGTTCTATGACATCAAAAGGTATCTCAATAATAGACAAGAAACTCTATGAGAGCTAGCTATGAAGTTCTTATTAAATAGGGATGTAATGTATAAAAGAAACCATGATATGGTTCTACTCAGGTGCATGGAGAAACACAAGGAATATACGCTCATGAAAGAGATCCACGAAGGAACCTTCGGGACTCATACAAATGGACATGCTTTAAGAGCATGGTATTATTGGTTGACGATGGAAGCTGACTGTTAACATTATACGAAGACATGTCACAAGTTCCAAATATACATTGACAAGGTGTATGTGCCACATACTCCTATGAATGTCCTAAGTTCACCATGGCCATTCTCGATGTGGGGAATTGATATGATACGAATGATCGAACCAAATTTCTCTAATGGACACCAATTCATACTAGTCGCCATTGATTATTTCACCAAGTGGGTAGAAGTTGCATCTTATGCAAATGTCACAAGGAAAGTGACCACTAGATTTATCAAACAGAACATCATATACATATATGGGGTTCCTAGCAGAATTAGCACAGACAATGGATCCAACTTGAACAACAAAATGATGAAGGAGTTATATGATGATTTAAAGATCGAGCATCATAATTCATCACCTTATCGACCCAAGATGAACGGGGCCGTTAAGGCTGCCATAAAACATCAAGAAGATCATTTAGAAAATGGTGAAGACATATAAGGATTGGCATGAAATTCTTCCCTTTGCATTACACGGTTATCGTACCTCAGTACGTACTTAGACAGGTGCAAATCCTTTATCTCTTGTTTATGGTATAAAATTTGTACTCCCTATTGAAGTAGAGATTCCATCACTATTAGTTCTAATGGAACTAAGCTTGAAGAATCAGAGTGGATCCAAACACGACTTGATCAGATCAACCTCATTGAAGAAAAATGGATAACAACTTTGTGTCACGGCCAATTATATAAAAATAGAATGAAGAAAGCTTTCGATAAAAAGGTTCGTCCTTGAGTGTTCCAAGAAGGAGATATGGTTCTCAAGAAGATTCTGCTACCTCGTCTAGATTTACGCAGTAAATGGACACTTAACTTCGAAGGTCCATATGTGGTTAAAACAAAATTCTCAAGAGGATTTCTTATCCTCACAACAATGGACGGAGAATAACTACCACATCTATTGAACTGTGACACAATCAAAAAATAATACGTATAAAAAGCCCGCTAACTCGAAAACCTAAGTGGGCGACTTAGGAAAAAAGGGGCATCCCGGTGGATCGAAAACCCTAAAGGGTGTTCTAGGAAAAATTTAGGGACATATAAAATAAATAACTATCCGGTGGATTGAAAACCCGAAAGGGAGATCCGGGAAAAAGTTAGGGATTTTATTCAAAAAATGAACAAATAGACTGCAGTTCAAGAATTTATCACATCTACGAATACGAAGGGGAAGAATTCATCTAATTATCTTTTTTAGAAGCAAGGATATTGGAGTTATCAAAAGACATTGTAGAAATAATAGTATCGACTATCATTTTCATTTCCATTTTAGGTTTTCTGCTTAAGTTTTTGTAATTACCTCTTTTTAGGAATCACATCTTGTATTTAAGCCTATTAAAAGGCATTTTCATTAATAAAACATTTATTTTTCAAAATATTTTTCAATTGTGTTTTTCTTTTTTCGAGTTGTTTGCAAAATACTATGATTATTTCTTATAAACACTACTTCAAAATTATTTTGGGGATTTGACAATAAATAAAATCATTGAAATAATATCAAAAAGAACTTTGGTTAGACAAATATCAAAAGAAATCTGCGCCTACACCTACTCCTATGATACAATCATTAAACATCATATTCACACTGCTCACAACAACATACCAAAATACATGTCAACTTGGAGATACCACAACGAAACAACAGACAACATTGGGGAGTCACTGACTCAAAGAACCCGATGGTCTAAAATGAGAAAATTATCAAAGCATTCATAAACATTTGGTCATTTACATATGAAATACATATAAATAGCATTATGATTGGATATCATATCAAGAAAGTTTCCATTGGGCATCATACATATACATATCAATTACACATTGTACTGCAAACTTCATAGGCCAGGAATACTGCGAAATATCTTAAGGCCTATTATCAGCTAAAACATTTGCACGAATCCCAAATTCAAATCATAGCATTTTTTATACTATTATGAATACCTCGGTTGAGAACAGACACATAATGTAGAGGTACTACGAACCAAGAATTACACTATACGACATATCTGCAAATCATATCCGGGACCTAGTTATTCAATTTTCAAAACTTTTAAATTTCAAATTCAAACATTAAACCCGCATTATTCATCCCCTAGGTTGTGATAAGTATGCAAGTCTGAAATACAACTCACTATGTTAGTCTTGAAGCTTTAGCTAGTTTGCCATCATATCTTTTTCTGAATCTATTAGATTAGTCCCTTGGCATAAATAGAGTTGATACTCACGTTATCTACCCCCTATGTAGTGGTAGATATACAAACCGAATATAACTATTCATATGGGTCCCTGAGCAATGATAAGTTATTTTCTAAAAGTTTCGATCTTATTAGATTAAGTCCCTTGGCATAAATAAGATTGATAACATATCATTTATCTCCTAGGTTGTGATAAATATCGCGAATCTGCTTTTCTGCTTACTATGTTAGTCTCGAAGCTTTAATAAGTTTATCCTCAGATCCTTTTTAACTCTATAGGTTTAGTCCCTTGGCATAAATAGAGTTGGCACCTGCATTACTTATCCCCTAGATTATGGTGAGAATGTGAAATATGCGATAGTGTCCCTTCCCGTATCTATTGATTTAGTCCCTTGGAAAAAATAGATATGCGAACCCAAGCTCTTGGCATTGATGGGTTAACTACATCATCCTTGCCTGTTTAATTTTGGATTATTATACAGTTTATCTTTCTAGGGTTTTTGGTCAATTTTGGGGTCTTCTATTATTTAATAACCCTCTGATCCGAATATGCGAGAACTTCGTATTCTCGCACCCTCAATCGAAGAGTAATTAAATAGGGAAAGTTATCATATCTCAAATTTTCCGGCATTAGTGTAAACAATCAATTTCATTTTTGCTAGAACTATTAATTTATTTTTACACCAATTTTAAATTTTATAATAACAATTAATTATCTTTATTTTGTTGTTTAAGTATAATAAGTGATCATTTTGAGGAGGGGGTTTATTTAATAGTTTATCAATTGGGACTCATTATTCTTATTAATCTAATGGCCATCAGAAGTTTTTAAGAGGCCCATGTTAAAATTAAATTAGATTAGTTGGTTTTTGATTTTATAATTATTTTTATGTTTAGTTGTCTGAGGTCAACATTTATTTTAATTTGGTTTTGTTATTCAGATTTATTTTATATATATATATATATATATATATATATATATATATATATATATATATATATATATATATATATATATATATATATATATATATATATATATATATATATATATATATATATATATATATATATATATATATATATATATATATATATATATATATATATATATATATATATATATATATATATATATATATATATATATATATTAATATTTATTTTTTGTTTAGGTTGATCTGAGGTCAACATTTTTATGTGTTATATTATTTACTCATATCATTACAATTTCTTTTTAATTATTATTATTTTATTAAATTATTATTATTCATTTTTGAATTATTAGAGTTTGACCAAAGGTCAAAATTAGGGTTTCTTTCACCCTTTGAACAAGTTACGCCCTGAGTATCTTCAACCCTAAGTATACCAAAGCCCAAATCCAGTTTCTATACAGAATCAAATCAAAATATTTGATTGAAGTTGATTTTTATTGATTGACTGAATTAAGTACAAGAAAATGCCCAAGTACATGAATTACAAACTCTAATTTCTAATTTACAAACAAATATAACTAAATCTCTAATAATTTGCAAATCAAATATAATCAATTACAAAAAATTGAATCAATCTAACGTATAACTGCAAATCATAATAAATAAATTTCCTAATTCATCTATTCTAAAAATTATATAAACCCTACAATTAAACCTAAGAGGGAAGGAAATTTTTGGAGACGGAGAATTGGAGAAGGAATTTGGAGAAGAAGAATTCGTAGAGTCCTTGCCTCCTTGGTGTTTCCTTGGAAATTCTTGTACCTACGAAAAACAAGGAAAGGGATTAGAAAGAAGGAATCAAATTACTACCTGTAACGCCCGTAATTTAATTAATTATTTAATTAAATTATTTTTGGAATATTTGTGAAGATGTGTTGTGATTAATTGGATTTAATCATTTTATTAAGTGGCGAAATAACATTAGAAGTATAATATTATTTGATGTGGGCTTGTTTTTAAAGGAATAGAAGTAATAAGGGGGTGTATTAATTTGAGCCCTATAAGGAATAAAGAATAATAGGGTTATTTTATTATTGTTAGAAAGAAAAGAATATAAAGAAAAAAGCAGTAGAAGAATAAGGATTGAGAGGAGAACGTGCAAGTTGTTGGAAAAGTGGAAAAATGACAGAACGAGAATTCAACCGGAAGATTGTTGAGCGACCTTCAATCCATGGTAAGGGTGGGGTTCTGACTCTATAATTGGGTTCATGATGATTCATATGTGGGGTTAGAGGTGATAGTTTTCTTGTTCTTGAATTGAATGTAAATAATGATGTATGATGAAGAATTGATGAATTTTAGATGAATAATGATGTCATGATGTTATTTGATCGATGTAGTATTATAAGATGATTATAGGTGACGAATTGTCATGATTATATTAAGTTTTAGGGCTTTAAGTATGAATCCCGTAGTGAGATGCAGGGAAGAAAAAGGCAGAATTATGCACGAAGGATCAGGTGTTATTGTATTAGAACAATAAATTAAATTGGGGATAGAGTTAGTCGTACTATTTTTAGTTAAGTTGATATCACGCTAAGAATCAAAATAGTAGGATTAGTAAAAAGTAGAAGTTCTGATGGTAGAAGATGTGTTGGTTAGAAGTTGCGTTGGATTAGTAAAAACTAGAAGTTATGATGGTAGAAGATGTGTTGGTTAGAAGTTGTGTTGGATTAGTAAAAAGTAGAAGTTCTGATGGTAGAAGCTGTGTTGGTTAGAAGTTGCATTGGATTAGTAAAAAGTAGAAGTTCTGATGGTAGAAGCTATGTTGGTCAGAAGTTTGTTGTCAGAAGTTGTGTTGGTCAGAAGTTGTGTTGGTCAGAAGTTGTGTTGGTCAGAAGTTGTATTGGTCAGAAGTTGTGTTTTCAGAAGTTGTGTTGTTAGAAGTTGTGTTGGTCAGAAGTTATGTTGGTCAGAAGTTGTGTTGTCAGAAGTTATGTTGGTCAGAAGTTGTGTTGGTTAGAAGTTGGGTTGTCAGAAGTTGTGTTGGTCAGAAGTTGTGTTGGTCGTTGCGTTGGTTTTGTACAGAATGATGAAGGTTAGATGCTTAGAGGCTGTTGTTTGAACTATAACAGTAGGAATAGTGACAGTAATGATGTAAGAGTTACAGAATAGCAGTATGAACTACTGTGGTATTAATGTACAACTGAGTTGTTAGTGAGAAGTTATTAATGATGTTGTGTTGATGATTTATAATAATAAATGATGTTTGATGAATTATTATGATGATATGAGATGTTGATGAAGAGACGTTGAGATGCTTTTAATATGTTGTTATTTTGAGATGCTTTTGAGATGTTGTTAATTTGAGATGTTGTTAATTGAGGTGTTGTTATTACATTCATGGTTGTGTCGCATACATTGCATTTTTGAGATGGAGCTTATGCTCGTTGAGATGGCCTGTATTGGTGAATTTTGAGATGAAGGCTTATTCCTTGTTGATGCCTCTATTAATTGGAAAATTTTTGAGATGGGAGTTCTGCTCCAATGGTACCACATGCATTTGCATAGTATTGAGTCGCATTATATGATTGCATAAAGAAGTGTATTTTGATGTTGATGAATGTGTATATACGTTGTAATTATTGTTGATTATGAGATGAGAAGTGGTGATGTTATTGATCTAATTTAATATATTAATTATCATGCACTTTATTATATTGTTAGATAGCTCACCCCTTCTGTTTGAATGTTGCCCTTATGTTGGTAACGTGCAGGTAATCAAGAGTGGAGGCTATATACCTTCGGTAGTTCGAGTCGGTGTCATTGCTCTGATATGTAACACTCGGGGGATGAACACTTGCTGTTTTTTATTGTTGATTTTCAGTTGATTATTATTAAATATGTGATGTTTTGAAGTTGTTGAATTGTTGTTAAAGATGTTATTAAGAATTCCGCTGCGTAGATGTTGAGTTATTTAATTAAAGATGTTATGATGATGGTTCATCCGATGTTTTGAAAGTGTTATATATCCACGACGAATGCAATGAATTTGATAGAAGAATTTGTGACGTCCCGATTCGTTTGCATGAATTATTTTTATAACTCTGATTTATTTATATAATTTTCCGGGGTAGAATTAGGGTGTTACAAAGTTGGTATCAAAGCAAAATGTTGGTCCGACCTTGTCGTCGAGTCGTAGTTGTCTAATAGTCGAGTATTGTTATTTGAGTTCTAATCATTGTTTATGCTGTAGTGAGAAGTTGAGATGATTGGAATTGTTAAAGGATTATGATTTCAGTTTGAATTATCATCCAGGAAAGGCGAATGTGGTAGCTGATGTGTTGAGTCAAAAGACTTTACATATGTCAGCAATGATGATTAAAGAGTTGGAATTGATTGAGCAGTTCAGAGATATGAGCTTAGTTTGCGAGGTTACTCCGCAGAGTGTTATGTTGGGTATGTTGAAGATTAATAATGAATTTCTAGACAGTATCAGAGAAGCTCAGAAGTTGGATGTGAAACTGGTAGATTTGATGGTTGGGATTGATCAGTCTGAGAATAGTGATTTTAAGCTAGATGCGCAAGGTGTGTTGAGATTTCATAATCGGATTTGTATTCCTCATGATGTTGAGATGAAGAAAGTGATACTTGAAGAGAGTCATAGAAGTAAGTTAAGTATTCATTCAGGAGCTACAAAGATGTATCAAGATTTGCAAGGTTTGTTTTGGTGGCCTGTGATGAAGAGTGACGTGGCTCGGTTTGTGTATGCATGTTTGACTTGTCAGAAGTCGAAAGTTGAACATCAGAAGCATGCAGGATTGATGCAACCGTTGGAAGTTCCAGAATTGAAATGGGATAGAATTTCAATGGACTTTGTGACGGGGTTGCCTAATACTTTAAGAGGACATGATTTGATTTGGGTGATTGTTGATAGGCTTACAAAGTCATCTCATTTTATTCCTATTAACATCAGTTTTCCAGTGTCGAAGTTGGCTGAGATTTACACTAGTGTGATTGTGAAGTTGCATGGTGTTCCTTTGTGCATTGTGTCAGATAGAGATCCAAGATTTACTTCTGATTTTTGGAAGAGTTTTCAAGAAGCGTTGGGTTCTAAGTTGAGGTTGAGTTCAGTGTATCATCCTCAGACAGATGGCCAGACTGAACGGACTATTCAATCGTTGGAAGATTTACTGAGGGTATGTGTTCTTGAGCAGGGAGGTTCGTGGGATACTTATCTTCCGTTGATAGAGTTCATTTATAATAACATTTATCATTGCAGTATTGGGATGGCACCTTTTGAAGCGTTTTATGGTCGAAGATGTAGAACTTCGTTATGTTGGCATGAATCTGGAGAAACTGTAGTACTTGGACCTAAACTTGTTGGTGAGACTACCGAGAAGGTGAAGTTGATTCGAGAGAAGATGAAAGCTTCCCAAAGTAGACAGAAGATTTATCATGACAAGCGAAGGAAGGATTTAGAATTTCAAGCTGGTGATCATGTGTTTTTGAGAGTTACACTTGTGACTGGTGTTGGGCGAGCATTGAAGTCTAAGAAGCTCACTTCTCGTTTTATTGGACCGTATCAGATTTCTGAGAGAGTGGGGAATGTTCCTTATAGAGTGGCTTTACCACCTAATCTTTCGAATTTGCATGATGTGTTTCATGTGTCGCAACTTCGGAAGTATATTTCAGATCCATCTCATGTGATTCATATGGACGATGTGCAAGTACGGGATAATCTTACGGTGGAGACGATGCCTGTACGGACCGCGGATCGTGAAATGAAGACTCTGAGGGGCAAAGAGATTGCCTTAGTTAAAGTGGTTTGGCTAGGAGTTGCTGGTGAGAGCATGACTTGGGAGTTGGAGAGCAAGATGCGAGACTCCTACCCTGAGTTGTTTGATTGAGGTAAATTTTCGAGGACGTAAATATTCTAAGTGGGGGAGAGTTGTAACGCCCGTAATTTAATTAATTATTTAATTAAATTATTTTTGGAATATTTGTGAAGATGTGTTGTGATTAATTGGATTTAATTATTTTATTAAATGGTGAAATAATATTAGAAGTATAATATTATTTAATGTAGGCTTGTTTTTAAAGGAATAGAAGTAATAAGGGGGTGTATTAATTTGAGCCCAATAAGGAATAAAGAATAATAGGGTTATTTTATTATTGTTAAAAAGAAAAGAATAGAAATAAAGAAGTAGTAGAAGAATAAGGATTGAGAGGAGAACATGCAAGCTGTTGGAAAAGTGGAAAAACAGAAGAACGAGAATTCAACCAGAAGATTGTAGAGCGACCTTCAATCTAAGGTAAGGGTGGGGTTCTGACTCTATAATTGGGTTCATGATGATTGATATGTGGGGTTAGAGGTGATTGTTGTCTTGTTCTTGAATTGAATGTAAATAATGATGTATGATGAAGAATTAATGAATTTTAGATGAATAATGATGTCATGATGTTGTTTGATCAATGTAGTATTATAGGATGATTACAGGTGATGAATTGTCATGATTATATTAAGTTTTAGGGCTTTAAGTATGAATCTCGTAGTGAGATGCAAGGAAGAAAAATGCAGAATTATGCAGGAAGGATCAGGTGCTGCTGTATTAGAACAATAAATTAAATTGGGGATAGAGTTAGTCGTACTGTTTTTAGTTAAGTTGATATCAGGCTAAGAATCAAAATAGTAGGATTAGTAAAAAGTAGAAGTTCTGATGGTAGAAGCTGTGTTGGTTAAAAGTTGCGTTGGATTAGTAAAAAGTAGAAGTTCTGATGGTAGAAGTTGTGTTAGTTAGAAGTTGTGTTGGATTAGTAAAAAGTAGAAGTTTTGATGGTAGAAGCTGTGTTGGTTAGAAGTTGCGTTGGATTAGTAAAAAGTAGAAGTTCTGATGGTAGAAGTTGTGTTGGTCAGAAGTTGTGTTGTCAGAAGTTGTGCTGGTCAGAAGTTGTGTTGGTCAAAAGTTGTGTTGGTCAGAAGTTGTGTTGGTAAGAAGTTGTGTTGTCAGAAGTTGTGTTGTCAGAAGTTGTGTTAGTCAGAAGTTATGTTGGTCAGAAGTTGTGTTGTCAGAAGTTGTATTGGTCAGAAGTTGTGTTGGTTAGAAGTAGTGTTGTCAGAAGTTGTGTTGGTCAGAAGTTGTGTTGGTCGTTGTGTTGGTTTTATACAGAATGATGAAGGTTAGATGCTTAGAGGTTGTTGTTTAAACTATAACAGTAGGAATAGTGACAGTAATAATGTAAGAGTTACAGAATAGCAGTATGAATTACTGTGGTATTAATGTACAACTGAGTTGCTAGTGAGAAGTTATTAATGATGTTGTGTTGATGATTTATAATAAATAAATGATGTTTGATGAATTATTATGATGATATGATAATTTGATGAAGAGACGTTGAGATGCTTTTGAGATGTTATTTTGAGATGCTTTTGAGATGTTGTTAATTTAAGATATTGTTAATTATGGTGTTGTTATTACATTCATGGTTGTGTCGCATACATTGCATTTTTGAGATGGAGCTTATGCTCGTTGAGATGGCCTGTATTGGAGAATTTTGAGATGAAGGCTTATGCCTTGTTGATGCCTCTATTAATTGACAAATTTTTGAGATGGGAGTTCTGCTCCAATGGTACCACATGCATTTGCATAGTATTGAGTCGCATTATATGATTGCATAAAGAAGTGTATTTTGATGTTGATGAATGTGTATATACGTTGTAATTATTATTGATTATGATATGAGAAGTGGTGATGTTATTGATCTAATTTAATATATTAATTATAATGCGCTTTATTATATTGTTAGATATCTCACCCTTTCTGTTTGAATGTTGTCCTTATGTTAGTAATGTGTCGGTAATCGAGAGTGAAGGCTGTATACCTTCGCTAGTTCGAGTCGGTGTCATTGCTCTGATATGTAACACTCGGGGGGATGAACACTTGCTGTTTTTGATTGTTGATTTTTAGTTGTTGAACTTTAAGTTGATTATTATTAAATATGTGTTGTTTTGAAGTTGCTGTATTTTTAAAGATGTTATTAAGAATTCTGATGCGTAGATGTTGAGTTATTTAATTAAAGATGTTATGATGATGGTCCATCCGATGTTTTGAAAGTGTTATATATCCACGATGAATGCAATGAATTTGATAGAAGAATTTGTGACGTCCCGATTCGTTTGCATGAATGATTTTTATAACTCTGATTTATTTATATAATTTTCCGGGGTAGAATTGGGGTGTTACACTACCAGTATTAGTGCAAGGATGGTAAGCCTAAGACACTTAGCTTAGGATTGATTGAACGTTGTTGTTAATGTTTGTTTAATGATTAGTTAGGGTTTAAATTGGTGAAATTCTGGAAATTGGGGATTAGTGTTCATACTTAGGGTTAGGGTTCTAAAGACCTGGGGTTTGGGTTCTTCGACATTGTTAGGGTTCATCTGATTTAGGGTTAGGGTTATGGGAGGTTAGGGTTGATATTGTTAGGGTTCATGTGAAACACCTAGGGTTCTAAGGGTTTGGATGATAATCTGAGTAGATGATGATGATCTCAACGATCATTCATCATCAATGACGACCTTCACGGCCACCCGCGGTGGTGATCAACCTAGGGTTAGTATTGTTGGTTAGGATTCATGGGATTTGATGAAGATCTGGGTTGGGAAGGATGAATATTTGAATGTTACGGTTGAAGTTTAATCGGAAATTGGAAACGAAGGTGGTGTTTGGGATGGTTCAGGGCGGTTGGTACGACAGTGACAATTTCCGGTGGGGGAAATCTTAGAGAGTCGCTTCTCTCTCTAAGGTGTATAGAGAGAGGGGTAAAAGAATATAGAGAGAGAGCGGGAATAGGAAAAAATGAAAATCTGCGAAGCAGTTCGTTTATGTACATCTTCTGTAACGTCCCTGATATGCATCATGTGGCTGCCAGCTAGCCACGGGATGAGGAGATAGTTGACTAGTTCCTTATGCGTCTCTCCATCATACACCTTAATCAACCTTTAATTTGGACCTTCTGTTTGCTATACTTTTAATCAACAGCCTAGAGTTAACCTCTGGTGGCCCATTGATAAAAAATCAAACACTCTTGATCATGCTAACGCACTGTAACGTCCCTGATCCACCTTACAACGCCTACACAGATCAAACAAATTATTTTGGGCTTAGCCCAATGCTCTTCACATACCCATTGATTTCTTAGTAGAACAAACAACACCTCGTTTGCTATTGGGCTCTCCTTTTCTATTAACATACCCTTAATTACTGCGGTGAACAAGAATACACCCCCTATTTTATAAATAAAATTTAATTAATTTTATTTATTTATTACTTTTTATTTATTTTACTTATTTTTCTTCCCATATTATTTTTTCTTTTTGTATTAAAATAACTTTTTTTTTTATTATTATTATTATTATTATTATTATTATTATTATTATTATTATTATTATTATTATTATAAATATAGAATTTATTTTTGATAATAAATATTATAACAACTTTAATAACTATTAATTATGTTCTAAAATTACTAACCATTTTTATTAATTCAATTAAATATTTTTTTACTAACTTCAATATTATCCAATCATTTTCAAACCAATCATGCATTTTAAGATACCTAACCAACTTCAAATTATTTTTCTACTAACTTAATAAAAAACAAGATATTTAAAATTAAAAAAAGATTAAATAGGATTACTTTTAAAATTAACTATGAAATACGTCTATGCTTACTCACTTTTCAAACCTAGACAAGGTTCAAGGATATCTCGAAAGAAATTCTATGTAATCCTATAAAAAAAACTAACCAAACATATACAAACTACAAAATAGACTATGATTTCTAAGCAAAAGGATATGTAGGCACGCGGTTAAAATCAAGGCGAGTTCCATAATTAAAAAATTAAGTTTTTTCTTATAAACATAGAAATAGTAACACTTAAATAGAAAATTCTCGATTTACCCTAAAACCTAAAAGGGAGCCCCTTGAGAAGAAGGTAGATGAATGGTGCCTAACACCTTCCATACGTCTAACCAATTCGTGAATCTAAAATCTCTAAACCAAATTAGGATTATCCGTTCTTTCTCTTCCTTAGGACAAAAAGTAATGGTGGGAACTCATATTTTTTTCCTAGTTACGACAACTGGTTTATTGGTTGAATCATTGGGTCACTAGTCTAACTGCATAATAAAATCGAATTAAGGATAACTCGGCTAAATAAACCAGTCTCTATAATTAAATTATATAGTTATTAAATTAATCGAATGAGATGAATCGATCTCTAAAAAAATTATGACACCTAGAAAATTTTCAGAATATCATAATTTTAAAAATTCATTCTTTAAAATAAAATTCTAAACATATTCATTACACACAACAAAATAATGCAAAATCCAAATAAATTTTAAATAAAGTCTAATTGCAACATAAACTAAATAATAAAAGAACACTATCTAATAAATTTAATTATAAGAGCAAAATTCTTCCAAATAAATTTTGAACAAAGTCTACTTATATTTTAATAACTTATCCGATCTAGGAATCAGACCATAATGATGACCTCTTTAGTTCCTATATCAATAGTGATCGGTCGATTCGGTTCGATTTTTAAAACACTACTTTCCTCTCTCTCAAAATATCTTTTTCTCTTCCTCTCAAATCTCACCATTTTTCATGCTTGTCTGTTCCTTTCATGTTTCTAAATCAAATAATCCTTTATTTTCTTCTCCAATTTTCTCACTTGGCCTGACTGCATTTATTAATTTATTAAACAATGTTATTTCTTATTTTTAATATATTTTAGTCTATACTGTCCTTCATGTTTAGCCACACCAATATGTCATGTCTGGATCCGTCCCTGCTGCCACCTCTTGATCGCCTCTAGCCACAACTATATGCACGTTGTCTAAGGGATAGTTCATTGTTAAACAATGGTTGATAGCTTCAAGGGTGTTGAAAGTCATCGTGCTGATGATGATCTTATATGAGTAATGAACATTAAGATTTTTATCTTTATGGCCTTAGGGATCCCTCCCTTTTAGAACATTGTCAAAACTATGATATATCCTTGGACCTACACTTGTTTTAATATAACCTTTTTTCCTTTGGCATGATTTATTTCATTGAGGTTATTGGCTACTGGGCCAGGGAACCATTGAAGTGTCTAACCTTGAGACCGTTTTAGAAAGTTTCAAAAAATATCTCTTAGTTCAGATTGGTGATCTTGATAGTTTCTTTGTTAAACTTCACTAAATATTCCCGCAAGGACTATGAATGACCTTGTGGAACTATGAACAGGTTTGTCTTGGAGACTTTCTAGTGCTTGCTGGTCGAGAAATGGTGAATCATAATTTATTTCAGATCCTGGTAGCTCATCGATATCAAAGATCCACCATTTCCCGGCCAATAAGCACTTGAAGGCTCCAAGCAAAGCTTATTGAAATGGTGGATCGTCATTAGAGGGTGGCATCTTTTAAAGTTGTAGAAATCAATTTTTATTTTAGTGAATTGGTTGCTTCGATGATAATCATTTAAGTGTTGATAGCGATTATGTACGCTTGGAATCGCTCTTACCTTTAAATGCTACTAGGGACGGTGGTTTGAAGTTGTCGGAGAGTGAAGCGTACAGAATCTTAGTCAATAAAAACTACATCGCCCTAACTTTACCATGGAGGGCTAGTAAAATCTCATTTTATCAATAGCGTGTATATCACTTTTCCCATATTCTTCTATGATCAATTCCATTTAAGACTCATTAAAGTCCATTAAGCCTATTGTCCCCTGATTAAGCATGACCCCTTAATGGTTCTAAAATTCATAGTTCCCCTGCTTGATCGTGCTCCATAATTCCTATTAAATTTCTATTAATGTGTTATCCATGCACTTATAACAAAAACAAATAACTAATTTCATTAAGAACTAAACATTCACTCACTTGTATTGTAATACCAACTTGATGCTACACAATTTGAAGCTACAAAGATCTTAATTGAGCTTTAGTTTAACCATGCGAAGTGGCAAGTTTATTTATCAAAGCCAAAGCATTGCTAGTCAATTGAGCCACTTGCACAATTTTCCCTCTCACTAGTGTCTGAATATTGTCCTGTGCATTAATCTCTTGAAATCCGTCGGTACAAGTGCTCTCATCCGTCAAAGCAGCACTAACCCAAGTTTGTACATCACTTATTGTTAGCTCAAAATTTGAAGTCCTAAGACGACTCATCTCACCAATAGACCTCCGGAGTTCATCCACCGAGTCACTCAACACTTCGACACAATCCTTCATAGCTGCAACCTCTCCTGGCTTCACACCGCGGCTTCTAGAGAGCGTTGACATGAAAGCCGAGGTTGATTTCGCGGATGCAAGAGTCACGTTTAGAGCCGTGCTTGTTAAAAGCATGCGATTTGTTTGAATGGAATCTGCGTGCTTCACTAAGGATGCATAACATAATCTTGGATAAGTTGTGGAACTGCAAGAGTTTCTAATGAATAAGGTGTTAGTTTCTGTTGCTTGGATAGAGTGTATCATGAAACTAAAGGAAAAAAATATGAGAAGGAACTTTGAAGAAAGTGCTTCCATTTTTTTCTTCCTATATAGCTCTATATCTGAATTGGGAGATGGGTGTATGAGAGAAAATGGGAAGGAAGGTAACCTATATATAGGACTCAAAATATCTTTAAAATAATTGAAATTTATGATTTCTAAGGTATCATGCAAATTGAAATTTATTTTTCGAGTTATATTCAGAATTACATTTCTGATTTTGTGCGATACAAAACTGTAAAACAATATTGAATGATATTAATTTACTGTAAAATTTCAAAATGTGAAACAATATTGAATGATATTAATTTACTGTAAAATTTCAAAATGTGATCCAAACTAAAAAAACCGGTTTTTTATGAGGGCCAAGGTGGCATTCGGGAAGGGTTTGAATTATATACAAACATAGGCGTTAACTAATTGAGAATAATTGGGACTCGTGGGGTTTCTAGTTCTTCTTTAGAAAAGTGACATTAATGTGCGTAGGACCTTAACCTCAAATGATTCAATACTCCTTGTCCAAGTTTAGTATGATTCAATTATTGATATGGTATTAGGAGATTTTAACTTTTGATATCCGACATTTTTTTTTCAAACTGCTTTATTACTATATGTGAAAAAAAATTTATTATTGGTAAGGGATGAAAAAGGAAATTTTTGGTTCTGTTACAAAATTTCCGTTACCCAAATTGTGAGTTTACCAGAAATGTTTTGAATTTTCAAATTTTTTTGTAGTATATAACTGAAAATTTTAAAATTTTCTGAAACAATTTAACGTAAATTATAAAAATTTTGACACGATTTACAAAAAAAGTTATAATATATTTTTGAAATTTTCAAAGTTTTGGTACACAACATAAAATTCATTCTGGACTGGGTCTGCTCTTGGCCAAAGTCCACATAAGACCCAATCCAGTCCGACCAATCAAAAACCATTGGGCAATAGTATCCACTCTTCAAGAGGACGCTTGTAACACCCCAATTCTACCCGACAATATATATATAAATCAGAGTTATAAAATTCCGACAACCGAATCAGGATGCTATAATTTCAACTTAAAACAACGACATTCATTACAGATACATAACACATTAAGCTTGGATGAACCAACGACAACATAATTTAATCTTTTCAAAACAACAACTTTCATAACTATGCAGTGGAAATTATAATATCCAACTTAAAGGACATAACATCTTGTCCAACCAGAAACAACTTTAAAAAGACAAGTACTTAACAAAATCCACTTAAAATTTAGCAATAAATCAATAAGCGTTCATCCCCCCGAGTGTTATGTATCAGAGCAATGACACCGACTCAAACTACTGAAGGTAAACCACCTTCGCTCTGGATTACCTGCACGTTACTAACATGAGAGTAACATTCAAACTGAAGGGGTGAGATATCTAACAATATAATTGAACGTATGATAAACATTACATTAGAATTAGTCTATGCAAAATCACCACTTCACAACTTTAAACAACATCAATCACAACAAAACATCAATGAAACATAATAATTAATTCATCAACACGGCAACTCAATATGCAACGTAAAATGCAACTTGTTACTATGCACATGCATGTGGTACCAATGGAGCAGAACTCTCAACTTAAAAACGGAGCAGAACGCCCAACATAGAGAAGCATAACTCCCAACTTAGAAATCTTCCAATAAATAGAGGCATCAATAAGGCATAACCCTTCAACTTAATATTTTGTTGATCCATGCCAACTTAACGAGCATCAGCTCCAACTTGATATGCGATGTATGCGAAACAGCATGATTGTAGCAACAACAACAACAACAAACATAAGTTTAACATAAATCAACGTTGGCCATAAGCCTACAACATCAACAACAACAATTCAACATCAACATAATTCAACTTTGACTATAAGCCTACAACATCAACAATAATTCAACATCAACATAATTCAACTTTGGCCATAAGCCTACAACATCAACAACAATTCAACATCAACATAATACAACTTATACAACACTGGTATCGACCAAAACAACATATACGGGTAATAAAACTAGAGAAACTATGTATCCCTCGACATGCACAACAATCAAGACAAATTAGTAACTGACTCACTACTCCTTGACACACACAGAAACAAAGAATAATAACAACTAACTTATGTTCCTCGGCACAACCTGCAACTTCGTTCCGCTTGACAACAGTGTTGTGCTCCTCGCCATAACCTGTAACTTCATTCTGCTTGACAATAATACCGTGCTCTTCGGCATGCCTCGCAGCCTAATGTCGCTCGACATCCAACGCATATATTCTCCTACACACTTCGCAGCCTAAATGCCTCTCGAAACCTAGCACTTCAGTATCCTCCCCGACCAGAAATTCGGCTAACAACACAGAACAACACGATGTTATAACGACCACATCAATGGGTAACTATATTTCCTATTAACTGATTCGTTCATTGTATAAGAAATTCACGCAGAAACCCTCCTAATACGACCATAACAACAATTCCTAATTTCCTGCCAACTTCTCGGAACACCACAGCTTCATAACAACCACAACACCCACTGATAAACTCTCCTAATCTAATCATCGATTCTACCGTGCAATGATACAGACAACTCAAACCGCCCACAACACTATTAACGACCAACTTCAACAACAGGTTCATTAATCATGCAAGACAGTCATACGGTAACTCCTTAAACGTCCCCAACATGAGGAACATGGCAACTTCAAAAATCGACCCAGAAACATCAACACACAACAGTCATACAAATGATTAATTCCCATATAATACACATCATAAATACCATTATAAGGTCAAAATCCCACCCTTACCTGGATTGAAGTTCGCTCAACCAAAGCTCTGGCCGTAATCCTTGCTTTGCTTTACTCGACACCGGGCAACTTGCTGCTTCCTCCGTGCAACTCTTACGGTCAGCGCACAAACCCTTAATCACCAACTAAATCAAATCCTTGTGTCAGCTTAACCTTATACCTCAATTCTATTGGGCCTAACTTAAACACCCTCACTTTACTACTTCCAACCAATAAAATAAGTCCAACACAATTATTCCATTAATTTCAATATTATTACTATTAATCAACTAATTAATTAATAATAACCTAACAACTTATACCAACAATCCACAACATCTCACAACTTCAAAAAATAATCCAAAAATAATTTAATTAAATAATTAATTAAATTAAGTGGCGTTACAACTCTCTCCCACTTAGAATATTTTTGTCCTCGAAAATCTACTCGATACTACCACTCTTAATGTGAACTTCGCTTCTAACTCTCTGATTCCCAAGTCGCGTCTGGAAACACTTCGACTACTAATCGTTCACCACGATTTAAATCAAATACACACATACTAATCATTCACCACCTTTCAACATAATCGTTAATAACTTATCAACCACTTCAACCATATCTTGTCATATCAACATTTAAAGTAGTAACAATCACAACACACTTACACTTGGATATAGAACATCACATTATCATCTTAACAACATTTTCAACATCAAAACACATGCACAATTTCATTCCCATGTGTGTGTGTGTGTGTGTATATATATATATATATATATATATATATATATATATATATATATATATATATATATATATATATATATATATATATATATATATATATATATATATATATATATATCAATTATCAACAAAATATCAACAACTCTATTTATATCGTCGTATCACCCTTATAGTGACATCAACATAGCCAACACAATAAACTTCGTCATATTATGGAGTGCTATCCATCATTTACGGTAACCAACAACAACATCACGACAACGGGAACAAAATCATTATAATGTCAACTTAACAGTATAACTCAACAAGTATACACACAACTCAACATCAACCAACAACCATATTAATATCCTTATAAAATAAACAAATATTTACGAGAAAACACAGTATCCCGGAACATCATCTCTATATCAACAATATACCAAATCAAGCATGTAGAGTTATATACTCATAGCAACTGTGCCACATACGCTTTAGCTGCGCAACTCTGATAATCCATCTTAAGTCACCATCCTCATAAAATTTATGCCAACTATACATTTTACAAGTCTCATTCTAGTTTCAGACTTTCCTCAATATCCGCCATAAAACCATTGTTCACTTGATATTCTTAATCTTTCACTTTGCGACGTTAGCTCACATATAAACCCACTACTCTGAATTATTCAATACGTCTCAACTCTTTCCTAGCCACTCCTCTATTAATTTACACAAACTGGTGAGTGATTATCCTCACGATATAAAATCAACCACTTCACTCACCATTAAGATAGCAAGACAAGTCTATATCATCCAACATGATCTCATCTACTATCATTAAGAGATTAAAGGTGATTAGTTCCTCAATTTGTCAATAGATAGCCGACAACCATAATGGAGTATAAACCATCGTTACCAAAGCATAATTGTGTTCCTTTAGAACTTGTACTCAAGTCACCTAAAGAACCATAATCTAATAATTTCTAATGAGGTTTACAAACACTCCCACAATTTTCCTCTCATTCGATCTTGTCGATAAGACACCAATGCTCAGCATATTACACGGTCCACATTACACTCACTTAGCCTCACACGAAAGTTAAGTATCCTCCAACTCTAGAATTACTTTCTTCTTCTCCGCATCATCAAGAATATAAATTCGATTATGGAATCTCAACACACCCTGTGCATCTAAATTGAAATCATCATTCTCTGACTGATCGAGTCCAACCACCGAATCTACCAATTTCACACCTAACTTATGAGCTTCTTTGATATTGTCCAGAAAATCATTGTTAATCTTCAACATCCCCAACATAACACTCTTCGGTGTCACTTCACAAACTAAGTTCATATCTCTGAACTGTTCAATTAACTCCAATTCTTTAACCATCATTGCCGACATATGTAAAGTCTTTCGACTTAAAGCATCATCCTCGACATTAGCTTTACCTGGATGATAATTCAAACCAAAATCACAATCTTTCAACAACTCCAACCATCTTCTTTGTCTCATATTCAATTCTTTATGATCAAATAAATACTTTAAATTCTTATGGTCGCTAAATACTTCGAATCTAGAACCATAAAGATAATGTCTCCAAATCTTCAACATAAATACCACAGATGCTAACTATAAGTCATGCGTAGGATGATTCCTCTCATGAACTATGAGTCATCTAGAAGCATAAGCAAAAACTTGTCCATTCAGCATTAGCACACCACTAAGTCTCATCATAGACATATTCATAACACACTACAAATGACTTACTCGGATTAGGCAAAACAAATACTGGAATAGTCGTCAATCTTTTCTTTAGTTCTACAAAACTTTATTCACATGCAACATCTGTAAAATCAAGCTTCTCAAATGAAATTTTGTTTTGATGAAGACAAACCATGATTGACAAAGAAGGCAAAGATTTATGATCAAGCTCAAAGCATCTATGGACAAAATCTTCAGTTCAAAGCTCTTAATAACTCTCAAGGTATAATGATATTATTTACTTTGATCTTAAGATATAGATGCTCAATGGTGAATAAGAAATGTTTTATAAATCATTACTCAAGTTTTTCAAGGTTAAAATTCATTTTTCCCTTGAGTGCAATCGATTTGCATATTAGTGCAATCGATTGCATGCTTCAAATTTTCAGATCTTTTGCTTCTGTTTCTCAGTGCAATCGATTTGCATTACTTGTGCAATCGATTGCATATTTAAAATTTTCAAAATTTTTGCTTCTGTTTCTCAGTGAAATCGATTTACATTGCTTGTACAATCGATTGCACTCACTTATTTTTTGCTACTGACTTTACATGCAATCGAGTTACATTGCTTGTGCAATTGATTGCACACTTAAAATTTTTGAAAATATAGCTTTTGAAACCCCATGCAATCGATTTACACAAAGGGTGCAATCGATTACATGCTGCACGATTTTGAAACACAACAGCTTTTCACATGCTTGTTCATAATACCTTTTCATTGAAACCTTTCACTCAATCTTGGCATTTGTTCATGATTCATTTTCAGAACTTTATGATGTTTCAAAAGGGTGCTATGAACATATAAATATTCATTTTCAAAATCATTTTCAACACCTCTTCCAAATATATTTTCTGAATTTTCAAAATACAAACTCAAGCATTTCTTCACTTTCATACATAAGTTTTCTGCACACTTTCATACATTGTTAAACAGAAAACTTTGAGCAATTATATCTTGAGTCATTGTACATTATTATCATTGGAAGAGAAGATCATTCATTGTTAAATCACTCTAAGTGATCAATACTACTCAACTCACTCAAAATCAAATATTGATAGTTACTTACTTATTTTTCCAGGATTGTTGGAAATAAGTTTAAGTGTTTTTAAATCTTGTCTTTCCAGGATTGTTGGATACAAGTATAGTCACTTTGAGAGGATTGTTCTCATTGTTGACATAGTGAAAATCCAAGAGGATTATTCTTGGTCCAAGAGGATTGTTCTTGGTGGTATTATTGGTTAGAGTCTTGTATAGAAGGACTAGGGTTTCTTGTCTAGAGATCTAACAATAAGGAAATCTCTTTCATGTTGAAAGGGGACTGGAGTACTCTCGGACTGTAAGGGAAATCAGGATACATCTTTGTGTTCTTTACTTTTCCGTATTTACCGCTTTCATCACTAGTCATTAACCAGAAAAGAAAGAAACACATTTGTAAGCTCATGCACTAAACTAGAAAAATAATATCCATCTCACTAAAACGTTAAAACTTTTAAAGTACCTAATTCACCCAACCTCTTAGGCGCACTTCGTTCTTACAATTGGTATCAGAGCAGGTTATAGGTAACATGTTCCTAAAAGATCCAGAATGGCTTCCGCAAATCAAAATCATGTTTTCAGAGATGGTGGTAGTAACAACAAGCCTCCTCTATTTTATGGTAAATATTTTGACTTCTGGAAAATACGCATGAAGGCACATCTAGAAGCACAAGGAGAAGAAATATGGGATGCCTTCGAGAATGGTCCATTTATCCCTATAACGGTAATCAATGGTGTTGGCTCATCAAAGCCTAAAACTACATGGGACGATGATGATAAGAAGAAAGTTCTTTATGATAAAAAGGCAATAAACCTTCTTCAAGGTGCACTTAGCATGGATGAATTATTCTGTGTCTCGGCATGCAAAACGGCGAAAGAAATATGGGATACCTTGGTAGAAACTCATGAAGGAACCACTGAAGTTAAAATATTGAGATTAAATACTTTGAGTCAAGAATATGAACTATTCAGAATGCAGCCCCGAGAATCAATCCTCGACTTGCAGAAAAGATTTGTACACTTGACAAATCATTTGAAAGCACTCGGTAAGACTTTAACTAATGATGAACTTAATCATAAAGTGCTTAGATCTTTATCCATGGAATGGAAACCAAAAGTGACAGCAATATCCGAGAAGAAGAATCTATCCACAATGACTTCTGCCACTTTGTTCGAAAAACTTCAAGTATATGAGACGAAACTTGCAAGACTTGAAAAACATGAAATCCAAGTAAAAGATTCAAAAGACATGGCTCTAAATACAAAGATAAAAAATCATGATAGCAATCAAGAGGATGAATCCACTAGTAGTAAAGATGATGATCTTATCAAGAAGATTGAAAAGGTTCTACGAAAAGAAAGAAAAAGGGAAGCACCAACAAGGAAGGTTATATGCTTTGAATGTGGAGAAAAGGGACACATTAAAAGTGAATGTCCTAAACTAGAAAAGAAAAATAAATATTTCAAGAGAAATAAAGATAAGAAGTCAAACAAAGCATATATAGCATGGGAAAGTTCATCTTCCGATTCCGAAAACAATCAACGTGTTAATCTCGCATTGATGGCCTCACACCATTCCGATAGTGAAGATGACGGGGTTAGTAATGAATTTTCTCTTTTTGATAGTGATGCACAAGGTGCTATAGATGAACTATTAAATGAATGCAAAATTCTGTACGAAACTATTTCATCTCAAAAGAAACAAATTTCATCTTTAGAAGAAAAATGTGAGTCTATGGAAAAAGATCTCAAAGATGAAAAATAAAAATTTAGTGAGCAAAAACAGAATTTTGTATGCAAAAATTATGAATCACTCTCTTTCCAAATTGTCCAATTAAAAAGAGTCATTGAAAGATATAAAAAGGGTCAAATTGGATTGGAAGGTGTTCTTAGCCAACAAATATATTCCAATGATAAAAGTGGACTTAGATATTCAAAGTTTTCAAAACCAAGTTCTAATAAAACTATCTTTGTTAAAGCTAGTGATCAATCATCCAAAGAGAAAGTGAACAAACCTAAATTAGTTCATCAATATCCTAAAAAGAAAATATTTTTTAAGAAGAAATCTTATACTTCTAGATATAGAAGTAACTTTGAACCTACTTGCTTTTATTGTGGTATTGTTGTCCATACACCTAAGGCTTGTTATGTTAGAAACTTTAGTGTAACAAGTGGGAATTATGTATGGGTTAAGAAAGGAACTAACTATGATGGACCTAAAGCACATTGGATACCAAATAAAACTTAATTTATTTTGTAGGTATGCTTGAAGACCACATGTAATATTTGGTATCTTGATAGTGGTTGTTCAAAGCATATGACGGGAGACATACACTAACTTTCAAATCTAGTTCAAGTCCAAGTATTATTTCACATATGGGAAATACCTTAAAGGAAGAATTCTTGGCATTGGCAAATTTGATACACTAACTTTCATATCCATTGAAAATGTATTTTATAATGAAGAACAAAAGACAACTTCTAAGTAAAAGACAACTTTGTGTCAAAGGCTTCAACATCCTGTTTTGATGAAGATAACTACTATGTGCATTTATCAAAGGATGATAAAAAGCATCATGAAGCAATATGGCTATGGTTAAGCTTTCAATATTATTACATATATTTTTTCCATTTTTATTGCATCTTTCCCTTCTTTTTGATAATGTCAAAGGGGAGAAGGATGTGGTACTTTATGCTTGTATATTTCCTTGTCTTAATTTTTTAAGGTACTCTCCAACCAAGATGAACAAATACAAAGAATTCTAACCTTCTCATACATAGGGGGAGTTTTGCATCTTAGAGGGAGAAAATCTCTTTCTGGAAACTACAACGAATAAAGCAAGATTGTTTGTCATCATCAAAAAGGGGGAAAATGTAAAATCAAGCTTCTCAAATGAACTTTTGTTTTGATGAAGACAAACCATGATTGATAAAGAAGGCAAAGATTTATGATCAAGCTCAAAGCATCTATGGACAAAATCTTCAGTTCAAAGCTCTTAATAACTCTCAAGGTATAATGATATTATTTACTTTGATCTTAAGATATAGATGCTCAATGGTGAATAAGAAATGTTTTATAAATCATTACTCAAGTTTTTCAAGGTTAAAATTCAATATTCACTTGAGTGCAATCGATTTGCATATTAGTGCAATCGATTGCATGCTTCAAATTTTCAGATCTTTTGCTTTTATTTCTCAGTGCAATCGATTTACATTACTTGTGCAATCGATTTCATATTTAAAATTTTCAAAATGTTTGCTTCTGTTTCTCAGTGCAATCGATTGCACTCACTTATTTTTTACTACTGACTTTACATGCAATCGAGTTACATTGCTTGTGCAATTGATTGCACACTTAAAATTTTTGAAAAAATAGCTTTTGAAACCCCGTGCAATCGATTTACACAAAGGGTGCAATCGATTACATGCTGCACGATTTTGAAAAACAACAGCTTTTCACATGCTTGTTCATAATACCTTTTCATTGAAACCTTTCACTCAATCTTGGCATTTGTTCATGATTCATTTTCAGAACTTTATGATGTTTCAAAAGGGTGCTATGAACATATAAATATTCATTTTCAAAATCATTTTCAACACCTCTTCCAAATATATTTTCTGAATTTTTAAAATACAAACTCAAGCATTTCTTCACTTTCATACATAAGTTTTCTGCACACTTTCATACATTGTTAAACAGAAAACTTTGAGCAATTATATCTTGAGTCACTGTACATTATTATCATTGGAAGAGAAGATCGTTCATTTTTAAGTCACTCTAAGTGATCAATACTACTCAACTCACTCAAAATCAAATATTGATAGTGTGATACGGTGGGAGAACTGACTTGAGGTTTTGCGTTTGTTTTCGCAAATGTTTCGGTTGAGCAAGAGTCGCCACCGACTTTTTATTTTATCCTAAGGAAAGGTTTAAAAAGCACAGCAAAAACCTTTGAGATTTTTCTTGGGTTCGGGGAGTAGATTATAGAAAGGGAAGGTATTAGCACCCTTTCTATCCATGGTTATCCATGGGCTCTTAGTTACTTGCTTAGATCACTTGCCTTTTATTTTCAATTGTTTGAAATGGTGCTTGTGCGTGTGGGTTTGAAAATGTTTTGAAAAGAAGCCAATGTGGTGGCAACCTTTGTAATGATCCATGTGGGGATGTATACAAAGGTGTATGTCTTTTGAAAAGTTTTTCATTTTGTTTTTGAAAGTTGTTTTGAAAGTGTTGTGAGGTGTGTTTAAAATAGGCAAGTGTTTTGTTTTTGCAAGTTTTGATTCAAGTAACTAAGAGGTTATCTACTCCTAAATTTCTCAAAGATTATTGCTATGTTTTAACCCTTTTAACAAGTTTGTTCCACCATTGTATTTGGTGGACAATCTCATGTTAGGATGTGAAAGGGACGGGCGCGGGTCATCGTTTTGACCATAATTGCAATGGTGCCAAGTATCTTTAGGCATTTTCTTTAAGGGACTTGATCATTTGTTTTGGCAATATTTTGAAAGTGTTATTGAGGGACTATGATCATTTGATTTGTTTGTTTTGCCCAAAGAGACCTAACATGCAACATGGCCCAATTTTGAAAGGCAACAAGTGGAATACCCTAGGGGGTGCAAGTGTGATTTGTGTGTTCATTTTCATGCTTGTTTGTCTTGAGATTAGGTCATAACTATTTTGTCGTTTTTTCGCATACAAACCCTAATTCTAACATGGTATAATTAGAAAGCAATAAAGTGCGAAAATAAATTTACTAAGCTATTACAAAACCAAATATGGGAAGGGGGGTACAAATATTCAAATGGGGATTTTGACAAGGAATTTAAACCTAAAACTATTACATCAATGTTGAATATTTACAAGACAAATAATTGTATAATTAAAGGGAAATTGAAATAAATATGCAAAATGTAAAAAGAATTTTTATGTGTATGAAAAAAAAAGAATATTTATGTAGAATAAAAAAGAAAATGAAAAGGTATTATTTTTGGAGTATTTTCATATTTAGGGTAAAACCCTAATTCTATTAAATAAAATACATTATTCATTTATTATGTACAAATGTTTATTTATATATACAAAAATAAAATAAAATGAGGTATTTGTCCAGAATGTATTTTTATATTAATAATAATAAAAAAAACAAAAAATGTATATATTTTGAATTTACTCTAAATATATTAATAAATATATGTATATATATGTATTATTTTAGATATGTATTATATATATATAAACAATAATAATATTTAATATTTGTAAAAAAAGTATTTTTTATATAAAGTATTTTCAGAAGGTAAAATAAAATAAAATAAAAAATAAAAATGTATTTACACCATTTTAACATTTTTTAAATAAAAGTATATTTATTTACCTATTTATATTCAAATAACTAGTCTAACTAAATAAATATCCAATAAATAGGAAAATGGTATAAAAAGATATTTTTATGTTTTATATATGATGAGGAAAAATAAATAAATCAGGCCAAAAAAAGAAAAGTCAAAAAAACATTAAAATGAATGAAATGGGCTTGGGGGGTGCAAAACCAAAAACATGGTGTGAATAAGAAATATGAAACAAGCCCAGCCCAATAGACCCTTCTTCAACCTCCAGCCAAAAAACGTTCAGAAAACGCGCGCTTGGTTCCAACATTCAAACATCCTGATTCCTGGCTTATTAATGAAAACTCATAACATAAAAAATGTTCAGCATCAAGAGACGAATCCAACCATATGCAGAACTTGTCCTAACTCTCTAAGATGAGGGAGAATTTCTTCTCCCCCAAATCCTAACCTAGATTTTCTGCCATTTTCAAACCTTAAATTCTCTCAGCTCAAGCAAAAGAAATGAAAAGTAAAAACATGTACATGTTCAGTGGCATGAGTAGAACATTGTTTATTCACAAACTTAAAGCTAATGATACCTAATAAGAGAGATACGAATTCAAAAACTTACCTGTTCAGTTGAAGTTCTATCTGGCAATGTAGAAGCTCTCAGTGCAAAGTGATGATTGGTATAGCTTCCTTGAGGTCCAGGGATACTATTCCAAGTGTTACTTTGCTTTGAAACCTTTTGAATCGAGCTATAGCACTCCACCTGCAAATCAGAAAAGTGAAAATGGTGGAACCAGTTAGAGGGATTACAGGTCGTGTTTTAACTTTTGGTTAGCTTGCATAGATGGTAGGGAAGGTGTATGAACTGGTTTGGGCAAAAGAGCTTGAGGGAAATGGAGGATGGCACTCAAACTGCAGGCCTGGCCCTGTTTTTGCAGTTTGAAGGTGATTCTGAGATTGGGAGTGTATGAGAGGTATTAGGGTCGTGCAATAGCTTGGTTGAGATGTGTGGAATGTGTTTGATAAGTTTGTCTAAGTGTTTGTAAGCTGATATTAGAGTTGGTACAAGTTATGCTATCTTACTTGAACTTGAAGCAAGCCATGGCCACTTGATGGTTCTAGCCTGTACAGGCCCTCACACTATGCTGCATACATTGGCCTTGATAAGTGCAATTTGCTCACAAACTTGTGCCAAGAAGATTTGGACTGTACCACTTGGATTGCAAACTTGACATAAAGTTCTACTTTTTCAAAATGGAAATAATGCTTTTTCTAGTTTAGGGTTAATTCTCCATGTAATGTCCAAATGCTTAAAATAACAACTTAGAACAATGGTTTTGCATTGAATTATTGAGTGTCAAAGGGTTTTAGGACCTGTAATGTAGCTTAAGCATGCTGAGATTGAAATGCATAGTGTTATGAACATGTACATGGCCAAGAACAAAAGTGACTTTTTCCCATTTTGCAAAATTCGATTCTCCCTAACCATGAGGTTGTTTGAGAAGTTATTAGTGCCCTTATTCAAAAATTTGTAACTTGAGATACAAGCCTCATTTGGGAAAACTTTGTGAATCAAAGTTGTAGATTATGCAACAAGCTACAACTTTCATGTTTTGACTTTTGTTTGAATCCAAATTAATCTTGGTGAGAAAGGGGGGCAAAGTTGGGGAAAAATTAGGGTTTTCCATAACTTAGAAAAATTCTAAGTTATGAAAAATTCCCATTTCAAACCCTAATTTGCATTTCTTGGTTTCTTGATGAACAAGTTTCATGATTTGGCATGTTTTGATGAAAAATGAATCTTGACTCTTGATTTTGACCAAAAAGTCAAAGTTTGACTTTTCAGTATACAGTCAAAATTGATCTATTGACTGGGAAATTCAACTGTCAACCTTGTGTACTTGGGATCTTTTGAGTTTGTTGAGCATGTCAAGATAATTCCATGGGGTCTTTGAGTCCATATGAGAGCTTGGTTTGCCATTGGCTAGGTCAAACAGTCAAAAATTGCCTTCTTGCAGTCAAAACCCTAAAAATGACCATTTTGCCCCTTTTGATGATCTGATCAAATTTCTTATGGAATTGTGATGCAAACTTGATCAAATGGTCCATATGAGTTCATAATGTTGATGTGGGTCAATTTTCATGAGATTTGACTGTCAATTGGCCACAGTTGACTTTTTCCCCAATACAGCTGATTTCTAGGTCATCTGTCCAATTGACTGGGCAAAACTTGGAATCAAGACTTGAAACTTGGTATGGATAAACTTGGGAGTCCAACATGAAGCATGAAAGTCATCTTAGGCATTTTAGGTCAAAATATCTTTGTTCAACCACAAACCCTAATTTGGGTCCACAGTGCAAGGAGAAGTCTTGAGCAGAGGAAACCCTAACTGGATCTTGATCTTCAAAGGTCTTGTGATGAGAAAAAGTTGAGGAGATGGGAGGGCAAATTTTGGGGTACAACAGTTGCCCCTGTTCAATCTTCTTGAACCTGAAGAGTTAGATTGGCAAGTTTACCTTTCGTGCCTCGAGGGTAAAAGGAGATTGGACACTAGAGTGCCCGGAAATTTGCACTCGCATGTTGAAGTATCAGCAATGCGATGTCGGGAATGAGCTTATAGATGCCATCTGGAAATGTTGATCGAACTTCGTTGGGAATGGGCTTATAGATGCCATTTGGAAGTGTTGATCGCATAAGAGATTCCTTAGCGAGAACTTGTGTATTTGAGAAAAAACATATGTTTTCCTGGCTTGTTACAGGTGTTTGATCTTCAATCTCTTCATGCAGATATGCCCTGGCTAGATACAGGTATCGAATCTACAATCGGTTGCTCACAGATGTGCCCTGGCTGGATACAGGAGTCGAATCTGGAAATAGTCGTCAATAGATATGCCCTGGCTGGATACAGGAGTCAAATCTGGAAATAGTCGTCAATAGATATGCCCTGGCTGGATACAGGAATCGAATCTTCGAACTCTTCAGACGTGCCCTGGCTAGATACAGGAATCGAGTCTGGAAATAGTCGTCAATAGATATGCCCTGGCTGGATACAGGAATCGAATCTTCGAACTCTTCAGACGTGCCCTGGCTAGATACAGGAATCGAGTCTGGAAATGTGGTCAACAGATATGCCCTGGCTGGGTACAGGAATCGAATCTGGAAATGTTGTAGTTGATAGATGTGCCCTGGCTGGATACAAGAATCGAATCTTCGAACTCTTCAGACGTGCCCTGGCTAGATACAGGAATCGAGTCTGGAAATGTGGTCAACAGATATGCCCTGGCTAGATACAGGTATCGAATCTGGAATTGTGACAGTTGAAGGTAGTTGTCTTTGGGATTGTCTTTTTCCCTGAAAAGGAAAAAACATCAGTTGTATGCAATGTCATGATGTATGATATGCATGATGTCATGATGTTCAACATGAGATAGTGTTGTATGCACTTTATCATGTATGTAAGCAAGATGTATGAAAATGTGAAATGTTTATGAATGTATTTTCGTCTTAGGAAAATAAATCCTTGACGATCGACCGGAGAATTGCTCGGTGGAAGAGATACTTTGCTGAAGTTTTGATGAGAGGCCTGCTGAGGACTTTAATGATGGATTCCGCTGGGGATAATGATGATAAACTCCGCTGGGGAACACCAAAGATAAAACTCCGTTGGGGAGTACCAAAGATAGACTCTTGCCGGGGATTGAAGGAACTTTGCCGAGGGCGATCTTCTGTGGCAATTAGCTGAGGATAACCCAGTTATAAGCCCTTGTGAGGAATAACTCTGAATAAAGCTCGGGAGAGATGTCCGTACTCTGCGGGGAACAAGCTTCCAGAATCTACTGGGGATAAGCTTTAAGACCTGCCGGGGAATGTTGTGATGATTTGGTCGCATTCTTCAGTCGAACCTACCTTGGTACCTTGGCGGACAAAGCAACCAGACTGCATCAGACAACTTCACATTGCCCCTGTCTCTGATGTCACCTGTAATTAATCTTTTGTTTCATATGTAAATATTTATGAATCAACAATTTTAATGTCAAATGCATATATCAAAATGAACATTGGACGTTCTTCGCAAGACAAAACAGAAAAAAGGAAAAACAATGGCAGTTTGTATGGACAAGTGAATTTGTATTGATTTGAATTTTGCCCGTGAATAGGCGTTTTTGTACAAGAGGCTGACATCCTAGTAAGAGGATGCCGCCGAATAACATAGAGTTTACAATTTTGAAAAGAAAACAAAACAGCTATGTGAACAATCCCACTGGGTTCTAATTCTGCTATCGCCTTTATGTCTTCAAGCGTCTCATCACTTTGCTGCTTGGTCGAAGATGAAGCTGATTGGTCGATGCCGAAATCTGAGCCAGATAGTTGATACCGAATTCCGGATGCGAAGTGATCCAATGAGACATAGTGTTACGCTTTATCCCTAACTTTTTCCTGGACCGCCCTTTCGGGTTTCCAGTCCACCGGGATACCCATTTTTGCCCAAGCCGCCTTTTCAGGTTTTCGACTTGCCGGGTGTACAGATTTTTATTCATTTCATCCCTTATTTTTGCCCGAACCCTTTTGGTTCACCGGGAAGCCCTTATTTTTGCCTAGGTATGTCAACCTAGCGGGTCTTTTATTTATGCGTAGTATTTTTTTACTATGTCTGCATTGGCGGGGTGAGGAAGGTCGTCACCATCCATGGTGGTTAGGATCATGGCTCCTCCTGAGAACACATGTTTAACCACAAATGGCCCCTCGTATGTAGGGGTCCATTTGGGATCACTTTGAGGAAGGATGATGCGTTTGATTACCAGGTCCCCAACTTGATACTCTTGTGGTTTGACTTTCTTGTTAAATGCCTTGATCATCCGTTTTTGATACGTCTGACCATGACAGATAGCGGTGAGTCTCTTTTCGTCAATCAGATTTAATTGACCAAGTCGAGTCTGGATCCAGTCATCTTCACTCAAGTCTGCATCCTTCATAATCCGGAGAGAGGGTATCTGGACTTCAATTGGCAAGACGGCCTCCATGCCATAGACCAAGGAGAAAGGAGTTGCCCCGGTTGACGTCCTCGCTGAGGTACGGTACCCATGAAGAGCGAACGGTAACATCTCGTGCCAATCTTTATAGTTCACTGTCATCTTCTGCACAATTTTCTTGATATTTTTATTAGCTGCCTCTACAGCCCCATTCATCTTCGGCCGGTAGGGAGAAGAGTTGTGGTGCTGTATCTTGAATTGTTCGCAGAGTTCAGTGATCATCGTGTTATTGAGATTGGTACCATTGTCCGTAATGATTCTTTCCGGGACGCTGTACCGACAGATCAGATTATGCCGGATGAAACGTGCCACGACGCTCTTGGTTACTGTGGCATAAGAAGCTGCCTCAACCCACTTCGTGAAGTAATCGATTGCCACTAAGATGAAGCGATGCCCATTAGATGCTGTTGGTCGGATCTCACCGATCATATCAATCCCCCACATTGCAAAAGGCCAAGGTGCCGTCAGGACATTCAGAGGAACTGGAGGAATATGCACCTTGTCAGCATAGATCTGGCATTTGTGACAAGTTCGGGAGTGTTGGTAACAATCAGCTTCCATTGTGGACCAGAAATATCCTGCCCGAAGGATTTTCTTAGCCATGGTGTGTCCACTGGAATGTGTCCCGAATGTACCTTCATGCAGTTCTAACATGATCTTCTCCGCTTCAGCCTTATCCACACAACGTAGTAGAGTTGAATCATGATTCCGCTTGTAGAGAATACCGTTGCTGAGGAAGAATTTCGCCGCAAACCTTCTCATGAACTTCTTGTCATTGACAGATGCGCCTTCAGGGTATTCCTGAGCTTTCAAGTACCTCTTCACCTCATGATACCAGGGTTTTCAGTCACCTTCTCGGCCTCGAGATCACAACAGTATGCCGGTTCATCCAACTTCCAGATAATGATTCGGGGAGCCTCATTGTCCCATTTAACTTTGAACATTGAAGACATCGTAGCTAGTGCGTCCGCTAGCTGATTCTCCTCTCTTGGGAAGTGCTCAAAAGTTATTTCTTCAAAGTGGGGAAGTAAGGTTGACACATACTCTTTGTAAGGAATAATATTTGGGTGTTTCGTATCCCACTCGCCTTTGATCTGATTGATCACGAGAGCGAAATCTCCGAAGACACTCAGAAACTTGATCCTTAAGTCGATTGCAGCTTGTAGACCCATGATACATGCCTCATATTCTGCCATGTTGTTGGTGCAGTTGAAACACAATCGGGCGGTGAGTGGAGTATGAGTTCCTTTGGGAGATATGATTACAGCGCCGACGCCGTTACCCAAAGCATTGGAGGCTCCGTCAAAATTCATAGACCATCGGGATCCTTCCTCAGGTCCTTCATCCGGTCCAGGTACTTCACAGTCAGTTACCACCATGATGTCTTCGTCCGGAAAATCAAAGTTCAATGATTGGTAATCGTCCACAGGTTGGTGTGCCAAATGATCTGCCAGTACACTTCCTTTAATTGCTTTCTGAGTTGTATACTGGATATCGTATTCTGTTAAGATCATTTGCCATCTTGCTATTCTTCCAGACAGAGCAGGCTTTTCAAATATGTACTTGATGGGATCCATCTTTGAAATTAATAGAGTAGTGTGAGTCAGCATATACTGTCTCAGCCGGCGAGCAGCCCATACTAGAGCGCAGCAAGTTTTCTCAAGAAGTGAGTAACGAGACTCACAGTCGGTAAACTTTTTGCTCAAGTAATAAATAGCGTGCTCTTTTCGGCCAGACTCGTCATGCTGCCCCAGCACACACCCCATTGAATTATCAACCACTGTCAAGTATAGTATCAGAGGTCTTCCTTCCACTGGTGGCATAAGAATGGGTGGTTCTTGGAGATATTCCTTTATCTTTTCAAAGGCAGCCTGACATTCATCGTTCCAGCGTACTACTTGATCTTTCTTTAGTAATTTGAAGATTGGCTCACAAGTAGCAGTCAGATGTGAGATGAATCGGGCAATGTAATTCAGTCGTCCCAGGAAACCTCTGACTTCCTTCTCTGTCTTTGGAGTCGGCATCTCTTGTATGGCTTTTACCTTGGCAGGGTCCACCTGAATACCTTTGTCACTTACAATGAAACCTAGAAATTTTCCGGACCTCACCCCAAAGGTGCATTTGTTGGGATTCAATCTCAGCTTGTATAACTTGAGTCGGTCAAACAGCTTCCTCAAATGATCAAGATGCTCCTCCTCAGTTTGAGACCTTGCAATCATTTCATCAACGTATACTTCAATCTCATGATGGATCATATCATGAAATAAAGCAACCATGGCATGTTGATAGGTTGCCCCAGCATTCTTCAACCCGAATGGCATGACCTTGTAGCAGAAGGTGCCCCACTGAGTCACAAAGGTAGTCTTTTCCATATCTTCCGGAGCCATCTTGATCTGATTATACCCTGAAAAACCATCCATGAAGGAGAACACCTTGTGTTGTGCAGTATTGTCAACGAGAACATCGATGTGAGGTAAGGGGAAGTCATCCTTGGGGCTTGCCCTGTTCAAGTCCCTATAGTCGACACACATTCTGACTTTACCGTCCTTCTTCGGTACTGGCACCACATTGGCAACCCACTGAGGGTAAGAAGTTACTGCTAGAAACCCGGCGTCGAATTGCTTCATAACCTCAGCCTTGATCTTTTCAGACATCTCTGGGCGCATACGGCGGACCTTTTGCTTTACCGGAGGGCAGTCTTCCTTGGTTGGCAGGTGATGAACTACAATGTCGGCATCCAAACCAGGCATGTCTTCATAGGACCAAGCAAATATCTCCATGTAATCACGTAGCATCTGGATCAATCGTTGCTTCACGCTGAGCTCTAGATTAGCCCCAATCTTGACCTCTTTCCTATCTGTCTCAGTACCCAGGTTAATCGTTTCTATCGGCTCTTCATGTGGTTGAATAGCCCTCTCTTCCTGGAGTAGCAGTCTTGCGAGTTCACCAGGCACTTCGCAATCATCTTCACCTTCGTCTTCGGCCAAGTTGATCGGATTCTCGAAGTCATAACTGGCGGTAGCAGAGCTGTTACCAGTGAGATCCAGAGTGGATTGAAACCTGTATAAGTGAGTGTGTGTAAATATAGCTGTTTTGCAATATATAACACAGAAAGAAAAAGAGCACAAGATTTGAAATGCAACAAACGTCCAATGTTTTGATTGATGATATATGGAAATGTCATACAAAAAGCCCTCACAAATGGAGCTACGATGCCCCGGGTAGGACACCGAGCCAACAAAGTTTTAACATATTGTTTGTTACAAATTGGAAATCAAAAGAAATTAATTACTGCGTGACAAATGTGATAGGTGTAAAATCCTTTGCCGTCCAGTTGCTTGGTCCGTTGCTGGTAGTCGGGTAGATCCAACTGTCAAACTCTGCTTCCTCTACATCCTCTTCAATAGCATTCACCCTTGGGTTGGAGATAAATACCGGAGCCTTTCTGATCTTTTCCTTGCGCACAGCCCTCTGAGCCTCTGGAGTAAAGCCCAGCCCAAACTTGTCGTTCTTTTGAGTGAAGTCAGGAAGCTGACCCCAGTTCGCACAATTGCCTTTCTCGATTACAGCCCGGGCATCCTTCAAGGACGCCATCTTCAACGGAAAGTCCTCTTCAACTACTACCTCAGCTGATGCCAACACTGGAGGTACTTCCTCAAAATGCTGAAAGGAGGTTTCAATAAACTCCCCGTCCATCTCGATATATCGGAATGAATTCAAGTGACTAACCATGTATTCCTCCTCACCCTGCACGGTAACAATCTTCCCTTTGACAAGGTATTTGAGCTTTTGGTGTAGAGTGGATGTTACTGCCCCAGCTTTGTGAATCCAGGGTCGACCCAACAAGCAGGAATAAGATGGACGAATATCCATTACATAGAACGTTGAGTTGAAAACTTGGGAACCCACACGAATAGGGATGTCTACTTCACCGTGCACCATCCTCTTAGAACCGTCGAAGGCTCTAACAATGATGTTACTAGGTTTCAACTCCAGGCCCTCACAATCCAAGCGATCCAATGCTTTCTTGGGCAAGACATTCAGGGAAGAACCGGTATCTACCAACACGTGTGCGAGAGTAGTTCCTCTGCACTCTATGGATACGTGCAGGGCATCATTGTGATTTTTCCCTTTGGCGGTAAGGTCGGTGTCCGAGAACCCTAAGCCATTGTCAGCTGTCAGATTAGCCACACAGTCGGTGAATTGATCCACGGAGGTCTCTTGCGGCACATGGGCCGTTTTCAGAAATGAAATCAGGGCTTTTGCATGGGCCTCTGAGCATAGCAGCAATGATAACATAGAGATTTTGGAGGGAGTATGCCCCAACTGTTCAACAACATTAAAGTCACTCTTTTTGATAATTTTAAGGATTTCCTCCATTTCTTGTTGGGAGGCTTCCACAGCAGTCTTGTTTTTTGGTGCCTCCGTCCTGGCAGGCAAATCGGTAGCAACTTCCTTGCCCCGAGTATCAGAAGACTCGGCGGCAGTAGTAGACACAGGAACTTGAATTGGAACATGCACACTTGCGGGTGTGATGGTGAGCGGTTTTCGGATAACTGGCGGTGCAATGTCAGGCGAGAAGAGCCTGCTACTGCGGGTAATCTTGGCGGGACCGGTGATGTTACTGATACTGGTAGTGGTGTTGAATTCCTGCTTCACCCCAAGCACATACACGTCGGCTCCATAATGCCATGGGACCACTTTATCAGACTCATAGGGGAGAGGCCTCGGAACAGTAATAGTAATGGGTGCAACAGACATAATTCGGACGGGTTTCTTCACGGGAGCTTTGGCAGGATTGTAAATTGTGACAACAGATACTTCTTTAATGGAAACAAACGGAACAGCAGTTTTCTTGAACATAATTTCCTTGCTATCCATCAGGCTTTGGATGCCTGATTTCAGCAGTGGACAACCGGTAGGGATTACAGCACACAGGAGGCAACCCTTACTACAACCCGGAAATAAACCGGCTAGTAGTAAGTTCCTCTTAACAGTCAACAGAGGGGTAACAACTTCATTCACCGAAACAACATACAACTCTTCCTCAATGGCATTTACTCTATGCTGGGGCATAGGAGCAGTTACAACATTCGGTCTTTCAGGCGCTTCAAACTGAATTTCCTTTGCGTCGATAAGATCTTGCACTTTGTTTCTCAAGGCCCAGCAATCATCAGTAGTGTGCCCGGGACTATCAGAATGATAAGCACACCGGGAATTTGGGTTATACTTAGGAGTCGCAGTGTTGACGACCTTAGGAGCTTCTTTGAGGGTCACCAAGTTGGTTGATAACAGTTGGGGTAAAATTTGAGATAAGGTCATACTCAGCCGAGTATACTGCCTCTTGGGCCTTTCACCTCTTTGTTGATTGTACTGCTGAGGAGCAGCAACAGGTTTTGAAATGACCAAAGCATTGACGGCTTGGCGACTTTCTGGCTTGACTTGTCTTCTAGGACCATAGACGGCACTTGCTTCTTTCTTAAACAGCCTCTTCTCGGTACTTGTGGAGGCAGCCTTTTGTATCTTTCCTGACCTGATGCCAGCTTCAATTCTTTCTCCCGTCAGAATCAAATCCGTAAACCCAGCGGAGGAGTTACCAACCAAATGATTGAAAAATGGACCAGACAAAGTCCCTAGGAACATATCAACCAGCTCACGATCAGTCAATGGAGGCTGCACCCTGCCAGCCAAATCTCTCCATTTTTGTGCATATTCTTTGAACCCTTCACCCGTTCCTAGAGACATACCCTGAAGTTGGGTACGCGTAGGAGCGAGATCAGAGTTGTATTGGTATTGTCTGTAGAATGCGGTTGCCAAATCTTCCCAGTGTCGGATGCTAGTTCCATCTAATTGGTAGAACCATTCAAGCTGCGACCCCGAAAGGCTATCTTGGAAGAAGTGAATCCAAAGGTTCTTATCCGCCGTGTAAGGTTGGATCTTCCTTACGTACGATCTTAGATGCAGCTTTGGGCAGGAGACCCCATCATACTTGGCGAAAGCAGGCGCCTTAAACTTGTGTGGGATTACTACCCCAGAAGATAACCCCAAATCTCCGAAATCCAACCCCGGCACATTCTGAATTTCCATGGCGCTCAAGCGGTCCTCCAATTGCTTGTATCTGTCAGCAGCGGGTGGGTATTGTTCGTCATTGTAGTCCGTCTCGTTGTCAGAGACTGCGGGACTAGGAGCTCCTCCCCCTTGGGGACTGTTTTTCTCAGCAGAAGAAGTAGTTGGATCAGCTTCATTATGGAGTGTGTTCCCAAATCCGCGTCCAGTGTTGAACAACGCAGTCCTCTTTTTCTTCTTCTTCTTCAGGAGTAGAGTCTTCAACTCTTGCTGACCTTGAGCCAGGCTTAGGACCATCTCTTGAAACTGTGCACTTTGGGCCTGAAGGGCCTTGATGGCTTGCTCACTGGATGAGTCTGGATTCATGATGACTGTTCAAAATAAACAGCGAAGGAGATTAAACAACCTGTGAAATAGGGTACCTGCTATGCATATGGTGCAATGGAATGCGTATGTTTTATGTTTTCAAAGACAAACAAGATTCAACTTTGTAGACAAAAAGGGAAACACACTTCATTAGATTAAAATTTTCAATTGTTCAACAATTTGCCCTTAGGCATTACAGGAATGAAAAATATTGGAAAGGAAATAAAAGCTATAAAAGGAAATATCCAAAGCTCATCAATTCTCCCATGGCCTCCTTTTCTCAGTGTTGATGTAGTTGTTCAGGACCCGCTCTTCCTCCAATTGCTTAGTCAGCCTCTGGATCGTCCGTTCCTGCTCGTTGAACTTCTCCCGATAGAAATCCCGTTCTTCCTTTAGCTGCGCCCAAGATCTCTTCATTGTGTCAAAATCAGTAGGTATCTGAGGAAGGAGGACAGTTGGAGGAATCCTATCTTCATCAGGAGATTCAAGAACGATAGGTCTGACAGCTTCGTACGGCATACCTAACCTCTGAGCACGGATGTGGACCCATTTGCAATAGGGTCCCAAAAGTAGAGAAGTCTTTGGTCCCAACTCATATGGGTCAGCTTTGTGAATTCTGTCCCAAGCTCTAATGAATCCATGGCGTAGTTTGTCACTGTCTGCCTGAAACTCAAAATGGAAGTGAGGAACCAGCATTTTATGAGGCCCTACTCCTCTGGCTCTTCCAAACTGACAGAGAGCTAAGCATGGATTATAAGAGATTCCTCCTTGGATACCAATCAACGGAACATTCGGGTATTCTCCGCAACGATCAATAACAGCTACCTCATCCAAACCTCTGAGAGTCCAAGTGATGTCATTATCAGTGAGAGACATTAACCTCCGAGCCCAACCTTTTCCTTCTTCATTCTTCAGCACGAACTTAGGGAGGTGCGAAATAAACCACCTCACTAGCAAAGGAGCACAACACCACGGAGTTCCCCGTTTTCGAGCAGTACGAGCATAGTGTTGTTGCAGGATATCACCCAAAAGAGTGGGTACAGGATTCCGAGACATGAAGATCCTTATGACATGGATACTGATAAAGGTGTCAGGGTTGGGAAACAGTACCAGACCATAAATCAAAAGGGCCAGAATATCCTCGTACGCCTTGAAGTCCAAGTCATTCCAGAAATCATTAGCCTTGCCAACCAGAAATTTGACCAAAAATCCCTTAACTCCACTTCTAGTTTCCCAGTTAGCCAATACCTCTTCTTTGGTCAAGGGGAGGACTGCAGCAACCTCTTCAGGCCTAGGAGTCTTTTCCAAACCAGTGAAAGGAGTTTGCTCCAAGACAGGGATTCCAAGCAAATAAGAGAATTCTTCCAGGGTAGGAACCAGCTGGAAGTCTTGAAAGGTGAAACAATGATACAGAGGGTCATAAAACTGGGTCAGAACACTTATCAGTTGTTGGTCCCATTTTGCAGTGACCAAGCCAAGGAGAGAACCATGCCTGTTGATGAAGGAAGAAGTGTTTGGAATCCTTCCAACCAAATCCTTGAGTAAAACTGGTGGTTGAACAAAGTTGAGCCGGATAGTATTCCTACGCACGGGCATCATGATGTCCTACAAAACAGAGCAAAGATGAAACTTTTTGTCTTTGAAATGGGTTAGTCCTTTATACAGGATGCATGCAATGGTATGATGGCATGATGTTATGATGAAGCACACCACAAGTATTCACATAGGCAAGCATGGTAAGGCACACAAGTCACACAAGACACCCTTAGGTTTCAGGCCAGCATGAAGTTTAGGTATTACCCTCTTTTAGTTTTGTTGGTTAAAACCTGTCCTATCAAAAGTAACCGGGTTCTAGAGGATCTCAAATCATTGGCTACCCTCAATCGGTCATAACTCCAGCATCGCAATCTTTTCTTGCGGCCAGAACCATCTCGAGAGTTTAGCCTCAATGAGTGTAGCGTACTGCTACTGTCCTAATAGCCAAGTTGGTCAATTTAGGGTTCTAAGGTTGGTTGGTGTTTAATGACTCCTTAGAAGACCTATATTCTCCTCATTGCAACACAAGGGATATAGGTACAGGCTAAGGTGCCACACCAATGTAGCCACTGCTTCACCCATGTCGGTCTACGCCGGACAGGTCCCTCACAGATTATGCTACCTAAAAAGGGTATTTCCCAGATCCGGGTTAGGATCTATGAAACTCCGATGCAAAGCCCACAAATATAAAAGCAAACAAAGCAAACAATTGAAAACAAAGGTGATCTAAGCCTTAAGGTTACTCCACTTTTAAGTTTTTCCCCAGCAGAGTCGCCAGTTCTGTGATACGGTGGGAGAACTAACTTGAGGTTTTGCGTTTGTTTTCGCAAATGTTTCGGCTGAGCAAGAGTCGCCACCGACTTTTTATTTTATCCTAAGGAAAGGTTTAAAAAGTACAGCAAAAACCTTTGAGATTTTTCTTGGGTTCGGGGAGTAGATTATAGAAAGGGAAGGTATTAGCACCCTTTCTATCCATGGTTATCCATGGGCTCTTAGTTACTTGCTTAGATCACTTGCCTTTTATTTTCAATTGTTTGAAATGGTGCTTGTGCGTGTGGGTTTGAAAATGTTTTGAAAAGAAGCCAATGTGGTGGCAACCTTTGTAATGATCCATGTAGGGATGTATACAAAGGTGTATGTCTTTTGAAAAGTTTTTCATTTTGTTTTTGAAAGTTGTTTTGAAAGTGTTGTGAGGTGTGTTTAAAATAGGCAAGTGTTTTGTTTTTGCAAGTTTTGATTCAAGTAACTAAGAGGTTATCTACTCCTAAATTTCTCAAAGATTATTGCTATGTTTTAACCCTTTTAACAAGTTTGTTCCACCATTGTATTTGGTGGACAATCTCATGTTAGGATGTGAAAGGGACGGGCGCGGGTCATCGTTTAGACCATAATTGCAATGGTGCCAAGTATCTTTGGGCATTTTCTTTAAGGGACTTGATCATTTGTTTTGGCAATATTTTGAAAGTGTTATTGAGGGACTATGATCATTTGATTTGTTTGTTTTGTCCAAAGAGACCTAACATGCAACATGGCCCAATTTTGAAAGGCAACAAGTGGAATACCCTAGGGGGTGCAAGTGTGATTTGTGTGTTCATTTTCATGCTTGTTTGTCTTGAGATTAGGTCATAACTATTTTGTCGTTTTTTCGCATACAAACCCTAATTCTAACATGGTATAATTAGAAAGCAATAAAGTGCGAAAATAAATTTACTAAGCTATTACAAAACCAAATATGGAAAGGGGGGTACAAATGTTCAAATGGGGATTTTGACAAGGAATTTAAACCTAAAACTATTACATCAATGTTGAATATTTACAAGACAAATAATTGTATAATTAAAGGGAAATTGAAATAAATATGCAAAATGTAAAAAGAATTTTTATGTGTATGAAAAAAAAAGAATATTTATGTAGAATAAAAAATAAAATGAAAAGGTATTATTTTTGGAGTATTTTCATATTTAGGGTAAAACCCTAATTCTATTAAATAAAATACATTATTCATTTATTATGTACAAATGTTTATTTATATATACAAAAATAAAATAAAATGAGGTATTTGTCCAGAATGTATTTTTATATTAATAATAATAAAAAAAACAAAAAATGTATATATTTTGTATTTACTCTAAATATATTAATAAATATATGTATATATGTATTATTTTAGATATGTATTATATATGTATAAATAATAATAATATTTAATATTTGTAAAAAAATTATTTTTTATATAAAGTATTTTCAGAAGGTAAAATAAAATAAAATAAAAAATAAAAATGTATTTACACCATTTTAACATTTTTTAAATAAAAGTATATTTATTTACCTATTTATATTCAAATAACTAGTCTAACTAAATAAATATCCAATAAATAGGAAAATGGTATAAAAAGATATTTTTATGTTTTATATATGATGAGGAAAAATAAATAAATCAGGCCAAAAAAAGAAAAGTCAAAAAAACATTAAAATGAATGAAATGGGCTTGGGGGGTGCAAAACCAAAAACATGGTGTGAATAAGAAATATGAAACAAGCCCAGCCCAATAGACCCTTCTTCAACCTCCAGCCAAAAAACATTCAGAAAACGCGCGCTTGGTTCCAACATTCAAACATCCTGATTCCTGGCTTATTAATGAAAACTCATAACATAAAAAATGTTCAGCATCAAGAGACGAATCCAACCATATGCAGAACTTGTCCTAACTCTCTAAGATGAGGGAGAATTTCTTCTCCCCCAAATCCTAACCTAGATTTTCTGCCATTTTCAAACCTTAAATTCTCTCAGCTCAAGCAAAAGAAATGAAAAGTAAAAACATGTACATGTTTAGTGGCATGAGTAGAACATTGTTTATTCACAAACTTAAAGCTAATGATGCCTAATAAGAGAGATACGAATTCAAAAACTTACCTGTTCAGTTGAAGTTATATCTGGCAATGTAGAAGCTCTCAGTGCAAAGTGATGATTGGTATAGCTTCCTTGAGGTCCAGGGATACTATTCCAAGTGTTACTTTCCTTTGAAACCTTTTGAATCGAGCTATAGCACTCCACCTGCAAATCAGAAAAGTGAAAATGGTGGAACCAGTTAGAGGGATTACAGGTCGTGTTTTAGCTTTTGGTTAGCTTGCATAGATGGTAGGGAAGGTGTATGAACTGGTTTGGGCAAAAGAGCTTGAGGGAAATGGAGGATGGCACTCAAACTGCAGGCCTGGCCCTGTTTTTGCAGTTTGAAGGTGATTCTGAGATTGGGAGTGTATGAGAGGTATTAGGGTCGTACAATAGCTTGGTTGAGATGTGTTGAATGTGTTTGATAAGTTTGTCTAAGTGTTTGTAAGCTGATATCAGAGTTGGTACAAGTTATGCTATCTTACTTGAACTTGAAGCAAGCCATGGCCACTTGATGGTTCTAGCCTGTACAGGCCCTCAAACTATGCTGCATACATTGGCCTTGATCAGTGAAATTTGCTCACAAACTTGTGCCAAGAAGATTTGGACTGTACCACTTGGATTGCAAACTTGACATAAAGTTCTACTTTTTCAAAATGGAAATAATGCTTTTTCTAGTTTAGGGTTAATTCTCCATGTAATGTCCAAATGCTTAAAATAACAACTTGGAACAATGGTTTTGCATTGAATTATTGAGTGTCAAAGGGTTTTAGGACCTGTAATGTAGCTTAAGCATGCTGAGATTGAAATGCATAGTGTTATGAACATGTACATGGCCAAGAACAAAAGTGACTTTTTCCCATTTTGCAAAATTCGATTCTCCCTAACCATGAGGTTGTTTGAGAAGTTATTAGACATTTTGGAAAGCTTGGAATGTGTACTACAATACATCTTTGAAATGCAAATTGAAATTCCAAGTGGAAGTGTATGGAAAATGGCCTTGAAGTTAGGTAGAAAACCTTGTCAAAAAGGTCAAATTTTCACTAAGTTATGAATGGTTTAGTGCCCTTATTCAAAAATTTGTAACTTGAGATACAAGCCTCATTTTGGAAAACTTTGTGAATCAAAGTTGTAGATTATGCAACAAGCTACAACTTTCATGTTTTGACTTTTGTTTGAATCCAAATGAATCTTGGTGAGAAAGCGGGTCAAAGTTGGGAAAAAATTAGGGTTTTCCATAACTTAGAAAAATTCTAAGTTATGAAAAATTCCCATTTCAAACCCTAATTTGCATTTCTTGGTTTCTTGATGAACAAGTTTCATGATTTGGCATGTTTTGATGAAAAATGAATCTTGACTCTTGATTTTGACCAAAAAGTCAAAGTTTGACTTGTCAATATACAGTCAAAATTGATCAATTGACTGGGAAATTCAACTGTCAACCTTGTGTACTTGGGATCTTTTGAGTTTGTTGAGCATGTCAAGATAATTCCATGGGGTCTTTGAGTCCATATGTGAGCTTGGTTTGCCATTGGCTAGGTCAAACAGTCAAAAATTGCCTTTGTGCAGTCAAAACCCTAAAAATGACCATTTTGCCCCTTTTGATGATCTGATCAAATTTCTTGTGGAATTGTGATCCAAACTTGATCAAATGGTCCATATGAGTTCATAATGTTGATGTGGGTCAATTTTCATGAGATTTGACTGTCAATTGGCCACAGTTGACTTTTTCCCCAATACAGCTGATTTCTAGGTCATCTGTCCAATTGACTGGGCAAAACTTGGAATCAAGACTTGAAACTTGGTATGGATAAACTTGGGAGTCCAACATGAAGCATGAAAGTCATCTTAGGCATTTTAGGTCAAAATATCTTTGTTCAACCACAAACCCTAATTTGGGTCCACAGTGCAAGGAGAAGTCTTGAGCAGAGGAAACCCTAACTGGATCTTGATCTTCAAAGGTCTTGTGATGAGAAAAAGTTGAGGAGATGGGAGGGAAAATTTTGGGGTACAACAGATAGTTACTTACTTATTTTTCCAGGATTGTTGGAAATAAGTTTAAGTGTTTTTAAATCTTGTCTTTCCAGGATTGTTGGATACAAGTGTAGTCACATTGAGAGGATTGTTCTCATTGTTGACATAGTGAAAATCCAAGAGGATTGTTCTTGGTCCAAGAGGATTTTTCTTTGTGGTTTTATTGGTTAGAGTCTTCTATAGAAGGACTAGGGTGTCTTGTCTAGAGATCTAACAATAAGGAAATCTATTTCATGTTGAAAGGGGACTGGAGTACTCTCGGACTGTGAGGGGAATCAGGATACATCTTTGTGTTCTTTACTTTTCCGTATTTACAGCTTTCATCACTAGTCATTAACCAGAAAAGAAAGAAACACATTTGTAAACCCATGCACTAAACCAGAAAAATAATATCCATCTCACTAAAACGTTAAAACTTTTAAAGTACCTAATTCACCCAACCTCTTAGGCGCAATTCGTTCTTACAATTGGTATCAGAGCAGGTTATAGGTAACCTATTCCTAAAAGATCCAGAATGGCTTATGCAAATCAAAATCCCGTTTTCAGAGATGGTGGTAGTAACAACAAGCCTCCTCTATTTTTTGGTGAATATTTTGACTTCTGGAAAATACGCATGAAGGCACATCTAGAAGCACAAGGAGAAGAAATATGGGATGCCTTCGAGAATGGTCCATTTATCCCTATAACGGTAATCAATGATGCTGGCTCATCAAAGCCTAAAACTGCATGGGACGATGATGATAACAAGAAAGTTCTTTATGATAAAAAGGCAATAAACCTTCTTCAAGGTGCACTTAGCATGGATGAATTCCTCCGTGTCTCGGCATGCAAAACGGCGAAAGAAATATGGGATACCTTGGTAGAAACTCATGAAGGAACCGCTGAAGTTAAAATATCGAGATTAAATACTTTGAGTCAAGAATATGAACTATTCAGAATGCAGCCCCGAGAATCAATCCTCGACTTGCAGAAAAGATTTGTACACTTGACAAATCATTTGAAAGCACTCGGTAAGACTTTAACTAATGATGAACTTGATCATAAAGTGCTTAGATCTTTATCCATGGAATGGCAACCAAAAGTGACAGCAATATCCGAGAAGAAGAATCTATCCACAATGACTTCTGCCACTTTGTTCGAAAAACTTCAAGTATATGAGACGAAACTTGCAAGACTTGAAAAACATGAAATCCAAGTAAAAGATTCAAAAGACATGGCTCTAAATACAAGGATAAAAAATCATGATAGCAATCAAGAGGATGAATCCACTAGTAGTAAAGATGATGATCTTATCAAGAAGATTGAAAAGGTTCTACGAAAAGAAAGAAAAAGGGAAGCACCAACAAGGAAGGTTATATGCTTTGAATGTGGAGAAAAGGGACACATTAAAAGTGAATGTCCTAAACTAGAAAAGAAAAAGAAATATTTCAAGAGAAATAAAGATAAGAAGTCAAAGAAAGCATATATAGCATGGGAAAGTTCATCTTCCGATTCCGAAAACAATCAACGTGTTAATCTCGCATTGATGGCCTCACACCATTCCGATAGTGAAGATGACGGGGTTAGTAATGAATTTTCTCTTTTTGATAGTGATGCACAAGGTGCTATAGATGAACTATTAAATGAATGCAAAATTCTGTACGAAACTATTTCATCTCAAAAGAAACAAATTTCATCTTTAGAAGAAAAATGTGAGTCTATGGAAAAAGATCTCAAAGATGAAAAATAAAAATTTAGTGAGCAAAAACAGAATTTTGTATGCAAAAATTATGAATCACTCTCTTTCCAAATTGTCCAATTAAAAATAGTCATTGAAAGATATGAAAAAGGTCAAATTGGATTGGAAGGTGTTCTTAGCCAACAAAGATATTCCAATGATAAAAGTGGACTTAGATATTCAAAGTTTTCAAAACCAAGTTCTAATAAAACTATCTTTGTTAAAGCTAGTGATCAATCATCCAAAGAGAAAGTGAACAAACCTAAACTAGTTCATCAATATCCTAAAATGAAAATATTTGTTAAGAAGAAATCTTATACTTCTAGATATAGAAGTAACTTTGAACCTACTTGTTTTTATTGTGGTATTGTTGGCCATACACCTAATGCTTGTTATGTTAGAAACTTTAGTGTAACAAGTGGGAATTATGTATGGGTTAAGAAAGGAACTAACTATGATGGACCCAAAGCACATTGGATACCAAATAAAACTTAATTTATTTTTTAGGTATGCTTGAAGACCATATGTAATATTTGGTATCTTGATAGTGGTTGTTCAAAGCATATGACGGGAGACATACACTAACTTTCAAATCTAGTTCAAGTCCAAGTATTATTTCACATATGGGAAATACCTTAAAGGAAGAATTCTTGGCATTGGCAAATTTGATACACTAACTTTCATATCCATTGAAGATGTACTTTATAATGAAGAACAAAAGACAACTTCTAAGTAAAAGACAACTTTGTGTCAAAGGCTTCAACATCCTGTTTTGATTAAGATAACTACTATGTGCATTTATCAAAGGATGATAAAAAGTGTTGTACCCCAAAATTTGCCCTCCCATATTCTTCAAATTTTTGACAAGCATCATCACAATTTGCTCAAGTCTACTCAAGGTTTGCACAGTTCAAACACCCTCCTAAGCCAGTCAAATTAGGGTTTTGATTCTTGCAAGGAAGTTGAGGTTTTCAAGGGCTCAATCAAGTCACATATTCCTATACACATTGTCAAGCATCCCCATGTCAAGTTACAAGACTCATAGCATCAAGTTGCATAGTCAAAAGCCCTAGTTGCTCCACAACCAACTACAGGGGTAAAATGGTCATTTGGCAGTCAAAAGTCAAAAAATTTGGTCAACATCTTATTTTGAAGCCACAATCATCATTTGATCAAATCTTGATCATGATTCCATAAGAATGGCTCAAAAATCATCAACATGCAAAAGTTTCCATTTTTGGACAGTTGAAAAGTCAACTGTAACTTGACCAAGGCATAACTTTTTCATGGTTCATCAGAAAAATCCCATCCAATGCTCATTTTGAAGGGGATGACATTTCCTACAACTCATCTTCACATTCCAAGTCCAAGAAATGCTCTCACAAAAAGTTATCAATTTCAACATTATAGGTTATTTTCAAAAGTCAACAAAAAGGCATTTTAAGTCAAAGACCATAACTTGAGATTGGTGAATTCAAATGACATGGGACCAAAGTAATTGGTTAGAGGACTTCAAGACATTTCCAAAATGTCCAAGAACATGTTTATATGATCAAAATTGAGCAAGATATGCATTGGAGAAGTTGGGAAATTTTCATGAAATGGTAAAAGTCAACTATCCTTAAAACTTCAATTTTTGACAAAAGGGCCCACTTTCTTCCACTTGATTCAGCCTTGTCATGCCACCCACGTGTCCCATGATTAATCTCAAGACCAAATATTTATTTTTTCATTTTTATTTAATTTTTATGGATTTAATTTATTTTAAATCCATAATAATTCAAATAAATCTAAAAAATTTAATTAAATGGTATCTTGTGGTTTAAATAGCCTTCATGAAGCATTTGCTAGCTGCCAAATTCGTGCAAGCTATTTTTGTACACAAAATCATGGTTGTTGGACCAAGAAAGGAATGTTCTTCAATGGTGGTCAAACAAAATCCAAAACATAATGGCACAAGTTTAAGGCTCCTAAATGTCACTTAATTCCATTGACACATACATATGCAAGCAAGCCATACAGTATTCACGACCTAGAGAGAGCAGAAACGGCCAGAACCAAAACTCAAAATTGTCCAAAAAGTGAGAGTTCTAGAACAAGGTTGCAGGCACTTTGAGATCAAAAGAAGCACGTAGTCTTCTTCATTGCCACTCCCTGAAGCCAAAGCAACCACAAACGTGTCCTAAGGTCCACTACCAAGCGCTGTAAGTTGTCTCAAACTCACCCTTGTACACGAAATCCATACTCTCCATTCTTGCATTTTTTCTCAAAGATATGGGCATAATCATATTGCTTGCTTGATTTCCAACATAACTGTAATATTTGATTTCATTTTTAAGCCTCATATGGTGATACCCGCGTCTAGGGTTTGTATTGTTTGTTTTTAGGCATTTTATTTCCAGGCACAATCAGGACAAATCATAAGCATGGATGGATTCAGGAGGTGGAGACGAGATCAACTATGGTCTTGAAATGGATTTTCATGGCCTAGGGATGATTTTCGAAGCAACCTACGAAACTACCTGCGGATAAAAATCCGCAGGTAAATAACCAGCAAATTGTTGAAGAAGACGATGATGTGTCTTCACCTCACTGGCCCGTTCAAACTCAACACGCGCTTTTTTTTATTTCCAGGATATTTGATTTTTATTACATATAATATTATTTATCTCTTATTATAACGAATTGAAGCAATTGGCTGAGTGGAGAGCGCGCATGCATATGACCTCTGAGACCTGGGTTCGATTCCCAGGTCCCCCAAACGTTGTTATTATTTTTCTTCACAGGTTCCCATGCAGCATTCCAGAAAAAGTCTACCATACATCTCAAGCAATCAGCGCGCCAAGTGTCCCAAATCAACAATCCAAAGGCCAAAAGGGGATGAACACCATGTGCTCAGGTCAAAGCCAGCGTGGATAATTCAAAAGGTCAAAACAGGCTTGTGTTCTTCTTGGGCCTGGAAATTTCTAACAAACCCCTTGCTGGCCCATCACCCCCCTTGGGTATGCATTTTAATTTTTATTTTATTATTCATTTACCTTATTTATTTTTATTGCTTTTTCATTATTATCACTAAAACTAATTAAGCAATATTTTCCATAAAATTCAGAAAACCAAAAAAAAAAAAGCATTTTTATTATTTATTAACTTATTTTGTAAATAAATGTAAATTAAATTAAATTAGTTTAATTAGTTAATTTTAATATCTGTTTACAATAAATAAAATAATTTAGACTTAGGCTTTTCTTTTGGCATTTTTAATTCCTTTTTTTATTTTATTTCATTAAAGCATAAAAATACAAAAAAAACATTTTTCTTTTAATAAATTAATTAGTTATTAGTTTTAATTTTAATTTAATTGCAAAAAAGGACAATTTTCAATTCTTATTCAAAAAAGGGTCAAAACCCTAGGACGTTCCCGATTCAATTTTCTTTCGCGCTTTAAATTCTTTTGATTATATTTATGCATCTGTACAGAGTATGTAATAGTTAATTAGGATTTTATCGCCTTATTTAAATTCTCGCACTTTATTTTCCAAAACGGTTTTTTGTTTTTGGTGATGTATAGACCCGCGCCTTGTAATAGTTAGATTTACATTTCTGCAATTTATTTTCCTCACTCCTAACTGTTAAAAAATGCCTGCAAGAATGTATGTAAAATAAAATCAATCAGTAGCTCACAAATAACATGTACAAGATAACATTAACATGAAACAACACACATGCACATGCCACCCCTAGGGTACGCCTCACTGGTTGCCTCGAACGTGGTCATCAAGTATAGGGTGTCTTAGAGGTCGCCCTTCTGTCTAAAGATCCTGTTGCCTCGAAACGGTTGCCTCGGATAAAAAGGATCTAGGACATTAGGGTTACCACTAAGGCGTCCTACCATTGCTTCGGTGACCACATTGTCCCTTATAATCGAATTGACCCGAATAACTCCAACGACATTGCTACCTACCTCTCAATGGTGGGATAGCACTATCTAAAGGACTCTTACACAGCCTAATTCCTTAGAGTAGGTAGATCTCATGGGTACTTTCTCTTTTCAAACAAACAAAAAACATCTTTTCACACTTACACTTTCTAAAAGTTTTCAAACAAATTTTTCATACACTCTTGAGGACTGATACAAGGGTTACTTAGAAATTTTTCAAACAAAACTTTTTCAAAACCCACACACACTTGAAAAGCAAACATCTTTTGAAAACATAAGAGCAAGTACCTAAGAGCCCGTGGATAACCACGGATAGAAAGGGTGCTAACACCTTCCCTTTCTATAAATCTACCTCCCGAACCGAGAAACATTCTCGAATAAGGAATTTTGCTGTGCTTTTGTCCTTTCCATGTTGGAGAACATAAAAGACGGTGGCGACTCTTGCTTACCGCGACATTTCGCGAAACCAGCTAAAAAACAGTCAGTTCTATTTCCACCGATCACAGAACTGTCGACTCTGCTGGGGACTAATAAGTGGGGTGTACCTTAGGAATAGTTCATCATCATGTTTTCAATTGCTTGCTCTGTTTGCTTTAATATTGTGGGCCTGTCTTGGGAGTTTCATAGATCCTAACCCGGATCTGGGGGATACCTCTTAGAAAGTAGCAACAAACTGTGAGGGAACTGTGCGGGGTATACCGACACGGTTGAAGCAGTTTGCTACGTTGATGTGGCACTTTGGTGAGTACCGGTAACCCTTGAGTCAAGTCAAGGAGAGTACGGGGCCGCCGCGTGGTGTCGTGAAGCATCAACTGACCTTAGGAACCTTAATTGACCATCCTGGCCTCTTTGGGGGTAGTGAGATGACCGACTTTGGTGCAGTCCGAAGTTGGTAGATACTCGATACTACACTCATGGAGGGTTGTTTTCTTGGAATATTTTGATCGCCAGTTCAGTGGCTAAATCGAAACAATGAACATAGAAAACAACCCAATGATATTGAGCTCCTTAGAACCCGGTTACTTTTGATAGGACAGGTTTTGAGCCCACCAACTTCAAGAGGGTAGTACCCCAAACTTCATGCTGGCCTAAACTCTAAGGGCTGTCTTGTGTGACTTGTGTGCCTTCAAACTTGAACTACTTGCATGCTTGTTATCTAACACATGAGTTTCTTGCAGGGTTTGTTTACAGTCCTTAATCTGGGCTTATAACAGGGTTTACTTACATCACTCCACGCATAGCATAACATCATACCATCATACCATTGCATACATCCTACATAAGGACTAATCCATTTCAAGGATCTCAAGGGTTTGTGATCCAGGTCATGATGAACCAAATGTCTAGCAAGGGGCAAAGGGGATTTATTTTCCTCTAGCCAAGGTTGTCAGGGGCTGGGACAAACTCGATATGGTGAGCCTTGACTCTTGAAGAAGGACTCTCAGCAACATGAAGTTCCTTCAATCAAGCCACCCAAATTCAAATTCTAACAAGTTTCTCTGTTTACCCCGCGAGATCCTTGAAAACATCGCATGCATACATACATATCATTGCATTACAGGTACTCTGTTCTACAGGTTGCTTAATCTTCTTCGCTGTTTATTTCAGCCATCATCATGAATCCTGAATCATCCAATGAACAAGCTATCAAGGCCCTCCAGGCCCAGAACGCCCAGTTCCAGGAGCTGGTCATGAGCTTAGCCCAAGGACAACAGGAGTTGAAGGCTTTTCTCCTAAAGAAGAAGAAGAAGAAAAGGACTGTTTTGTTCAACCCTAGACGCAGATCTGGGAATGGATCACAAAATGAGGTTGAGCTGACCACCCCATCTGCTGGGAAAGACAGCCCACAAGGGAGAGAGGTTCCTAGTCTCGTGGTCTCTGACAATGAGATAGATTTCAATGATGAACAGTACCCTCCTGCTGAGGACGGGTACAAGCAACTAGAGGACCGTCTAAATGCCATGGAGATTCAACAGGTGCCCGGGTTGGACTTTGGAGACCTATGCTTATCTTCTGGGGTGGTGATCCCTCACAAGTTCAAGGCACCTGCCTTTGCAAAATACGACGGGGCTTCCTGTCCTAAGTTTCACCTTCGTTCATACGCAAGGAAGATCCAGCCCTACACGCAAGACAAGAATCTATGGATCCATTTCTTCCAGGAAAGTCTTTCAGGGACTCAGCTCGAATGGTTCTATCAGCTGAATGGAACCAGTATTCGTAACTGGGAGGACTTGGCAACTACTTTTTATAAGCAGTATCAGTATAATTCCGACCTCGCTCCTACGCGTACCCAACTCTAGGGTATGTCATTGGGGAAGGGTGAAGGTTTTAAGGAGTACGCGCAAAAGTGGAGAGACCTGGCTGGCAGGGTGCAGCCACCGTTGACTGACCGTGAACTCGTCGACATGTTCTTGGGGACCCTGTCTGGTCCTTTCTTCAACCATCTGATTGGGAATTCTTCTGCTGGGTTCACAGATCTGATCTTGACTGGTGAGAGGATAGAAGCTGGTATCAAGTCTGGGAAGATACAAAAGGGTGACTCCTCGAACCCTGAGAAGAAACCATTCAAGAAAGATTCCAATGCTGCGTACAGTCAGAAGGATCGTCGTGACCAACACGTAGGGGAAGTCCTGATCTCTGGTTCTACACCACGCCAACCATAGCAGAAGGGAAATCAGTGAAGGCCGAACGATCCTAAAAGACAGTTCACCAACATCAATATGCCGTTGTCACAAGCATTGCAGCACATGTTGAAGATGAACCTGATTGCAGTGATCAACCCTCCTGCAAATCCTAAGACTTCTTCTCCAAGCTACAACCCAGATGCGAGGTGTGCTTATCATTCCGGAAGCCCGGGGCACGATACTGAGGATTGTTGGGCGCTGAAATACAAGATTCATAACGTGATTGACGCCAAGGAGATCGAATTCGAGCCTGCTGAGACTCCCGATGTGATCACTGTTCCCTTGCCAAAACATGGCTAGGATTGAGAGACTCTTGTTCATTTAAATTCTGATATTGTATTTTTCTATGCTTATTCGAACAATTATCATGTCAAACTCTATTATTTCATTAATGCATTACACGTGTCTGTTTTGAAGTAATTGTGTTCTCTATATTCAAAATTGCTTTTATTTTTTCTTGATGTTCAACTCTCGATTGAAAATTCTAAGCCTCTTGAGGGAGGATGACGAAAACGATACCACAATCTACAATATGCTTTTGAACAGACCCCACTGATGAGGTACAAGCATTGTTTCAATTCCTAAACACTGGAGTTATAAGGATGATAATCCCTCGTCAACCCCTTTGAGCCAAAGAAGTAGGAGTTTTCTTTTCGAAAATTAAAACCCTTAATCATAACCTGGGGCAGGGTAGTTCTCTCAGCTGATCCAAGTGCACAACGAATGGCACCAAAAGAATCCTTACAAAACAAAAGACAGTGATGGCTCCGAATAATCATAAAGACAGGAAGTCATTATCCCTCAGAAATAAAAACCCAATAAGTCAAAACCTATGAAGGAGACTTACAAAACTGGGGGTATCCCGCTGACTGTAATCACAAAAGAAACAGTTCAGGCAAAAAACAGGGATAACAAAATCAAAAAAGAAAGAGGTCTTACAAACCCTCAACAAAAAAAAGAGAGGCATAACTGCCTATTCAAAATAAACCGTCAGTGTCCGAACCATCACTAGTATATCAAAGCAAAGACTCAAACAAGGTCTAACGCACGATCAGCTGAGTTTAGGCTTGAAGAACATCACGAAGAGCGGGTGGGTACAAATAAATTTGAGCCTTTATCCTTTGTTTCTTAAACCGTGAACCAGTCCACGTTATAACCCTCAAAAGTCCTAGCTGAAGCATGGGTTAATTCGAAAGCATACTGTTGCAAAGGTATCCTGACTCCTTAAGGCTCACTGTAAAATCTTGAGTCGACATCGCATGTCACATAATTTGCTTGTTTTACTGAAAAAATGCATTTTCAAAAACTTCAAGACAGACATAAGCTTTGCATTTTTAATATAACATTGCTTGCATATGACTATTTGTTTGAACAGCATAGAAGTTCGCACGACGAATGTCTAATGAACAAAAGCACCTCCAAGCAAGGGGCATGGCATGATCATTGTCCATTATCTGGGGCAGCTAAGTCAAGATTCGGAGAATCTCTCAAAAGGCCATCCAGCTTGGGGCAAATCTCCATTTGGATCACTCAACGCATCTTGCATGATCAAACGAAGATCTTCTGGTAGTATGGCGACACAACACTACTGACAGTGACAACTCCTTACATCCTGAGAGCACAAACATAGTCGGAAAAACACTACGCATAGGCAAAGACCCGCCAGGTTGACACACCTAGGCAAAAATAAGGGCTTTCCGGCGAACCAAAAGGGTTCGGGCAAAAATAAGGGATGAAATGAAAAAAATCTGTACACCCGGCAAGTCGAAAACCTGAAAAGGCGACTTGGGCAAAAATGGGTATCCCGGTGGACTGAAAACCCGAAAGGGCGGTCCAGGCAAAAGTTAGGGATCAAAAGCGTACGACTATGTTCCGTCATCTCGTCACTTGCCTACCAGAAGAAGATTTGTCAACCGGCAGTCATCAAGCGCCTCCACAGGTATCTTCTCCCACAGAAACAGGGGTAATATGAGTTGTCTAAGCGATCTAGTTGCTCTGTCCACCAAGGTACTAAGGTAGGTTCAGCTGAAGAACGTGACCAAGATACCTTCACTCCCCGCAGAGTAAGATAAGATTCAGCAATACTCTCCCCCGAGCAGAGTTGGTCTCCCGTCAGCCCTGACAAGGTACAGTATCTCCAGCAAGTCAACAACACTCTCCCCAAGCAGAGTTAGTCTACTGTCAGCCTTAAGGAAGTTGGGTATCCCCAGAAAATCTCAATATTCTCCAGCAGTATGCATATGTTCCTAAGCAAGCATCCCCGACCGTCTTAATATAAGATTATTCCCCGGTGGAATACCAGACACCCCAGTGGAGCCATTCCCCAGTACAGTTCAAAAGTCTCCCCAAGAGAGTTGAATCAATCTCCCCAGTAGATTCTGGGAGCTCATCCCCAATAGATTCTGGAAGCTTATCACCGGCAGAGTACGAACGCTTCTCCCCGGCTTTATTCAAAGTTATTCCCCACCAGAACTTATAACCGGGTTATCCTCAGCTAATTACCACGGAAAGATCGTCCTCGGCGAAGCTCTTCCTATCCCCAGCGGAGTTATCATCAAAATCCTCAACAAACTTATCAACGGAATCCCCAGCGGAGTTATCATCAAAACCTCAGCGAAGTATCTCTTCCCACAGAGTAGATTCCCCTCAGAGTAATATCTTCACCAGGATTATTCCCCAACAAAGTCATCTTCTCCTACCGGTTTATTCTTACAACCATCGTCCCCAGCAGAAACGAAGAACTCTACTCTTCAACATCAGCCCAGGATTCAACAAACTCCCGGCATTCGTCAAGGATTTATTTTCCCAGACGAGAATACATTCATAAACATCACATCTTCATACATTATAGCATGCATATGCATCATACAACACAAATCTCATTTATTTTTGAGAACATCTTAAAATCCTGCAGTTCATGCATCATGACATTGCATACGACTAATACTTTCGTTTTCAGAAAAAAAGTCAATCAAAAGATGATTACCATCTACCTTTACAGTTCCAGATCAACACCGATAACAAGCTAGGAAAATTCTGTGGACGACTGATCGTGGGTTAATATCCGAAACCAAACAGGACAATTATCTACTTGATCATCCTCAGGCAACCCTACATTGGTTCCTTTTCTTTTAGAAGAAGTCTTACAAGGGCTCATCAACATGTAAACCTACACCGGTTCCTTCTCAACCTCGGATGTAGTTTTACACGAACTCATCATCAGGCAACCCTACACCGGTTCCTTCTCAATTTTCAGACGAAGTCTTACACGGACTTATCATCAAAGTAACCCTACACCGGTTCCTTTTCTTTCAGAAGAAGTCTTACACATGCTCATCAACAGGCAACCCTACACCGGTTCCTCCTCAACCTCAGATGTAGTTTTACACGAACTCATCATCAGGCAACTCTACACCGGTTCCCTCTCAATTTTCAAGACGAAGTCTTACACGGACTTATCTCAAGATGACCTTACCCCGGTTCATCCAGAAGTTTTACACGAACTTATCCTGCAGTAACCTTACCCCGGTTCCTCCAGAAGTCTTACACGGACTTATCTCAAGATGACCTTACCCCGGTTCATCCCGAAGTTTTACACGAACTTATCATGCAGTAACCTTACCCCGGTTCCTCCAGAAGTCTTACACGGACTTATCTCAAGATGACCTTACCCCGGTTCATCCAGAAGTTTTACACGAACTTATCCCGAAGAAACCCTACACAGGTTCTCTCTCTCCAGACGTAGTTTTACACGGGATCGTCGTCAAAGAAACCCTACACAGGTTCTCTCTTCCCAAAGATGCAGTTTTACATGGACTCGTCATCAGAAACCCTACACAGGTTTTACTTCTTCCAGGATGCAGTTTTACACGGGCTCATCATCAAAGTAACCCCACACAAGTTCCCTTCTCAAACTCCGGACGTAGTTTTACACTAACTCGTCATCAGTAAACCCTACACAGGTTTCCTTCTCAGCTCTAGATGCGGTTTTACACGGACTCGTCATCAAAGTAACCCTACACAGGTTCCTTCTCCATTTCAGATGCAGTCTTATCCGGACTCATTATCAGTAAACCCTACATAGGTTTCCTTCCTCCAAAGATGCAGTTTTACACGAGCTCGTCATCAGTCAACCCTACACAGGTGTCCTTCTTTCCAAGATGCAGCTTTACACGAGCTCATCATCAGGCAACCCTACACAGGTTCCCTCTTTCAACTTACAAAAATTACAGTTCAATAAACCACCTCCAGATGGCATCTATAAGCCCATCCACCTATCAACAGTCTCCAAATGGCATCTATAAGCCCATCCCCGACAAGGTTCTGTCACATCTCTAGATGGCATCTATAAGCCCATCCTCCCATACCATCTTTCCAAATGGCATATATAAGCCCATTCCCGACATCACATTGCTGATACCTCACTATGTGAGTGCAAATTTCTGGGCACTCTAGTGTTCAATCATCTTCCACCTTCGGATCACGAAAGGCACACAAGCCAATCTACATCCTCAGGTCTAAGAAGATTGAACATGGGAAACTGTTGTACCCCAAAATTTGCCCTCCCATATTCTTCAAAGTTTTGACAAGCATCATCTCAATTTGCTCAAATCTACTCAAGGTTTGCACAGTTCAAACACCCTCCTAAGCCAGTCAAATTAGGGTTTTGATTCTTGCAAGGAAGTTGAGGTTTTCAAGGGCTCAATCAAGTCACATATGCCTATACACATTGTCAAGCATCCCCATGTCAAGTTACAAGACTCATAGCATCAAGTTGCATAGTCAAAAGCCCTAGTTGCTCCACAACCAACTGCAGGGGTAAAATGGTCATTTGGCAGTCAAAAGTCAAAAAATTTGGTCAACATCTTATTTTGAAGCCACAATCATCATTTGATCAAATCTTGATCATGATTCCACAAGAATGGCTCAAATATCATCAACATGCAAAAGTTTCCATTTTTGGACAGTTGAAAAGTCAACTGTAACTTGACCAAGGCATAACTTTTTCATGGCTCATCAGAAAAATCCCATCCAATGCTCATTTTGAAGGGGATGACATTTCCTACAACTCATCTTCACATTCCAAGTCCAAGAAATTCTCTCACAAAAAGTTATCAATTTCAACATTATAGGTCATTTTCAAAAGTCAACAAAAAGGCATTTTAAGTCAAAGACCATAACTTGAAATTGGTAAATTCAAATGACATGGGACCAAAGGCATTAGTTAGAGGACTCCAAGACCTTTCCAAAATGTCCAAGAACATGTTCATATGATCAAAATTGAGCAAGATATGCATTGGAGAAGTTGGGAAATTTTCATGAAATGGCAAAAGTCAACTATCCTTAAAACTTCAATTTTTGACAAAAGGGCCCACTTTCTTCCACTTGATTCAGCCTTGTCATGCCACCCACGTGTCCCATGATTAATCTCAAGACCAAATATTTATTTTTTCATTTTTATTTAATTTTTATGGATTTAATTCATTTTAAATCCATAATAATTCAAATAAATCTAAAAAAAATTAATTAAATGGTATCTTGTGGTTTGAATAGCCTTCATGAAGCATTTGCTAGCTGCCAAATTCGTGCAAGCTATTTTTGTACACAAAATCATGGTTGTTGGACCAAGAAAGGAATGTTCTTCAATGGTGGTCAAACAAAATCCAAAACATAATGGCACAAGTTTAAGGCTCCTAAATGTAACTTAATTCCATTGACACATACATATGCAAGCAAGCCATACAGTATTCACGACCTAGAGAGAGCAGAAACGGCCAGAACCAAAACTCAAAATTGTCCAAAAAGTGAGTGTTCTAGAACAAGGTTGCAGGCACTTTGAGATCAAAAGAAGCACGTAGTCTTCTTCATTGCCACTCCCTGAAACCAAAGCAACCACAAACGTGTCCTAAGGTCCACTACCAAGCGCTGTAAGTTGTCTCAAACTCACCCCTGTACACGAAATCCATACTCTCCATTCTTGCATTTTTTCTCAAAGATATGGGCATAATCATATTGCTTGCTTGATTTCCAACATAACTGTAATATTTGATTTCAATTTTAAGCCTCATATGGTGATACCCGTGTCTAGGGTTTGTATTGTTTGTTTTTAGGCATTTTGTTTCCAGGCACAATCAGGACAAATCATAAGCATGGATGGATTCAGGAGGTGGAGATGAGATCAACTATGGTCTTGAAATGGATTTTCATGGCCTAGGGATGATTTTCGAAGAAACCTACGAAACTACCTGCGGATAAAAATCCGCAGGTAAATAACCAGCAAATTATTGAAGAAGACGATGATGTGTCTTCACCTCACTGGCCCGTTCAAACTCAACACGCGCTTTTTTTTATTTCCAGGATATTTGATTTTTATTACATATAATATTATTTATCTCTTATTATAACGAATTGAAGCAATTGGCTGAGTGGAGAGCGCGCATGCATATGACCTCTGGGACCTGGGTTCGATTCCCAGGTCCCCCAAACGTTATTATTTTTCTTCACAGGTTCCCATGCAGCATTCCAGAAAAAGTCTACCATACATCTCAAGCAATCAGCGCGCCAAGTGTCCCAAATCAACAATTCAAAGGCCAAAAGGGGATGAACACCATGTGCTCAGGTCAAAGCCAACGTGGATAATTCAAAAGGTCAAAACAGGCTTGTGTTCTTCTTGGGCCTGGAAATTTCTAACAAACCCCTTGCTGGCCCATCACCCCCCTTGGGTATGCATTTTAATTTTAATTTTATTATTCATTTACCTTATTTATTTTTATTGCTTTTTCATTATTATCACTAAAACTAATTAATCAATATTTTCCATAAAATTCAGAAAACCAAAAAAAAAAAAGCATTTTTATTATTTATTAACTTATTTTGTAAATAAATGTAAATTAAATTAAATTAGTTTAATTAGTTAATTTTAATATTTTTTTACAATAAATAAAATAATTTAGACTTAGACTTTTCTTTTGGCATTTTTAATTCCTTTTTTTTATTTCATTAAAGCATAAAAATACAAAAAAAAACATTTTTCTTTTAATAAATTAATTAGTTATTAGTTTTAATTTTAATTTAATTGCAAAAAAGGACAATTTTCAATTCTTATTCAAAAAAGGGTCAAAACCCTAGGACGTTCCCGATTCAATTTTCTTTCGCGCTTTAAATTCTTTTGATTATATTTATGTATCTGTACAGAGTATGTAATAGTTAATTAGGATTTTATCGCCTTATTTAAATTCTCGCACTTTATTTTCCAAAACGGTTTTTTGTTTTTGGCGATGTATAGACCCGCGCCTTGTAATAGTTAGATTTACATTTCTGCAATTTATTTTCCGCACTCCTAACTGTTAAAAAATGCCTGCAAGAATGTATGTAAACTAAAATCAATCCGTAGCTCACAAATAACATGTACAAGATAACATTAACATGAAACAACACACATGCACATGCCACCCCTAGGGTACGCCTCACTGGTTACCTCGAACGTGGTCATCAAGTATATGGTGTCTTAGAGGTCGCCCTTCTGTCTAAAGATCCTGTTGCCTCGAAACGGTTGCCTTGGATAAAAAGGATCTAGGACATTAGGGTTACCACTAAGGCGTCCTACCATTGCTTCGGTGACCACATTGTCCCTTATAATCGAATTGACCCGAATAACTCCAACGACGGTGCTACCTACCTCTCAATGGTGGGATAGCACTATCTAAAGGACTCTTACACAGCCTAATTCCTTAGAGTAGGTAGATCTCATGGGTACTTGCTCTTTTCAAACAAACAAAAAACATCTTTTCACACTTACACTTTCTAAAAGTTTTCAAACAAATTTTTCATACACTCTTGAGGACTGATACAAGGGTTACTTAGAAATTTTTAAAACAAAACTTTTTCAAAACCCACACACACTTGAAAAGCAAACATCTTTTGAAAACATAAGAGTAAGTACCTAAGAGCCCGTGGATAACCACAGATAGAAAGGGTGCTAACACCTTCCCTTTCTATAAATCTACCTCCCGAACCGAGAAACATTCTCGAATAAGGAATTTTGCTGTGCTTTTGTCCTTTCCATGTTGGAGAACATAAAAGACGGTGGCGACTCTTGCTTACCGCGACATTTCGCGAAACCAGCTAAAAAACAGTCAGTTCTATTTCCACCAATCACAAAAAGCATCATGAAGCAATATGGCTATGGTTAAGCTTCTAATATTATTACATATATTTTTTCCCTCACCCAACTATTGCCCGACGATGCACATCAGTCCAACAACTTTTGTTGCTTTCTCTATACAACTTCAAATGGATCTCTCTTTTGCCTTATTCCTTTATTGATCAAACAATGTGTCTTGGAGCTTTTATTCCTCTTGCTCCAAAAATGCTCAAAAACCTATAAAATGAATACAAAATTATCAAATGACACACTATCTAAATGAAAAGACAAATATATACAAACTAAATGAATTTACATAAAAGTTGGGTTTATTCAATAGATATTAACCACAAAGAGTCGATAAGTTCAACAAAAAGTATATACAAAAATAACTAAAATGTTCACTTATCAAACTCTCCCCAACTTGAACTTGTTTGTCCTCAAACAAGAAACAAACAACTCAAAGAATCACAACTGATTAACCAAAGAATCACGAATTGACATGTTTTAAAAATGGAAAACAAATGTAATGGTTCAAATGAAAAACAACTCATACTAAGTAAACACTTACCACTAAACTACGACTATAACATAAACACGACACAAATGCTAAATACAAAAATCATGCCAAACATTCTAAAATAACACTAGTTCACAAATGAATCACACCTAACAAAATCAACCATTGATAGATGACAAATACACAAAAATGAGGTATTTTCACTCATCCAACAACCTTGCAAACAAAATATGAAATTATACACTCATCCAAAAATCATGTTGAAGACATAAAAGCAAGAACCACAAGGTATTTTCAAGGTTGTAATGTGGCTTGATTAACAAACAAGGGATAAGTCCTAAAGCTAATCGTAACAAAAACTTGCCTAAACCTAAGGGAGTGATCAACTTACAAAAGTCCAAACACAAAATTTTAATCAAACTTCATATTTCATCCCCAATTTTCCACACCAAACATAATACTTATTACTACAAAATTATTCCATACTCTTTTTGTTTTTCTTTTTCAAAGATTTTTCAACTTTTTCTTTTCTTTTTCTAATCTTTTTTTTCTCTTTATCATCCTCATAGCAACCAACATATAAATAAGCAAACATTTCTCTTCCCAACTTGAATTCAACAATCATCATGCGAATACTCCCTACTTTCTAAGGAAATGCAAAAATTAAAACTATAAATCATAGTTAAGGTTTCAAGAAAACAAAGAATCAATGTTCATTCAAAAAGGAAAACCAAACACTCATAGACAAGAAACAAGTTCAAAAATAAGATGGACATTGACAAAAAGGCTCAAAAGGGGATACTAGTGATCACACACTCACAAGGTGAATTGACTATTTGGCTAGGTAGTTGTGCTTAAAATGAAACAAAATGCCTTGATCCTTTTCTTGCATTCATACAATCAACACAAAACAAAATATCAAGCATAATAAAATCCAGTTAAAATAAGAATTATGGTCTCCAGCATATGTGAACAATGGAAAGCTACCTCACAAAAAGGGTATGAACTAAAGTGATTCACAAATGAACAAGTATACAAAAGAATGAATGGCATAAAAATTGTAAAAAGTATAAGTATTATGAATTTGCTAAATATAGAAATCAATAAACACATGCCTCAAACGTGTACCAATTCTTAACAAAACTATTACCACGCATTCGCAAGTTGAAACGATCAAACTTGACAAATCACCTCAATATCCTCAAGCTATTCATAACAAGCTCAAAGACAAACACAATAGTGAACACAATTAATATACACATAATAAAAGACCGAATAAAATTGTCTAAACAAATTTAAAAGTGAAATGAAATTTAAGAACTAGTCCGAGTTAAATTTGTTTAGACAATTGCATTCAACTACCTAAACTAACAAAATGGAAAACAACAAAACATGCTTATTTTACATCGTAAGTTCGACGCCTAATATTTACAAACTGCACGTTGCTTCGGACTACACATCTAAACACACCTTTGGCAACCGTGAAGAGTAACAAATATATTTACTAAATTTACAAGTATAAACAAATGTACAAGTTTAGTAAACATAAACAAAGAAATTCACAAGTAAACATAAACAAGTTCATAAACAACTATTATACAACATATACATTAATTACAAAACTAAAAAACAAGAGAACTATCGCGATGCAAAACAATAAACCAATCCCCGACAATGACACTATTTTGCTGAAGCGGTAAAGCGGCAAGCAAAAAGTAAAGTATAATTTTACCGGGTGATATAGGTTATATCGTATCATGTCCATGGATATTGGTTATTGAGTTGTCGTTTGACAAATCATTCATTAATGAGTTTATGGGTAACATGGGAAGGGTAAAAGTTATCAACGAAAAATAAATGTAAACAAAAATAAAATAAAAAGGAATAACTTATCAAGAGTGCATATATACTACTCCTCACAGACTTAAACCTATCGACCAGTTATACTCAACCTACAATAATCGTCAATGTCATCACGTGTCAAACACTACACCCACTATATCATATCATCATCGATCTCTCAACTAACCTTAACAACAAAGAAGTCAACCATGTTACTCGCGTTAACAATCTCTCAGTCAACACAACCAACACAGAGGAACTAATCACAGAAACCTAAGTGAATAATAGCACTAAATCTATCTCTAGAATCCAGATACTATTAGATAATCATCCTAGATAAGAATTCGAGCAGTATATGTCTATAACAACCCAAATCTCAAACATAGAGCAGAAATCCAAGACAATACTCGACAAAGATTTGTAAAGCAAGTTTTATATAACGCCATGGGTGACAAATATACATGAGTTCAAAGTAAATACATATACAAACCCAACCAAAAGAGAATACACAAATAAACAGATAAATGAACCACAAATCTACCGGTTTGTTAATGTCGATCGAAGAGCAATCCACCCCGGATCATTCCTATGCAAGCAACATAGTTGTTATCTAAGCTAATCCACTACAAAAATGAGGTTGATGGAATTGGGAGAACAAAAACCACCCCCAAAACCATAACAATACAAAATGAAATGAAAATGAAATATAAAGCAAATATGTTATGTGACCATCACCCGACGACACAAACATGTCGCTCGGCGACACTACCTAAACTCTTGGCCCAGACTACGCCATGTAGACAACTATGGAAAATATCTTCTCTCGCCATACGAAAGATACACGTCTCCCGGCGACACTTCTTCTCCTTGCCTAGCGATACAACAGTGAAACAAGGTAGAATCACGTCGCCCGAAAATATATCCACCGTCGCCGGACGACGCAGATGCGATGCCTCTCACTCGACCATCGCCCAGTGATACACATCAATCCAACAACTTTTGTTGATTTCTCTACACAACTTCAAATGGATCTCTCTTTTTCCTTATTGCTTTATTGATTAAACAATGTTTCTTGGAGGTTTTATTCCTCTTGCTCCAACAATGCTCAAATACCTATAAAACGAATACAAAACTATCAAACGATACACTATGTACGTGAAAAGACAAATATGTACAAACTAAACTAATTTACACAAAATTTGGGTTTATTCAATCAATATTAACCACAAATAGTCGATAAGTGCAACAAAAAGAATATACAAAAGTAACTATAATTTGCACTTATCAGGAACCCGAGGTTCTTTATGCGGCTAAGCGCATATATTCAGCATGATTCCCCAACAGTAGTGCAAACTTAAGGGAACTCAGAGTCTTCGTGTGATTTAGCACATGTATGTCATGTAATTCATAAGTAGAGTAAACTTGGGGAACTTAAGGAGTTCTATGTGGTTCAACATGTAATCTCCACAGATGATCGTCACTTAATCTCCAACAGAGAAGTGATACCAAGGTATTCTAAGAGATCCATGTTCTTATCCTAATCCATAAGAGGTTCAAAGATGTATTTCCCCAACATGAAGCAGACTCGGGGCATTCAAAGAGATACAAGTGATGTTCAATATGCAATTCCCCAGCATGTCTGTATCTATTCTACCATCTCCAAGAAGTTAAGAATGTAGGAAAGTCAGACAAAGTCACTTCTTCCCCAGCAAGTTATAATTCATCCCCAAGGAAGCCATCATTAGTCTTTGGTGTCACAAGCTTTCAAGCGCCGATCCGTATCGTTGTCTCAAGACAACAAGCAACGACTCCCAATAAGCATGTTCTTATCCTTATACAGTTTATTTCTCTGCACTTTGCATATAGTTGTCACTGCACATAACATGGCATCCTCAAAACGTGTAACATATCCATTATAATGGATCATTACGCCATACAAAATTAAACATGCATACGAAGCATAATCCATATTTGGTATCTTAAAATCCTGAATCATTCCTCCACCAAAATAATGGTAAATCCCCAGCTGATGCCCTTTACTGCATCACAATCCCCAGCTAACGGTGTCAGTACCATGTACTCCCCAACCTTAAAGTTGACGATAATCACACCTCCTAACCTCAGAGTTGAAGACAATAAAATCATTATTTCCCCAACCTCAGAGTTGATGCCAATCTCTTCTCTCTTCAGTCTCAGTACTGATGTCAATTTTCTTCTCCAGTCTCGATATTGATGTCAATTTTCTTTTCCAGTCTCAGTACTGATGTCAATTTTCTTTTCCAGTCTCAGTACTGATGTCAATCTTTCTTACCCCAGCCTCAAAATTGATACTAATATCTTCTTACCCAGTCTCAACACTGATGTCAATTTTGTTTTCCAGTCTCAGTAGTGATGCCAATTTCCTTTTCCAGTCTCAATACTAATGTCAATTTTCTTTTCCAATCTCAGTATTGATATTAATTTTATTTTCATGTCTCAGTATTGATGTCAATTTTCTTTTCTAGTCTCAATACTAATGTCAATTTTCTTTTCCAGTCTCAGTACTGATATCAATCTATTTCTTTGCCTAGTCTCAGTACTGATGCCAATCAATTTCTCTACCAAGTCTTAGTATTGATGTCAATCTATTTCTTTGCCCAGTCTCAGTATTGATGCCAATCAATTTCTCTACCCAGTCTCAGTACTGATGTCAATCTATTTCTTTACCCAGTCTCAGTACTGATGCCAATCAATTTCTCTACCCAACCTCAGTACTGATTTCAATCTATTACTTTGCCCAGTCTCAGTATTGAGGCCAATCAATTTCTCTACCCAGTCTCATTACTGATGCAAATCTATTTCTATGTCCAGTCTCAGTACTGATGGCAATCAATTTCTCTTCCCAGTATCAGTACTGATGCCAATCAATTTCTCTACCTATTCATAGTATTGATGTCAATGTTTCTTACCCCAACTTCAGAGTTGATGCCAATCTCTTCTCTCTCCAATCTCAGTACTGATCTCAATTTTGTTTTCCAGTCTCCGTACTGAGGTTAATTTTCTTTCCTAGTTTCAGTACTGATGTCAATAAATTTCTCTACCCAGTCTCAATACTGATGTCAATCTTTCTTACCCCAACCTCAAATTTGACGCCTGTCATTTCTTACCCCAACCTCAGAGTTGATTCCAACCATTTCTTCTTCACTCTCAGTAATGATGTTAATCATTTCTCCCTCCAGTCTTAACACTGATGTCAATTTTCTTCTCTAGTCTCAGTAATGATGCCAATCATATCCTTCCCAGTTTAGGTACTGATGTCAATCATCTCTTTCCCCAGTATTAGTACTAATGTCAATCATTACTTTCTACGCCCTCTTACTTTTTGGGTTATAGGCCATACATGATAGATACTCCGTTGTCATTGATCTCACCTTTTTTCTTTTCTTTTGGGTTGTCAGATCCTATGTAACACCCCACTAAGCTCCAAAGAATGTTCGTAATTATATAAATAAATAAATCAGAGTGTATCACCAACAAGGGTGTCACATCTTCATATAAAATATCATAACAATACATCCTACTCCATAACACGGGTTGCAAAAACACTTTAAATCATATAACACTTTGGTCTCATCATATAATCATTTCAAACTTTGAATCAGAATTAATAAGTCATATATTCTTCATAACATTAAGTCATGCTTAATAATTCATACTTATAAATCGAAACATCTCTAGTACCATGTATGGTGATGTGATGCGGTGGAAGAACTGACTGTTATACTGATTTTGCGTTTGTATTTACAAATGTTGCGGTAAGCAAGAGTTGCCACCAACCTTTATTTTATCCAACAAAGGAAAGGGTGAAAAGAACAGAAAAATACCTTTCGAGATTATTTATGAGTAAGGGGGTAGATTATGGAAAAGGAATGTGTTATCACCCTTTCCATCCGTAGTTATCTACGGGGTCTTAGTTTCTAGCTCATTTGAAAATGCCTTGTGTTTGTGTGTTTGAAAAAGTATTTTGAAAAGAAGCCTTAGTGCGGCGAACTTTGTAATGTTTCTCGTGTCGTGGAGAACGTATACAAAGGTTTTTGTCTTTGGAAATATTTTAGAAAAGGAGTTGTATGTGTGGAAAAATGTTTTGTTTGAGAAAGAGACTAATAACTATCTACCTACTCGAAAATGTTTGTTCTTTTCCTCTTTACCTTTAGACAGTGCTATCCTACTATTAGTGAGTAGGTAGCCCTATTGTTGGATGTTTGAGGGACAATCGAGGGTCATCGTACGGTCACAAAGGCAACTAGAAAGATATCTTAGTAATTACCCTAAGGTTTTAAGATCATTTTACCGAGGCAACGTCGAAAGGGTCATCGAGGGACTTATGATCTTTTTAAACCAAAGGGTAGCCACTAAAATCTCTTACATTCAAGAATCGTAACCATTTTATTTCGAAGGCAACCAAAGTGGGAATACGCTAGAGGTGCACATGTGCAAGTGTGTTGTATTCAGTTATTCTTCTTTGATGTTAGGTTTCCTAATGTTTGCTTTTAGTCTTATCATGCAATCCTATTAAGCATGCATCTAAATAGTTAATAATTTGCAGAAATTAAAAGTACGGGAAGATAAAACCTAGCTATTACAAGGATTCGAGGAGGGGGATTAATTACATGTCCAAAACTTGGGGAATAAAGCAATAAAATAAAGTCCTTGTTATAGCTATTACATCCAGTTGACAGATACAATAATATAAAAACAGAATAGAAAATGTAAACACGCGCGAAATGGAAAAGAACGTCTAAAACCCTAAGTGAAAGAAATTTTTTTTGTTGTTTTTATTTTATTTGGAAAATGTTAAATTAAATTAAATCTAAATAATTAAAATAAGAAAGAAAAGAAAATTAATATTTATAAATAATTCTAAGACAACTTAATATTTTTGGCATTTTTTTTAATGAAAAGAATTAAAAATAATTAAATCCTAATTCTATTAATTTTAAATAAGATAATAAGTTAAAATGATTGACTAAATTAAATTATAAAAATTAAAATACAAAATAAAACATAATTTTAAGTTATTTATTTTTTCTGATTTTTTATGATTTAATAAAAAAAGTTATTGAAAGTAATAAACTAAAAAAAAAGAAATAAATAAAATTAAATGAGCCAGGTGCTAATTAGCAAACGGGGGGGGGGGGGGGGTTTAAGTTGGAGTTTATAAGGCCCAAACCACGAGGAGGCCCAGAACTGTGCTCAATAATCTGCCTAAAAAAAGAGTGTTAGAACTCAAAATAACAAAACTTGGGACTCGAACCCATGTTCTAGGAGAGGGAGTAACTTGAACGCTTGCTTGCTACCGTTGGGCCATTTTCATTCATTCGTTAGTATAACTAAACAATAACATCATATATGAAAAATGAATCAGAAAATATTTGAATGAAAAACGCGCACCCAGGTGGACCCTCATCATTTGATTGAACGAATCAAAGATGGTCGTTTGGCCCACGAACCCTTGACTGCCGTCTGCAAAAGTCATACCGGTTGGAGATGGTGGAAACCATTGTCTTCTCCGACGGTCTTCAATGTCGAACTTGCAAAAACGTGTCAAATTGAAAAAGAAAAGGCATTATCTTGCATGAAATTTCAACATGAGTCCAAATTCATGGTCAAAACTGATTAAAAACAAATGGAGAGAGGGCCACAATGCAAATATAATTACCACAGTTAAAAATGGAAAATAATCATGCGCACGTCTGAGCTTGTATGTAAAACCTTATTTCAGTCCTAATCATCATCCTGATCACATGTAGCCACAAAACATTAGTAAATAATGCATGGATTTTAAATTTCAGATGCTAGAAATTTTACCAATCGAGACTATGGTTAGGCTTCTTCTGGGCACATATACTAGTGATATTGGTCTAGATTTGTCCCTGAGAACACCCAGAAGAGGAATGGATGTCTGGATCTTATTGGGAAAGGCTGAAGAATGAGTTTCTGATTGCCCTAACATTGAGAAATTTTAAGGTTTTAGAAAGCTTTTTTGTAGTGAATTTTCGTGCTCCTTTAGACTTGCAATGTTGTGTATTTATAGAGGGAAGATAGGAGTGAACAAACATGGTAAAGAATCAATGCATTCATGGCCTTGGAGACAAGGATAAAACACATTGAAAAATGTCCATGTTTGTGATATCTTTGCCTCTTTGGTCACTTGCATGAACCTGGTCACTTTGGATGTATCTTGCACGAAAGTATGGGCCTTTTAATAGATCAAATCAAACCCAAATGTTACGGCCCATTATTATTTGTATTTTATTTGATTTAATTCATATTTAAATGAATAAAAATTCAAATAAATAAAAATCAAAAATAAAAAAAATGCATGGATAGATTTAGAGGTCCTTGGACACATCAAGAACATATTTGAACTCCAAAAGTTAGGCCCAATAACTTAAAATCACAAATTTGCTCAATTGAGATTTCATGCATTTCCTTTGAAAATTGCCCAACTTGTGCAATCCATAAATTGCTCAATTTTTATCCAATGAAGATATTTTTTAACTTTTTGGAAAGCCCAAGATGTCCTCTACAATCTCTTTATTAATAAACTTTGCATTTGAAGATTTTATCTTGATGTAAATGGTATTTTAAAAAAGTGACTTTTGTTGACCTTTTGAAAATGACATGTAATGTATGAGCTTGTATCTTCCAAATGATGCATTTATTGAACTTGAGGATAAAAGAGAAGTTTTAGGGAATTGGATTCTCTTAAAAATGAGCTTCGATTGGGGAAAAATGGATGAATTATGTGAAAGTTATGCCTGGTCAAAGTTCATTTGACTTTTCCGATAGAAACCTTAATTTAACAATTCTTGACTTTTGATAAATTAAGAGCATTCCTTGAGGAATCATGATCAACCCTTGATCAAATGATGGGTATCACTTCAAAATGTTGATTTTGACCAAAAACCTTGAAGTTTGACTGTATATTGGCCACAATTGACTTTTGACCTAGTACAATTGATTTTCAAACACTTGAGCAGTTGACTGAGCAAACTTGTAGTGTAAGGCATGGAATTTGGCATGGACAATCTTGAAGACATATTAGGGACCATGGAAATCATTTGGATCCTTTCCAACCCAAAATTATTTGTGAAAAGTGAAACCCTAGTTGGAGGTTCATTGCTTAGAAGGAGAATTTGTCTGATCAATTCCTGGGTCAACCTTGAGTAATTGAAGACCTCAATGAGCATGTCTTGAGTAAAAATGGGAGAGAAATTTTTGGGGTACAACGGGTGACTCAACATCTTAAAACAAAACAAAGAACATAAGTTCCAACCATTCGATCCCAACCCCGATGTTACATATCAGAGCAAGACTCCCTCTATTCAAAAAAAGAAAATAAACACACTCTGAAGCTATCCTCTAATGCTTGTACGAAATATTCTTGATCACCTGAGCGTTACCTATGTGGATCATAATCATTATATAAGACATAAGGATTATACATAGTAAATATACACATAAGCAAGACATCACACATCATGATATCTTCTTGTTATACTCACACCTTTACAACTTCATCAATATACGAACACACATAATCATACACAATGTATCATCAAACATCACAAATAAATCATCATGCAATGTCACATAGAATGTTATGCAACGTCATAGAATCATGCATGTGGTACTAAAACTTCAATGATGACTCAATCATCGTTATCTCCAAAGATTCCCACCTTAGGATCGATTCTCGCTTGTAATCAGAGCACTTCACTGTTACACCCAATCCACATTATGGGATTGATGTCTTCACTGGACAATCATGTTAGAACGAGATTTGGTTCTGCAATATTATCTCTATTCTTTTATGATAACAAACGAGTATGTTTGTATGAACAATTTTGATACTCTAATAATTATTATTTTTTAGTATTTAACAAACAAGTTATGCTTCTAGTTGATGGCGTGGCCAAGACATTAGGAGAGAATTAGTTTCGCTTATGCGCTACATAAGTTTTGATGAACAGTAGCAAGACACTCCAGAAGCTTCTGAAGTGTAGACTCCAATGTTTGTCTAAAGAAACAAGTTAGAAGATCTGGAAATAGAAGTTCTACTTAAGTCCATATGCTGAAGACTCATGCTTCTAAAGATAACGTGTTCTAAAGAAACCAGTCAGAAGATCTGAAGAAACAAGGTTCTACTGAAGTCCAAATGCTGAAGACTCATGTTTCTGTAGACAAAGGGTTCTCAAAGAGAAATTGATAAAGACTCTGAAGACGGATTTTTGAAGACTCTGAAGACTTGAAGTTCTAAAGACCCAAGGCTCTAAGAAAAAAGGTTCTTAATACCAAGTGTTGAAGTATCTGAAGACAAAAGTTATAAAGACTCTGAAGACTTGATGTTTTGAAGACTCAAGGTTCTAGAAAAGGTTCTCACAACCAAGTGATGAAGATGCAGTTCTGAAGACTTGAAGTTATGATGACCTTGTGTTATGTTCTCTCTTCTAAGCTCATGCTCGCAGAAGCCTCTGAAGTGCAAAAGGAAAGAAGATAAATTTAACGTGGTACAAATAATACATGGTACAATTAACTTTTCATTCCACTACCATGAAATGACAGACGCGTCACACGATCTTGTCCCCCACGTGATTGCTCAAGCCGCCAATCTTTCTGGAATTTCCAGAAATGCCCTTCAACGAATATATTATTTTATTGGCTATATAAAGGGCTTGAAGACTAAGAGAGAAAACTTCCAATTCACTGAAACATATACACGCAAGGTTGTTCATATGCTTTCATATTCTTTTAGTCTGTACATGTTAGAAAAACGGTTTACATACTAGCTTATTAAAGAAGCACAATTCTTGTAAATACAACTTGATTCAAGCAGTTGTTTGATTTTCCTTAAGGGACTAGTTAGGTCTGTATCCTTAAGAAGTCTAAGATTAGTCTGTCTTAGAAGATGTTGCTAGTCACTTTTGGGTAACTTGTGCATTGTAATAATCAGTTGGATCATAGGATTAATTCCTTGTTGATAAGGCAAAATCATCTTGGCGAGTGGACTAGATTAGCTTGATAGTTTTCAAGTGAACTAGTATAAACATAACTTGTTCCTTCGTTCTTGCATCTTATCACTATTATGACTAAGTGAAGTAAATTGTTACAGTTTAAAAGGGATTTTAAAAGGAATTTTTTTTGGTTTAAAACCCATTTCAAACCCCTCTTTCTTGTATTTTTCACACCTTCAAATCATTCTACCATCTTCGTTGGACCAAAGTCCTAACTTCACTGGACCAAAGTCCTAACATATGCAATGAATGAATTATGTGCAACAACATAATAAACACGACTATGGCTAGTTAACACACATCATCATTCATGATTACATCATGATATCTTTATCATAACATCATATCATCATCTAATCATCACATCATCGGCATGACATCTATCATCATATAATCATCTTAATAAAACACCATATCATCATAACATCGTATAATCATCATCATAATAAAACATCATCATAATATCATCATCGTGTCATCATATTATCCAAGCATCCAAGCATCATTATATCACATAACATATCTCCATGTCATCATATTATATAAGGTATCACGATAATGTCTCCTATTCATCCCCTATTCATCTTCTAATCATCCTGATAAACAAGCATCTTCGTAATCCAACATGGAGAACCTAACTTCATTCTAGATTAGGTATAGGGAATATACTTCTTATTTTTCATTTTACTCCACATAAATAAGGTTCAGCATGTTAGACATCCAACGCTTAGAACGGGACTTCAATCCAAGCTCTAAAACTTAAGTTAAAACACTTTTAAGAAAATCCAACACAACCATTCAAAACTAGACATCATCGCCTAGCGACTCACCTCCATTGCTTGGAAACGCTCCCTTCGCCACCATCATCGCTCGGTGATGCTTGGAGCAACGCACTCCAGAAGGGCCACTCTTTTCTACCTTTGTCGCTACCTATTTCTCCTGGAAACATGTTTTCTCCCAACGACACTACCTACGTCACCCGACGATGCTACACGAGCAGGGTTTTCCTGTTGCAATGACCTTCATAGAACCAGTCCCAATTCTGCGATTTCACCATATTACAGGTCCTAAAACATCATCTAATCACATGTTTTCATCATCTATCAACATCCAATAATTTTATACTCATTAAACACCAATTATAAGTCATTAATCATTAACAATTCATCAATTCCTCATCAAAGATCACCAAACCCTCATCTACCAAAACCTAAGGCATTATACCATTATCTAAACCTTAAATCAAATATAATAATAATGATAAACTCCCATTACCTTAAGATTATTGCTAGAGATCAATTCCTCTTCGTGCTCTACCATGATTCTTATGCTCTTCTTGCCTCTTTGTGTCCTACCTAGGGATGTCAATGGGGCGGGGCGGGGCCGGGGGGACACTTCCCCATCTTTTTCCCCGCCATCAAATTCATTCCCCGTCCCCGTCCCCGATCTCCGTCACGGGGGAATTTCTATCCCCATCCCCGTTCCACGCGGATCCCCGTTCCCCGCGGGGATCCCCATAGATCCTACATTTATTCATTAATATTTTATTTTTTTAAAATGTTTATATTTTCTATAAAAATAAAAAGCACAAAGAATTCACATATTTATTATGTTATTAAAAAATACTAGTATTTGACATTTATTATTTTTTATTAAAAATACTAATGGAACACAAAATAATAATATTTTTTTTATAAATTTCTATAAAATGCTGTGAATAATGGAAGCACACCAAATAGAGAAGATGGAATTGGAAGAGGAAGATGAATGGAGATTTGACTGGAGAAGAAAAAAAGGAGTCTAACGTGTGAGACTCTAAATGTCTGGCAGAAGAAAATGAAACGCTTCAACTTTTTTAGGGTCTAATATTTACATTTCTCTCTCTTAATAAATACATGAATATTTATTTATTTATTTTTATAAATAAACATAAAGGAAATGACTAAAAAACCTAATCTAAAATATATATATTAAATTAACTATATTAAAATAATAGGCGGGGCGGGGTCCCTGCGGGGCGGGGGGTGTATTCCCCGTCCCCGTCCCCGAAATGCTCTCGGGGGAATTTTTCTCCCCATCCCCGCCCCCACGGGGGAAAATTCCCCATCTTTGGGGCCCCGAACGGGGCGTTCCCCGCGGGGATCCCCATTAACAGGTCCAAACTGACATCCCTAGTCCTACCTCTCTTTTCTCCATTGCATTCTTCCAAATTCTATCATACTTAATGAGTATATAAAATCCCAAACCTTCTCCTTATACCAAACATGCCCTATTGGACCCCTAATAATGAACTTCCCATCATGCCCTCACTTATCATTCACTAATGACCACAATGCCCTTAATCTCTCTACATCATATATTATTCTATTTATCTTAATTAAAATAATTTTAAATAATTAATTTAATTATTCTAAAAATACACAATTGGTCAATATCACTTAATTCCCTCTATACTACTCACAGTAACCCATCACACATCATATTCATCAAATCGTCATATTCAAACATCATATTTATCTCAATCATCATGGTACACTTCATATTCATCATAATTTCACAAATCACCATAAAGACTCACATATAATCATCAAAAAATCTAATACTTCACATTGATTCATGTAATCATGCTAAATTAATTAATTAAATAATTAATCTAGAATTCGGGGTGTTACATCCTACATAATAGATACCCCATTGTCATCGATCTCACCCTCTGTCTTTTATTTAGAGTCTTCATATCCTACATGATAGATACTCTGCTATCATCAATCTTACCTTTTAGTCGAGTCATTATGCGGTCATCAATCTCACATTTCGTCAATCTTACTCATACTTTTAACCATCATTTCATATAACAGCCATCTCCTTGAGAACACCGTATTGGCACCATTACCACAATGTAAGCTATCATCATTCAACAAAAATCGCTCACCCTTAAACCTTTCACCAAAAAACAAATTTATTCCCCCTGCAGATATTACAAAAATAAATAACCCACTCACACTATCCTTTAAGAACAAATTTTCAGAAATGATATTTAATCATATTCTACCTCGAACGTTCGAAAGGCTCGTGCCTCATGCCAATCACACTTTCAGATTTAAGATGATTAAATAGGGACAATTGTCGTACCCCAAATTTGTCATACCCTTTAATAAAATCATATGACTTATGCATCTTGCACTCTTCATATGCATTACCTTCATATTAGGTTATCTAACACATCATGCATCATTAATCAAATTTGGCATGGGATAAAGGACATTGAGGAATTAGGGTTTCATCGAGCTACACGGTTTTTAATCTTCATCAAAGTTCCCTCGAAAGCATCAAATTCCTATGTTCTCATTAAGGACTTAAATTCAAACATAATAATAATAATAAACATAATAATAATAATAATAATAATAATAATAATAATAATAAACATAATAATAATAATAATAATAATAATAATAATAATAATAATAATCATAATAATAAACATAATAATAATAATAATAATAATAATAATAATAAACATAATAATAATAATAATAATAATAATAAACATAATAATAATAATAATAATAATAATAACAATAATAAACATAATAATAATAATAATAATAATAATAATAATAATAATAAACATAATAATAAACATAATAATAAACATAAACATAATAATAATAATAATAATAATAATAATAATAATAATAATAATAATAATAATAATAAACATAATAATAATAATAATAATAATAATAATAATAATAATAAACATAATAATAATAATAATAATAATAATAATAATAATAAATAATAATAATAATAATAATAATAATAATAATAATAATAATAATAATAAACATAATAATAAACATAATAATAATAATAATAATAATAATAATAATAATAATAATAATAATAATAATAATAATAATAATAATAAAAATAATAATAATAATAATAATAATAATAATAATAATAATAATAATAATAAACATAATAATAAATACAATAATAAACATAAACATAATAATA